>CM032888.1:5542759-6142759 GCA_019176425.1 Megalops atlanticus
CATCAAAAATAGGATCAGGCTAATCTAGGCGGCTAGCTGCTACGCTCCATAGCAAATTAAGCAGATCCTGCCAAGGCTATGAAATCATCAACAGCTGCTAATTAACCAGTAATGTAAAAAAAAACCTGCAAGATAGATGCACAAATAGTAATTGTTTATAGATGCACAAGTTGCAATAGTTCTACAGTAGCTTTCTCGACAAGCTCTGGTTTTGATTTAATGTTTGTGGTGTGTTGTATTAATTTATGTTCTGTTTTGTTTTATTTATGATTATAAAGGGATTTTCGGGTAGATGGCAGGTAAGGTTATGCCACATAAGGCTGGTGCTTAACATGTAGCCACAGGTTTGACACAGGGATAAACATCCAGACTGACACATCCGTTAGTGTGGAATCTAGCCCCATTTTAGTTTGCAGAAAATTTTCAGACACTGATTTTTGGGAATAAAAGCACCACAACATCTCTCTCAGTAGAGACATGCAAATTCAAGCTTGCATCCTGAATTAACCCCACCCTCACCCACTCCACACCCTCCCCCAGATCCAAAGCCAGGTGACGCCCCACGCCATCGTGTTCCTGCCCAACTCCGACGGCATGGAGATGCTGGTGTGCTACGAGGACGAGGGCGTGTACGTCAACACCTACGGGCGCATCATCAAAGACGTGGTGCTGCAGTGGGGGGAGATGCCCACCTCCGTGGGTGAGTCGCATCGCGTCTCAGTGCGGTTATGACTGAGGGAAAGCTACTGTGCGTGGAAATTCTTGTTGCCCGCCCGTATGCGCGTGCTGATTGGCCACTGTGCCCCCGCAGCGTACATCTGCTCCAATCAGATCATGGGGTGGGGAGAGAAGGCCATCGAGATCCGCTCCGTGGAGACGGGGCACCTGGACGGGGTCTTCATGCACAAGAGAGCCCAGAGGCTCAAGTTCCTGTGTGAGAGGAATGACAAGGTGAGACACACACACACACACACACACACACACACACACACACACACACACACACACACACACACACACACACACACTGCTCGGTCCTCTCACTCTGAGCTCTCACTCCCCTGTCTGCACTCTCCCACTGCTCTCGACTGTAACACCCCTCTCTGTCACGTAAACATCAGACTCTGCTCCCAGCATTGGGTCCATGAGGGTTTCAGGTCGATCTCTGTCTCATGTTCTCTCTACCTCTTCTTTTCTTGTTTTGTCTCTCTCTTTTTCACTCCCTCCATGTCATCCTCCCCTTCTCCCTTACTCTTTCTCTTGGTTGCTCTTCTCCTCTCTGGCCTCCTCTATTTCTCTCTCCTCTCTCATAACATTCAGTAATAAAGTAAAATGTGAGCCATTAAGGCTAGTATACGGACTAACAGAACGAAGGCGAACACAATAAAGCTTTTCAGTATGCACAATACAGAATATGTATGCATGGGTTTTTTTCTCTCCTCTCTCTCTCAGGTGTTCTTTGCGTCTGTGCGCTCCGGAGGCAGCAGCCAGGTCTACTTCATGACGCTGAACAGGAACTGCATCATGAACTGGTGAAGCAGGGGGTGGGGGCTGCCGTGTCCGTCTGTCCAATCATCTGTGCGTCTGTCCACCCAGCTCCTTCCTCGCACAACAAGCCCCCCTTCGCATGGGCAGCAGCCAGCAGAGTTCGGTGGGGCGGGGGGAATGGGAGGGGGAATGGGAGGGGAGGGAAGAGAGAGGGGGGGCCGCACCCCTAGTTTCCACAGTGCTGCCAAATAACGCTTCAGTCCTTCCCACTATCGTCCCCCCTGAGCCCTTGTCGTGAATGAACCCACATGCTAACCACCTGACTTCAGTCAGCTGTCTTCATTGACCGAAAGCCACACTTGACCCTCCCACTTGACTGCCTGAATGACACACTGTCCGACTGCACCGGAGATCGCCTAAATCAAACCGAAGGGACAGATGGGGTGCCATCCACAGTTGCAGCCGCCCCATCACCCGGGGAACGCCCCTGGGCATCCCCAGCGTAAATGTACATACTTTTCTAAGTGTTCCAAAGCTCGGAAGCCATTAACCATTGCCCCATCCTCATAGGAGAACCTCCTTTTTCCGGACCGGTCGGTTCCCAGTCGGGTGGCGGAGGGCCACGTTCAGAATTCCCTCTGTTTGTAAAACCTTAGCAAAGACACAAAATGTAAATAGTTAGCGAAGCAATGCACAAAGCCGTGACATAGTGGTGCCGCTGCTCCTCACCCACAAACGCCTGTCATTAGCGAGCTGACAGACCAGTGGCTTCAGTCTCCCGTCTCGGTGCTGCCCTAGATGAGCTCTCAGCGCGGCGGAAGGTTACGGTATCGCTGTAGACTTTGCACTCCCTGTCAGGATGGGCCTATCCTTTGCCCCCCGAGGGTCAAACACCCCATTTCTGACTTTTTTGGTCAAAAAAAGAAAAACACATTTAGAATGTATTGTCACTTAAATTGGAGATACAGATGCTATTGTTAATATTCATATCACGCTATGTGACTCACAGCTTTGAAAAAAAAATTGTACATGAATAGTAAGTGAATTGCTGTGTGCGGGGAGGTGGTGGTTATTCTTTGGACTTTGGAGCCAGAGTGTCCAATCAGACCAGTTAAGCTGTTTCATTCTCAGTGCAGCATAATGATCAAAAGAAGTTGGGTTTTTTCGGTTTTTTGGGGTTTTTTTGTATGAAGGGGTCTGTAGTACAAAGTTACGCGTCTGAGCAAAGAAATTTGAAGAAATGGGATTCTCACGCCGTTTGTTTATTCAGCATTGAAAGGGTAGCTGCGAGTCTGGCCAGTTGCCATGCCCACGCTGGAGGACTGTGATCACGTGACTTTGTCACAAAGTGTCTTTTAAAACTGCAGCAGTATCAGCGGAACATTCGAGTCAGAAATGTGCCGCTGTCCTCGTCCCTGGTGGTGCATGTGTCTCCCCCTCAGATTCTAGTGTGGAGAGAGAGTCTTCTTTTCCTCACTCTTTTGGTTAATCTGACATTTTTTTCTTTTTTTTTTTTAATTCTTTCACAATTTTCTCTGTGTGTGTGTGGATTTTTTTTGAAAATGACACATTTATTTTAGTTAAAAATAGGAAGTGGAAAAACTGAGGGTGTAGAATGTACTGTCCGGGCTCCCTCCTTGATGTCCTTTCTTGTACCCCTTCTCAAGATTCTGCCCAAGGGCCTGCGCCTCTTCTCTCGTACCCTCATGCACCATGAGTGTGGCAGTAATCCTGTAGCGGCCCCTTTATGCTCCCTGATCCACAACATCCGCCCGTATACCTGGCCCACTCTTTGCCTGCACCCCCGAGTGTTAACCCCCACCCATCCATCACCACAACTTTACCCCCTTGTTCCAAACTTTAACTGTTGGACTGAGATTTATTGAGGAGGAGGAACTGGGCTCAGTCCATGGCTGGGAGTCTGAGGGTGGAGGAGGGTTTGATAGTGGAGGGTGTAAGAGGGTATGAGAGTGGAGGTGGGGGGCATGAGAGTGGAGGTGGGACGAGAGTATGAGAGTAGAGGATGTGACAGAGTTTGAGTAACTCAACTGAGGAACAAACCAGCCTGTGAATACCGAAGTCAGTCAACATGCCGGAAACGCTGCAGCGTTCTGCTGAAGAGGGGGCCAGGCTTTGGGGCCATGAAGGACAGCTGTTTTCGGAGTAATCCACTTCTTAGTAGAAATTTAATCCTTGTACAGCACTGTGTATTCAATCAGGTACACAGACTGTCATATTTCTAAGGGGGAAGGGGACTATGCAGAGCAATAGTTAGTTAGTGTGATTCAAGTATTGGTGCTGAGCTGACTAGTCTATAACCTGGTACTGGTGAGAGGCTGTTTCTGTTCAGGGTAAGGGGTTTGTCTCATCTGAGCATCCAGACCTCTGAAGGATGGTGTTTTGACTGGTTTGATCAGCATATTGGAAGCAAAATTGCATACATGTAGAAACATGACAACCAAAGGCTGAAATATCATATATATTTGTTTTAAAATCCAAATGGATTGGCTTTTATATAGTATAGTATATAGATATATATACACAAAAGCACTAGAATGACAGGTGCCTAGATATAGAGAGTCTAAGAAGCACAGAATAGATTGTAAACTAAAATTGATTGCACTTTTTTCCCCATCTTTGCCGTATACGTTTACTTGCATATCTCAGTAGTTTTGAACAAAGAGAGTGTCGTGCAGATATCCTAGAGAAAGACCTGCCTCAGCCGCTCGTTTCTTCTGTGATCTCTACCACGGATGAACAGCTAGAGCCACGAGGTGGGAAACGTCAGCGGTCCATCACCGTATCCAAGTTTATTGAGGATTTTTGTGCTTCATCACACAGGACGAAATGGGATTGGGACCAGTCAATTGGTGATTCTAACCTTGCGGAGCTACATCAAAATTCACATTGTTGACATTGGGCCAACCACTTATTCAGTCAGGGAGAGAGAGAAGAAAATATCATAGTTACTGCAAATTAGTAATGATATATGTATACCTATGGCTGGGTGCTATGCAATTAGAGTAGTATTTGCAAAAATAAGTTTACCTTTTTAAACTAAGTTCAGGGCAGTGGTTTGATGTTTTTTTTTTTCTTGTTGTTTTGCAGATTGTAAACTGAAGATGAACTATGATTTAAACTAACTCCAGTCCTACTAAATGTGGTTGACTGGACAGGACAAAACTGTACAGTCAAACCACAGTAGGGTTTTGTTACTAGCTTGGTTATACTGTGAACAAAATCGCAACATCCCAAATGGACGTTTCTTGTAGAATATTTAGCGGTATATTCCATAGTCATTGAGATTGCGCGCACTGTGTGTTAGGAGTTAATTGACACCGTCTTGTGTGCTAATCAGTGAAGTAACCCATCAGTTTGTGTTCAGTATAGTGCCTTGGGGCAAGGGATTCTCGATACTTCAGTCACCAGAAGGGTAGGGGAAAGTGCACGTGTAGAAGTGGCCTTTGAACGTGGCATTGCTTCGCTGGGACAATGTTAGCGGCAAGATCTCAAAGAATGTAAGGGGGCGTTGCGAAAGAGATCAGTCCGCCACAGCGCATCTCGCCTTACGATCTCCCGTCTCTGCCGTTTCTGAAGCGCATTCGTTATCCTGCCATACAAAAACTTGCATTCGCCGATTGCGTGTGTGCACCTTTACGTTCAAATACCCTTTTTCCCCCCGTTTTGGCAATATCAGACAACAGCCAGAGTGTGTTCCCATGGAGACGAGCTGGTGCCGGCAGCAATGTAGCGCGCCGTGTGCGGTTCCTAAAGCAGTGGTCACATTGGGTGTAATACACTTAAGCAGACAGCAGAGGGAGCCCTCCGTGTTAGAGCACATTGGAACTCCACAAATGAAGATACACGTTTAAGCATTGTAGGGGATTGGAGGCTCCCGACTGGAGACAGAAGTTTAAAATCTTTAACAGACCTAATAACGTCTAATTCTAAAGTGTGTTACTTTTAATTATACATTAATGACATAGAAGCTACATTACAGGGGGTAGGTTTGTGCAAGGAAAGATGAAGACTGTTTGCATACAGAAGATTTAGAAAGTGTCAAGAACAGGCTGGAATGATAAAAGGTAGCACAGGCATATTAACCACAGTATATTTTAAATATATTATCTATAATATAGAAAATCTATATTGAGATTTGTACATTTTGAAATAAGATTATTATAGATGGAAGCACAAAGTATTTTATGTCAGAACACAGATTGTGGATATATAAAGATGTATCTGAGGGATTTGAGTGGTCTTGTGAACAAGAGCCTCTCTGGATGTGTGTGTGGGTGAGCGTGTGTGTCGTTTCGGATCGGAGCAAACAGGAACAAGCGACCCCCTTCTGTTGGGAGGTGAACGGACCCCGGCCCAAGCTGCTGGCGTACGAGTAAGGGTGGGGTCCAGGGTCACCTGGGACACGCGGACGGACGGGCAGACAGACAGCTGTATGGATGGGGCTCAGACTCCTGCCTCAGAGCTCCATCCCGTATCCTAACCGCACCACCAGCACACGAAGCGAGCCTCGGCTCGCCTGGCCATCCTCACTGCGGTGATGAGAAGCCTGGGACGCCCCTGTTGACAAGGCCCGCATAACCTTCCATGAAGTCCTCGATGCCGCAACACACTACGCCGTTAAAGTGGTCACTTTAAATATTGGAGCCACTCCACTACTCCGCAGTGAAGCGCTCGTGTGCGTATGGCTGACGTCTGATTATTAGCCTTACTGCTATAGATTCACCTGGCCTGAGAGCTACATCATTGTGCTGAAATGGTCTGCGGGGTCAGGTGATCAGCTGTCTCTCTGTCCGCCGCTCCCAGTGGCCGGAGCGGGTGATATGAATGTAAACCAGCGTGACCGTCTCCAGCCTGTCACTTCGAGAGCCCCGATTTGCACCTGTCATCTCTCTGTCCTCAGCAGGAGTAGGTTTCAGCTGGCGGGGGCACTGCTGTTATCATTCATTTAAACACTGCATTACAGTGTAGCAAGTCAGCTAAATTCTCTCAGCATTGTGGGAACACGCTTCCCCACCCTGCCCTTACACCCATGGTAATCAGTTTGCTTTTTGAAACACACACATACAAAAAATTAAAATGGTACAGCCTAGATGGAAGACAGCAAGCTCCAAATGACCAAATTGCTCAACTGAGATTGACAAACATGTTAAGATGTGCAAAATGATACCTTTTAATATAGATTCCCTATTTGCTGACATGTGATGTGTTGTATATCCCCAAGAGTAAACCTTAACAAATGTACCAGTGTGACATCACAAGCATGTCTCATCTCTGATACTTGAGGGGCTCTCCAAGAGCAGGACTGCAGACTGCTGCTGTAACGTTTGGTCTTAATCTGCTCTAACTGCTGTAATGGAAACCACAAACTAATACGGAACTATGATAGATAAATATTAATACAAAATTAAGCTTGATCATTTTGTATATTTTACACTCTGTGAATGGATTTTTTTTTCCTCTCTTGGTTTTTCTCATTTTACCGTTCTATATAGTGAACCAGGAGTGGTCAAAGGTGAAAGTTCAAAGTTGAGAGTTGATATCCTCTGTGATGGGTTGATTTTAATTTCTTTTTTTCATTTCTTAATCCTTAGCAAAACTTGATGTTTTAATGTACATGTTCTGTTGGTTTTTTGGAGGGGGACCTTCTTGAGATTGTTTAATAGACTAATGAGATTTCAAGTCTTAAGATTGTGTTGAATGAACTCATGAGTCTTTATGCAAAAGAAATGGAAAAACAAATAAAACTACATTGATCTCTGTTCCAACTGTGTGTAGTGATCATAAAACTGTCTTGACTTCTTTCTGCAAACACATTTACAGTTTTGGACATTTGCAAGTACTGTCCACAGTTAATCGGGGAGGATTTTGAATGTGGCACTTTACAGTAAACACCACTACTGCAGCTTGCTTTTGTAGTGCTAAAACTCTTTTAACAGGCATTTCATAAAAGTTGTATAACAGTTAATCTACAGCATAGAGGTATTTCACACGCACCTTTTAGCTCTAAGCACTGGACGAGACAGACACCTTTTATGCACACTTGTCACAGTAAGGAATGTTACTTTTTAGTTAGATATGAACTGTACATTGAACAACTCATCTGCACGAATAGCTGAAATTGTCTGATTGCGTGCAGTTGTCTTCCAGTGTCTGTACTTCTTCTTGGCACAAGAACCAGGCCTCTCTGCAGTTGGTTTGGTTGTGGAAAACGCACACCTACCAGTGACCACATCTCAACCTGGTCAGCATGACCGCTGGCAACCGTGGCTCTGCCAGGTTGCAAATATCACCAGGAAAGCCAGCCGATAAGGTCATGAATCAAACGTTCTTTCATTCAAACACTGAGCAGAAACATTAATATTCCAGACAGTGACAAGAACTGCAGACAACTTTCAGCTAATGAGTCAGTAAAAATTCTGGCCAAAATTTCCTTTCAGTCATAGAAATAAATCCATCTGTCCAGCAATCAGCGATCCTAGTCTTCAGCAATGTTTCACATACGCACGTGATGTATGATATCAAAGTGGCATATAGGGCCTACAGTTAAAGTATCAGAATGAAATGTGGGTGGAACAGGACCAAGATTCAGGGTAAGTGTACCCTGGCATGGTTCCTTGCATCTCCAATGAGGTCAACACCCATCATGTGACATGCTCTGCCTTCAATGGCCAGCAAAGGTCACACACTGAGAAAAATAACTTCATACCTTCATCGTGTACAATGCTAACAACCGCTACCAATTTCCCTTCAATCAGACCAGAGGGCCTGTGACAATACACTTACCACCTCCATTGGAGCCATCCACTGCTGCATTCATATTAGCAACACTCCTCAGCTCAGTACACTAATGTGAAGTTAGCGCATGATGATGTTGCTGGAAGAAAAAACATAACGAAACCAACCGAAGAGTCTTAGCGTTGCCACGAGAACACGGTCACACACACCTCAGTTAGCAGTGACCGCACGTAGCTGACCCAGACTGGCAAGAGAGGCTACTGGTGTTTATTATTATTATATACAATGTATACCATTATAATGAAGACGTAACACAATGGCAAAGTCGACAGCATCAATATCCTTCCTGCTTATTTTTGATTTTTTTTCTAAAAACAATCACTTTTTTTTCTTCCACCTCAGAAATGCATTTTAACTGTATGCTGTATATTATTCATTTATTAATTTCCTTTAAAAGTGTATCTGAGGCACACAGGGAAACAATAAAATAGCATAAAAAATTGGAAAAACAAAAACATTGAAACAAAACATATATGTATATATATGTAGGTGTACATATATATAGATAAAAACCCTTTAACAACAGAAAATAGCGATTTATCGTAAAAGCTGTGACCTTCAGCTTCGCCTTCTACGCATCTCCTGTTTTGTCCTTTTAAATCTCGGTCCATTTCCTTTGCCCTCCTGTGTCCCCCCCGTCCTTCCCTCTCTTGGTCACTGTTGCCATCAGTCACTCCCAGTCAAGGCCGCATTCTAAACTGCAGTGGTTACTCCCTTGATTCTGCACCAACACTGATCTCTGATCAGTTGCAAAGCGGGTCGGGTAGGTGCTCACCCTCAGCACACTGGTCAGAGAACAGCATCAAGGGGTGGAGCTTGAGGGAGCACCGGTTCCCAAAATGCCCCCCCCCTCCCTCCTTTACAGCACCTTTACAGAGAGGGGCATGATGGGAAAGACGTCTGAAGGAGGGATTAAAAAATAAAACAAAAACAAAAACCAAAAAATTCCCAGAATTCTCCTCTTCTTCTTTCTTTTGAGGTCCAGGTGTGTTTTTCCTCAAATTCCAATATATTTTTCCTTTTTTTAATGTTTTTTTTTTTTTTTTTTTTTTGAAAAAGAGAGCGAGTCTGTGACACCGTGTGTAACAAGTGTGTCTTGCTGTACGCGACTGGTCAAGTGACTTCACATGATTTGTTGGCTCTTCTATGTGGGGAGTGTGTTTTGGTCGTCATGCGTGATTTTGTAGTCTACTGTATATGTGCACTTTGTACTGGCGTACACAGTGTGTACAATATAGTAGGAGTATCTGTAATACATGTGTACAATACACAATGTGTGTGTGTGTGTGTGTGTGTGTGTGTGTGTGTGTAGCATACAGTGGTTACTGTATCATGTCTGTGGTTTGTGGTATGTACATTGGTGTGATAAGTTACCCATTCATGTTGCAACTCAAACGCTTTATGTACAATGGCTGTGTGTTTACAGTGTATCAAGGTATAACATATTTTATGTACAGTGCTTATGTAGGTGTGCGTAAAATGTCTTCTGAAATTTGAATGCATTTCATTTTATAGTACAGATTTTGGAGCGGTCTGTGCATGGCTGCCTGTGTGTGTGTGTGTGTGTGTGTGTGTGTGTGTGTGTGTGTGTGTATACGCTGAAGGACAGTATGACCGCTCCTCAGTTCCAGATCTTTAGGAAGCTGTCCCAGGAGCCTGTGGCGACCGCCATGCCATCGTCCGTCACTCCCAGGCAGCTCACGCGGTTGTCATGGCCGGCCAGAACTCCTGGGAGTACGCCAGTGAGGAGGGAGACAGACAGACAGACAAAGATGGGGAGAGAGAAATGGGCTTAGTCAGTTACACACGTGTCAACCGACTGAAAACTACCTCACAGACCTACTGGCTGACACGAGGAGAGACCGACAAATTCCTCACACACCGACTGTCTGGTACCAGAACAGATACAAGTCTGATGTAAGTGTGAGGTAGTTTTGCATTTGCCAACTGGTGTGGGTTTAATAAAATGGCAGGTTACAACTAACAAATTTGCCCAAATTATTCCAAACACACTAGAGGCACTATTCCAAATGAATGCTATCCAGTCTTTCCTCTAGTCTTTCTGTTAGCTTGGCCCTGTGCTTTCTCATCTGAAGTTGGCCTTATAGCCACAGTGTGCTGTGAGTGAAAGACTGCAGGGCAGCAGCAGAGAGAGTTTCATTCTGCATAGCTGCAGTGTGTCAGACTGTCTGCATACGAGTGCAGCTGCTATACCATGCCGAATAATACTTCCTCTCCTGTCGCACTGCCCTGCACAACTGTGTCACATTTGAAGTAAAAAGTAGTGATCCGTTTCTTCTCGACCAGAAAATAGTCCCACATTTACATGAATTGCTGGAAAGTAGCTGGGAAGATAACCTCCCTCCAGACACAAACACAAACACTCATAGACATACACAGAGACAGGCACATACACACAGACCCACAGCCCTCCCTCACCGGCTCGGTCTCCCTTCATGGCGTCCCAGATGTTGCAGTTGAAGTCATCGTAGCCGGCCAGCAGCAGCCGGCCGGAGCGGGAGAAGGCCACCGAGGTGATGCCGCAGATGATGTTGTCGTGGGAGTACAGGCCCAGCTCCTGGTCCGCCCGCAGGTCAAACAGCCGGCATGTGGCGTCGTCCGAACCCGTGGCAAACGCACTGCCGTTGGGGAAGAACTGCAGGAGGGACAGAGACGGAGAGAGAGTTAGTGAGGGGGGAGAGAGGGAGAGGAACTCAGAGAGGGAGAGGAGAGAGAAAGAGGAAGAGAGAGAAAGAGGGAGAGAGGCTCAGAGAGGGAGAGGAGACAAAGATGGAGAGAGTTAGACTCAGACAGAGAGAGAAAGAGTCAGAGAAGGAGGAGAGAGAAGGAGGGAAAGAAAGGGAGGGAGGAGAGAAAGAGAGGGGAGAAAAAGAGGGAGAGAGTCAGAAGGAGGGAAAGAGGAACAGAGAGGGAGGAAAGGAAGGAAGGGGAAAGAAAGGGAGGGAGAATGGGTAAGGAAGTAAAGAGGGATTTATAAAAACAAGGGAGGAGAATGGACAGATTAAGGGGGAAAGAAATGAGATTCAGATGAAATGAGGAGTCACAGGAGAGATGGTACAAAGATACACCGGGTTCAGGGTCAAGAGAACAAGGTCAGATTCTGAACTGATGGAGCTGAAATTCTGCTGATCGCCACATGCTGTTATGTGTCAAATTTTATATTTTTATTCTGGCTGGGTGTTGACAGAGACACAAGCTTAATATAACTAAGTGCAGATGAAGGAACGGAAGTTAGATCTGGGGGTGATGTCATGAAGACACTAAAAGGAGAACCAAATTAACTCAAAGGTTATGTAATGGACACGTCAACAAGAAAGAAACAAGAAGTTCCCATCCGATTCAAAACCAGGGAACTATCAAAAAAGAAGCGTGCGTGCGCGCACACGCGCGCACACACACACACACACACACACACACACACACACACACACACACACACACACACACACACACAGTGTGTTCCCGGTCCCCAGCACTCACGCAGACGGCGTTGATGTCAGACTCGTGTCCAGTGAAGGTCTGCCGGCACATGCTGTCCCTGATGTCCCAGAGCTTGATGGAGGCGTCACACGCCCCTGACACAAAGGTGCGGTATTCGGGGGACAGCGACAGGCTCATGACGTCCCCGCTGTGGCCGGAGAACACCGTGGTCTGCTGGCCCGTCTCGATGTCCCACAATGCACTGGTGTCACGCCACCACACACACGTACACAGTTAGTAAGTGCTTCTCATTCAGGCTTCCCTTCCTTTTATCATGAATTTCATTATATTATTATTTATCCATGATTGGAGGCAACTCACACACGTTATAATTTTACATATTATCCATTTATACTGCTGGACATTTACTGAGGAGCTCAGGATAAGTACCTTTTTATTACAACAGCTGTGCCACTCAAAAGTTGTGCCAAACCTAGGAAATGGACCTGTAACCACCAAATTACAGCCCAGAATTACAGGCACCACTGAGGTCCTTTAGCTGTTATTCCACCATTATGTCAATCAGTATAAATCACATCCATGACCCTGCAATGCTCCAAGGAGACTGAGGGGCTGGACAAGCAAGGGGACAGACAGACAGACAGACAGACAGACAGGACGCAGGAGTGGACTGACCAGGTCGTGTCTCCTGAACTCGTGATGATCTGATTGTCGTCGACGAAGCGGCAGCAGGACAGGTAACCTGGAGGGTGGGGAGAACAGGTCAGAGAGCGGGCTCCTCCACCCCTCCCCCTCCCATCCTGTCTCCTTCCCTCTCTCCCTCCCTCTCTGCTCATTTCTCTCTCCCAGTTCACTTCTCTTTGTTCTGGCCCCTACCATTTGCATGCCACGCAAAGACAGTGGCTAGCGGTAAAAACGCGAATACCTCATCAGCTTCGCGGCAGCGATCCGGGCGAACGTGCCGAGGGAGTTGAGAAAACTGCCCTTTTCCGCTCCCCCCCGCTGGGCTGCTGTCCTACCTGCCTCGCTCCGGACACAGGGAGGGGCTCGCTGAGCTGAGGGGTGTAACCCGACCCCCCTCTTCAGAGGCAGCTCTGCGGGAGCGGTCACGCCGCGCCAGCCGCACGGGCGACACCCGACACCCGGCACGTCCGCCACGCGCCCTGACCTTGCGCCTGAATAGCCTCGCCCTCCATGTCCCATCTCTCATGCATTATTCAGCGGCAATATTACCCCCTGCATCAATCCCATCATACAGCTGGGCAGTCGCCGACGCCACCGCAGCCTGGCGCCTTTCTCAGGGATGACAAAGGCACATGGCAGAGCAAGGACGCGTGACTACCCAGCTAAACCCCTCCTCCACACCGCCACCCACCAATCAGTGGATGAGTTAGGGTTGGCCACTCCCCCTTCTTGGGCTGAGATACTGCTTGGCTGAGGTGGTTTGAATAAATGATCTTTGTCTTTTTTTCCCCTCTGGGGTGAGTAATTAGCCCTAGGCTGAGAGTGTTTAATTAAATATTTCCCACTGTAATGGCCAGAGACCCTGTCTCTGTGGAGCAGGAGTGTGGAGCTGTGGGGACAGAACACCTGATGGCACAGAGCCAGAGTCTCTGAGTAACAGAGCAGCACCAACAGGGACCTCATCAAAATGCCCTGTGTGTATGCAGTTGTCTGTGCGTGTGAATGAGCCTGTGTGTATGTGCATGAATGTCTGTCTGTGTGTGCATGAGCACATCTGTGTGTGTGTGTGTGTGTGTGTGTGTGTGTGTGTGTGTGTGTGTGTGTGTGTGTGTGTGTGTGTGTTTGTGGAATGAAAGGCCAAGACATGATATGCAACTCAGAGCTACCCAATCACACAAGTACAAAGCTCTTTTAAACCTATTTGAGCAGCCATAGTGTAAGCAGCTCTGCTCCAAAGACCCTGATCCTGGATCAGTTTCATGATTTCCTGATTAAATTTGGAGTCAAGTAAGCTGATCTGGCATCAGTTTCACTTTCTCGCAAATTATGGTTGGGGTTAAGTGATCCTGGATCAGTTACAACTTTCCTCCCCCCATATTGGGTTTCAGGTTAGGTGAGTTGATCCTAGATCAGTTTCACCTTCCTGCACATTTCGGATGAAGTTAGACAAGCTGAACCTGGATGAAGGTCACCTCCCTCCACGCTGTGTTTTGAAGGCCGGTCGGGCTGATCCGAGGTCAGTACCTGTGTGTCCTGGCAGTTCCCGGCTGACCCTCACGTTGCCCTCGCGGGTCTTCAGGCTGTAGATGGAGCAGATGTTGTCCAGGCCTCCACAGGCCACGTAGTTCCCCGAGGGGGCGTAGGCGCACGTCATCACCCAGGAGGAGCGCAGGGGAATGGCGTGCATCTAAGGGGACAGGGGGGACACATGCGCACACGCACACGTGTGAGAACACACCTGTATTACCGCCAGCCTGAGATCTGGGGCTGTCCTTTCATCCCCCACTTGCAGGACCGAACAGACACACGTCCATGTTTGTGGAGGGCATCAGAATAAAACCACGCCCCTTCAGCGACGTGATTGGTCACCACGCGTCATGTGGCAGGCAACAAACAAACAGCACACAGCCAGCTCAGAGCAGCTACCTGAGTAGAGCTGGACTGAGTAGTGGGGAGGGAGGGTGTTACCTTGTTAGTGGTGTAACTGTCCCAGATGATCAGTTTGCCGTCTTGGGAGGCGCTGACCAGAAGCCTGAGCAGACAGGGAGGCAGAGACAGCTCTGAGAGCAGGCTTCAATCTCTACATCACCCAACACCATATTCTCTTCATTATTAACATTTCCGAAACTTTAATGGTGGCTTCGCCATATACAAGCCAATCTACTGTTAGGTAGTTTCATTGTTTACCTGTACCCTTTATGTTTATCTAGTCTGGGTTTAACAGCAGGATTGCCATGATTCACAATGAATTCCTCACAATGGGGCAGCAGTATCAGGCTGTAATGGTGGACTGAAAGAGCGGAAGGACGTTTACACTTGCACACCTTCAGCACAGAGTAGACGTGCGTAAGGGTGTCGAGAGCGGAGTGCAGCTTTACACACCTGGAGTCGGAGCCCCAGTGCATGGCGTAGATCTTGGCCAGGTGCCCGCGGAGCGTGCGGCGTGTTCGCATCTGAATCCGCCCCACGGGGTCCAGGCCGGCGGTGATCTGAGCCAGGCAACACGCACGCACACACACACACACACACACACACACACACACACACACACACAGGCAACACACACACACACACACGTACAGTGTCAGTGTTAACCTCACAACAACACAAAGTCCTAATTTCACTCATTGTCATGCTGATGCTATGGATCTCCCAGCCTGCCCCAAAAGGCAGCGATTTGGCAGGTGTCCCCACCCTCCCCAAACCACCAACGCTCTCAGAACTGGAGGGAAGTTAATCTGGTGCAGCCTGACCAATAGGCGGGTTTCCTGCCTCAACTGTATGTGAGCCACACCAACTCAGCCCAAGATAAAGTCTGAGCTACGGCTTGAATTGTCCTAGGCCTAGGCCTAAGCATCGAGATCAGCTCTGCGTTTGCCTGGCGGTAAATGAGCGAGATGGCTTTCTGTGAGGGTGTGTTTGGCCGTCAGTTTATGACAGATGAATAAATCCTGAGGTACGTGTGTGCTTGTCATTCCTGTGTTGGAGACACCATGACAAGAAATAACGGTGGTAAATGATTTCAAGCATGCTGCATGAGGACTTAGCGTACCACACAGGGGGTTGGATAGATAGCTTGCTTCTTTCCCAGGAGTGAACTATCAATGACAGGTGAACAGTTCTGTGCCACATAGCTATCAGCAAGCATAGCTGAAGACACTTTCTGACAAGTTGCCTGTAAGTGCTGATCTAGGACCAGTTTTGCTGGTCATCTTATAATGAGGAATACTACAACTGTGGATGGGGAACCTCGTCCCAGATCAGTGGTTTCTGCCTGGAGCAGCGAATACTGCGTGTTGCTCACCTGTATCAGGGTGGAGTCGCCACAGGCTTTCCTGGCATCCTGGGAGACAGAGAGAGCAAGGGTGAGACCTCATCCTAAACACACATGCACACGCACACACACGTCTTTTTCTCCCAAATCGCCCCACCCTCTGCCCTTGACCTTACTCTTATCTGGTTTCTCAGTTGCTCCGCCTCCTGGCGCAGCTGCTCCAGCTCACTCATTGTTGATTGGTTGCTAGCCTTTAAGGCCCACCGCAGCTCAGCCAATCAGCAATCTAAGGGGGAGAAGAGAAAAGACATGCAGTTAGTACACTTGTCAATAGCCACTTGTTCTGAGAAAAATAATACAGTCTGTGGGTGTGTCTATATACAAGGACCTCTCTATTTATTTGCACTCCTGATTAAATGAGAATAAAAAACGTTATAACAAAAAGTCCATAGTTCATACCTTTTTTTTTTACACAAGATAAGGTTGTGAGCATGTCCAAAATTTCAGTTTTCACCTGACCAATCAGGTACCAATTTTCATTTAGACATAGTTTGCAAAATACAAGGCATCTCTCTTTATGTTTTCTTCCTCTCTACGCTGTTATGAGTGCCTTCATTCAAGTACATTCAAATGATACTTTTTACACTTTGTATCCTGAAGGTGCCAGTTTGTTTTTAAGATCTTCAACTGTCACCTTTGGATTTACAGTTTCCTCCTGAATCACTTGTCTAACAGCCAGTGATGGTAAGATACACTTGCATCCTGTTCCTGGCAGGATTGCCAATGTAGCAGTAAACTTAAATTTCTTTATAAAGGACACTGCAGTGAAAAATGGCATTCTGCCGTTTCTGTAAATTCTTTAATTGCCATCTCCAAACCTGTGTAGATTAAATACTTCATTAAAAGATTAGATATGAATAAATGTGATATTTGTGACCCATAAGAATTTGCTCTTAACATTGAATATATACAGTCTAAATACACACAGATATATGTGGCACAGTTCAGGGGCTATAACCCATACCCATATAGCACCCTGACTTAGGCCCTATTTTGGGGTGACCCACTGCAATAACTACAATGATGCTTCAAGCCTTTTTTTCTGTACCACAGGTCCTGAGCATGCAGAATGCAGAATGCCGATTCTCCTGTCACACTATATAATCATAAAATCCTCCAGCAGTCCCAGTAATATCACTCACCATTGGTCCATCCTCTCATCACATTCAGCCTATTGCCATATCTGTTCATTGTTTCCTCTAGCAAAGCATTGTGGGTAACACCAATTACAAACACAGGTGCCACAGAATGAGAAATCAGTCCAAACAAATTCTATTGGGCTGATTATAAAAACTCCAGTCTGGTATCAATTATCCTAAACTTGGTTTCAAAACAGTGTTTTTTGCTGTTTTACAGCGGTTTTTTGAAATGCTCGATGCTGTTCACTACTGCTCTGTCCTGTTTAAACAGCTTATAACTCAATATATTCTGCATATCGACATCACCTCACTGCAATACTGCTGTCCCCTTCAACTTGCACAGGGAGTAAGATTACTCATGCAGCCACCGTCAATGTGACAGTAAGGTCACAACATCCCATTGGAGGGTTTTGCCTTCAAACAGGCCAATGAGAATTCACTTCACCTGAACAATGAACAACAGTTATGAGTGAAACATAAATTGTGTTGTCTTACAGCCTTAAGTGTAGTAAGCAATACTTTTATCTGCAAAACTCATCTGTTTACTAGAAAACCGAAGAGGATCTCTCCTAAAGCTAAACTCTCCCAATCTACATGCCTGCAATCATTCATTTCATTCAGTGTGTGTATGCATGCCTGTGTCCATGTTTGGCTTGTGTTTCAGAAGTTCATCTGCATATCATTTTAATATTATGAAAAGTCACAATGTCTGCTTAGTGTACAAAAAGGCCAAGCTTCTCACAGGTTCAAAGTACATACATGTTTATAGAAATAGGTCTGCACCTTTGATATCAGTGTAATGCTAACAAACAAATGAAACCATACTATTTTCAACACTCTATAGAAGCATTATTCCAAACATATTCTGCCCAGTTTCCTCTACGTAGCAAAGTAAGAGTATCATGTCAATTAACCTGGCAAAACTTACCAAATAGTTACTTATTAAAAAGCCACAATCAGTTCAGCCAGTCATTACAAAATACTGGATGGCAAGGCAAGTAAAAATCAAGTATTTTGGAAGGGCACAGTATTGCCTTGCCTGAGGTGACTCTCCATTTCTAAAGCAATCATAAGGTTGCATTTTTGTGCTGTGATTGATAAAAAGTGGGGGTGAGTTTCAGTTTCAGATCACACTTACTGTCTCCTGATCGGGCCTCCTTTAACGTGGTTATCTCAACTTCCTGTTTTGGGCTGGCGATAAAAAGCCCTCGCAAGCAAAGAGCACTTGTGCATCTAACGGCAATGTGCAGGCGTAGCTTACTTTTGATTTAACCCCACTACTGCCTTCTGAGAAAACAGTGGCTCCACCCTGGGCACACCCCATACCGGACTACAACTCCCAGTCAACACTGAGGCCGGATCTGACTGGATGCCGCTCCTGTCGATCGCACACTTGACCTCCAAATACCAGCGATCCCATTGGACGCCACCCCCATCATTCATGAAGCCGGGCTCCGGAATCTGCACGCGCAGCACAGCACGTGTAAACAGCAGTCGCCGTCCCGCGGTAATCCGCCTGTTTCTGTTTATCTGCCGGAGCTGCCCCGCAACACCGGGCTTAGCCGCAGCGCCTCATCTGTAATCTGATGTAATCTGGGTAAGAGCATCATCCTCATGCCCTTGTAATGCGAAAACCCGTAATATTCAGAATGAGATTAGATTAGCAGGCGCGGCGGGGCGGCGTCGGCGCTGCGAGGAGCGTGCAGAGAGAGCAGCGACTTCCCTCTGCGCACCGCAGCGGAGGAGATCCGTCGTTAAAAGGCTGCGTCGCAGAATGCCCCTGGTATTACAGCTCTTGTAACCGTCTCGGCGGGGCGGGGAGACCCGGGTTTCGCAGGTTCACCGCGACGAGACACTGCGGGAGGTGACGGTTGTAACACATGCACGTATACAATGAAGGTAAGATTATCTCAGGGTTGTCTGCCGTCCCACTTTGCTGACAGTACGGCAACACCTCCCACAGACTCTTCACACTCTGTGACCCAGTGTGGACAGAATTACAGCAAGATAACTAAACACTGTTCATTACGATAATACAGCACTGTTCCTGGAACTGTAGAAACATCTACATTTCTCTGCAGCTTGTAATGTGTCTGTAAGTTCTTGTCAGGGAATGAGGGCAGTTAAGCTGTCTTGACTGTCAAGACTGTCAACATGTCGATTCCTCACCCCTTTTGTGATTGTCCACTTTAAAAAAGATCCATTCTCTCCTCAGTGCTTAGGTATACATTTACAGTCAAATTAATCACACGTGGAGTTGTACTTATTAACTCAAGTACAGTAGTACAACACGATGAACAATATGATACAATATGATGTATAAAGTCACCTTCAACTATCTGTGCGGGCCCAAGCCTTGCCAGCAGCTGGGTAGAATAGACAGGAGTGATCCGTAAAGCTAGCCATTCCGGAACTTCTCGTGCTTCAATGTCAATGGCTCCCGTGTAAAGCAAGCTCGAAATGCCCACCGATTCCGGAACGATCAGAACAGCCTGGGCGGTATTTTTAGACTGATAAAGGGCCGAAAGCGATGCAACCCTTCCAAGAACTAAAACAAGATTCTCAGGATGAACCGATACCTTCTATTTAGAACTTGAGGTTGAAAGAGTCCACCTGCATGTGACACGTAGCAATGCAGATATTCAGATGCATCCGGAGGGCTTTGGCTCATAATACAGATGGATGTGCAAAAGAAATGTAATTGTGTTAATGTATGTGAGTGTATTTGTTGGGGTAAGGACTGGTGGGGTTCAGAGTTACGTAAAGCAATTTCTGGGGTAACCCACTTATTACAGTGACACTGCAAGGCTAATTTCATTACCCGAATGAAAGTAAATGATCTGACAGCACTGTTCCACAGACTGCCCTTTCAGAGTGCTGTATTGATAAATACTTAATTCCACACGACTGTTTAATGACTCCAAACTTTGTTTCCGTTTCTGGTTCAGGAGCATGTTGGGGAGCGGCCATGGAAGGCCTTGTGGAAGGGCAAGGCTCACCGCATCAAGGTCAGGTTTTGCCTCCCCTGCGGTCAGTGTGACCTCTGACCCAGACAGAGGCTGATGCCCAGAAAGTAGAACTGCATCAATGATCGTGGTGGGAAAAAAAACTGCAGGTTTAGGCCCAAAAGATGGCCTCACAGAACACACCAAATGACATCTAACTCAGCAGCTTTTGGATTTCATTGGATGAACAGTAATGCATATACATTTGTACTGGGAACATCAAACATGCACATTTCAGTAAATATTGCATGAAAAAGTTTTGAGGTTTTTAAAGTTAACTTTAAAGTTAAACTTAACTTATTACACTCTTCTCAAGGTAGCATTAATTCAAGACAGATTCATTTAGATAACATTCAGATAGCATGTTGTCTCTAGTTATCTGGAAAATGTTCATATTTTTTAATGTTACCTGACTGGGCCTAACTGTACCAACATTGAAATAAAGGAAACTAGGTCATTTTTGAAGGCGTATTTCTTCCTGGTATAATCTCATTCTTCTACTGTAGTGTCACTTTCTGTTCAATTCTCTATTTTTCCCCACACCATAGGGGAAGAGTAAAACAAGCAGAAGAATGTAAAGCAATGAGATGACAAAGGAAGCAATGAATTCAGGAGCTGTTAGTGGCTTTGATGAATTCAGGAGTAAAATAAATTGAGTCCTTTTAAAGAGAACTCTAACGATAAGCCTTACTCACCACTAAGAACATCTGTCTCCTCTATGGCTCCAAACATGGGCATGGAAAGCAGCTGCCAACGGAAACAATCTGTGCGTAGAATGTCCCGGAATGACCAACATTCCATAAAATAATTCCTGTTCAATGAAACTGCCAGGAGCAAAAGGTGCACGTACTTGTTCACAGAGAAAAGGCACAGAGGAAAATCGATGACTGTACCATGCGGTCGCATTCCTTTCTGCAAAACCTCTTGAAACAGTGACAAAAAAGGACAGCATATTTTCTATCGTTCCACCATCTACGGTGACTTAAACTGTGAAATCAGAGGTTAATGAGGACTGTAACGGCCTGAGTGACAAACGGGTCGACCGTAACACAGAGCGACCCATCAGCGAGTCCAGCTTAACGGTCCGAGTGACACCCGCACCTCACTCGCTGACGGGTTGATTGACGAGGAGACAGCCTAAAGCAGAGTGCAGGGACTCACGGGTGCCATTGGCTGGGCAGTCTCATCTTTAAGCACGAATCTGTAAATCAACCATGGACTACGACTTAGGAGAAAAAAAAACAAAAAACATGTGATCTGAATTGTGACCAGAACAACGGAGTTAAGGGCATTAAAGCTGACAGACTAAGAGGATCTGGCGTCACACCAGGAATAGGTCACCCAACCCCTAATCCTAACATGGCATTATTTAACTATATCCATCCGCCCACATCTCTACTTCACATCCAGAATATATAACGGTTACATTTTAGGACTGTAGATACACAGGTGTGAACTTGGGATGCAATCTCCCTATCCTGCCAGTATCCTAGGCCAATGTGTTTGTCTGGACATCCGGTGTGGCCTCCTCGTTCAGCCACTTCAGAGACTGTTCACCTCGATTTTGCGACCATGCAGCAGTAAAATCCTGCCAACCTGACACTCAACTCTCCCACCATTCATCAGTGCTAATTAATCTCATCCACCTGCCCACTGATCTCCTGCAAAACTACTGTGGGGTGACCACTGTCATCTTGTGTGAGACACCTAATGTGAAACGTGCCTGCCTAGCAAACAGTTAACACCTCGATGGGACGCTCCAAAATAAACTGATACATGACCGACACGGGCACATGGCGCTGTTTATGGTATCAGAGGAGATATGTCCGATTCAAATCAGGGGTGGCTTCACTGCAACAAACAGCGGGCCTTTTTGCATGGGCGTGCGCGTCCATTCAAATCCTGCCCACTCCCAGCCTGTAAATCTCTCCCACTCTCCCTGCAAACGCACCTGGCTTGCTGTACATTTGCATTATAGCTGCAGGTAACGAAACGTATTTCTTTACTGGTTCTTTTTTTTTGCGTCCGCGGCCCCTTTCCGGCTCTCCTGACGTTCACAAATGCAACATGCTCAAAAATAGGTGTTTAAAGCAAACGCCTTGCGTGATCGGAGGCCAAAATTGCAACGCGATCGCATCGCACTGTCGCGTGCAGGTGTCCAATTTTTAAAGAGTCCCACTGCACCATCATTATTACCACCACCGAGTACAGCAGGAAGCAATTAGCCGGATCCAGGTGCCCCAAGGGCGTCTGGGAGCAGACGCACCACGCTACTAATGGAGGGCAACTAGGGGAAATTAGTGTGCACCGCCCTCTCTCCCCGCAGCTGCTCACTTCGGCAAAAACCCGCTAACATGCGACTTCCTCTCAGCAGCCTAGTAATACCACAACGGCACCCGATCGTTGCGAGACGCGCATCAGCTTGATAAGCGCAAACGGTCCTTAGGGTGCCTGCAGCCGGAGAGAACGTCAGACCTCATCACTCCATCCACAAAACTCTGCGGCTGTCTGCCAAACGTCTATCATGAACGCCTGAGTCAGTGTGATGTGATGATGAAACAATATGTAGCAACAGACACAGATGCCCCTTGCGTATAAAAGTAGATAAGCAAAAATATGCTGCTAATATAAAAACATCTGACAGATTTTGAGCATCAACATACGAGAGGCGTGCAACGGCATGAGAAACTCGAATGATGTTTTAGCACACAAGGATCGGTGTTAGTTTTGTTACCGTTGTCACGGCAGCTGGCTGAGGCCGAAGCGATGATAAAAAGGGTGAAACTAGGCCGAAGGATGCGTTTTTAGTGTTTTCTAACTCACTCTCGTCACTTCGCTTAACGCTCTCACATAACCTGGATTTTTGACAGCCGGTTGTAAAAATGAACAACGTGACAGTTTGCGTATTTACTCAAACTGACTAGGGCTCTGGCGCCTGTACGATTCTTAGTTAGAATTCAGAGGACGTTTATCAAATCGATAACGAAATGGCGTTTCGATAGCTACTGCCGAGTGTTGTAAACAGGATGTACAGTGCGCGCCCATTTAAGTACCTTACAAGCTAGCTAACTACTCCCATTTCTGCGCTGTGCGATGCCATCAAAGCGTCATGCGGTCAGATACGTTGAATATTCTCGTCCTGCTCTGGCATAAACGTTCGTTTTAGTTACGTGGCCAGGTTATGCGTGAAATTAATATCGAAGCAATTTCAATGATGAATCGGGATTAATGTAGCTGGCTAACTAGCTAGGTTAGTTCACTTTCAGCTAGCTAAAGCATGAGGGCCCACTTTTAACTAATCGCTACAATAAGTTACCAGTACAATAGTTACTTTGTTCCAAAGTAGCACGCTTCTCATCCATTGCCCCACCCGCTACACAAAAATAACTAGACGCACGTACCCATGCCGTAGTTCTCATGGGTATCTACGGACCGTAGGTTATCACAAGTTATAGCTCGGTCAGTAGGATGCCGAAAACGGCTGCATTTGTCAGGTTGTTCTGTTGCTACAACTATGAAGGCATATACATCATAGTGCATTGGAGCTAACAGTCTCTACGGGAAAAAAGCCTATTTAATCACCGCGTTTGCGTTGACGTTTTTAGCATCAAGGCCTATGGCAACTAGGTGGTGGCCATGGTTTGAAAACACACAGCAAAGTGATGTAGGCTACAGGAAAGCTACCCATAAAGACACTGCATTGGGTGATCGGTCATCCTCGTAATCACCCATGGTTACACGTACAGCGTAGTTAGGCGGTTTTGTGTCAGTCCGATTCTTCGTGATCCTACACAGTAACGCCGACTAACAACATTCAGCCTATCTAGACTTTAATCAATAAGATTTCACTTGTTTTAATAAAATTACAGACCAGTCCCCTCCATTTTACTGTCCCCAGTCTTCACCCAATGCAAGCAGCGCTGACAAATTCACAGAAATGTTTAACAAGCAACATGTTCATCTTCCCTATAGCTGTGCTATATAATTCCTCATTACCTACTTAATGAATAACTTAAGCAATGCACAATAAGACTAAGACCCAACAGCCACAAGTACCAATACAGTAGGTCACATTCTGGATGTCAAATAAACAGCCAGCATAAGACCCCACAGACCAGTCTTCATTCCCAATATTCTAAAATAGACATTCATATACTTACACCCACCTATGTACACCCACTATGACAATTCTCGAATTCCATTTAATCAGACGCTGTATTCTCATCGAGACAAACCGCATGTTAAATAAGCAATGAGTAATTACGTCCAGATAGGCATAGAGTATGTATTACAGAATTTTTAGATAGCAAACTACCTGATTGTTTCTTCAGTATCCCGATGACGTGGTTGATCTGGTTGTTTAAGAACAGGAGCTGCAGCAGTTATTCTTAAAGCAGAGATGGCTTATTCTTCTTTCGCTTCTGTCTTCTTTAAATAAGGCAAATATTTTTATTTCCAGTGATTGCTTTCAATCTCCTACCCTTCCTCTCAAAGCCTCGATATTGTCTTTTTCATAAAACAAAATTCAAGCATACAAGCGATTCTGAAATAGCAATGCCGCGAGTCCAACATTTAAGTCTTTTTTATGGGCCTCTTCAAAAGATGCAATAGGCTATCTGGCGTTGTTGTGTTCGGGTTTTCCTCTTCAAATGTTTTTTTACACTCCAACGACTCTTCAGTGTAGGATGCAATGATAAAAGCTTATAAAACGCGCGGTATGCTGCCACAAATTAGTCGCCGTTATGACAAGCACCAAGAAGTTATCTAAAACCTTTTGAGGGTGAGCTATATGTTAGGTATCTGTCGTTTTCTTTCTGTTTGTGTTTTCGTGATCCCTCGCTTCCTTCCTCCCTCGGCTTGATCTGTCCTCCTTCCTCTCTTGTCACTCCGCTATGTTCGTCGCCTGATCGTCCAAAAATGAATTATTAAATAAATTGCGAAGCACATGAAAAGGATGAAACTGGGGTTTTTAATGGATAAATAAAAAATTAAAAAATAAAACCAAAAGCGACTTATCTTGCCGGTGGAGCAGAAAACGCGCCCATTGATGCAAAGGGAAAACAGCTGATTCAAATGATACTTAGCTTGTTATGTATAATTAGGCTACATATAGTATATGTATATATACACATACATACATATGTACAAGCAAGTGGATCTTAATTGTGCCTTATATGTAATCATCCGTCCAGGGTTAACGTTAGACGGCAAGCTCTCGTAAGCGCAATTCAACCACACCCATTTAGAGGGAGACTGTACCATTCTTCAACATCGCTGCTAGTCTGCAGGATGTAGGAGGGGGAGAAAGGAAGACTGATAGCTACTCTCAGACTCTATCTTGGTCCTCAGTCACGTCTCAGCTAAATCCTCATGACTAAACACAGTATTTAAATGACGGAACCCTCTTTGCATTATTACAACAGAAGAATATAATGCTTATTTATTCAGCAAACTCTTTACATTGTTCTCTCTTTCCTCGTTATTTTCTAGCCTTCCTTTTTCGCAGTAAAGTGAGCGCGCCCAGATTGTCTGCAGCCCGAGACTGACTTGTCACGTGACTCACACACTTTTTCGCAGCTTGTCGCCACTACGCGATGTTTTAATGCTCTGCAATGGTTGAAGCAGTATGTAATACCCACAGCGACATAATGTAAGCGTAGCCGAACAATTATCTGTTTTAATTAGTAGCCAGTTTGACTGTGGGGAGAATGACACTATTGCACAGCGCTGCCATGAACGTTTTAATACACCCAGTTTCCTCGGTTTGGCAAAAACAATTGTGCGCACATCTACTCATTATCCACACCTGCAAATCGAATGAACTCAGCTAAAACAATGCGGTCTTTAAAATCTGTATTGGAAAATAATTCCTTTCCTGTAGGTATTCAGGCATCTTCCAGCATTTATTAATATATCACAATTTTCAGCAGATTAACCACGACTGCGACGAAATCATTTCAGTTCGTTAAGTAATTAATATTCCGCAGTAATTACTTTGCTCCGTGTCCCCAAAGACATACAGACCCACAGGGCATTATAATATAATTACATCGTAAGCTTTTTTTCTTGATGGGCCTGCACTAGCCCCTGGGGAACACTGGCAAACTAAGACTCATGCATACTGACACGTCCAGACATTACCAATATGTGGCACAAATTTAAAAAATCTAACTGACGAGAGCATATTGGGGCTGTTTGGGGAAAAAAACTGTACATATGAATTGGCATTTTTGTTCATTTGCAACTTTATCAAGTGGAGGAATAGTTACAGTCAGTCATCCCCACCAGGGGCGTCATGCAAACCAAATTTGTGGGTGGGCACCATTTTCAGACATGTTCAAAACCACACACAAGACATAAAAAATACACATACGCATATATTAATGCGTATCCGTATCCATTATCCATTAATATTAATGTTCTTGAAACTTTACGTAACATAATAATTATTAATACATTTGTACAAAATATTGGGTGGGCACTTGCCCACCTAAATTGATTGGCATGATGCCACTGATCCCCACAGTCTTCTTTTAAGTCTCATAAATGTTATGCACTGACAGTAAGACAGTCAGTTCCAGTCACTATAAGGCACATCTGTGGATGTGAGGTCACAAACCCCTCCCCCATTCACCTCAGCTCTTGTCATCACCTGAGACTGTACCCAAAAGCACACTGCTCCAGAGGCTCCAGGCAACATTAACAGAAGATGCTCACAAGGGCATATCGTGTCCTTATTTCAGTCATACAAATTAGCTTGATACACACCCACACCATCACCCAGGATCATCATGTTGGTCTGTCTGAGGGTTATTACTCCAATCTCCATAACACTGAGTGCCAGGCAGAGACAATGGATGCCACTTCTATAGTCTTTGGGTCTCCCACAGCTGGGAGATTGACTCTACAACCCTCAGGTGGCACTGCAGACTTTAACCTCAAGGCTGTCACTGGGGGTGGCAAAACAGTGTTGTGAGCACACAGCTTATTCCATGGCCTCAATGGTCCTTCAGACCAGCAGCACCACACCCTGCTGCGTCTGTCATCCTAAACCTGTGCTGCAGTGTTAAAGTGCACGGTCCCTGAGATGACCTCACTGAAGGTTTATTTCTGTGTTGTTGTTTTTTCCCCACATTGATCTGTCCATGTTAATGGCCATCTAATAAGTTTGCTCTACTCCTATGTCTATCCTTTTCAGTAGACAGTCCCATATGCCCAAGCCCACACTAGAATTTGACTTTTATACTGTAAACCCATACACACAGCTTTCCAATTTTTATGCATGGTTTAACATTAAAACTATATGTGAGCACAGGTGGCAGGGCCTATATCTTCCATGTGTGGAGCCCTTTATAGGCTGCACTGCATAGACAAGTGACACCCTCTCCACCCCTGTGAAAAGTCCAACAATGGTACGTCCCACCTGCCCTGTTCTTCACCAGGCCTCATTAGGGAGTGTAGTAACGGAGGATGGGTTGCCAGGCAACAGCCTTAGCAAAGGTTCTATGAGTAAAGAGATGGACTCACACTCTCACTCTGACACACGATTACATGTGTATGCACATGCACAAACTCACAAGCAGCCGTATACCCACACAGGCTGAAACATCGGCTAAGCAGACACTTATAGTAGGCTGACAATAAAGACTAATACATGCATAGATCCGTACATATGCACACACAGTAAACGTACACATACTAATATCCGCGAGATTGGACACAGAAATGGAAACATGTTCATGCAGTTTACGTGGCCATATCTACCCCTTGAGAATGACAAATTTGTGCTCATGGTTAAGGGTGTTAACCATGAGCCGAGTGTAAACGTGTGAACATATCAGCATCACACGCAACATCAGTTCGTTATGATGAATACTAACGCTATTTGGACCGTAATGCCTTTGCATTAGACTAGGTCAGCCACGGCGTGCACCATGGGCACTTAGCGCAGGCGTCTAATCGAACCCACCTAAAATATCAAGCCATTTGTTTACCACTGCATGAGACAGACGCGAATGCCGACTTTTCTCTCGCGCCCCTCTTTACCTTTTACTCGCTTCCTCCTCTTCTTCCCAGAATTTCACTCGTTCCCAGTCGCTCCCCACACCTCTCCTCTACCTCTGAGAAAGACCGCACTTGACTTGCTTTCTGTGTTCTGGATTTTTAAGCTTTCAAGCCCGTATTTGACAATTAAACAAAATCATGGGATGTAATAACCTTATTGTACACTGATAATCTTACAACACAGACCAATGACTAGCTGGAGGTGGATGTACCTAAAGGGTTAACATGTTCCACCAAACTTGCTGCAGTTACGCCCCGCCCCTTATAATTTCATATACGTGTTCGTTTAGAAAAAAAAAGTCTTTTGTAGGGTTGTTTGATTTAATAATGGTCTTAAGTCTCTTTGGGTGAGTTACGACAATGTTAGTAAATGTAATAGTATAATTGTAATTTTTGTGTTTGTGTTTTGTGTATGTTTTATTAAAATATTTTATTAATATCTTATAAGTATCTACCATAGATTAAGTGCCGTATGTCAGTATTTTTGCTTTCAGATTCTTACATTCTATCGTGAAACACGATAATGTCATTTCTAGTGGTCACGAATATATGATGACATGAGAGGTGAGATGAATATTGCAAGGGGTGTAAATCCATGCTACCTGTGTGAGTTAATAGGCCCTACGTTGAAAACTTTGACATGGAAAACAACACAGAACCGCGTACCCCCTTATCACCGTGTCACCAAGTGGCGTCCGTCTATTGCGGATTTATTGTATACATTCCATTGTTTAAGCCATTGCCAACGAAAGAAAGGAGCCGCTACAGTCCCTTTTGCACAAAAAATTAAAAAAAAAAAAACTTATCAACATAACATTCAACGTGATGCAACATTTAAATAAACACCACTCTAGTCTACATTTTACCGTTTTGAGGTGTAAGTCGCCATTTGACAATAAGATCATGAGTTTGTTCTTCGCTGTGATCTAAAAAAAAAGCCGGATCACTGCCCAAAAATAAATCATGCCTCACCATTGGGCACGACTAGGTTTCATTACCAGTTTTTTTCGGCCGACAGTAGCTGGCCAAGTTACCTGTGGGTACCACAACCTTTAAGAAGCTCCCTTTATACCTCTCCAGCCAATAGTGGTGCTCTCTTGCAGTCGTCGCGTCCTCGTATTGGTCCAGCGCAAGTGCGAGAAAGAGATAGAGAAAGGGAATGGGAAGGGGGTGCGAGAGCGTGAGGGGGATTTTTCGGCTATCCGCCTTCGATTAATTCCATACATGCATCACCTCCTGCAGACCCAAAATCTTATATCTTCCACCTCCCTTTTGAGACTCACTTGACCTGAAGACCACAATCATACTCCATTTTATTTCGTTTCTTTTAATCTAACATATTTGCTCTGCTACTTTTTGGTTC
Source organism: Megalops atlanticus (assembly GCA_019176425.1). Taxonomy (NCBI): domain Eukaryota; kingdom Metazoa; phylum Chordata; class Actinopteri; order Elopiformes; family Megalopidae; genus Megalops; species Megalops atlanticus. Next base: position 5,572,115 of record CM032888.1, read on the forward strand.
GCAGGCTAGAGTAGCTATTTCTTTATTTTTTTGGTGATATCAGAATATTATTTAGATGACAATATGAGTGGCGGGGTCTATGGCGGAGGTAAGATCACTGTCGTTCTTGTTTGTATTTTTATATACAATGCAAACTAGAACATAATGATGATTCCGATTTTTTTTTAACACAGCAAGGTAGACACCAGCAGAAAAGGATGCAGTGAACGGTTAACTAGCATGGATGGTATTACTTAACGACCAGGATCTATGATTCCTGTGAGAAACGCACACTGGAGGAGCGAGCGAGACAGACAGATACGGGCTCACAAGCGAATCTCTCTGGGCGACATATTTCGGGTTGCGTACACGAATTTCTGTAAATGTACCTTAGGTGTGGGTGCGCGCGAGCTTATTGCTCTCATTGTTTCTCACGTGCGTGCAAGTTTTTAGATTGGTCTGCGACTCTGCGTCATTGCATGTGGGGGGTGCTGTAAAATTGATGAATAGCCGTGTCATTTTTAAACGAAACAGATCCAACTAAAGGCGTACTTTGCGTTCACACATCAACCTTTAAGCATAATATTTGTATCTACAAGTGAAAATCAGCTACACCAGAGCCCCTCGCCCCCAAGTATTTCTCTTAAGGAATTAAACTAGCCTACTAGCTTAAGAAGAACATTTCAGAGAAGAGCACAGACAACAGGCAAATGACCATGGCAGCAAATTATTGCCAGTTTCCAGTTGGCTAATCCCCCTCACCAGGTCTGAGGCATCCCAGTGTTCTTTGCCACCAGCTTAGGTAGGATTCTGAAGAAGTGTGTAAACCTCTGCTGTAGTGAAAGCAGTTTCTTTCTTTTGTTCCCCCCCTCTCTCTCTTGCTCTCCCTCTCTCTCTCCCCCTCCCACCTCAGATGAGGTAGGGGCCCTTGTATTTGACATTGGCTCCTTCTCTACTCGAGCAGGATATGCTGGTGAGGACTGCCCCAAGGTGAGTTCTAAACAGAGGGAGGGGGAGGCCCAGCTAGGTTCACCCACAGCATTGAGAAGGGCCATTCCATAGCAACTATGAACACTACCGTATGGGTAGCGTGATGCCATGGTTAGAGTCCTGCATGTCAGTGTGATCATAGTGTAGCAGACATCTCTGTCGAAACCTACCTTCATAGTTTGCATGTCATTTATACAGCTGGATACTTACCAAAGCAAGACAGGCTATGGTACCTTTCTCAAAGGTTCAACAGCTGGTTCAACAGCCATTCTCCAACCATCAAGGTTGTATTGCCGCAGTGTTTTTTACCACACCATGGCAATTGTTAGCATGCTGTAGTGTAGCATCCCTCTCTGTTTGCCTCTTTTAACATAATACCCTTATTTATCCTTATCCACTTCATGGCTGTTTACTGCCTTCTCTCTTCCTCTCCTCTCTCTTTGCCTTCTTCTCTGTCTCCCTTCATTTCCTAACCCCACCTTGCTCCATATTCCTCCTCCACCTCCCACATACAATCCTTCCCCCTGCTCCTTCCAGGCAGATTTCCCTACCTCCCTGGGGGTATTGGTGGAGGAGGAAGGGGGCGGAGAGATGGGGGCAGAGCAGGAAAAGGCGACGGGGAGGACCTTCTACCTGGACACCAACGCCCTGCACGTCCCCCGGGCGGGCGTGGAGCTCTTCTCGCCCCTGAAGAACGGCATGAGTTGGGTGACAACCGCCCTGTCTCTCTCCCTCTCTAGCTGTAGCATCTGCTCCTCCAGAAGTCGCCATGTATGGTCTTCATATATGTGGCTAATGTGTTAGATTAGGTTAAAAGCTCACTGTACCTGCTTATTCTATACTTGTAGTACATACTGTGTGCTATTCAGTGGTACATGCACTTATGGATGTTCTGATCACCATATATATTTGGGATGTAAGACCCGTATGCTTTTAGAACAAAATTAAGATTACTTCACCTTATAAATGTGTCTTGATGACCTATGGATTATTCAGTTAGTGTTTTGTGTCTAGAGCTTGACGTCTCTGGTCTACACATATCTGCTCTCTCACTTCATTCAGTTGTCTCAAGATGTGTGTGTGTATGTGTTTTGTTTGTGTGTGTGTATGTGTTTCGTTTGTGTGTATGTGTGTGAGGGTGTGTGTATGTGTTTCGTTTGTGTGTATGCATGTGAGGGTGTGTGTGTTTCAGTGTGTGCTTACACACGTGTGTTTGTATGTGTGTTTGTGAATGTTTGCAGTTGAAGACTGGGAGGCCTTCCAGGCCATTTTGGACCACACCTACTGCAAGCACATCAAGTCTGAGCCCAGCCTGCACCCCGTGCTCATGTCTGAAGCTCCCGTGAGTAGAGGGGTCACCGTGCATCAGTCTGCTTCATCACAGAGACGGACCTGCATGCATGTGTGAGAAGCAGCTGTCTGTGTGTATGTCTGTGTAACGCAGCGTTTCTCAAACCTCTCCTGGCGGCCCACTGTCCTGCACATCTTCTATCTATCCTTGCTGCTTGATTAAATCAGGTGTGCTCAGCTAATCAAAAGTGCCACTGATGAGTTCAAGTCAGGTAGGTAGAGCAAGGATAGATAGAAGATATGCAGGACAGTGGGCCCCCAGGAGCAGGGTTGAGAAACACTGGTGTAACGGGTGTATGAGTGCATTTTATTCTTTTTTTTATAATTATGTTTATTGGGTTTTGATTGTAGTAACAACAAAAGACATGCATATGCAACTAGTTCACCAGAACAACACATCTTTACATTTACAAAACCCCACATACCCCTGCCCCATCTCCACCCCTCTTAGCTTTAACATATATCAACACACACCATATAAGACACACTCACAACACACATATACACGTACACATGGTTCTCCTTCCTGTGGTTCCCCCGCCTGTTCCCCACTTCTTTCTAACCTTTAATTATAAGGCTTCAAATATATCATGCCATATTCTACTAAATTGTTCCCTTTTATTTCTGTCCTCAGACATTGTCTTTTCTATAGTTAAATAGTATTTCATCATTCCCTTCCATGCCTGCATGGATGGGGTCTGTACATCTTTCCAATGCTTTAAAATAAGTTTTTTATACACCAGGGAGGAGTACAGGACCTGCCACCCAATAATCTAATATCTAATAATATCACTTACAGTTGACCATGGAATATCCAGCAGGGATGAAATTTCACAAACCGTCTTATTGCAAAGGTGGCATCCTATCACAGTACCACGCTTGAAGTCACTGAGCTCTTCAGAACGACCCATTTTGTATCACAAATGTTTGCAAATGGAGACTGCATGGCTAGGTGCTTGATTTTATACACCTGTGGCAACGGGTCTGATCGAAACACCTGAATTCAATAATTAACAGGTGTGGCCAAATACTTTTGTCCATATAGTGTATATGAGGGTGTCTTCATGACACTTCTTCGTGTGAGTGCATTTTGATGTGTGTGTGTGTGTGTTTGACGCTGCTGTGTGTGTGTGAGACGGTGCTGTCTGTGTGTATGTTTGACGCTGCTATCTGTGCGTGTGTGAGACGGTACTGTCTGTGTGTGTGTGTGAGACTGTGCTGTCTCTGTGTGACAGTGGAACACACGGGCGAAGAGGGAGAAGCTGACGGAGCTGATGTTCGAGCACTACAACATCCCGGCCTTCTTCCTGTGCAAGACGGCCGTTCTCACGGCGTATCCTCCACTTGGACCCCCGCGATGGGGGCGTTCCCCAAACCCACCATTCAGAAAGAGCATCACCCAGGCACTGTTAGCACACCTCTCACCTGACCAATGTGGAGTCAGTTAGCAGTCCTAACATTCAGATAGTGTGTTTTGAAAGTTGCCCGGTGAAGCCATTGGTCAGTCAAAGTGTCAGTCAACTAGCCAATTCATAGAGGGGCTGAGTTTCATTTCAATTCAGTCAGTTCAGGAAATTAATTGAAATTCAGTTCATGAATTAAAAGATGCTCATAGAAAATGTTTACTAATTTTCAATTCATGAATTGAATTGTAATTAAATTTCCTAATTTATTCAAATTCAAAATCTAATTTATAGCTGCTTATGTGGCTTGATCAGCTCCGTTCCTGAAGGCATGAAGGCTTACATGTTTTTGTCCCCTGAGTCACTAATTGTCATTGCCGGTGGTCTCAGTGTGCTTGAAGCTGGAGGGTTTCGGTAAGTCAGCCACGACAGGTTACCCAAAGTTACCCAGAGTCTGTCTGTCGGCCGGGCGGTTGCGCTCTGAGCATGTCCTTGACATCCTCTCAGCTTCGCCAATGGAAGGGCAACTGGCCTCGTCCTGGACAGCGGTGCCACGCACACCACCGCCATCCCCGTGCACGATGGGTACGTCCTTCAGCAAGGTATGCATCAAACGTCGCACTGCGATGGCCCTCAGCTGGAATACATATATGGACCCCATTTTAGCTTTTTCTAAAGATGTGCTTTTTACTGTCTGTTCTCAGTATGTAAACAGTGCAAATGCACTGTAGGGCTTTGTCTGTAATGGTTATGCTCTGTTGGGCTAAACTGCAGGGTGTGTATTGGAGTTGCAGAAGTTGTGAAACGGTGTGGGACTGGGCTTGTAGGGTGAGAGGCTCACACAGTTGTGTTCTGCTGCAGGCATCGTGAAGTCACCTCTGGCAGGTGACTTCATCACCATGCAGTGCAGGGAGCTGTTCCAGGAGATGAACATCGACATCACCCCGCCCTACATGATCGCCGCCAAGGTGCCCATCTCAGCTCCGGTCTGCCTGTCTGTGACCCAGACTGTCTGTCTGTCTGTCTGTCTGTGACCCTGGTTGTCTGCCTGTGTGTCTGTCATGTGACCCTGGTTGTCTGCCTCTATGTCTGTCTGTGACCCTGACTGTCTGTTGGTCTGTGACCTTGTCTGTCTGTCAGTCTGCCTGTCTCTGACTCTATTTGTCTTACTCTCTTCCTCTCTGTCACCCTCTCTGTCTCTCTTTCTCTTTCTTCCTCTCTTTCTTTCTTTCATTCCTTCTCTCTCCTTCTCTGTCTCTGTCTGTTCTTCTCTCTGTTTATATTTAGCTGATGGTCTGTCTCACTCATTATCTCGTTCGCTGGGCTTCTGCCATATTCTCTCTCTGTACATCTCTGTCTGTCACTCTGCCTCTCTGTTTCTCTCTATCTCTCCTTCAAACACCTTACCTCTTGTCTGTCATCTCCCATCCGTCTTTGCCTCTGCCTGGCTCCTTCCTAGCTGTTGCCTTCTTTTTTCGTTTGTTTGATCTGTGGTAGACACTCTTTTTAACGGGTTGTTTGCTGATTAGCTTTACCTGCTGTCCCACTGAAAGCAGCTGACTCCCCACCCCCTCTCTGTCTCCCCCCCTCCCGTCTTTAGGAGCCAGTGAGAGAGGGAGCACCCCCAAACTGGACCAAGAAAGACAAACTTCCTCCAGTCACCAAGTCCTGGCACACATTCATGTGCAATGTATGGGGTCTCTACCCGATTATTTACATATATCATTGAGTTAAAAATATATATGCTCTAAAATATATTCTCAGTATATATATCTATATATTTTTGTACAGGATGTCAGTCTAACTTAATACCATGCTGGCTTGATGTTTACTTAATTAATGTTCGAGGAGGCTCATACATTAAGCCTTCTACCAAAATTTTGACAGCAAATCATTTCAGGAGACATCTGAGACTGTGTGACCACACAAACATTTTGAAAATAGCGAGCCTAAAAATACTTTCCTCCAAAATTCAATCTTCAAGGCATCACTGAAAATCTTACTTTTGTCCTTCAAAAAGTCATTAAAAAGTGGTGTTGAAATGTGAGTGGGATCTGAGTGGGAACACTGTTTAGTGCTGCGTCCCCAGCTCTGAGCCCCCAGCTCTGGTCCTCTTTTCTGTGTTCTGTTCTCAGGAGGTGATCCAGGATTTCCAGGCGTCTGTGCTGCAGGTATCCGACTCCCCCTACGATGAACAGTAAGTGGCGTGATCCTATGCAGCATTCCCCCCCTGCCAGTCTCAGGAATAATGGGCTGGGCCTGAGAGCAACTTCTAACAGAAATGACCAATGTACCAACTCACATATGCATGCAGTAAGACATGATAATAATCATCTCAGTTTGTTCTTCTGGTCTGTGTCGCCCCTTTCCTGGTCGTACCCCTGCCCTCCTCCACCCCCCCGCCTGTTTTCAGAGTGGCTGCCCAGATGCCCACAGTTCACTACGAGATGCCCAGCGGGTACACAACCGACTACGGCGCTGAAAGACTACGTATCCCAGAGGGCCTTTTTGACCCATCAAACGTCAAGGTAGCTGTGCTGTCTCTGTCATGCTGATCTTTAGTGAAATGAATAGGATTGTAGTGATATTGCTGGTTTGTTTTCTGATGCGGGTGTAGGGGCTAACTAGATAGAGGAACACACTTCCTCTGTCTCCCCTCCTCCTTTCTCATCTCTCCCCCCCATCTCCTTTTCCTCTGCCTCTCTTCTCACCTCCTGCCCTCCTCCGTGTGCCTCCATCTCCTCGGCCTGCTCTCTCATTCCCTTACTGCCTCTTCTCTCTCTCCCTCTCAGGGCCTCTCTGGAAACACCATGCTGGGTGTGGGTCATGTGGTTACCACCAGCATCGGCATGTGTGACATCGACATCCGGCCTGTAAGTGTCCACTCTGCTGTGTGTGAATGTGCGTTTGTGTGTTCTAGTCTGTGTGTAGGAGTGTTTGAGTGTGTGTGTGTGTCTGTGTGTCTGTGTGTGAGAATGATCTAGTTTTTGTGTGCATGTGTGTATGTGAGTGTATAACTGTTTGAACTGTTTGAGTGTGTGTGAGTGTATGACTGTTTGTGTGTGAGTGTGAGTGTCCATGTGTATGACTGTTTGTGTGAGTGTGTGTGTTGTAACACCTGCGCTTCTGTGTTTAGGGTCTGTATGGCAGTGTCATTGTCACTGGAGGGAACACCTTGCTCCAGGGTTTCACCGAGAGACTGAATAGGGAGCTGTCCCAGAAGGCCCCACCGGTAGGACTGCCACACACACACTCTTACACACACTCTCACACTCACACACGCGCACACACACGCACACGCACACACACAAACACACACTCAAACCATCACCATCTATCTTATCTATTAGCTGCTCTCTGCTTTTCATCTGTTCTTATTTAATCTCATGTGTCTCACACTCTTCTCCTCTAACCCTCCAAATTCCTCCACCTTTCTCTTTCTTCCTTCTGCCCTCCCTCACAAATATTACACATGCACTGATTTTAAACATTGTATTATCAGTATTTAAATGTCATTATATATTTAAACATTAGTACTGATACTCAAAAAAGCAATCAAAAATTAAGCCTCTCTCTATTCCTACCTTTCCCTCTCCCTCTCCCTCCCCCTCACTCCTGCACTCTTCCTCCCTCTCTCTCCATCTCTCTCCTTCCCTCTCTCCCGTCTCTCTAACCCTCTCCTCTCTCTCCCTCTCTCCCCCTCTCTCCCTCTCTTCCCCTCTCTCCCTCTCTCTCCCCCTCTCCCCCTCTCTTCCCCTCTCTCCCCCCTCTTCCCCTCTCTCTCCCTCTCTCTCTCCCTCTCTTCCCCTCCCTCTCCCTCTCCCTCTCCCTCTCTCTCTCTCTCTCTCTCTCTCTCTCTCTCTCAGAGTATGCGGCTGAAGCTGATAGCCAGTAACAGCTCAATGGAGCGCCGCTTCAGCCCCTGGATCGGAGGCTCCATCCTGGCCTCGCTGGTGAGACTGGCAGGGAGGAAGAGGATGACGAAGAGTCCAGTTCCTCCACACAGCTCTGTGCTTTATTTTGGCCATGTAGTATTGACAGGGGATGCAACCCCATATAGCGTGACGTTCCGTTCGCCCCGGGAGAGTGTCAGAAACCGACGCCCGGGCTGTGACAACAGGCAGACGTGAATGGAAACTGGTGACACCTTGTTTTGCCAATATATTTTATTCAAATAGTGACATTTGGATTTGAGGGGAGGTGAACAAAGTGGGGATTTAAACAGGAAGAGAAAAAATGAGATGGAGTGAGAAAGAGAGAGAGGGAGGAGGGAGAGAGAGAAAGGGGAGGAGAGAGAAGGGAAAGAGGGACTCGGACACACACTCCTGTTGTCACAGTTGGCAAAGCCGAATGAGGAAGTGCAGGTAAATGGAAAACTGACTCATGGGGAAACACCATGCTGCACTGTACTCGTTGTACATGCCTCAGTGTCCATTCCAAGCACTGGGACAGCAATGCAAATAGCTGATAGCTAAATTCCCAGCAATCATTCTGTCTCTCTATCAAATCAGCTTTACTGGCATGAGCAACACACATCCGTGTTGCCAATGCAAAACAAATGTTCATATGCACAATGCATAAACTCTGAACAGAAACATTAGAACTTACATCAGCAGAAAGTGTAGTATTGCACTAATACACTTCCCCATTAAATATACACTCCTCTCCTATTACCCATTAAAACAGAACCCTGATCTTCTCATTTCCTCTCACCTCCTCTTTGTCTTTTATACCCCACCCACATGGGTAATGACAACACAAGAATACTACAAAAGTAAAGGTAAAAATGAACAGTGGTGGCAAACTGCTTCATTGCACAGTGCTCCCTGCTGGACCCTCAAGGCTATAACAGGCATTGGGGGTATTGGGTTATAATTTTCCTGTGATCCATTTATACAGCTGGATATTTTCTGAGGCAAGTCTGAGTTAAGTACCTTGCCCAAGCATACAGTCGCAGTGCCCCAGCAAACCAGCAACCTTTTGGTTATGAACCCTAGTCATTACCATTATGCTACACCACCACCCCATGTATAAACACCCCGGGGTATAAACATGCTGGGCTGCTAGTGGGGTCTGTGTGTTTCTCTCATAGCATGGCTGATGTCTTTTCTGTTTGTGCAAATAGAGGGACAGGAATACTCATTTGATTAAAGGTTACCTCCTTTATTTGGGTATAATTCTAAGAGGAAAGGGAGGTGCATCTCTCTCTCAACTACCTCTATCCTGTAATGACCACAGAGCCTGTTGTTTCTGGCTTAACTCTGTGGCCCTTTTTCAACAGTTAGGCTGTGGTCACTGAGGTGGTGTTTGGCCAGGACCTGCCTCTGCTTTGGGTTTCTGATCATTTCTGTCTCTCTCTCTCTCTCTCTCTCTCTCTCCCTTTCTCTCTCCCACTCTCTCTGTCTCAATTCAGTTCAATTCAGTGGTGTATTATTGGCAGGACAAGCAAACTGTTGCCAAAACAATAATGTGAACAGTCAGCTAAACAATCAGATACAACTATTCAAAGTCTAAGAAGACAGGTATACATACAGGTTAAACTGATTAGTAACAAATAATGATTAACCAATGGATTATATTTCATAGTAGGTTATAAATTAATACATTACATTACATTACATGCATTTAGCAGACACTCTTATCCAGAGCGACTTCCATCACAATAAAACATAATAATGTGTTATTATCATTAATATACATACAGATGGGTGACAAATTAAAGGAAAACCCTGAATAAATGAGTGGAGAAACATAATGAATGCAGATGCTTCCACACAGGTGTACTGCATGGTGCAATTAACATCCAGTCATGCTCTGTAGCATGTATAAAAATGCTGAGCAGGCCCAGTTGATCTCGATTTTGGATCAAGATGGCAAGGGGAAAAGATCTAAGTGACTTTGAAAGAGGGTTCATTGTTGGGGCTGGCAGGAGCTTCAGTCACAAAGACTGCTCCACTGGCTGGTGTTTCAAATAGGAACAGTGACTAAAGTGACGTCTGCATTTAGATCTATGGGAAAGACATCAGTAAATAGGGTCGGAAATTGTGGTCAACAGCGCACATTCGATGACCGTGATGCTCGTGCATTAGTGCATTATGTAAGGAAAAACAGAAGAGCAAGTCTTCCTCAGGTGACTGAGAATGTCAATGCAGGACGTGATCAGACTGTGTCAGCAAGAACAGTCCGTCGACAATTACATAGAGAGGGATATTTTAGTAGGGTTGCAGTGCATAAACCCCTCATTACAAAGATGAATGCACATTTGAGAGTTCAGTGGTGCAAAAACCATAGGCACTGGTCTACAGAGATGTGGAAAAAAGTGATATGGTCAGATGGGTCATCCTTCACCATATTCTCGACAAGTGGGCGATTGCATGTGTGGCGTCCATCAAGAGAACGGTACAGGCCTGAATGCTTGACCCCTATAGTGAGGGGGTCCGGTGGCTCTGTTATGCTGTGGGGGGCATTTTGCTGGCATGGTTTGGGTCCATTTGTCCCCTTAGAGGGAAGGGTCACTGCAAATCAATACAAAGTTGTTCTGAGTGATCACCTTTATCCTCTGATGAAACATTTCTATCCTAATGGGAGTGGTCTCTTCCAGGATGACAATGCCCCCATCCATAGGGCACGAGGGGTCACTGAATGGTTTGATGAGTATGAAAATGATGTGCATCATGTGCTATGGCCTTCACAGTCACCAGATCTCAACCCAATTGAACACCTGTGGGAGATTTTGGACCGACGTGTTAGACAGCGCTCTCCACCACCATCATCAAAACACCAAATGAGGGAATATCTTTTGGAAAACTGGTGTTCCATCCTTCCAGTAGAGTTCCAGAGACTTGTAGAATCTATGCCAAGGTGCATTGAAGCTGTTCTGGCAGCTCGTGGTGGCCCAACACCTTACTAAGACACTTTATGTTGGTTTTTCCTTTAGTTTGTCACCCGTCTGTATATACATTACAAAAGTTGATACTGCTCAGCAGAAGGTACTCTCTGTCCCTTAGCCTGTGGCTACAGAGCTATCAAGGGGGCTGTAGGCCAGTCTTCTAACATGGCTGGCATTTTCTGTGCTAGCTTTTTTTTAAATTGGGTAGGACAAAAGTGATATTTTTAATGAATATTATCCTTGCTTGGGAATATTTATTGCAGTTTAGAAGGCGGTGGATCTCTGTCTCATCCTCTCTTGTGTGGCAGTGATCACAAGGCTCACTCTCTGTTGCAGGGCACCTTCCAGCAGATGTGGATCTCCAAGCAGGAGTACGAGGAAGGAGGAAAACAGAGTGTGGAGAGAAAATGCCCCTGAATGATGCTGCCCCCTACTGACACATGTGCAAAACAACAGGGGGCAGCTGCCAGCCAACTCACAGAGAACAAAGCCAATCATTCCCATGTCCATGACTCTGATGTTCCCTGTAGTGACTGCTATACTACTTTTATCTGTCCCTTTCTAGACCTCCCTTTTCTTTCTTTCTTTCTTTCTCCCTCTCTCCATGGCCTATTCCCCTGTCCCCTTCCCCTCTCTCACCCTTAATCTGCTCTTTCCTTTCTCCGCTAAGAGCTCAGTCGCTCCATGTCCGTCCGCCCGTCTGTCCCTCTGTCTGTCACATGAGCATCCAGGCGCGGGTTTCTCCGCATCCGCGGCGGTGTGACTCGCATAATCGCAGCTCTTTTGAGTGTGACCTTTGAAACGACATCCATGCAAATAAAGGTGAACAAACGGAACGTGTACCGACAGTCCCTGTTGCACGCTGTTCGCGCATTGTTCTGCCGCACTTGCGACCCTGGGTCCGGCAGAGCACTCCCACGAAAATACCATGCAGGACACGTCACTGTGTTGTTGGAATAGGTCAGTCATAGAATCCTGTTGGATTTCCCCAAACGTTTTCGCGAGGCAAATCTAGTCCTCAAAGGTTCTTAGGTTCAATTTGTAAACGGTTTTTTTTTACCGAATTTAAGCGAGTTGGAAACCAGGGCTTACCGACGGACCCCAATGTGCAACTGCACGTCGATCTTCTTTAGAGAGATCTCCTAAATGAATAATGACATGCAGTGTGTGTTCTAACTCTGATGTAAGGCTGACGTTTGAGTTTACTAACTTTGAGCTGATACTAAAAGGTACTGAATTCGTATTAAAGCTCTGTTTTTAAATAAATGATCCCCACCCTCAAAAGGACGCCACACAGATGATGTGTTTGGTAAAGATTTTACCGTCATTTGAATTTACTAATCCCACAGAGGACTTGGAAGGTAATTCATTGCGTCACTTTGCCTAACAGTGTCTTTGGTCCCTGTACAAAACCTCGTCTAAGACCTCGTCTTAGTTTTGAGGAAACAAGCTTTAGTAAGATACAAACAGTTCTGGCGAATGTTTTGCTTTAAAAATCCTAATTTTATTGATTAATGTTCAAGTTCACTTTAAATCTCTCAACAGTCTCGAGTATTTGGCTCCACCTACTGGTGAGAAGCCTACAGTTCTTATGGTGTTACATCTTCTAATACACCGTTTCCCAAACCTCTCCTGGACGACCCCTTGCCCTGCATGTTTTAGATCTCTCCCTGCTCCAACACAGCTGATTCAAATGATCAGTTTGTTATTAAGCAGCTTCAGGAGTTCATAACGAGTTGATCATTTGAATCAGGGAGAGATCTAAAACATGCAATCTAATATAATCGGGGAATTTATCTATTGCCTGTGCCCATTATGACTTCAGCAGTCGCTGAAATAAACAAAGCTTGTTTTCGTAAGTGACAAAATAGTACTTGCTTCAAATTTTATGTCACATTTATTCAAATACGCATCCTTTAAAAAGAAGACAGGAAGACAACATATTAATCGCCGAGTTAAATCAAAGAAGTTATAGATATATAAGAAGGTTAAATGTGGGTTAAATGAAGGTTAAATGTCATAAAAATTAGTCCATAGCTGCCTATGTATCAAATGTTGGGCTGAAAGCGACCAATATCATTCCTTCCTTCCCAAATCTACTTCCGCGGCCTCTGTTTCGTAAAAATGCTGTTAAAAAGTAAACATATTTAATTTTTTATTTGTGTCAATAGCTGAAATCTCATTGAACCTTATTTTTAACCTATACATTACTGTACAGAAACATCCGTGTATCATAAATTATCTTAATCTCACATCCGCAACACTACTGTAGATACCGTAAGAACCCACACATGCCGGCATGACGTTTGATGAAGGGCATGACTTTACCGTCGCCTTCAAGCACTTGGGGCCGTCTGTGTTCCAATGAGTGCGCGTAACATTCCTCTCCGACAAAGCACAGACAGCCCATCTTCTTAGCCAGAAACGGACGTCACTGACTTCTCTGTCCTTGACTCTGTGGACACACATGACGTTGCGGCGATGTTGGAGTGTGCTGTTCCAACCTCGGAGGTCGCCAGGCAAAGAATGGAATCACCAGTCACTGAACGTCTACGCACGCAGACGAGGAGAGATAAGTACTACTTAAATACGCAGAAACCCAAACAGAACGGGACTCCAGCGTAAGGGGCAGAGAGAGAGAGAGAGTGACAAGAGTGTCTGGAAGAAGGTAAGAGGCATTATGCGATATAAGTGTTTGTTTGGCAGGAATTGAGTTCAGCTCCATTGAAGACTAAATGCCAGGTTTGTTGATGGGTAGAAATGTAATCTCCTCCATCTCTCTAGATTAAAGTGGGAAGGAATTTATAGTACCACCCCAGTTAGCAGTTTGTGAGTTTGTACTCTAATGCTCTGGGTTCTGGAAAATCAGCTGTTTTTATTGAGAAGTATACAACATTTTTTGTAACTGTGATTCATAGCATGGGAGCCTGACCAGGGCTGCCCATTGTAATATAAGGCTATAGATATCACAAGGGCAATCGGTTTGTTTCCTTGGTTAGCTGCTGCTGTGAAGACCTTCAGCAAAGTGAAGGTTATCATTAACCTTTGTATTAGAGTCATTATCATAAACTCATTATGTCAAACCACTATTATGATGTCATAATATGTGGAATTGTGGTAAAGCATGTGCTACCTATACCTCTTTCACAGTAAAGATGCTGGCAAAAAACTATAACTAAAAGGTGCTGGACCCTTTCACCACGGAACAAATGTACCACCATATTGGTGGAGTGGTACCTTTCATAGTGAAGTGAAGCCAGGATCAAATCTGAAACATTGCTGGTAAATTGGTAGGACGTACAGCCCTGGGAAAGGGGCTATACTTGTTAGTATTGAGTGCTGTCTTACTGGAGTTGTATTGTGTGTTTGCAGTGGTTTAGAGGACTCCAGCCACCATCCTGGTGAGAGAAGCGGAGAGTGTCTTTGTGTGGCCTGGGTGATTTAGTGTACGTAAGGCGTGTTGGTGTGGAATGGGCCTAACCCTGTGTCGATGGCTGAGCCGTGACTGCCACAGGAGAAACCGCTACCCCTATGGCCAGTCCTCCTCACCCTTCACGCCCTTTGCTGTAACCCCAGCGTCCCGGCTGGCTGTTCTGCTGGACACCCCTCCTGCACCCCCCGCTGATCCCAGGTCCTCCTGGAGCCCCGCACACCACTCCCCCAACTTCACCCTGTCCCGGGACGGGACCGTGGCTGAGCGCGCCCCCGCCGAGCAGAGCACAGACGGGGTGCGGGGCGCGGAGGGGGAGCGGGCGGGGCTGCACGTGTGGGAGGTGCGCTGGGACCCGGCGGAGAGGGGGAGTCACGCCGCCGTGGGCGTGTCCACCCACCGCTGCCCGCGCCAGGCGTCCGGGTACACGGCGCTGGTGGGCGGGGACAGTGAGTCCTGGGGCTGGGAGCTGGGCTCCAATCAGCTGTGGCACAGCGCCGCCCCGCGTGGACAGTACCCCAGGAAGGGGGCATGGCAAGACGGGGCGGGGTCAGAACAACGCCCCTGCTGCCCGTGCCGGCCCGCGTGCTGATGGTGCTGGATGGAGACGCTGGAACCCTGGGCTTCGTGGTGGACGGCTGCTTCCTGGGCGTGGCCGTGCGGGACCTCCCCCGGGGGGCATGTCTGTTCCCTGCAGTCAGCAGTGTCTGGGGAGGGTGTCGCATTACCCTGCGCTACCTCAACGGGGCACCCAGTGAGTACAAAACACCACTGCGGTCATGCAGCACAAGCGACAGTCTGTTCCCCTTGAGCAAGAAGCTGCACAGGATGTGGAGGAGATAACTTATCATGCACCACACACCCTTACAGTTCAGGTTAGGTCAGAAAAGTAGCTTTATACTGTGACGCGAAAAAACATAACATAACTAATGCTAGAAAGCGATTCTCGTCTTTTTCTATTCTGGTCCCATGTAACCTGCATGCCTTGCTAACCTTGCTAAGTAGATTCAGGTGTGGGAAGGGGACACAGTATCCAGCTGATCTGAAAGTCAGCTTATGTAGAAATGACATAACCATATCGGCGATCGCCTAGTTCAGAACGCAAGCATCACTGCAGCATGGTTAGAGATGCTAGGGTCAAGGTCCCATAGTGTCACGGGTTGGAAGTGATGTTATGTTGGTGCTTGGGTTCAAATTATAACTGCCCCCCCCAGGAGAACCTCCATCCCTCACGTCCTTGTGCCGCCTCTCCATCCGCCAGTCCATGGGGAAGGACAGGGAGACACAGACGGACAGACTGCCCTTGCCTCCCGGCCTGAGGAGACTCCTCTGGAACGCTGCATGCTAACACCGAGGGGACAGTTAGGGGACCTCTCTGACCTTACGACCTGAGCCTCACTCTATGTTATTGCATGATGGACAACAGATGTTATCAACTCCAGTTACCTCAGGTGTGTCACATTGACTAGGTATGAGAGCGTAGCATATTGTGCCAAAATGCAGAAGTGTTTATATGATTTTTAAGTCTATTTTATTTATTGGCTGTTGCATTGTCTGATAGGAATGGACAACAAGTACTGTAGATGTTAAGCAATGTATTTATAAAAAGGTAATAACAGAGTATATTCTTAAAATGTTATTCTTATTTATCTCTGTAAGTGTCTATCTGTAATCTTTTTGTAAAGGACACCACCAGAATATCCTGACATCAGAAGCAAATAGTTCAACGTACTGTAGTTGAACACATTTTTGTGGATGATATACAGTGAGTCTATGTTTCAGGTTCATTTTAATAGAACCCTTCTGACATTCTGACATTTTAACATTCTGAGATTTGAGCAGATGTATTTAAACATTGTTAGGATGAGCTGGTCAACCAAAGGGTCAGAAACACACAATCTGATTTTCAATGTTAATTATGAAACCGTTACATATAAAGGTAATGATTAATTTTTGATTAAAACAAACAGAACAAATAAATTCAAGGCACTAAGTTCCTACTTTAAAAACAACAACTGTTTATATGTAATAACTCCAGGGTCTATGGCTAATTTGTAATTCCTGTTATATTTGGTGCTGGTGGCTTTAGTAGAATGAAAACTGTCAAAAAAAACTTTGCAAGAAATGCAAGTCTCACAGAATCTTAATGCCTGAAACATTTATAAAATTGAACCACATAGTAAATTACCAAAATAAGACAGGTCAGTATAATTTTGTGAAGGTGTTAGTAGGTGTTAGTATTCATAATGTCTAGGAAATGTCAAATCATTTTTCTAAATTTATTTTTTACACTCACTGGTTTCTTTTAATACTGTAGGTTTTCTCACAACAGGCACTAACTTTTAATATCAGCTTGCTGTTAACATTAGCTTGCAAGTGAGGTTCCCAGACTTTCCCAGGATGGAGCCAATGAAGGGATAAATTTTGTGTGAGCACCTCTCACAAGCACATGTTGTTTACTAAAGACAGGTCTTCAAATATGAAGTAGAAGTACAGTAGCCTCCAGATGCATTCATGCCTTTCAGCTGTAAAAGATTATTTAACAGAGGAACTGCAAGGTTGCAAGAAGTAATTTTGCACAAATAAACCTGTGAACTGTTTTAATTCAAACTACAAGTGCTTTTTATACCCAGTGTTGTTGGACGCTTCTGTAAAATTCTAGAATCATCCATGAATTCCCACGCATTTGAAGCTTGATGATGTTTCTGGGAATATACTTTTGCATAATTTTGTCAAATATTTAATTTCATTTATCTGAATGTCTTCTGAAAATGTGCTTTCATGTCCTACGACCCTGCCATGGGTCCCAACCCACAGGTTGGTAACAACTGAAATACACAGTTGTTTTAGCCAGGTAACAAGGGTGTGGTTCTTTTATTCAACACTAACACATTTGATTCTGATTGGCATGTACACATATCAGGGAGCTTTGGGATCAATGGGAATTGGTTGCACTGAGTGTTTGCAGCATGAAAAAGATCCTTGCTTAAGGTGTTTGATTGAAGAAGTGGGATTTCAAAGAGTGTGAGGTTATGAATCAGTGAGTGGCCATGGACTGTATGACCTGCTAACTAGAGGTGCCATGTAGTTCAGTGGTCCTCAGTGGACATTTTCATTCCTGAGATGTAACTTAACAAACCTCTACTTTTTACCTATGTTAATCCATTAATCTTTACGAATCCATGAATGAAATTTTTGGTATTACTAAGATGCCTGACTAATAATTGCTTCCCAGAACTTATTCAGCAGTTTAACAGCTCTTTAGTGATGTGCAAAAACATGCATTTGCTATAGTTAGCTAGATCACTTAGTCATCTGAAACTTAATGGTTGTGCTCTGTTGACACCAGATTTTTTCTCATGGACAAATTATTTTGGGGAACACTGATCTGGCTGTATTTTATAATAAGTTAGCTGGCTATCTTGCAGTTGAAGGCCTGTAATAATGATCTGTAGTTCGCTATAGAAGCACAAATGTTTCCACCAACTGCACATTGCAGGGTACTAATCATTATGCTGGACAGTCCTACAAACACTGGACAACGGGTTAATATTTATGCAGAATTATGTGCAAGACCACTCTCATCTGTAACTGGCAAAATGGCAGGTTGTACTTTGAAGTAGGTCTCATTGCCTTTATTTTAGGAAACTGAGAGGTAAAATTAGGTTTAACAGTCACTTCACATGGATCATATCATATTTCACAATGACCACTTGTAAAATGCCTGCTTAGCACATCCAAAGTTAAAGGAAGTACAGCCAGTCAACACTATAACCATAATTTATTTACACCAACACAAATAAGGACAAAAGAAAAATGCCTACACATTTACAGTCAGCTGAATCAAATAAAATGACATTTTTATCTTTTTTTTCTTTAATATATAAAACTCTATCATCTTTGGGATGGAGTAACTTATGTTGTTATACATTTGATTTTGGTTGTTTCAAAAACATCTTATTTTATTAATGCACCATTTTTTTTCTCATTTCAGAAAAGAATACTTTAGTTTCAAGGGTAAATAAACATCCAGAAAAAATACATACTGTAATAAATTCACACATAAATGCATTTATGGAACTGTTACAATTCTGGACATAGAGGAATACAAGTGAATTAACTTACAGTAAGATATATCATTCACTCCTTCATTCAAACTTGCGTACCCTACAGTATACATAACTGTACATAGCATTTGGTTTAGTCTATTTGGTCAAAAGACAGCCTTTATTTCTGGGAGATATGCTGCCTTGGTCTGATGTGCTGGATTCATTGTAGTCCCAAAGGAGTTTATGGCCAGTTATCGTGAATGTAAATATGATGGCCTCTCGTTTTCAGTCAATACACAGGTTAAGGTCTCGGCTCAGACTTGAGGATCTGTTACCCAAAACTGCAATCGACTTTTCCGCTCTTTGTTGGGACATGTTAACTCACCACTTGTTGAGATGTTTGACATCTACCAATCTAAAATGACCTAATGCACATTTTTCATTACTTTTACATTTCTGTGACATGTTACAGCTATTCCTGGTGCAACCCCAGATACTTCAGATGCAGTAGTTTTCATTCAGCACAGGTCTCGGTTGTCTGCTCATTTTTACAGTGGGCTTCTGGGAGTGAACCCATCTACACTGAATTCACTCATTATTCAACTGCAGTTCAAGCTTAGCGATGAGCTTTGAACGCAGTGATCAGCAGCTGACAGGAAATCAGATGAATAAAAAAGGAGATGGGGGGGGTTCTTTGACTCAGAGATTACCCATGATGTGCAAAATGTGTATGGTGCACATATCTCAATGGCCAACTCCAAATCAACACTCGTCTGTTTGTATATCCATCGCTGTTGCTGTACGACTTTGGCGCAGTAGAGAGAGGCTGGGCAGGGGGCGCTGTGTGGCAGAGGGGAGGAGGAGGGGGAAGGGAGGGTGTCCGGTGCCCCGCCCACTCTTGCTCACCCCACCCACCCACCCACCTTCCCTCCAACCCTCTGTCTAACCCTCCTTCTATCTCCTTCCCTGACTCAGTCCAATAGGGGAGACCACACTGGGTGTCACTGTGCGCATGGAGGAGGAGGGTACAGAGAGAGACCTGTGGTTAATGACATCATCATTGTGGAAGCACATACAGCAGCACATCGTCCAATCAGGAGTTAAGGTCCCTCAGACGTCATTGCTGAGAAGGTGTTGATGTTCATGTGTTCATGTTTAAGGTGTTCAGGTGTTTGTGTACACCATATCAGCAAATGAAATGAAGGGAGAGTAACAGAACCAGAGGAGAGACATAATGGAAGACGAACTTAAATGAACATATCTATGAGTAGAGTGCAATATTGCTCTTTCCAAATACAAAGTCTGTGTGAGCTATCAGATTATTGTATTTCTGTGGTAAAAGTTATGAACATCTGGTTCATCAACAACATTGTAACATTATTTAGCTTTGTAGCAGTTATGTCTGTGCTGAAGTGCAATTTGTTGTACTGGAGCAGCACAGTTACAAATATCACGATATTTCCATTGAAAAAATCGTGTAGGCAAATTGGATAGAGACAGGACTACAAAGGCGAAAGTCGTGAGACAAAGCGAGGAAACATTTTTGAGTGGCCTCTGATCAGAGAGACAGTTGTGTTAGCTGCTTCCACACGTTACCTTCGCAATGCTATTTCATCCTCTTCTGCCGGTCGAGGAACCTCTGTCGCCGGTTGAGGGGAATCTCATCTAGACTGATGCCGTGATTGCTGGCCCTGCGCAGGGGACAGAAGGGGGAATGAAAGAGTCACTCCTTTCAGTGACAAGATAGTGTGACGTAATCGATGGCCCTGTTGGGAGGCTGAGAACACTCGCACGTTCACCCGCATGACAGGCGGACACAGGTGACAGGGGACAGGTCACACAGACAGCTTCACAGACACTCCTGGACAGGCTGCAGCCTTTAGACAGACGGATGGACGGGCAGGCAGACAGACGGACAGGCAGTCTTACCCAGGGGTGAGGTCGGGAGGTATGGGCAGAGGTTTATTAAATCCATCTCTCCCCACCAACCAGTATGTGTCTTCAATACCCTTCCCCTGAGGAGAAGCACATGGACAGAATATAATATAACACAGCAAAGTCGGTGTAATAGGGCTGGATTATGTGTGTAAGACTGAAGCTTAAAGGTGCTGTGTGTGTGTGTGTGTGTGTGTGTGTGTGTGTGTGTGTGTGTGTGTGTGTGTGTGTGTGTGTGTGCGCGCGTGATCTGTGCTCGTACCTTCAGTTCTGTCTTGCCTCTGACAGTGACTTTGTAGCCCAGATTCAAACTGTGCAGGATGTCAACAGTGCTCTGGTTGACGTGGATCCTGTAAGCTGCATTGCAAGGAAAAAAAAACCACACTTTAGACCGAGACACAAAACACACTCTCTGGCCCATCCTGTGTGCACGTGCATGTGTGTGTGTGTGTATGCGTGCATGCATAATGGAAGTAAAGATGTTATGAAGCACTTCAACCTCTCGTCTTGAAAAATTAATTAGCAATAAATAGTACAAGAGGGAATGAAAATCTAAATCATATTAATTTCAAGAGGTTGACCTGTTATTTGAAGAAGACTGTTATCCAGACAAACTATGTACCTATAAATAGCACTCAATATTTCATGAGAGAATGTGGCACAAACTCACCCTTAACTTTTTCACCTGGAGCTACTCGCTGCAATTTACTTTATAGTCACTAGAGGGCATCTAGTCACAACTTAAGGCACATTATGTGACCAGTTTCTTTTAATAACCTCGTCACACCTGGTTTTCACCCGTGTTTGTGCCGCTCCACTGTAAAACACACTGTATGTGCATTAACCGTAGGATCTTGATAACATAAACGCGGAAGATTGGTGTTCTTTGTATAAAGTCATTCCAGAACCGTCACACAGCGGATACCACGGATAGACTATTTTAGACTCAAAGTATTTATTTTTAAGTTTGATTTCTAGTCTGTGTACATAACTCCGGTTTAGAACATATTTGTGAGAATAGAAAATAAAATTCAAATCCCAAAGTTCTGTTTAACGACCGGGGCTTCTAGAAATAGGCTACGTCTGGTTAAAACGGGAACCTTTTTTATTGATACTTTTTAAAAAATATCAATATACTTAAATCAAATTTCGTCGGAAGTGGTCTCACTTCCAGATGAGAGTAGGGGTAGGAGGCTTCATACTCCCATATCTTACCCTGAGGCAGTTTTTTTTTTTTTTTTTTTTTTTTTTTTAAAGCTAAGAGTGCTTTTAGCAGGATCTTCCAACATTCTAACATTAACTCATGTTATCAGCAAAGCTGGTCCCACACAGGCCCGGTGCCCGGAGAAAATACGGAGGGGGTGCACTTGCAATCCATGGCGGGGCACAAAACGTCATATCTTTAAAAAGTAATAAATACTATGTCGACATCGGGATATAAGGAGACAACTGGGGGTGCACTGAGGTCCGTGTAGGGATGTAACGCATAGCGCCGCGTCTTGTCCTACATCAGCACTTAACCTACACCTTAAGGACAAGATCACTGTTCTGACGCACTCCAGTCGTGGTACAGCCGATCCTCCTCCCTGCTTCTGAAATGCATTCCGACCAACAGCTGATTGATTTCTGGAACAGCAGGACATTCCGGTTCCTATCCAATTAATGATTCCAATCAAGTAATTAAGACCGGAGTTTGAACCAAGAGCAGAAACGTACAAGGACACCGCCAGCTAAACCGACTCAGTAGCGGTTTCATGAAGTGTACTGAAATTATCCGACTGTTTTTGAGTAAACGGCTGTGAGGGACGGATCCTTATGACAAGCAAGAACGGTTTCATATGGACTTTTATGCAATGCATATTGTAACATTCTTAAAATAACGTTTACGATTATTTAGCTTAAAAGGAGAATGTTCAAGGATAGTGTTCTCTCACGTTTCTTTACACTTTTTTCTTTAATTGGCAGTTGAGAGACAGTCTCACATGTCACGACAGTCTCTCGTAAGAAATAATAATTGACGCGAAAGCCAACGAAGGAAAAACGTTAGTTTTTTCAACGTGTGAGTTGAGCATTCCCTATACGCATTCGGGGCTAACTTACGGGCCGAGGACCCTGACTCAATCTTTATTCTTTGTCATATATTTTAAGATACTCCCAAGTGAACCAAAACGAACTCGCTCACCGGGGCGCTGATAATCTCATCATAGTTTTAAATACAGGCTCCCAGGGTCCCAGCTTCTGTTACTTTGAACGCAGTGAGGGACGGTATTGGTGCGGTGGGGTTCTTTGCATTTAATAACCGAACGCGGTGGGCAGTGGATGTTCCCTCTGGCCTGACCATGAAAGATGAGGAGATAGACGTTTGGCTATTAGAGGAGGCTACCGGTAAGCCCTGGACATTCTTGCTAATTCTACTGATAGTCTTAAAGGATTACAGAGCACTCTGTAAACCTTCCTGAGCTACTCATAATACACACTCTCTCTCTCTCTCTCTCTGGCACACACACACAGGGATATGTACACACAAATGTATTCAGTCACTGCCATGGACACACAAGCCCACACTCACACAAGTGCACATGCACTCAGACATACACACATACACAACATGTATGTATTCAGATCCTGGCATCAACAGTGACACACACACACACACACACACACACACACACACACACACACACAGGCATGAGTATGAAGGGCATGCTACACCAACACATGAGTATGAATGTGCACATTTAAAATGTTTTACTCTTCAGTTTTAATTTTACTCAGCAGTTTAACCCCTCTCAGGGTTATTTGGTAGGCATCTATATTTTGACAACCGAGGCCTCCAGGGGACACTGACTGCAGTTCCTTCCCCAGATACCAACAAGTTTAAACTCTGAGCACGAATGCTGCGTCTGGGGTTCTGCGGTTCTATGGCTGTGAAAGTGAGGCTATATTAATACCCGCCCCTGACATGGCGGCCTTAATCTCCGCCCGGAGGGAGGGGAGGGCCGACAGGGGCAAAGCAGTTTTACTTGCTTAAACAAAGCTGATTGGTTTAATCAAAGCCAGGTTATTATTACTACAAAAAAAGAGCCCTTTTAATTCCAGCGGCCGCCCTCCCCCATTGCCTCCTCTCCTCCTTTTCCACCTCTGTTCCATCCCCTTCTTCCGTCATCGCTCTATTTTTGGAGCACTGGCGTAAAGAGGACACGTCAGAGCCGTTCCTTACTGACCCCCCCAACGCATTTTTCCCTAACGGGGGTGAATTGGTGTCGCGGTGTCGTCTGGGGCGAGCCGTCGGAGCAGCCACAGGGATCTTTCCGGAAAGTACAAGTCTAAATAGGGCAGCACCTTCACCTGTCCCCTGCGCAAGTGCTGGTGTGAATTGGGAAATTGTTAAATGTTTAAGGGCCCTCTTTGTTTTCCATCCTATTCAAATCCAACAACAGGCAGATCTTGTTTCTTTAGCATCATTTCAAACAGGCTGACTGTTGAATGTGTAATTGTCATTGTCTGTGTGTGAACATTCATTGGTCAATCAGCCACATGTGCTCTAATTAGCAGGTCTTAAACGCAGGTGTGTGGCTGCAAAAGGGGACTCACTTTTTCTGCGGTTGATTGTGCGCTGAGCCTGGTTTCTGTGATTGTAGATTTTTAAAAATAAATGATTGTTTTTGGTAAGTTTGCTGCTCTTTGCTCACTTCGGGTGGTAAGACACGTCTTTGTGAAGTGTTGGTGAGCTGCTCTACGCAACCTCAAAGCACAGTGATTAGACTGCAGTGCAAGTGTGCTCGTGAAGAGGAGTTGCACAGGTAGCAGGGAGTGGAAAAGGGGTTTAGTACTGCACTCTGAGTATCAGTAGAGTCTGACAAAGGAGTGCGAGGCCCAATGCAATACTCACGCAACCCTGTGGACTCCATTCGGGAGGCCGTGTTGACGGTGTCTCCAAAGAGACAGTACCGAGGCATCGTCAGGCCAACGACTCCTGCCACAACGGTGCCTGGGAGGAGGGACAGCCAATCAGATGGGCACAGGGACAGTTGTATGGACGACAGACAGACAGACCAAGAGATGGTGTTGGGATTAGAGTTAGCACTCAGCAGTCTGCCAGTGTGTCAGGTGGGGTTGAGCAAAGAGAAACAACCAATAGACACAAGCAGGGTGAGGGGGAGTTATCCATCTGATATATATTATGAAGTAGGCATATTGTTTTGTATGTTTCTCTTCTCCAGTCAGAGTTATGCTGTTGTGTACAGACAATTTGTCGATTAATTGCTAACTGGAACAAACTGGCCCCATAAACATGTATTGATTAAGAAATGGTGGATAACCAGAGGACAGGACTGGAGACCAGCCCTGAAGGGAACAGGATGGACACCAGGACTGGGGGGGACAGAAGGGAGAGCGGGCATCATGGGGACAGGATGGGGACCACACCCTAGGGCCGGGTTTCCCAAAGGGGTGTGCGGACTGCCTCTAGGGGGTGCACAAGACAAAAAATTAATGTTGGAAATTAAAAATAATAATTTCATGATTTTTTTAGACTCTAATGATTACATAGCAGCTATGTAATCATTAGAGTCTAAAATGTCATAGCCTGTTAACTGGATATGCACCTGCTGACCTTGTGTAGTTATCCAGCTTTCTAGCCATTGCCTGTCATTACCACTAGCTAGCCTAGCTTGTGGCAAACTAAATACTAGCGTACTGGCCGTGCATGACTTTGTTGCAATTTGTTGAAACATTGTTGCAGTGCTAAATGTCAAGCGCATTTTGTTGCGTTCTCTCTTAATCGAATTTGTTAGCCTTCGAGTGTTCTAATGATTATAAATAGCAATAAATTATTTCTTTGTATTATTAAACTCGATGCAAATATTTAATGTCGCTGTAAATCTGTCGCTGTGTAAGGCCTAACCCTCTCCTCGCCCTCATAAATTCTATGTCCTGCGGCTTGTGCCGTGCCCTTTTTTTTTTTTTTTTTTTTTTTTTTGCTGTTTTTTTTAAACATTGTTGATCGGTTTCATATGAATGTCGAGCGCGTTTTGTTGCGATATCTTTCAATCGAAATTGTTAACCCATGAGTGTTCTAATGATAAATAGTGATAAATTACTTTTATGTATAATGCCTTCTTTTAGGTGCGTTTTAACCGAACGCGGGTTTGATCGCTTGCCTGAAAAACGAACAAGCGAATCTCGCGCACGTCACAGCAAGCATTTTTGATTACACCAACGCTGCTAGCATGTTGGAAAAGGCAAAGTGGAAAAGGAGCGTGGCTTCTAGCCCTACTTGAAGGTGATTGGCTTTCGCCAGGTGAAATTTTCGCTCGAGTTGAACATTTATTTCAAGCGGACGCTCGATTCGTCCATTTCGCGTCGCTGGCAGTTTCGCCGCGATTAACTCCGCCCATTCGCCTCCTGCCATTGACTTTTAACGCATTCGCGTCGCTCGTAAATATGCCTTTTGGCTTAGGTGCGTGAGGTGGCAAGAGGTGCGTCAACTTGGTCAGGATGTAGAAGGGGGTGCGTGACCTAAAAAGTTTGGGAACCGCTGCCCTAGGGGGACAGGATGGAGACCAGGCCACAATGGTGGAACATCACTCACCAGAGTGCAGGCCAATGCGGATTTTGACCTTGACGTCGGGCATGTGTCTCATCTTAAAGGCCCCGATGCAGTGCAGGATGTCCAGGGACATGTTGGCCACCTCGGCCGCATGGCGGTTACCATTGCGGTTGGGGACGCCCGAGGCCACCATGTAGGCGTCTCCAATAGTCTCGACCTAACATACACACACACACAGACGCACACACAGTGAGAGAAGACACACATATTGCATTCACGGGCACGCTGACACAGAGATGCTGAGTAAAAGAAGCGTACACTCCTTCACAATCTAACCTATAAGCGCACGCGCACACACACACACACACCTTGTACACATCATGCTCTCCAATGATGGCGTCGAAGAGCGTGTAGAGGTCGTTGAGCAGGTCCACCACCTCGATGGGCTCGCTGAGGGCGGAGATGGTGGTGAAGCCCACGATGTCGCTGAAGTAGAGCGTGGCGTCGGGGAAGTGCTCTGGCTGCACGGGCTTCCCTGTCTTCAGGGCCTGAGCCACCGTCCTGCGCAAGGGAGCACAGGAAGGAGGGAGTGGGACAGGGAGGAGGACAGAACAGAGGGCAGAAAGCACGGTGGGGAGGGAAGCAGGGATGGAGGGAGGAGACAGGAAGGAGAGGTATTGGGGGACAAGAACAAAGGAGGAGATATTGGAGAAAGAGAAGACAGAAGGAAGAACGCAAGACAGGGATGGAAGGAGGGAGAAGGGGAGGACAGAGGAGAGAGGTGAGCATGAAGTTTTTGTATGTTCATGTTAACCTATTATGTGTTTAGATGTGCCCCATCTACTCATCTAATGACCTATTCAATACACATTGAGGGACATATTGTTCAGTACTTCTACATTTCTTACACATACAGCCCTTCCTAGTGCAGTCACTCTACTGACAATACAATACACTACAGCCACTGGCTCAGATAGAAGAGATGAGGAGGGAGAAGTGAAAGATGAGGGAAAGACAAAGAAAGAGAGGAGGAGGAGAGAGGGAGATAGAGAAGGCAAGGTGCCGTTAGCAAAAGGCAGACAGTAGGACCACACAGTGTAGTGGTCATAGGGTGGTCACAGGCAGCGGTTGCAGTGCGGTCGTAGTGTGATCGCAGGCGGTGCCAGTGCAGTGTGGGAACAGACCTGGGCAGCATCTGGGCCAGCAGCTTGTCTGTCTTCTGTCTCTCCACTTCCAGCTCCTCGGTCCTCTCTCGGATCAAATCCTCCAGGTTACTGGAGTACTGCTCCAGCATGCGCAGCATTGAGTCAATGATGTTGGTCTTTTTGCCTTTGTTCACATTCTTGAACTGGGGAGCACATGGGGATTGATGCTTTCACATTAGAGTATGGCATGAGAATGGATGCTTTCACATTATAGTACTGCATCCAGTACACCTTCAATAGACCTGAACCCTGTCTCTCCATACTTGTGTATCTGTATGTTGGTGTGTGTGCACATATACAGATGGGTGAGAAATTAAAGGAAAACCCTGAATAAATGAGTGGAGAAATATAACGAATGCAGATGCTTCCACACAGGTGTACTGCATGGTACAATTAAGCAATTAACATCCAGTCATGCTCTGTGGCATGTATAAAAATGCTGAGCAGACCCAGTTGATCTTAATTTTGGATCAAGATGGCAAGGGGAAAAGATCTAAGTGACTTTGAAAGAGGGTTCATTGTTGGGGCACAGATGGCAGGAGCTTCAGTCACAAACACTGCTCCACTGGCTGGTGTTTCAAATAGGAACAGTGACTAAAGTGATGTCTGCATTTAGATCTATGGGAAAGACATCAGTAAATAGGGTCAGAAATTGTGGTCGACAGCGCACATTCGATGACCGTGATGCTCGTGCATTAGTGCGATATGTAAAGAAAAACCGAAGAGCAAGTCTTCCTCAGGTGACTGAGAATGTCAATGCAGGACGTGATCAGACTGTGTCAGCAAGAACAGTCCGTCAACAATTACATAGAGAGGATAATATAGTAAGGTTGCAGTGCATAAACCCCTCATTACAAAGATGAATGCACATTTGAGAGTTCAGTGGTGCAAAAACCATAGGCACTGGTCTACAGAGATGTGGAAAAAAGTGATATAATCAGATGAGTCATCCTTCACCATATCCTCAACAAGTGGGCGAGTGCATGTGTGGCGTACACCAAGAGAATGGTACAGGCCTGAATGCTTGACCCCTACAGTGAGGGGGTCCGGTGGCTCTGTTATGCTGTGGGGCACATTTTACTGGCATGGTTTGGGTCCACTTGTCCTCTTAGAGGGAAGGGTCACTGCAAATCAATACAAAGTTGTTCTGAGTGATCACCTTTATCCTATGATGAAACATTTCTATCCTGATGGGAGTGGTCTCTTCCAGGATGACAATGCCCCCATCCATAGGGCACGAGGGGTCACTGAATGGTTTGATGAGTATGAAAATGATGTGAATCATATGCTATGGCCTTCACAGTCACCAGATCTCAACCCAATTGAACACCTGTGGGAGATTTTGGACTGACGTGTTAAGACAGCGCACTCCACCACCATCATCAAAACACCAAATGAGGGAATATCTTTTGGAAAAATGGTGTTCCATCCCTCCAGTAGAGTTCCAGAGACTTGTAGAATCTATGCCAAGGTGCATTGAAGCTGTTCTGGCGGCTCATGGTGGCCCAAGACCTTACTAAGACACTATGTTGGTTTTTCCTTTAATTTGTCACCTGTCTGTATGTGTATATGTGAAGATTTGTGTATGTGTGCGCGTATATATATATATATATATATATATATATATATATATATATATATATATATATATATATATATATATATATATATATATATATATATATGTATGTATATATATAGATATATATATAATGTGTGTATGTGTGTATATATGTGAAGATGTGTGTAAGTGTGTATATATGTGTGTATGTATTCCTGACCTGGCTGAATATCTCCTCGAAGTTGGGCCTCCGGTCGGGCTCCTCGCTCCAGCACTGCTTCATGATCTGGATGCACTCGAGCGGTGCCTCATCCACAGAGACCGAGGGCCGACACAGCGGAGGCGGCGACCGCACCTTTTCGATGATCTCTGTTCAAACATGACACGTTTGAGAGGCTCTGTCAATGTCTGCCAGCTCTGGCCCCTTCCCCACTCCCCCTACCTCCTGCATGCCCCCCCCGTCCCCCCCGTCCTGCACCCCTCCCTGTCTCACCATGTGCTGGCATGTCCAGCATGCAGAAGGGGGCGTTGCGGGATATGATCTCCTGCATGATGATGGCGAAGCTGTACACGTCCCCCTGGAAGGTGCCCTTTCGCTCCTTTCTCAGGTCCCGCAGGAGCTCCGGAGCTGTCCACAGCAGGTCTGCGGGGGGAGAGGGGCCACAAACCAGAGATTTAAATCAAACTGAATGAGGGAGTCATGGTACAGAGAGAGAGTCAAGGAGAATAGAGAATCATGGAGAAGAGAGTCATAGATATGAGAGCAAGAGTCATGGAGAAGTCGTCGTCTTGAGTAAAGAGAGAGTGTTATGGAAAAGAGAGTCATGGCAGAGAAAGAAAGTCATGGAAAAGGGAGTGTCACAGAAAAGAGAGAGTGTCATGGAAGAGGAGGAGAGTCATAAATAAGACAGCAAGAGTCATGGAAAAGAGAGACTAGGAGAAAAGAAAGACAGTCATGGCAAAGAAAGACAGTCATGGCAGACAGAGAGTCATACATAAGAGAGAGTTATGGAGAGGAGAGACATGGGAGGAAGGAGAGTCCCTTCTTTGGACCATGGTACTGAGATCTTCCCTGCTCCCCCAGGTTTGGACCCTATCACCCCTCCGATGTTCTCACCTTCTGGTTTGTTTTCCTCTATAGTCATGTTCTGAGACTCCAGGATCCCGTTGTAGCCGTATTCCGTCACCTTCAGCACAAAGCGCCCATCTACCACACAGTTTCGCGACTTCAGGCGGGCGTGGATGATGTCATGGTGATGGAGGTACTTCATTCCCTGGGGGACAAGGACGAGGACACAGCAAGGGGGAGAGAATGAGCAAGTTTCCCTCAGCAAAAATGAGAGATGCTAAAAAAACTACAAATGGAGAAGGACTACATCCCACACAGGTAATTTCATGAACATATTGCAGCACATGATGCAAAACTAAGTAGAGCATTACAATTCTGTGAACCATCTCAAATGTATGTTTTCATGCAGACATGCAGACAACAATTAATATATTTCCACTATGGCAAATTGCATTGCCATACAATATGCCAACACTATATACGCTTCTAATAACCTTTCATGTTTGGTAATATATGAATGTATAAAACAGTCAGCGGGGAGGATGAGGAAGGTGATGTGGGTGAGGAAGGGGGAATGCAGAGACAGGACGGGGGTCTGTCTCACCCGGATGAGGTCCATGAGAAGGGAGGACTTGAACATCCAGTCGAGGCGCATCTCGCTGTTGTTAATGAGGTCCTCCAGGCTGCCGCGGGTGCAGTGCTCCGTCACTATGGCGAAGATGCCTGAGTCCAGGAACAGGCCCAGGTACAGGTTCAGGTTCTCATGGCGCATGTCCCGCAGCTGGGGGGTGAGTTTTGGGAGCAGGAGCAAAGACATTGCTTTAGTTTTTTGATGCTTTTATTCCTCCCTTCGCACCCCTTGTTTGAATCATCAGTGGCACATTAGCCTCATCTCACTGCAACAACCTTTGTACAGTGTAGGCGTAATGAATGCAGTCCTTCTAGCTACTATTTTTCATGCTACAAGTCCTACAATTCACCACAGTGGAGCGAATGTCAATTGGAGGATAGGTATTGTCTCCACTGATGTAATCTGAAACCTGCCAGCAAACCCAGTCCCCTTCAGTTTGTTCCACACCCATGGGATCCCAGTCATGATTGGCTGATGACACAGCTGGGCCTCAGTAACTGGTTACTGAACATGGCTTACCCTAATTTAAGGTTGAGGGTAAGACTGAACACGGTTTAACTGTGTTTCAGGATGTTGTACACTACTACCACAGAAAGAGTCTGAACACTGCATTGATGAATTCTACTATTTTGTGTGCAGCTTTGGTCTTCTACAGTTACTATAACGGTTAGTGTATCGGTCTGCTCTTGGGCATGTCTATTAGGTGAGTGGTAAGTCCTTTGCATTGGGTTTTATAGTACAGCCATACAATATGTCTTTTCCAGTCTTGCTGCCCCTGCTGTTCATCTTACCTTGTTGAAGATGGCCTTGGTGCTCTCATTCACCTCTGACACCTTGTCTCCATGTGGGCATTTCTTCAGCCAGACCCAGTCACCCTGAGGAACACAATCTCTGTTACACAACTTGGGGATCACAATACCTGTTACACACACTGGGGAACACAATACACATTACATACTCTGGGGAATGCAATATCTATTACACACTCTAGAGAACACAATATCTGGTACACTCGGGAAAACAATACTTGTTCTGCACTGGGGAACACAATTACAGGTTATACACCACAAGGAGCAGGACTCAGAGCCATCGTTGCTGAGTGGGAGAGTTTCCAGGTGATTATCATTGCTATGTGCATGCTAGGAAGATTCTGCTCTGTTCTGATTGGGCTTTCATCTGGTTACAACCTTACAGTCAACCTGGATCTGTGCCCACAATCTTTCAGGACCAGAGACCTCCCCTCTCCAAAGTGAATATGGGTTTGTGAGGACGTAGGATGTGTCAGAGCAGTGTGTGTGTGTGTGTGTGTGTGTGTGTGTGTATGTGTGTGTGTGTGCATGTGTCCCACCTCATAGAGGGCGATGTTGGAACTCTCTGGGGTGGAGTGGATGTAGCTGCGGCCTGACACAGATTTATAGGGAGTCTTCACATCCAGCGTGCTCTTCATCACGCTCTCCTCATTCAGTTTCTGCATAGGAAGAGGTGGGGGAAGAATTAGGCCATCGCACATCCCATAGAGGGGCGCCTAAAGCTAGGATTCACCTTGTAACTGTGACTTTTCCACTCCTATCACTGCAAGCCCTAGAAAAGAGGCTCAAATACAAAACTCTGGGATGGCTGTGCCCCTAAGCAACTGACCCAGGATCAGCCATCCCAAACACAGACTGAGCAAACAGATTGGCCTAAATGGGACAGGCTGTTCTCATGTATCAGTTGTGTCAAAGGTAGAGAGAGAGCTGTGCTTTCTCATGAAATGTGAAAGGTTCATGTAGGTAAAGCACTTGCTTCCCTAAAGTAAAGAAAATCATATCATCCCAGACCAGACCCTGATTAGCGTAATATAAATACACACACAGACACACACACACATACAAACATACACACGCAGCTTTGCCTGATACTCACCCTCCTGCTGACTTGAGTGTTAATGAAGACCAGGTCATCCAGAGTCAGCAACATTTTGGAGGAGCCCCCTCCCCCTCCTCCGAAAAATGGCGCCACCCGTGCCAGCTTGCCCCTGGACAGATCACCAGACACAAGCACACAGACACACAGGGCCACAGACAGACAGACAGACAGACAGAGACGCAAGAAGAAAGGAGTCATTACGGTGTGGACCTGTGATTGGGTGGCTGAGGAGCTCAGGTGAGTTATCTGCTCATCTGTCAGTCCTGCTTACCTGAACACAATGGCCAGGACAGCACTCCCAGCAGCCAGGAGACACACCAACATAAACATCAAGAAGAGAGTGACCCCGTCCATGCCTTAAAAGGAGGAAGAAAGGGTGGGTGGGAGGAGAGAGATGGAGGGAAGAGGGAGGGAAGAGGGAGGGAGGGATGGAGTGAAGGAGGGACAGAAATGGAGGGAGAGAGGTAGAGAGGATGGTGAGAAAGGAAGGGTAAGAGAGAGAATGAGGGAGGGATGGCAGGAGGGAAATAAATGGAGAGAGAGTGAGACAGGAGGGTAAGAGGGAGGGAGGGGAGAGATGGGAGGGGGAGAGGGAGAGAAAGAAATGGAGGGAGAGACGGAGGTAAAGAGGGAGGGAAAAGGGGAAGAAAGACAAAAGAAATAGACAAAAGATCATTTTACCCCATCTGCAGCTGCAGTTCTGTCAGTGATACTATGCACTTGCTCTGTGCTTTCCCTCAAATATTATGTCACTTGGTTTGCAGACAGAGCGACTTATACAGCTTACATATAATCCATTTATAAAGCTGGATACTGAGGCAAGTCAGGTTTAGTACCAAAGGGTACAACAGCTATGCCACACTGGCACCCTGTTTACCACTCTTCCACATTCCTGGTCCTACTGCAGTAAATAAGAGGGTGTGGCAGGGAAAGGAGCAGCATCGCCATCTTTACCCTTCACCCCTCGCCCCTGTACCCCTGGCTCCCCACCCCGCCCTGCCCCCACTGACTCACCCCCGCTGCAGGCGATGTAGGGGCTGAACCAGCAGTTGGACTCGGAGGTGGGGGACCTCCCGGGGAAGTGGATGGAGCGGCCCTTGTACTTGAGGCTGCCGAAGTCGCCGTAGGTGTGGGGGGCCTCCAGCCGGTGCGTGGCGCGCAGCGTGGAGCCCCGCCCGTCCGTGTCCAGCACCACGTACGCGGCCTGCATGCCCTCGCCGTTCTTCCCGGCGGACAGGGGCTGGTTGAAGCCGGCGAACTCGAAGCCACCCTTGCCCTGCGCCAGCAGGTCGCCGGTGACCCAGCGGCCATGCGCCAACCGGACCTGCTCAACCGCCATGGCGATGTAGTACAGGCCGTTGTAGATGGTGCCGAAGAGCGGCGACACCTAGAGGCAGGGAGGAGGGAGGACGACGCCCAAGTCAGTGAACGTTCTACAGCGGGCCAGGCCCCTTCCTGTCCTCAATAGAGCTCTGTTACAGGCTGCTCTCTATTGGTCTTCTCATGAATATTCATGAGCACACAGATCTGGAATGTATTTTAATTATGAACAATACGCAGTTGCAGAAATTCTGCAGTTAAGTGTTTCAGATCAGAACCAAACAAGTAACTGTGTAATGAATATTAATGAACAATTGCCTTCCTTGGAGCTCTGCATGTTGAACAGGTCAGGGACAGATCTTCTATGTAAAAGGCAGATGCTCATATGCATTTTGACTGAACAGAATTTCTGATTCTGCCATGTGGGTAACAACAATGAAAAAGAGTAGACAGAAGGCCAGATTTGTTGGTTTCACCATTGAAAGGCTTCGGAGTATAAATTTACGGTGAAAGGAACTCTTTTGTCATAATAATTTTATGGTTTCACATGTGGCAACACCCATTGGTTACACACACACATACACATTGCTAAAATGCATTTTTTGTAATACAGGAGTCATGCAGGTAGGCACATTTTACATATTTGAGGTAAAATGTGCAATATCTGCAGGAAAAGACTGAAGGAATCATATGGGGAAGATCCACATAGCCAGCCACTCTTAACAGCATTTCAGCAATCAGAAGCCAGAAAATGGCTAAAACATATATTTTTTATTATTGCCTTTTAGGTGAATAGAGGGAATCACTTGACAACATCTTAAATGCACCACCTGGGAAAAGGCTCAATGTTTGCACACCTGTGTCTTCAGAAACATGGAGTTAAGTTACAGAAGGAATTAAGGAACTCTTTCACTGACCCCAACATCCCACAAACAGTCAATATTGGCCTACTTTTTACTGTTCAGGAAATAATGCATGAACATTGCCTGAAGGCATCAACAAAATGGCCCAACAAGCTGCAGAAAAGCAACACTCTGGTACAGCAAAGTCCAGTGAAGTAGTTAGCTAGAAAACCCCAGCCACTGAGAACAACAAAAATAACAAGGGCAATAGCAAGTGCAATAGCCATGCACTTTGGAAGTTTTATTTAACCAATTAATTTGTTTATCTACCTATATTTTTATTTATTCTTTGCATGGTGTGTGTGACAATGTATTTGATGGTGAGAGGGAAAAGTCTGCAATGGTTATTATAGGTTTTTCCCCAGGTTTTCCTCAAATCACAAGCAGAGGATGTGGCCACAGTCCTTTGCAAACTTCACCCACCTGTTAACGGATGCAGAACTCAGAAGTGCCACCCCACTGATCTTTGATTGGTTATTTAGTGTGTGCACTTGCTATGGAGCTGGCAATAAAAACAGTACCACCCTTTGTTGATGCTTGATGGATCAGTTGGCCATCATTCTGCTAGACCTGTCTGCCACCCTCAACACGGTGAACCACCAGATTCTTCTGTTCACTCTTGCTGATCTGGGCATCACCGGCACTGCACTCCGCTGGTTTGAGTCCTACCTCAGAGGTAGATCCTTCAAGGTGTCTTGGAGGGGTGGCGTATCTAAGTCACATTCACTAACCACTGGGGTACCTCAAGGATCGGTGCTTGGCCCCCTCCTCCTCTCACTATACACAACCTCACTGGGCTCGGCCATTCAGGTGCACGGCTTCACCTACTACTGCTATGCCAATGACACCCAGCTCTACCTCTCATTCCATCCTGATGACCGCACAGTCTTGGCACAAATCTCTGCCTGCCTCTCGGACATCTCAGCTTGGATGAAGGAACACCGCCTTCAACTCATGCTAAGACGGAGCTCCTCGTCATCTCAGCCAGTCCGTCCATTCAGCACAACATCACCGTACAGCTGGGCTCAATGACACTAACTCCATCTAGGTCTGCAAGGAACCTGGGGGTAGACTTTGATGACCAGCTAAACTTTAAGGACCACACTGCAATGACAGCCAGATCATGCAGATTTGCACTGGAAAATCAGGCCCTACCTATCTGAGTATGCTGCACCGCTCCTTGTCCAGGCTTTTGTCTTCTGAAGACTGGACTACTGCAATGCTCTCTTGGCTGGCCTTCCTGCATGCACCATTAAGCCTCTGCCAAATGAATAAATGTAATGCACTTTATACAAAAAGTGGCTGCACGTCTGGTTTTCAACCAGCCGAAGAGGGCCCATGTTACACCTCTCTGTCTCACTCCACTGGCTCCGTGTAGCTGCCGGCATCAGGCAAAAGGCCTTGTTGTTTGCTGTAGAACAGCCATAAAAGCTGCACCTACCCACCTGACCACTCTATTACAAGCGTATATTCCCTCCTGACCACTACACTCTGCTACTGCACGGTGTCTGGTGGTCCCACCACATTGCAGCACAAAATCACTATCCAGAATATTCTCTGCTGTTGTCCCCTGAAGGTGAAAAGACCTTCCACACTTCATCCATTCTGCCAAATCCCTCTCTATTTTTAAGAAACATCTGAAGACACAGCTCTTCCACACTCACCTGATCACCAGAATTGCTACCACCTAAAGCAATGTGTTTTTACCAGCTAGCTTGTACCTTGTCTGGCGAACTATTGAAACTTGGTCATGCAGCACTTCTAATACTGTGACTCCATGTATGGCTTTCGCTTGTATTGTACTCTGCCTCACTAGAAAGTCCCTTTAGATAAAAGCGTCTGCCAAACAAATGAATAAAAAAAATAAATCACAAGGCATGCCACCTTAACTGAGAGCACTGCTGGTTGCATAAATGGGTTGAACGCAGAGAAACGGTCACAGACAAAAGCCGGCAAGCATGGACAAGCGTGGCACGCCAACTGGATGTCGGCATTTGTCCTGGACTGTTGGGGTATGCTGTGTGAATATGCAAGCACCTACAGGAGGATCTACTGTCCTGCTGTATTTGTACCCAGTTCCCTATTTTTTTTTTCAATAAACAAGTGATAAATCAAATATGACTGAGGCCCATTGGGAATCTGAGCAGAGACCCAAACCCCACCCACCAAAAGCTCTGCACATAAAGGCACACTTCAGAGCCACTCCCCCTTCCCTGCCCCCTGCCCTCTGACCTGCTCGGGCGGAGAGCTAGAGCGGATCTCATAGCTGTTCTGGGCGTCCTTGAAGGCCTCATAGAAGTTGCGCTCGCCGGAATCCATGGTGACGGTCAGCACGGCGTCGTAGGCCCGGCGTAGCTTGGTGTCGTTGGCCAGGATGGGGTAATCAGTGTTCTCGTAGGGCAGGGAGTACAGGAGAGTGTCGTAGGGGATGAAGACGTAGCCACGGTCCACCATGCGCATGTCCATGGCTGTGGTCAGGAGCTGTCGCTGGGCCTCTCCACCAATCAGCACTGAGTGCATGCACATGATGACCACTGCGGAGACAGAGAGGAAAGGGTTAAAAGAGAGAGTTGAGGAGGAGAAGAAAGAGAGGTAGAGGGATGAGAGGGAAAGCGAGACCGAGAGCAAGGCAGGCAGGAGGTAGAAAAAAGGGGCAGAAAGAGAGAAGGAGGTGGAGAGATGCATAAAGGGAGAGATTGAGGGAGAAAGAGAGAGGTAGGAGAGAGGGGTAGAAAGAGAAAAGAGGGAAGGAGAAAGAACAAAGCGAAAGAGACAGAGAGAGGGGCAGGAGGAAAAGAGGAAGAGAGAGAGGGAGGGAAGAAAGAGAGGGAGGGACAGGAGAGAGAGAGTGTGTGGGGGTTGCAGACAAACAGCAGAATCTCACGGTTTGTGCTAATGTCACCACCTTCCTGATCACTATCATCTCTGTCAGTATCAGCATACAGACTCTTTAAAATCACAACTTCTAAATCATTTTGTTTTATTTGCTCATTTTAAGGTTATTTTTCTTAAAAAAAGCTTTATATGCGTTTTCACATAACTTGTGCACTAAGTAATATACTCCTGTGCTTTCAAGAACCATGAATTAGCACACTCTGAATGGTTGTTGGACAGAATGGAATGTACTTTTTTCTATATTCAGCATTCATTGAACACAAAAACACCCCCTGCGATCTCATTGGATTCCTGAAAATGACCTACAGGAAGCATGAATACAGACCTAAGAAGCTATGTTCAGATCCACCAAAGACAGACAACAAATGCAGGGTAAGGAAGAAACTGAAAGGTACAGGTTTTCCGCTGATAATACATGTTACTTGTAGGCCAAAAAATCTGGTGAACAAACGTCTAAACTGTGATAAGCAATACTGGGTAGATGACACCTAAAGGTATCTAAAGTCAGATTACCTATGAACCAGCTGTATGAGTGTTCCACTCCATTACATTACATTATTGTTGCTTAGCAGACAGTTTTAGCCAGAACTTGCATGCACAGTGCATCTAGTAAGCAGCATGAGAAGCTCTACCAACAGGACACCACTAACCACACATGAACAAGCCTCCAAAGTGCCAAACATACTGCTGAGATTTCAAGTGCATGCCTAGACAGATATGTAAGCGCATGCAATATGCACAATCTATGGACTATACCATTCCAAATACAATGCTAACACATGCCCTGAAGTAAACCTTCACATATCTAATTACAGAAAATTCCAAAGTATGCTTCCACATGTATAATTACACTTAAGGAGAATGAAAAATCATGCCAGTTAAGTACCCATGAATTACCTAAATTCAGTCATAAAAATTCCATTATGCGAAGGCGAGTTATGTATTTGCTGGCTAACTGTTACTTCTATGGATCATGAAAAGCAGTCCTGCAATCACACACCACTCAGCGGGGATGTTCAAAACACAAAGCATCCTGGGATATCATCTCTGCCCTCTTCGCCCTCCCTCCCCAGCCCCCTCTCCCCACACCCACCTCGAACCCTGTCCGTGTCCCGGACGGCCTGCAGGGCGTTGCGGGGCCCGTCGCCGTCCATCTCCATGGTGACAACGGTGCGGACGGGCAGGCCGAGGGCGCGCAGAGACGAGGCCAGCTCCTGGCCCGTGGCCTCCCACACGTCACCCTCAGAGGTGACGATGGCCACGTGCGCCCAGCGGAAGAAGCGGAGCACGGCAAAGAGCACGCGTGAAGACAGCGGCAGTGGACGTCCGAACGTCGGGTAGGTGCTGTCCTCGCCCATGCGCGGCTCCAGGCAGGCCCACGACAGCACCGGCTTGTTCCAGTTCTTGGCGAACAGAGCAGCCGCTGAGCAGTAGCCCGGGTTGGCGGGCCCCAGGTAGGCCGAGCCGTAGCCCTCCAGCTCGGCGAAGCGGGCCAGCGCCCGGGACGTCTGGCAGTCCTCGTTGACCAGCGAGTAGTCGTACCAGTAGCCCTTGCTGAGGTAGGGGTCCTTGTTGATGCGGCTGGTGGCCAGCCGCGCCGCCAGGTCGGGGAGGGCCTTGGAGAAGAGTGGGTCGCACGTCCACGGCCCCACGATGGCCACCTTGAAGGTGGCGGCCCAGGCCTCGCAGGGCAGGTAGGCCGCCACCAGCAGGCCGAGCCACAGCCAGCCAGATGTCCAGCCGAGGGGGCGCAGCGCCGGGGTCGTAGCGGGCTCTATGCCACCAGGTGCCTCCATCCCTTCATCTGGCCTCCGCTGCCGGGCTCTCCGGGGGGGTCCGTGCCACCGGGGGTGATGAGAGAGGCTATAGAGGCAGCCTGTGTCCGAGTGGGCCGCCATCGCTCCACTGTGCTGTGTTCCAGGGAAGAGGGTGGTGACACACTGAGGAGGGGGAGAGCTGGGGGAACTCTGGGGGGTGTGGGGGGGTGGGGGTGTAGAGAGGAGGGTATGTGCGTCTGTGCTTTTTGTGGGGGTGTGCCACCCCTCTCCTGCTCTCCGTTCTGCTCCTTGGCACAGAAGGGCTGTAGCCCTGAAGGTATGGAGTGGGGGGAGAGAGAGGGAGAAGAAAAGAGGGGGGGGAGTCAGAGTTTATACAATTCTCTACTTTGATTCAATATTGCAATAAATGAATAGTTCAGACCCACATTACTGCAGTACAGTGACATCACACACACACAACCAGATCAGCTAATAAGCTAAGCAACTGCTCCGCTAATACCCTGCAAGCCTATTAACATCTCAGTTCTTTACCAAGAAAGAGCGAGGCCAGAGAAACGCAAGAGGAGCTGGAATGGAAAAGGTACAGGTACAGGAAAACCACAGATTTCCTTCTGCAGAACAACGCAGTGTAAAGAAACAGGAAGTGCCAGACACACGGGGCTCAGCCTACTTCAACACACAGGGTACCACATGGGCACACTCTGTATGAGTGAGTGAGTATGTGCATGTGTGTGTGCGATAGAAGGACAGAGAAGGTGATAGAAGGAGACAGCCGAAAGAGAAATGGTTTCTTAATTTAATCCTCTCCCAGTCCATCTGTTTGTTAGATTACCACTGAGTGGGGGGGGGGATGTCTAAATAACAAAAGGGGACAGGAGGTTAAAGAAGGTAAAAGTGAAAAAGATTGAGTGGAGAGCTAACCACAGAGACACTGGTTTAACTCTTCTCCACATCTGTCAGACATAGCTGTCATTTCTAGTCCTGCCACTTAAAAGCAGCAGTCGCCCCTTTTCAGTCTCACAACCCATTCTGGAACTTTCTCAAGACTCTGGGGTGAAGGGTGCCAACCTAGTCACCCACCTTTTACTGACACATCCTATTAGACTCGGCCATTCTTTTGGGATCTTGTAATCAGTTGGCGAGCTCCTGCACTAAATTAGCTTGCGCTAAAGGGCGTTTAGGTAGGGTAGTGTCACGGTAACTTCTGCCTGGTTGCCAACAGCCTTACCATTGCCATAATCTGTCACAGGTCTGCCAGTGAGCATCTCTGAGGGAGCAGAGCAAAGGCTCTCTAGAAGGTTCTGTCGCTACAGAAAGTGATATTGTGGCACACATCACCTGCTTCAGCATGAAGGTGGGACACTTATCTGACCTTCTTGTGCTGCATGCAACGATTTTCCATGACAAAAATCACAGCCTATCAAATCATCCCTTTCATTAAAACACACACTTTCTTTTCTGGACCACAGGATGTTCATAGACAATTATTTTTTTAGTTGGGCAGGTGAAGCTGAAGGACGTGCCTGCGACCTATTCTTTACCAGCCCTTTAAGGCAGCCTTAAGCCCGTGACGTAGGGCCTGAGGCTCAGGAGAGCCCGATTCGTTCAGTTTCCCATTCACGCTGCCAGCAGCTGAAAGGAAGTGTTTCTATGTATCGCCTGTACCAGGGACAAGAGGGCCAGAGAGAATGAGCGGGGATTGAGAGCGCCATGGCAGGTGATGTCAGCACCTTCCCAGAATTCTTGGGAGTCACATTTCCTCTCCATCGCTGTCCTTTAATCGCATCAGACACCGAAGGATGAATTAAAACGACCTGGCAGGCAACTGGGTTCAGCTAGCCTAAGCGCCCTTGGTGCAGGACCGTTTTATAATGGCAAGGTACAGATGGGTTTTAGAATTTGTTTGACACTGCAATAGTGTGCATGCAAGATATCTGTGATTGTTCTTGTCCCCAGCTGGTCCTTGACAGCAGTGTTTCAGGGAGCAGTGTTTCGCTTGTGGAGGAAAAGAGAGCAATAAAACCATCACCACTAAGATGGGCGCCATGTGGAGACTGTCAGCAAAAGTAGCAAAGAGGCACCTGTGTTATCGTTATGGTTTCCTGATCTTGCAGTTACCCCCCATATTTGCTAAAACACGGATAACAAGCTTGAAGAGAATGCCAGAAGGCACAAGCCTACGAGAGAACTGAAACGAGGATACATTCCTAACAAAATCTGAGCGTCCCATTTCAGCATGTTTTTACTAATCAATTCTCGACTTTGGAAACAGCCTAGTCTAAAAATGGGTGAGACATTTAGCACTAGGCTCGGGTTGCCCAGCCACTCTACCCTGAAAGACTTCAGAACACTAGCCTCCAAATGAGGAAACTGGTCCAATGTTCACTTCCACTCTAACAATACATTATAGCTCACTCAATAGCCCTCTGTTCAATTCCATCTCTTCACTTTGGTCTTTGGCAGAAGACCATAGAAGAAACTTGACAGTAAGAAACCTTAAAAGAGAGTAAAAAAAGGACACAGAAACAGTGTGTTCCCCTGCTCTTGACAGGAGCAGGACTCCTGAGGCCTCCAGGTGCCCAACTGTGCAGTAGTTATAATGCTCTGTGACACCATTATGGTTCAAACCCCTGCCCCTCTCTCCCTTTTCCCAGCAGGCTTTGCTACCATTCTCACAGATACTCCTCCCCAGTATATCCATCTAACCAAACCCCCTGACTTTTCTCCTCGACTTCATAGTCCTTGGCAGAGTGCAGCATGGTCTGGCTAAAACAGACCGGAGCTGTGCCATCTCTGACACACTGTCTGTCTGACTTATCTGTCCCAGTCTGGACACAATAAGTGTTGACACTGTACTCAGGAAGTGTGGAGACTGTACACAGGAAGTGTGGAAACCGGACACATGAATTCTGGAGACTGGACACAGGGCAGAACAGAAACCAGACACAGGAAGCATGGGGACAGAATCAATCACACAAGCATAGAATGAGTATTACAGTGAATTAACTTGAATTACAACATTCAACATATGACTCAATGATTACTATTTCTCTGGAATTACATAAATATCCATCATAAGATGAGTTTATCTAGTTTGAACATTTTCTTTAAGATACATCACAAGTGGTGTTTGACTGGAATATTAATATTGTTATAATTTTATACACTACTATTATACACTATGGCATAGAGCCTACAATCTTAGCTTGTTCCCATGTGTTCAATTCATGATAATTGAGTTCTTACTGATGGACATAAATAACATTTCCACACCCATGCATTTCTCTGCAGTAGCACGTGGTTGTATGTGTCTAAGTGATAACAACATGCTAAACCAAGAGTAATTCTCAGCCTCTGAAGCTTCGTCAACAAACCACTGTTACAGATTGGAGGACCCTGAGAGAAATGTTGCGTTACTCTCATTATAAAAGTCGCTCTACTCTGGTCGTGAAGAACCTGAGACAGCTAACTATCATAAGCCTGGAAACGCAATGCGATTCTGTGTCTGTGGTTAGATCAACAGACCAATTTTTTGGGACCTTACGGTTACAGTGGAGTTGAATCCAGCTGCATTTAAACAGCAAGCCTCAGGTGGATCCGAGGGTGACAGATGTTGCACTGTAAAACACTCCCTCCTATCTTTGACCCTCAGTCTTTAAACTCTCACCATGGCGGGTGGCACATTCAGTGTTATGCAGCAGTGATTCACTGTAGCACACTGGCCTGTTCTGCCACCTGCTGCAGGGCATATACTCTCGACCACAAACGCTGCAAAATACTTTCAGCACCGTAGGATTTGCATAGTAAAGCTGTGGTGTGCTGCACCCTGTTTAAAGGCAGACTAGTTAACAGGGTAAACCCAACAGCACACACTTTCTACAAACAGTCAACATTACTCAGTCTAAATCAGTGTTTCTCAACCCTACTCCTGGTGGCACCCTGTCCTGCATATCTTCTGTCTATCCTTGCTCTACCTACCTGACTGAACTCATCAGTGGCACGTTTTATTAGCTGAGCACACCTGGTTTAATCAAGCAGCAAGGATAGATAGAAGATATGGACAGGGTGCTGCCAGGAGTAGGGTTGAGAAACACTGGTCTAAATACATCATCAATGCATTACACAGCTCTGCCTTTTTCCTTATACTGCCAGTCAAGAAGTCACTTATTGTGTAAATGAAGAAATGGAGTTTGAATTTTAACAGAGTATAAGACTCGCAGATGAGACTTGGCAGATCCACTGGCTCTCATTTACGGTGCCTCTACATTCCTGCATATGGTACTGCATTCTGTCAAGGTGCAGGCATGGACTCAGACACAGACCAGGCGAGTATGGGTCTTAAGGGCTTTATTTGGAATCGCTGGGCAAGCTCGAGGTGGCAATACAGGCAGAGTCAAAAACAAAGCAGGCACAAACCGAGAGCAGGGATCAGGTGGCCAAGGCAGGAGCGGCAGGCAGAGACGAGGTACGAGGTCAGGCAGGCGTCAACACGGATTCAGTAACACGAATAACAGGTGGGTACGCAACAGAGAAAAGCTGGAACGAACTAGCAACAAGACAGAGACAAGCAGGGTGTAAATAAGGCTGAGCTGATGAGGCGATGGGATGCAGGTGAGCAGGCAGGCAGGTGGAGGCGAAAATCAGGAAATCAGGTGGGCGAGGACAGGGCAGAGAGCAGGGCAGGACCGGAACACAAGGGGACTGTAAACAAAAGCACATGGACGACACTGACAGACAGGGAGAAACACAAAAACAACAGCTAGGGGGCTGAAGTACTGACACATTCCCCCAGCTGGTTGGTTCTGTGCCTGCCTTTGCCTGTGGCTGGGCCATGGCTTCAGCTACATGCATGAGACTGGCTGGTCATCAGTGTGGCGACACTTGGCTTTAGAATGGTAGGGGTCACTAGGATAAGGTGGGGTCCCTCACCTTGGGAAATGTCCCAAGGCTAAAGACCTTCTCACTCTGTCACGCACACCAAAAAAGCCACCTTTACCACCTCAGTGTCTGTATGATAAGTTGTATGATAGCAAGCTCATGTCAAACCAGGCTGCAGGACGCTAGAGGGCACAGGCACCTAGATACCCCAAATCCCCAAATCATAGACGGCTCTGCTCCGCCCCTTTAGGCCACTGTCACTTGCAGACTCAGCAGGGGGCAGTTCTTCTGGCCCAATCGGGGCCAGCCATTGGTTTAATCAGGTCATGTGATTAAGGGCTCATGCGGTATGAAAACCTCCTGAGCATTGGCCTTCCAGGACCAGGCCGTGGTAGGCCTGCTGTAAAGGGATTCCACAATTACAGTAAGCGGAGGATTAACGGCACACGAGTTAGAACATTGAAGGAGAGATCAATTCAGATTCAAAAGTGCTTTATCGGCATGACCGTACCAGTTCAGCAC
This sequence comes from Megalops atlanticus, assembly GCA_019176425.1. Lineage (NCBI taxonomy): Eukaryota > Metazoa > Chordata > Actinopteri > Elopiformes > Megalopidae > Megalops > Megalops atlanticus. Next base: position 5,616,360 of record CM032888.1, read on the forward strand.
TGTCAATGCAGTAGCTCTGGCATCACTATCAACAATAACACTGCAATCGATTAGCACTGAAGGAGAATATGCATTTATGAAAAATAAGAACATAAAGAAGCAATGTCTTCATTACATATAAAATCAGTCATCATTGAGCCACCATGAAAGTGGTTTTACTTGCTGTTTTTATCTGTGTTCCTAATGAAGTTTAAATAATTCTGAAAAAGCTGGCCTCAGATTGACAGCAGAGTGCCGGGCACAGGTGTCTCAAGCTGGATTCAACATTGGCATTGACATTGAGTCCCACATCACAATCCAGCACCCATTGTCCCTCAGCCCGCCGACCAGTACTCAATGACCATTGACCAAGTGACCTAATGATATCGACTCCATTCAGGCTGAGTGGACAAATCATGATTGATGTGTGGAAAAAAAAACAGATCAGATGTCGGCCATCCATACATTATCGCAGTAAATTTTTTGCAGATACATTTTTGCGATACGCGGTGCACACCAAACAGTTCTGCTTTCAAGTTTATTGTGACACAATTCTGGACACAGATTTTATGCTGACTCCATTTCCTCTGTGTCACCCTTTTAGTGATGACCCCGCCACCCTCGAATCAAAAGGTGAGAAGAGGTGAAAAGGCTGTGCACAGCCCATAGGCTGTTAGTGCTTCAAAAACAAACTCGAAACAAACCAACTGGCAATGGCTGTGGAAAACAGAGTAGCCTGCATTGTTCTGATTGGTCTGCTATTATGGAAGTAAAGGGCTGGTATCGAATGGCTGGGTTTAGCTATTATGTGCATGGACTTTACAAGGAGTTGTTCAGAAGGCCATGAAAGCCCAGGGCCGATACCATCACCAGCACAGAATTACTTCTAGACACAGTGTCACCTGACCTTATCACACTCCATTGTGTGGATGTTGATGTACCTTATTGAGAAGCAAAGGACAGAAGTAAATTGCAGGGAATGAGATACAGTAAATGGAGTCTATTTGACATCCAAGTGTAGAATCCTACAGAGAGTAACATGGACATTCAAAAAATGACCCTGTCCTCTGATATTCTACCCCGTTAGTGAATCCCTTGCAAATCTCTCGCTCCTGCAGAGTCTGAGGATTAGAGCATACAGCATTCGACTTGTCGGCTCAAGTCTCTCTGGAGCCTGTGATAGCTTTACCTGGATTTTCACTCACCCCATTGCAGATCAGTTCAAGCGGCTCATGCACCAGAGCACTCACGTTCTAGAACCGCACCGGACCCGCAGCCATGCCTGCGCTCTGGAACCGCACTAGAGCTCCACGCTTTCTGTATTCACTGAAGGTGATAGTTTTGTTCTAGAACTCCATCAGAACGCTGGCTGTACTTGACGTACACATACATTTTAACACCATCACATAGATTTCTCTGACATTCTGTATAGAGCTTTGCTGGAGCTGCAACTGTACATCCTCAAAGATCTCAACTGGGTAAAAATGTTCAAATGCTACGCTCAAACACATACATATCATTTAGCAGATGCCCTTATCCAGAGCGACTACAATTTTATCCATTTATAAAACTGGATATTTATTGAGGCAATTGTGGGTGAAGTACCTTACCCAAGGGTGCAACAGCAGTGCCTTAGTAGGGAATTGAACCAGCAACCTTTTGGTTATAAGCCCTGCACCTTACCACTACACCACACCACTGCCCAAACATATACACACATGCCCTCCTCCTATGCTATTTACTTAAACACATAAATGTTATACATGTGTGAGTAAGATTATAGAGAGACAGAGACAGTGTGGAGGATGCATTGTGTGCTTTATGGCCACTTTTACACACAAAGGAACAAGCCAGCGTGTGCAAACACACGCACAGACAGACAGACAGACTCAGGTGCACGCAAAGACACACGGCTGATTAAGCACTTTCAGGGGTGCAGCGTGTCCTCTCCCACTACCAGGAAAGATGAGAGACTGGAGACTTTGCGTGTCACAGTCGATCAATCGGATTACCGTAGGCTGCTTGCTCTTAAAATACCCAGGTTTCACTTCCATCATTACTGAAGCCCATGCTAGCACAAACCTACCCTGTGGAGCTCCAGTCCTGCTACCTTTGGCACAAGCACAAGGATGGAGATGTTGCCTCTTCTCCATCAGACATTGACACAAAAACAAACTCACAATATCGACAATTCATAAAACCTGTTCTCATCCCAAGGTCAGCATACACATGCCTATATTTTATTGTAAATGGAGGAAACAGTAAAAAAGAATGGTGTTTCTTCATGTTTGTCTAGACACGGGCCTTAGAAGGGATAATAAGCTCTTGTAATACAATACAAATTTATGTTACATATTGGTAGTGGTTAACACAAATTGCCCTTGGTCGCATATAAAACAAGTTGTGCTTATTTTGTATGGCTACTAATATTTGGTGCTGAATGTCTGGGAGAGCATGACTTGGTTTTATAGAAAGGAGAGAGCAGCCTGAATAGGCCCCAGTGAGAAGGTAATACACACTCGGGTCAGTTGTGAAGTTCCAGTGTGCAAAACCCAACATTTTCTCCTCCACATTAGAAGTCATGTTGGAGGCTTTACCTGATTATCACAGTTTAAGGTTATTACGTTTTACATACCGTGAGGAGGCCTGCCGGGCTAGGCCGCCCCCTGGAGGCCAGGGATGGAACTATGACCTTCCTACATCAGTGCAGGCACGGACCACCCCTCACAGCTTCTGACTGGAGGAGCTCCATTCGCCCATTCAGCAGAGCAGTCAACCCCAGGCCACATGCACACACTACGGCACACTCACAAACAGGTCACTGTGTAAACTAAGAACATGTACCAACAACCATCCTCCGCACAGTTTGAAGTTGCACTTTCTACCTCCTGCTCTGCTTTTGTCTCACTTCTTTCTGCATAAACCCAGGTACAAGTGAAACCACAGCACTGCACTCGATGAAAATGAGCTGCCTGCTCTGTACGAACAGAGGGCTTACAAGCTGTTTTCATGATTTACCCTGACAGTCTTTCTATAGTACTGTAAACTACAAAGTTAGGCGTGTACCACAGTAACACTTTGCCAAGGTACTTTTTAAAGGTCATTGTTGGGAAGAAAGAAGATGCCATGAATAACTTTGAAATGAGGAAAAAATACTTCACCTGAGGGAGAATGAGAAGGACCTAAGAATGTTTTACAAGTCCGATACTTTAAATCTACTCTTGTAAGTACTTAAAGATGATGTTATAACACCATTACTACTGATAATAAAAATGTCTAATTCATTCTTAGCTTTGTAAAATCATCAGAGAATTACCATTGAAAATTTCAAGTGTCAGAGAAGATAAAGAGAAAAGTGCACTCCAGTGCCGTGCAGTATTTGATCATTAAAGACAACTTTGCCTTACTTTTTCAATGGATTAATCACGCTTTCCAACTTAATCTCTGGATACCACAGTATACTATTAAATAACTCTACAGTGGCATTTAACTGTTGGAAAGAAATGAAGAAAGGTATTCAAATGATAAGGGATTAAGGGAAACAGAAGCTATGAATTACAGCACAGACAAATGTAAGGACGTACAAGCTGGCCTACACTATACTAACTGCTCTCGGAACCAGAGAGATGGTCCAACCTGATACAGCAGATCTATCTGAGAAACATAGTGCCGTCCTCTTCTCTTGAGAGCGGAGTTTCTTCTGATCGACAGCTTCAGTCTTGCAGAGCACTGACAGATCCACAATTCCTGTAACTTCCACAATTCCTTAGATGTCAGAAAACAAGTAATAGTAAAAACCTGTAATATTCCAGGTAAAATGTGGAAAAAGTAGATTATGAATACCTTACAAAGAAAAAAGTATTTCCTCACTATCTCCCTTGGAATGGTATAAATATTGTTGGGATCATTCACTTCTTAATGGTCCTCCTTTCAAGCTGAGAAAAATTCACTGCTTTGCTTGAAAACAGCAACACGTGTGGCAACTTATAAAACAAAAATGTACAAATGTAGCTGAAGCAATTGAGCCAAAAGGATTGTGCGGTCCCTCCACGGTTTGGTTCCTCCAAAGCTGTGAGCTCCTGAGGGAGTTGCAGAGGTCCAGGGGAAGTCACGAAGAGCACCCAGTCTCCTGAATTTTAGTCCTGGTCAGGGTTTTTTTTTTTTTGCCCGTTTCTTTTTGGACTGGGACCTGCCCCAAACCAGAGAGCAAGCACTGGGAACAGGGTCAGGCTCTCTAGCTCTCAACTCCCTGCAACCAGATAGAGAGAGATGGGGAGAGAGAGAGGAGAGAGAGAGAGAGAGAGAGAGAGAGAGAGAGAGAGAGAGAGAGAGAGAGAGAGGGAAAGAAGGGGAGGGCAAGCAAGGGCAGAGCTCCCTAACGTCTTTAGTCGTTAATCCAGGCGAACGGTATTGGGGGGATCAGTGCGTGCGTTGCGCATGCGTATCAAAGGTTCTGGGTGCGCGTCTAAAGCTCAGAACACGCTGTAAAGTGGACTGAACTTGCATTGATGTGCGCTGTACTGCAGGTGCACGAGCCCCCAGCTCGGACACACGTTCATCTCATGATGCATCTCACATACAGAGAGAGAGACATCTCCATTAGACGCTTTGGAGTTCAGTTAGGGTAACAAAACTCAGATGTCCCCACAGGGCCCCCATCTCCAGGCGGGGTCATCGTGACTCTGGTAACAAGGTAAAGCTGCTAGGAGCGTGCCGTAAATGCCTCCTGGTAGGGATAGGCACCCTGCTGAGGCAGCTCTGGACGACACCAAGAAGCCAGATCCTCGAGAGCGTCTGTGTACTGGTGTGGAGTTGTAATTAAAGAAAATAAAAAGAAAAATTAAGACAAATAACAATGAAGTGCATCCTGAATTGAATTTCTGATGGGCTGCTGCGTGTTTGCTTTGCGTTTGCTGCAGGGGCTTTTTCACAGCAAGCATCTGGTTGGGAGCGACAAATCTGCAGCTTGGCGCAGAGAAGGACACTGGTGTTGTTTAAAGTGGGGGTGACTGCAGCCAGCTCCCTGTAGCCTCACCCACATTGTCACATCCAAAAGAGACACAGTGCACATACAGACATGCATGATCCATACAAATAGACACATAAACACATACACACATACAAAACCTTATTCTCTCAGCCTTCTTTGTACAGTATTCCGTGTTCACTTTCATACGACCAGGTACACACACAGACAAGAAAACAGAAGACAGAAAATCCCAGGTGTAGCAAAAGTAAATTTTTAATAAAAGCATCGGACAACTGCGTCATGTACAAATACTACATAAATAAATAAAAACTCCTTCAATTAGACACAAACTGTGTGTTAAAAAAACCATACATGTAAAACATGTCCTCTTTGTGGGCCTGTTATACAATCCTGAATTTGCATCGCACTCTCAGTGGTGATCTGGTCCAAAGTCATTATACAGAAGCTCAATATTGTTATGGTATCATTTATAAAAAACCACACAAAACACATCATTACGATTAGCAACCCATCAGAGACATGGTTCATGAGCACATTGTCTGATTGGTCAGGACACTCTGTCAGTCTTCATAAGCAAGAGCTCAACCAGGCCATGCTACAGAGGTTGGTAGAGAGACATGAAAGCTGAGACAGAGCAGCGAGTTACATGAATAAGACCTGAATAAGCTGCCAAAAATAAGAAACCTCTCTGTGGAGAGGCCGCTCCTGTTCCTGCCCCCCTGGTTCATCTCCACACGCCACGCTGGGCCTGGGGGCCGACCCTCTTGCCCTTTGGAGCCTGGCTCTGAACCTTCTCGCCCCCTAGAGGCCGTGGGGGCTGACTGCGGCGTTGCGGGACTGACCCAACCGTCTGAGGGGACAGAGAGACGCAGTGCTAATGTTGACTCGTTATGGTCAATCTACCTGTAACTTATTTCCACCTATGACCTCTTGTTCTGCTGCAGACCCCCAACTTGAAATCTCTTCCTTAACCTGCTTTATTTAATCCCGTTAAAATTTTTAAAAACTCAGCTAAGTCCCTGCCAAACCTCCCTTTTGCTGACTTTAGTATCTTCAGTCTCACTTCATAATACTTGGAACCAGTCTTGTTGCCCTTCACTGTACTTTCTGGAGAGCTGCTTTATCCTTACTACAATGCGGTACCCAGAGCTGGACATTACACCTTAAATATGGTGTGGTCAAGGCATAGTATAAATGAATATAGCTTTGACTCACATGTTTTGCTGTATGTGGAGCGTGTGACAGTGAGGGGGAATGACAGTGCACGGTGTGACAGAGAATGACAGTGCAGGGTTTACAGTTCTCCTCACCTCTTTTCGGGCCTGGCTCAGCTTCTGGTCCTGGTTTCTGTGTACAGTTCCTTCTCCCTCCCCTTTCCCTTGCCCAGGAAGTGACCTGGCACACAGTGACAGAACCACATCAGAATTTCTCATCATGCACTCCCGTACTCATCTGGTGCTACTGCCATTCAGGGAAACTGCACAGTTTGACACACTCAGCATTCCTCAGTTAGCCTTGTGCTGGCCTTTTCCTTGGTCTTTGATTGGCATGTCCAAACGTGCACCTTTCCAGGGTGTCTTTCAAAATATACATGAATTTCTTCCCCCGACAACTAAATGTATCTTAAATTCTAATTACCCGCAACAGGAGAGAAAAGTGACTCTCACGTGTAGTAGGTATAGTAGGTATAGTACATCCTTCTGCTGTGAACTACCATACTTTCAACAGGATATACTTACACATAAGGCAAGCTCCTCTGACGAAAACCCCTGAAAACTTACAATCCTGTCATGGATTCCACCCACAACTGCGCACAACCTGCTTTAACTCATCACAGCAGGGCTGTCATCAGAAAAGTTCACTTAGGTTTCACCCAGGGCATCGATAACAGGTTGGTTTCTACTGCGCCACTGCTAATCCCATACCATTCCTGCCTTCTCACCTGTCAGTGTGGCTCTGGAGCATGCAAGTGAGGAGTTCTTCCAGTGACGGCGCCGCCCTTTCAGGCTGGGCGTGGTACTGCGACAGGAGGAGGGACAGCTGGCCCAGCTTCTCTGGGGAGAGTGCTGCACACACGGACAACACACTGTAACACATGTAACACTATAACCTGATACAGTGTACAGAGCACACTGTAACATGTAAAACTGAGATGAGACAATGTACAGAGCACACTATAACAGGTAAAACTAAGCTGAGACAAGGTACAGGGCAGACTGTAACATGTAATGCTGTAATGTGAAACAATGAGCTCTGAGCACACATACATGTGAAATACAAACTGCATTAATGGGAAAGAGACAGCAAAAATGGTGATGCACTCAGTATGTAGTATGTATAACGTTTAACGCATTATAATATGAGACTTTGGATCCACAATAAAAGAAACAAAGTGACAGCGGCTATTCACTGCAGTAATAAATGGTCTGAACATGAAAGCCAATTCTGCAGACCAGATTCATATAAACATCTTTCAAATTCAGTATTTACATACTGCACTCGTAACACACATTATATGTGGTGTTCCAGCTGCTAGGGGATCTTGAGTCAGCTGAGCGATCAGGGGTGGGGCAAGAGCCTGTGGTTGCCTTACCCGCCATCGCCTCAGGGGGGAGGGTTCCTGGGTGTGGCTCCTTGACTGACACCTGACCGGGGGCCACGGGACGGAGCTTGGTTTTGGTGACCGCCGAGCTAGGACGCTGGATGGGGGACACGGCCCTTCCGGCCGGGGGCTTGGCCTTCTCGCTGCCCCAGGACGCGCCGAGACCTGCGGTCAGAGAGGCAGGGCAGGGAGGGTCACGTGCCCGCCGGCTGTGGTGGACAGCTGCGAGCCGGCGAGACCCGAAAAAGGGTCAATACCTGTCTGTGCATGCGCGGAGCTCTGACCTGACAGCTGATGCCCGTCGTCCAGGGCGGACGATTCCAGGGGTTGGCCAGGGGAGCGGTCCAGGAGCTGGGAGGGGAGAGGAGAGAGGGGCGGCTTCAGGAACAGAGAGGGTGGGTTCGATGCCCCGGTTCTGGTACAGCATTTGGTAAAGTACATCCATGCGCATTTGTGGAGCCAAACTTGTACAGTGCATAAAGAGACAAAGTCATACCAACACATGCTAAGCACTGCTCTCTTTAAGTGCAAGACAGGAATGCTGTGGGACAGACTTTGTTTTTGAGCTTTTATCATTTTTATTGTGTATATTACAATGCTGTTATTATGCCAGATCTGTTCTTCTGTAATTCTGTACTTATGCCAAATATGGCAACAGTTTGTCTGAATTGGAGAGGTAAACACACAGGTATGTTGACAGAGAGACCTAAAGCTTGGCTGGATACTGTAGAGATCAAATCCTAGCCTTTCCAGTTGATCTGAATAAATGTGGCTTGCAAGACAGCACAGTATATGGCTTACCATTTCGATGTAGTATTGCAGTTCTCTCTGTCTGTCCTCACCCTTGGTGCCAGGCCGTTCTCCTTGTGCAGCATCCCCTGGGGGCCTCTGTGGGAACCCCCCGCCTGGTTTAGCCTTACTCGAAGCCACGCTGCTGTAGCTGGCATCCCCGATCGACGTGACTGACGTGTTCAGGACCTGCGGGACCCTGGTTCCACCGGCCCCTCTGTCCGCCACCCCCGCCCACATGCTGTGGCCCCTCCCCCCCAGGCTGTCCTGCCCCGCTGCATGGTGCTCACGCCCGGCGGGAAACACCCTCTCCCTGCCCACGCCCCAGTGACCCCCGCTCTCCGGGCCGTTCGTGCTCAGAGGGAGACAGACACCACTGTTGGTGCTGTAAACCCTGTGGGCCTCTCCCCCCCTCGCAGTGCTGTACCCGCTGTCCCCTCCTCCGTGTCCCCTGTCCCCATCTCCCGGGGCGCCATAACCCCTCTCGCCCTGTCGGAGTCCCAGGTCCACTCTGTAGCTGCTGGGTCCTTGTCTCTCCATGGAGGAGGAGTACGCGCTCTGTCCCATGCTCCCACTGCGAAACCTATACCCGCTACTATCCTCCCTCTCAGAGCTGTGCCCCCTCTCCTGTCCCCCTCTTTCAGAGCTGTACCCCCTCTCCCGGCCCTCTCTCTCAGAGCTGTACCCCCTCTCCTGTCCCCCTCTCTCAGAGCTGTACCCCCTCTCCTGTCCCCCTCTCTCAGAGCTGTACCCCCTCTCCCGGCCCTCTCTCTCAGAGCTGTACCCCCTCTCCCGCCCCTCCCTGTCTGAGCTGTGACCCCTCTCGGTGACGTGTCCCCTCAGCTGCGTCCCCCTCTCCATGCTGTAGCCCCTGTCTCCTGCTCCGGCCAGTGGCTTTGCGGATGGCTCCTCCGTCTCACAGCTGCCCAGCGCTGAGAAGAGAAAGAGCCACAAAAATGCTGCCTGTAAGAACACAAAGCTCCCCTGGTCCTGGAGGACCGTGACACAGCATGTTTCGTAGCTAATGCGGAAACACTCTCAGAACTCAGAGCACAAGAGGAGTCACACAGATTTATCTGCATCAATGAGGGGTGGTTAAATGTTTCTGGGTGTAAAAGAAACCTCAGAGACACTATGACTCAGGAAAAAGAGTGGAGGGTTTAAAGGGGCAACATAAACGCAGAATCAAGAGTGGCGCCATCAGAGCTATTCTCTGATACTCTAGCATCTCTCAAATTACCCACTATGGGCATCAGAGCAATTCTCAAACACACTAGTGTCTCTTGTTCTGTTCTGCTTTTTTATTGACATTTAGCAGATGCTCTTATCCAGAGCGACTTAAAATGTTATCCACTTACACAGCTGGATATTTTACTGAGGCAATTGTGGGTTAAGTACCTTGCCCAAGGGTACAGCAGCAGTGCCCCAGTGGGGAATTGAACCGGCAACCTTTCGGTCACGAGTCCTGCTCCTTAACCACTATGCTACACTGCCACTGCTTTTCTTTGTCTTGTGAGGTTGGTGGGGTGGAGGGTGGGGGTAATGATATATCTGTATTTCACTCTTTTACATCTGTAACAATTACACATCCTTGTTTTATGTAGAACTTCTAATGGGGGGAATCAATAAAGAGAGATGAAATATATAATAGAGGTGCAAGGCTGTTCTGTAGATACAACACCAAACATTCACACAGCGACTGCTTTACTGCTCCCACTGAAGAGGAACAGTGCAGCTGATCCGGACGCAGAGGGTAGCCTAGTTTTCACTGGCCTCTGCTCTGCCAGCTCTGACACCGCAGCTCTCCGGGACCTGAGCGGAGGGGACGAGGCCAGTGACTGCAGACAACACCTGCCATCACCCAGCCCACACACACCAGAGGCGCGGAGAACAATTTATAATGAGGGCTGTTCCAATACAGTGATCACTTACGTGTGCAGTCAGTCTCCCATAAACCATACACGGGTGTTGACAAATTATCTTTATCCCACACTGACGTTCTCAGCATTGATGCCCCTGCTCCATCTTTCAGGCACACTGGCAGAGGGCTGACATAAGTTTAATGAGACATGAGGTCACCAATAAGGCATATATATAGACCAACTGCAAGGGACTTTAGAGGAGGATGTATTTATAACAGCCTGCAGCTGAGGCCTTGTGTAAGCCAATTAGAGTACAGTACATGCAAAGTCATAGTTAGCAATAGGCTTTGGATGATGGCATTTGATCTGCCTCTTTCCTGGGTAACATGTAAGTTGCTCTGAAGACCTCAAAAAACTGTGCTGAAAGAGATCCACATGTAATAAAATCTTGACTTTTTAAGAAGGCACTCGGTGCTTAAATGAAGTGTACCGACACAAAAAGTTGTGAAATGGAAAGAATACTAAAATGATGGTCATCCGACACAGTAACCCCTGAACTCACAGTGTGGAATAATTACAGCATGGAACCGGGGGATTTTTGGTTCTGAAACAGAAGAAAAACCACTGTTTTACTATAGAGAAAGAAAAAACTGTGAGAGTCTGGAACACCATGCGGACATCCTCAGTTATCACCTTCCACTTCCACAAGTCCTCTGAAAGTAAAGGAGTTTTCCTCACTTGGCAGCCAAGGCGACTCCAATGTTTTACATTTACATTTACATTTAGGTCATTTGGCAGACGCTTTTATCCAAAGCGACTTACAAGTGAGGAACAGCAAGCAAGCTACAGTAGTGTAGAAGACCTTAGCGTAAGCTTTAAGTGCAACCTAAAACAACTAAACTCAACTAAGTAAGTCAAGGAAAGTAGAAAACAAGGGCAAACAAGGTGAAAGGTGAAAACAAACAAGTAGTTACAGGAGAAAAAAGTGCGAGGCAAAAAGAGCGCAGTGATGGAATTATGTTGGAGTTGTAAGAAGTGTTTAGGAGAGGAGGTGCTCTCGGAAGAGCTGGGTCTTCAAGAGGTTCTTGAAGATAGAGAGGGACGCCCCTGCTCTTATGGCACAAGGTAGCTCATTCCACCAGCGGGGAACTACATGTGAGAATAGTCTGGACTGAGATTGTAACTAGAAAAGGAGGGGAGGAATGTAATTGATCGGTGCACCGGTTCTATGAGGCTGCGGGTGAGTGCAGGAGAGCGGCAGGTGGCTAAGTATTGACAGCAGGCTAATCCATTTGAGGGCCTGATTCCTTGCAGCTGACCTGCTACCAGAGGGCAGGAAAGCCGATTGGATTATGAAGGTTTTATGAAATAAAAAGCCGGGCGCGGCCAGCGAGCAGTGAGCAGCAAGCAGCCGACACTTGTCTCAAAACTCAACCACAGAGTGTGGGATTGAGGGGCTATGCTGGGATTGGTGGTTGGTTAGTATGAAACTGTCCTTGTTTTGCATTGCATTGCATTTCTGTGCCCTTTAACAGACCTACATCTCCCATGATAAATCAGCACTCTCAGGATAAATACTATGGTGTGCTGAAACATGCCTCTCTTACTTTTAACCTCATCACCTTCCCTGAATCCCACGATTAAGGTTAAATTATACCAGTAATAAAGTCATAAAGAAACCACTGTCACGTTTTTAGAGACCCTCCCTCAGTACGCTTTCAGAGACGCAAGGGGCTAACTGATTACCAGCAAGCAAATTAGGGGCCAGCCTTAATTAAAATTGGCACAACAAGCAGATAGCACGTGAAGGCTCTGCGATCTAAGAACAGGGGTTCAAAGTACATCTTAAACACCGGCAGGGGGTCTGGCCCAGGGGGCTGAGCATAAGCCCTGAGAGAAGCAGAACTGCACCTTGTAAAGAGACCTAGCGCACCTGTTTCAGGATGAGAGAGGCCACTGCGCTAATTTGCTTAGCAGACGCCCTAGCGCTGGGCGGCTTAGGGTGCGAAGTGCTGAGTCTGTCCAAGAGCGGGTCAAGTACGTTCCCCCCGGGCTACCGCCACACCGCTGACATCACTCGCCCCCTCACAGCACTGTCGGGAGCTGAGCTGCGGGGTTCAACCCCCACTCCCCTCTCAGTCTCACAGCCTTACAGTGGGGTAGTGTGTGCATCTGTCTGTACGGATGGCAGCTGAAACCTGATCTGGGTTCAGTAAGTTCTACCTGTCCCCTCATCTGAATCGATGGCGTAACAATGACACGAACAGTGTAGGGACCGTGATGCCGAAACAAACTTTGGTCACAATCATCTCATGTGTTTTCTGTTTTTTCCTACCAGTCACCTAGACTTGGAGAAATAGACACAGAATGAGTGAAGTGTTGAGATTTCAGAGAGATGACTCAAACTCTGTTTGCCTGCATGTGTCCCAGTATCCCAGTTGTCACTGCAAGCAAACGTGTGTTTAAAGAGAACAGAAGGAGCAGCTCTGAAGTAACTTGAAGTTCAATGGAAGTAGATGCAAGGTGGTAGTTTGTTTTCTGTTATTAAGCCGCCATTGCCTAAGACAGCAGGAGGAACAGCATCAAACAAAAACAGCCTTACAGGTCACAACTGTTCCATATCCATATAGCAGTACATATACGGTTACAATGGGCAGATACTGGACATATTAATCATGAACCCTCTGAGTGTCAGTGGGGTGAAGGTCAGAAAGGTGTGACCTCTGACCTGTGAGGGCGGTGTCGTCCAGCTGGGGCTCCAGGGGGCTGAAGGTGTGGCTGTGGTTGAGCAGGACACTGAGCTCCTGCTCTGGGGCGTGGGGTGGGGCGAGGGGAGCGCGGGGGCCGTCGCTGTGGGATGCGGGACCCACTCGCGGGCCCCCCCTCTCTCGGGACAGGTGGAGCGCCACCGCTTGGGGGAAGTCTGCAGGGGAAGGGGGGGAAAGACGAGAACTGAAACATTCCTCTCCTCTCACAGAAATATGCAGTGTGACATGGAGCCCCGTTACCTGTGTAGCTTTACTGGGTAAGTGACATGATACAGAGCAGCGCTTGCGAATTCTAGCCTGACTTTCTGCCAATCTGTGAACACACACTTCAGGGGGACATTGTCAATCTTCATTCATTTTAGGCTAGTGGGTGGTTTGCAGGAGAGGTCAACATTCCAGAACATCAAGTGGGCGTGGTTTTGGAGTGATCAAGGAGGAAATGCTCCCACCCCCGGCAGAGGAATGCTGAATACGGGGGAGAGGCGGGTCCCCAGCTTGGTGCCGGTACCTGACGCAAGTTGGGAGGCGGGGCTGGCCCCTGTCGAGCCCCCACTTGCCCTCGTCTGGCTCTCCCAGCCACCGCTGTCCCCACCGCCGCCGGAGGGGGACTGGGACATGTCCCCTTCGCACGAGGAGGCATGACGCTGGGAGGGAGAGGGACTACCGTCCATCTGTGAAGAGAGGCGGGGTTAGATTACAGGCAGGGACAGTCTGCCATTTTCCCTATCCCAATACAGCCTCACGCAACCGGTGCTGCTTTTCACACCGCAAGTCCCAAAATGCACTGCGAGAGAGCGAACGCTGATTGGAGGACAGGTGCGTCTCCCCTCCCCCTCCTGACCTGGGTCTGGGTGGACAGCAGCCTCAGGGCCTCGGCCCAGTGGGAGCGCATCAGGCCCTGCAGCCGCGTCACCAGCTCCGTCCTCTGCGCCTCCAGCTTCCTCCGGCTGGCCTCCAAGCACAGCACCTCCTCCTGCCGCGCCGACATCCTGCCACAGCGGGGGGGACAGGGGTCACTCAGAGACACACATAATACACTCACTCAGACTGAATCACACACACACACACACACACACACACACACACACACACACACACACACACACAATTCACTCACTCAGACTGAATCACACACACACACACACACACACTCACACACACAATTCACTCACTCAGACTGAATCACACACACACACACACACACACACACACACACACACACACACACACTCACACACACTCAGACTGAATCACACACACACATAATACACTCACTCATACTGAATCACACACACACACACACACACACACAATACACTCACTCAGACTGAATCACACACACACACATAACACTCACTCAGAATCAGAGACTCTGAGTGAGACACACACACACTCGGACAGAATCAGAGACATAGACACACATATACTCAGTCAGACTGAATCAGAGAGATACACATTTGCATACGCACTCAGACAGACACTCAGGTAAGAGCAGGCATGCACAGATGAAGAAGCCAGTGATACAAGGACTGTTGATGTGAACAAGTCAGTACTGACAGGAGTCAGTGGTGGTGTGAGTCAGAACTGTCATGAGTCAGTGCTAGTAAGTAATTGACAGTGTGACAGGAATCAGTGCTCGTGTGAGTCAGTGTAACAGGAGTCAGTGTTTGCATGAAAGTGCCAGAGACCCGAGGCACACACTTTGTCTCATACTCCTCTGTGAGTTTGCGTAGACGGTCCTCCCGCTCCTGAAGCTCGGTCTTAAACTGTGCCAGCTGCGCAGACAGCTCTCTCTCATGACGGGCACTCAGATCCAGCAGCTGCTTCCTGTGAAACATGAGGAGAGTCAGTGACATTCAGCCTGAACATCAAGGGGGCAGAGTGTGTGAGTGTGTGTGCGCGCGCATGTGGGATTGCCTACCTGTGTTGCTCTCTCAGTGCAGCGGTGGTCTTGGCGTTGTCTTCCTGAAGAGCCGCCAGTCTCTCTGTCACCTGCTGCTCCACAGACAGTCGGAACTCCACCTCCAGCTGAGAGCGCTGGGCCTCGAACCGGGCCTGAGAAGCACACGCACATACACACGGACATTAACACATGCACACGCACATGCGCGCGCTCGCACACAAACACACACGCGCGCGCGTGCAGGAACACAAAAGCATGCCTGCACACAGACACACACACAGATGCACACGCACACACATGTACATGAACATAAACAGGCATAAACAGACATGGACATAAACAGGCATACACACACACACACTCACAAACTCATACAAATTGAATATGTCTGCTCTACTGTATGCAAACCCTACAAACATGTTAATTAACACTCAACACCCAGCATATGCCTCCACCTGTCTCCATCTCCGTCCCACCCCCAGCGTAAGACAGCATGGTCACCTGATCCAGGGCCCTGTCCATGCGCGTCCCATCCCTCTCCCGCCGCGCCTCTTCCAGCTCCACCTCCAGCTGCCTCAGCCTCCCCTGCGCCTCCTGCAGCTCCCGCTGGGCCTCCTGCAGCCGCTGCGCCTCCCTCTCACGGCTCTCCTGCAGGACGGGGGGTGTACAGCGCTCATTAATGGACATCCTGGCACAGTACCTTACATTCACTCTTATCCGGAGAGATAACATAGTGCATTATTCCCTGACCCTGGGAAAAGGTGATCAAAAGACTCCTGGGAAAAAAATTAATAGAAAATATGACATTTGCCTAACACATAAGGCATCAAGTTCATCTCAACAGTTAGTAAGAACAGTTCCATTCCACAGCCAGTGATGTGGACAGGGGATGGAAATATTGGCCTCTGGCAGGATATGAGTGGGGACACTTCTTCTGAGAGAGGATGGCGCAGCAATGATCCAGACATCATATTCCTTGTGGCCGGTTAACACAGCTTAGATTTAGTGAGGAAATCCAGGTTAAGCACCCTGCCCCAGGGTACAACAGCAGTGCCCCACCGTTGTGGCCAGTGCAATTTTTCCTTGTTACTCATTATCTTCATTTAGTACTCATTTACGTAGCAACTGCCAACAGCCAGGGTGACCCCATAAAGCACATGGCACGCTATGTCTAATTTATAGGGATTCGAACCCAGGACCTTCAGGCTCGGTGGGTGACTGTGAGCAGCCGTGGGGACATCCTATTCCACCTCGCACCCCTACCCGTCTCCTCCTCACCTTCTCACTGTCCAGCTGGGCCCCCAGCGCCTCCAGCTGCGCCTGCAGCTCCCTCTCCCTGTGGGTCCAGCTGTCCCTGTGCTGGGCCAGGCTGGCGAGGGCGTCCTGGGCCTGGGTGCGGAGATGGCCCTCCTCCGCCCGCGCCTCGTCCCGCTCGGCCCGCGCCCGCTCGCCCTCCTGCGTCTCCTCCTCCAGCCGCGCGCCCAGCTCGGCCAGCTCCCGCTCCTGCAGAGGCTCAGAGTCAGCGAGGTTCTGCTGACCCAGGGTCAGCACAGCTGAACTGACCCAAAGCCAGAACAGAGCTCAGCTGATCCGGGGTCTGTCTGTATGCTTCGATGTGAGTGTGCATGTGTGCATGTATGCATGTGTGTAGGCTGGTGTTTGTGTGTATGTATGCATGTGAGACAGTGAATGAATATGTGCGTGTCTATGTGTGTACCCCTGTGTGTGTCTGTGTGTGTGGGACTTACAAGCTGTTGGTTGGCGCTGCGCAGCTCCTCAGTGCGTTTCTGCTCTCGATCCAGAGTCTCTGCTGCCTGGGAGAGAGACTGCTCAAAGCGCAGCAGCACCTGCAACACACACACACACACACACACACACACACACACACACACACACACACACACACACACATACAGTCACTCCCTGTCTCTGCCCGGCCTGTGCACAGTGGAACAGACATGCTCATGGTGAATTTGGGCGGGGGTGGTATTTCCTCACCTCCTGCTGTGCAGCCTGGGCCTTCACTGCCGCCTCCTTCTCCTCCTGTAGCCGCCTCACGCCTGCGCTCTTCTCCTCCTCGTGCCTCCTCCAGCCCTCCACCACCTTTGCCAGAGTCTGGGAGGGGCGACATTCAGGAGCTCAGAACACCTCCCCATTCAAACACGCATTTCTCTTTCACCCGCTATTGTATCTGTTAATCCGCATTCTTCAGAAAATTGGAAAGATTTTTTCATGTGGTGTGCAAATTAGGGGTGAACACAGCATGAAAGTCAGTGAAGGTAGTTTGGGAATCGGGGTATATGCAGTGTGGACAGTGGACAGTGTTCTGCTCCTCACCTACCTTGTCAAGCTGCTCTATCATGATGTCCTTCTTCCTGTCAGCTGACACTGCCATAGCCAATTGCTGTTGGAGCTGCAGTGCTTTGCTCTGTAGCACCTGGATCTGTTTCTCATATTGCTGAGGAATACAGATGAGGCATTGACACATTGAAGAGAAGTGACAGTATTACACATACAGATACACACACACACACACACACACACACACACACACACACACACACACACACACACACACACAGAGTTTGTCTACAAGCTCCCACAATTAATTCTATTCTTCTTCTGCTTATCATGTCCAGCAGCAAAGTAATCTGTATAAAGTCCATCCATAAGTTCACACAATTCTTGCCAACATTATATTATATGACTAGACTAGATTATAGTCTGCTAGGTCAGCCATGTGGCAAGGTGAGGCCAGCAGAGGGCATATCAGGAGGAGGTCCATGGTTTGTTGGTCTGCCCCACATTCACAGCTGGTGTCTCCATTTAAATGACCCCATTTAGCTCTGCTGACCTTACATTTTCCAGTATGTGACCTCTTGCGATTCAGACACCTCCACTATTAATTCTATTAAAAATGTCTATAAAGAGTATCTATTAACTGAGTGACAGACAAACTGGCTACACAGTTTTCCACATCAATTTTATCTGTAAGTAAAGAACATACTAATCCAAAACACCTAACACTGCACTGAGATATGGCCTTTGACACCGGACTGGTCTAACATTGTCTTGGTTCGTTTAGTTTGATTTTGAAAGAAGGCATTCCCTGTACCCCATACGCAGGTCCCTGTATCTCACTGTTCCCTGTACATGCAAGCAGATACACAAATGCAGTTAATTTGTAAGCAAGCAACATGTTCATTCACTTTAACAGTTCACTGCAAAGCACATTCCAAACAGGCAGCACCAAGCTCCACAGCCAAAAATGGGGTCGCCACCCCTCTTCCCCATGAAACTCACACTGTGTTATGTTACATTACATTGTTGTCACTTGTCTTTGTCACTTTATGAAATTTTTACTTTACTATATGAATAAGCTGTACCCATGTTAGTGCCAAACATATGCAAAGCATGAAGCATGATACACTGAAAAGATTTCACAACAAGATACAGTTGCCCTTCTCCTCAGCTGCTAAATGGTCAAGCCCTTTAATCAACGTCAATAAGGAAAAGGCGATAATAATGGAAAACAAAAAGCAAAATCAAATTTCTAGATTCAATCATAAAGTGGGTACACCAGTGTATTTCTAGCTATTTTATTAATCTAAACACAGGACATACAAGTACCAGTGTCTAGCTTTCTGACTTCATTTCAGCTGAAGGATCATTCTGTGTGAAATGACCCTCTCAAATTTTCTTCAAAATTGGATCATAATTGTTGTCTGAAGAATCCAATATAAATAGCAGTTCACTGAAGTAAACTGAAGTTAACTGAGGTAGCCATTTTTTGTGCCTTCCCTGGTGCCTTTTAGATAATGAGATTTCTAATCTACGTAAGAGATATGACAATGACTGAGCCGTCCCTTCTGGATAAAGGAAGCTCACTCACACTTCTAATGTGTTACTGACATCATCCAGCGCACAGCTACGCCACCACATTTCCTATCATACTCTACTGACGTCCTGTGTGCTGCCATGGTAAAGGAGCAGGGCTCATAACCCAAAGGTTGCTGGTTTGATCCCCAGGTGGGCCACTGCTGTTGTCCCTTTGGGATAGGAACTTAACCTGAATTCTCAACGTAAATGTCCAGCTGTATAAACACATACTGTCAAACTGTAGGTTATACATGTCTCTCTGGGTAAGGGCATCTGCAAAGCAAACATAGCACTATGTCCCGAGGCGGGGCATTCTGGGACACCTACAGCCACCCAGGGAAACTTAAGATTGGAACTGGCCTTGGCCTACAGCTGAGAGGGTCAGACCAAAGCTGGTCCTATCTGCAGGAGGCAATGGGAGAGGGAGGGAGAGAGGGAGGGAGACAGAGAGCCCGTCCAGCAGGGCATCAGGGAAAGGAGAATAAAAAGCCTGGGTCTAAGGAGGACAAGGAGGGAGGTGCGTGACATGGAGCGCTGAGCCAGCTGAAAAAGAGAGAACCTGGGCAGCAAAGCCACCTAGGAAGGGAGGAGACAGGGAGAGGCTCCTGGTGGAAGCTGCCTAAAAGTGCTGACCCAGAACCAGTTTTACTGTTTAGTTTCTAATGTTTAAGGTAAATGTAAATGTAAGGTTAGAATTGTGGGGAATCTTGTCATAGAACAGCACCTGTGGGCAACTTCAGCATCAAGCCAGAGAGTGGGCACTACGCAGGGTGAAGAGGAGGAGAAGGAGGGAAGATAGGGACTTCAGGTTAAGGGTTAGGGGTTATGGGAGGTAGAGAGGTATAGAGTTGAGGAGGGAGGGCATGGGCGAGAGCGAGGGGTGTGAGGAACAGGCTGCTAAGGGGGGACATGGGAAAAGAACATCAAACTGCTGGTCAACAGGGGTAATCTGGTCTGCATATTAGACTGGGGGGCGACAGGGAACACAGCTGCATGAGGTACTGTGTGTGTGTGTGTGTGTGTGTGTGTGTGTGTGTGTGTACAGGCGTGTGCGCTCTCTTTCCAGTTGGGCTAATCAGATTAGGCAGCTAAATGGAGCTGCTCTCACAGGCCCGAAAGCTGATTAGCCCCATGTGAGACTTGCTGGCAGCACCTGTGCTGTGCTGCAAGGTCGCCCTGGGAGAGCCGAGGGGTGGGTGAGGGGGTCCCAGGACACTGGGGCTGGGGAGGGGCGTGAGGGGTGTGAGGGTTCCCCCCCCCAACCCCCACACCAGAACTCTCATCAGTGGACAGAATCGACTCCATAACTTTCCATTTTAGCCAGTGGGAGGAGGGTGCACCTAACATGTGGTTGCCAGGAGAGACTGGGGGCACAGCGTGTAAAGCTATCTAGATGTATTCATTACGTTTTAGCAACGTTTTGGTCATGCTGAGCCAGCATGGGCACAAATAACCTGAGAAAGTGACATAAAGGTGAAGCGAAGGAAGAGGACATTTCTGCCATGTTGACTATGGCATTCTCAGTATTATCAGCACTGCCTGCACCTGAGCATAATCAGTAGAAGGGATATCTCTGAGGATGAGAGAACACAGATAGATAGAGAGAGAGAGAGAGAGAGAGAGAGAGAGAGAGAGAGAGAGACAGGGAAGGAGGGAGAAGACAAAGAAGCAGAGAGAGGGAGAGGACGAGGCAGACTGAGGGGGAGAAAGCAGGAGAGAAAGGAGGAGGAAAAGAGTGACTTCATTATATTTGATCATTCGTTTAGCTATTATTTATGTTTTTTGCCCCTTTTGGATTCATGTATTACAGAGATTTCTTTGGCAGTAACAACACAATGTATTTTATGTCAATAAAGCAACTTTGAGAGAAAAAGAGGGAGAGAGAGAGAGAGGGAGAGGGAGAGAGAGAGAGAGAGAGGGAGAGGGAGAGAGAGAGAGAGAGGTACAGATGAGGCAGCTCTGGACAGCATTCTGAGAGCCACAAGATGACAGTGAGCTGGAAGTGACGTTCCCGCCCTTCCCCGGCCTATCCTGCAGGACTCCGAGTCAAAACGCATTACATCAAGCGGCGGCCGCTCGGGCGGTGGGAGGAGCACCTAAGCGGATTTCACGGGAGCCCACGCCCCGCTCCTGGGGCGACTGCATTAGAGATATTACAGCCCGTCGCGCAGGCTAATTCAGAAGCGGGGGGCTAAGCTGGGCCTAGGCACACGGCAGTGAGGGACGAAGGGCCGGGGAGTTACTGGGGATCAAACGTAAATCGCCCAGGTCACACATAACAGGGATAGCCCCAGATTTTCTATTAATGTCACACCAACTGGGAGAAAAGGCAGAGACGGTATGTAAGAGGTAACATTAGATAAGCTGGCACAGCCCCTTTTCCTTAAATAGATGAAGAATGCAGAAAAGTTGTGCAACGTCGCTAGAAAACCCAGGTTCCGTTACGACACTGACTCACTCTCACAGGCTACACACAACATCATCTGGCTCTGCTGGCAAAAGCCATCAGATCCCGGTGCTGCATTTCAGTAGAATCGTTCTGTGCAGACGGGTTGGGCGCACAAAATTAGGAGAGGTCTGTGTGTGTCTGTGTGTATGGAGAACTGACAGAACCTGAGAACCTAATTTTAATGATTTTTAGAACTTTATTTTAGCAGTCTGACCGACACACACAATCGAACAAGAAACGGTTTCACTCAGTAATACATTTTGAGGAAGTTATCAAAAATACTCACCTACAAAATGGAGCACTACTGATAATATGAAGCTTTACTTGGACAGGGAGTCCATGCAACAGTGATTTTAGGACTGTATTAGTCAGACAGAAATGGCATTGAAATTGGACCTGCATGTACTATGGAAACGTTTCTGGCCCATGGTGAGGGCTTGAATTGATTCCAGATTGAATACAGGCACCGAACTGCAATTAAGTACATAATCCTGCAGCCATAAATAAACAGACCGCCGCACCCTACTTCTATAATTAAAGTGAAGTACTGTGGTTATGCCCACTATGTTGTGTAATCAGGTCACGTGGGGAATTCTCCACCAACAGGAGGGTAACAGTGTAAGGGAAGTCATGGGCAATGAGAGCTATATTTCTGTGATCATTATTAGTAGCAGTATCATTATTAAGGTGCAAAGCAGGTGTCCTGTTGTTATTGCAGCAGTGCTGTCATTTCCTGCATTCCCCCCCCACTTTGGAGAAATGGTTGAAAAATCTAGAGTTCACTGAAGCATGTGGGCAGTGGTGTGGAATGCAGTATAGTGGTAGCAAGGAGCAACTCCTGTGACCTGGTTGCGGTTTAAATCCTGGGTAGAGCGCTGCTGTCGTAGCCTTGGGAAAGGTACTTAAACCTGAACTGTCTCAGAAATGAATAAGGATAACTATGACTGTTAGCATTACTAGCACATTAGAATAACTGTTAGCATTGACATTCCATTCCATACAAATTTTCAGATGTGCATTTCCTGCCAATAAAGCTTTTTTTACTTTGAGTTTGAGAAGGGGGGGAGGGGGGTGAAGATTTGGAGGAGGAAAGGCAGTGAGAAGAGAAAGGGAGAGAGCTGTTGTGGGGAAAAGGAGGGATCTTATACTGAAGTCCCTACTTTCTTTGCCAGGCATCTTTTTTTCCACTGGACAGCCATTGATCACCCTCTCCAGATTGCTCTGTGGCAGGAGAGTCTCCTGGAGAACTACCATAAAACAGCCACAGTCCTATGTCAAAGACATTCTCTCGATGGGTACAAGGTTTGGGTGACACACTGCAGTTTTCTGCAGAGCTATGCAACTTTGACGGTTTTGGGGTACCTTCAACTTCTTCTTAGAATAACACCTGTATCTGTATCTTCAAGACTGTTCCGTGCAGATTTAATCCTTAATTTAAAACCATGTTCCTGCAGGTAAGGCTGACATGACCTTATCAGAACCAGTGATGAAACAAAGGGAAATTAGTGGGTGTGCTTGACACTGGCAGTGAAATTAAAAGGCCTCTCACTGAGTGACACACATGGGGGTTTGGATACCTATAAATGTTTAATCCTGTGGTAGGCCTCCTGAGACTACTGTAATTTGGTTCATGAGGCCTGTAGGATGCATTGCAAATACTGAAATTTGCCTTCTGCTCCTTGTGTGTACACTGTCTAACTGAATGGTATGTAAAAAGACAGTCTGGTTGAGCTTTTAGCTGGGTACCCATCCCTTTCAACTAAACGCCTTCTTTAACCTTTATTTTCTTGAAGGACCAGCCCATATGACTCCATATAATTGAACAGTTTGGATATTTAAGCGTCCAGTCAACCTCATTTCTCCTGAACTGAGCAGGTGGAGAAACTGACACGTATGACAATCCAGTGGGACCAGGAGTAATTACTGCTATGGGAGTGGCTGGGAGCCCGTCCCTGGACTCCGTGCGGTGGCTGAGACCCCGCCTGGCTGTTCTCTGATTTCGGGGGGGAGGGGCTTCTCTATTTCTGCACACTGCACTAAGCCTCTCCTTTACAGGAGAGCACGCGGTGTCCCCGCTGCCGAAGCACAACGCCACGCAAAGCAGCGTGAGGTCACGTGACCCGGGCTCGTGCAGGTGGCCCGGGATAAGCCTTCCCGGAAGCCCCCATGTGGAGGAGGAGAGAAGGCAGGCGTTCCCTCTGGGGAATCTTCGTCTTCCTCATCATCGTCTCTTTCAATGCCACATCACTATCCGCCTCAGTCTCAGACCACAAAGGCTATGATGCCTGATTAAAGTGCACCGTTATATTCCTGATTATCACTGCTACGGTTTTTGTGTTTGGGGGCAACCTGAAATAACGTGTCCAAAGTGGAAAAGATTTGGGTGTAGTACCCAACTGAAATCTAACTGAATCAAGGCACTGTGCCAAAGCAGTAAAAGAAGGCAAACAGGACTTTGGGTAAAGAGTACAGAGCATTAATCAAAGGTCATTACAATACTGTTATACAGTTGACCATTGTCATGCAAAGAGGAAATGTTCCTGAGAGCCCTGGAAAATGGGAAACAAGCAAATACTGCACCCTTAATAGACTTATTCCTATGATAAAACAATCCTAATCTAATGTAGTCATGTAATAAACAAGTGATTAGCATGTGACCTTATGTAACCACACGGTTGGACAAAGCAATAGTCCCGTCTCGCTTAAGTTGAATCTAAAAGGTTCTCTTCAGTGTTTGTGCACCTGTGACAACTCAGAAGGGAATGAAGCTGAGCAAGCAATTGCAGAAATAACACAGCACCTAAATATTCATTTTGGGCTGCACCCACGGATTCATACACCCTCCCAACATCTGCCTTCTCTGTACTAACTCCATTAAAAACCGGGGTTGACCAGCCACTAGAACATCACAGTGTGATCACGGGTCCAGACTACTGATTGGTCCACGCACAAACAATAAACACAAGTAACAGGTCAGTGTTATTGTTGCAGCAGGAATCTGCTTCCTTGTGACAGTGACAGGGAGCACTGCCTGGCATGAATATGCACACCTGCAAATGATGAGGGTCATCTGTACCTCGCCTTCATCAGACCCCATTCAAAGCAATGCATGCACTACTGGGCACCACAATATCAGAAGGTCACACAAGCTTACAGAAAGTACAGCGAAGGGCAACAAAACTTATTTTGTATATAAAAAGTATAAGTTATGAAGAGAGGTTGAAGATACTTATTCCCTTTAGTATCAGTAAAATGAGACTTTCACACTGCAAAGCAAAGTGGATTACAGAAAGTACACTGAAAATTATTTTTTTCACATATTTATTAGATGCAGGGAGTATCTTAGGCCTAATGGAATAAGCGTGCATAATGGATAATGCATAATGGAAGCAAAGACCATCTGCGCTCATCAATGCCAGGCTTAGCATAGTACTAGATGTACTCTAAACTATAGTTAAAGGATGAGCTTTGATAGGCTGAATGGCTTGTTCTTGCTATTAACCTTCCCAGTGTTCTTTTACATTACATTACAGTTCTTTAGGAGACATTCTTCTGCAGAGCAACTTACATAGCTAACAATTTTTACAAGTTGTCCTGAGGCAATGTGGGTTAAGCACCTTATGAGCCCTGCTACTTAGCACTATGCCACATTCAAGGACATCAGGAGTTTTGTAACAGTAGAGCGTAATGGAAAATGTGATGGCCTACCAGCCCTGTTCCTTACCACTGTACCACACTACTGCTCTGTGTTAACTAGAAGGCCCAGCGAGTAAGAGGGATGGATGGCTAGGCGATTCTGACACTACCACATCCATGGGCATGAAGGAAAATGAGGAAGAGGAGGGACGAGGAGGAAGAGGAGGGAGGAGGAAGCTGTGCTGTACCTTGCGCCGCGCCCGCTCCCTCTCCAGGCTCTCCCGCAGGACCTGCGCCTCCGAGGAGAGGGGCGCGCCGTCGGGCCGCAGGCGGGAGTAGCGGGGGAACAGCTCCTCCAGGCCACCCAGCGGCAGGGGCGGGGACAGGTCAGCCAGCAGGGGGGCGCTAATGCGTAGCGGAGAGGGAGGGAGGGGTTACAGTTTTTCACGTGCACACCTGCCCCTTTCACCGAGCCAGTCGAGGGAAACCGGACCCTTAAAATTACTCCCAGACACTTCAATATGGTAAACAATACCCTCTGCAAACTTCCAGAAACTCGACACCCAACCATATGTCGACCGCAGGTACTCAGTGAGTAAACAGTAATGGTGTTCCCCGGGTATCTGACTGGGGGGGGCTGTGATCAAAAGGACTTAAGGAACACTGTAAAACCTGTTATGTGGGTTTGGGGCTGCTGGAAGAGGCCTTCAGGTCCAGCTTCCAGGGGAGACTGTGGTTCACAGGCATCATGCAGTGTAAATGTGGGATAGTGTCAGGAGTTAGGTATCCTTCACAATGGAAGTAACCTGCTCTGTGCTGCCTTCTAGGCATAGCAGTAAGGTGATAAGCTGCTAGTTGTACCTCACTTGCCTATCTACCATTTCCATTCAGGACTGTCATTTCTAATGTTCCTTATATTCGCATACCTGCTGAATACCTAAATAATAATAATCACAGAATATGGACCATAAATTACAACAATGCAAAGTGATCTCATTTCCAAAATAAATGGAGGGAAATAACTGGAACCCATCAAGGCCAGTGGCGGAAGGTCTGTGGCAGAAGGTCTAAGCACTGTGCAGGCGGTACAATTACACACCCTACCTGAGCAGGTGGGCTGTGCTGTCACTTTCAAAGGACTCATTGTCCTTCCTGTGTCTCTCAGGCAAGGTGTACATGGTCAGTGTGGTGGCACCCTCTGTAGGAAAAAGCGAGAAGATCACACAAGGGTCAGCAGTCAATCAGTTTTCAACCTCTTCTAAACATCAAGTACCACACACTGGGGTGTGTGCAGGCCTTATACTGATGTACTGGCATCTACAGCGTAGAGCAAGCGTACAGATGTCTGCATTACCAACGATCCCTTATTTTCTTTTTTTCTATTTCCATAACCACACTGTGTCTGCTACCCCCTGGTGGTAGCCAAGGGTGGCTAACGCTGACTGACAAATAGAAATGGGCTAAGTGCAAGGAGAAAGAAAGCTCAAAATAGAGAGGGAGATGAAGACAAATATCCACTTTCCATAGTAGGGTTTTTTGCAAGTCAACAGTGCATGCATTTTACCCAAGAACATACTATCCTGAAATTTATTTTCACTGGAACAGGAAATGTGAACATTAGAGACAGATAATGAGCAGCTGAGATGAAAGGGGAACAGATGGAGCGATTTCTGCAGGAGCAAGTGACTGGAGCGGTGCTTCTGAGGGAGTAACAAAATTAAGCAGAAAGGGTGGAGTATGTCTCTTTGAGGAACTGAAGTTTTAGCTCTATTGTTACTTATGAGGCCTTGGCATTGAAACTGACCAGATGAAATGACAGCCAGAGGCAAAGATAGTAAAAGGGGCATATGGTTGTGAGAGAGAGAAAGGGAGAGGGAGAAAGGAGAGATAGAGGGAGAGGACAGAGAGAGACTACTAGACTCACTCTCATGCTCCATGGGATCATGCGTGGCCCTCAGCATGGTCTTTAAGTGACTGCGTACATTCTCCATGTCCAAGATGTGCCGCCGACCATTCTAACACACACAAACGCACGCACAAACAGAAACACGCACACAGCTGTTACAATCACAATCTCAGACCTCCACACAGTGCATTGTTGGCACAGCGGCAGTGTGGGGGCAGGCGTGGTATGGAGCAGTTACCGGCACAGTGGCAGTGTTGTCCACGCTGGTCTGCAGGTTGGCGCTCATCTCCTCCGCCAGCTGCCCCAGCTCCAGGCCCCCTTCCCCCTCTCCCTCCTCTGCCCCCCCAGTCCTGCTCGCTCCAGGGTCGCCCGCTCCGGGGGAGGGGCACGTGGCGAGGGAGGCCGGGGAGCTGGAGTCCACCCCCTCTTGCTCATCCGTCTGCCTGGGCAGTGACGGGGGCGTGTCCTCCGGCCAGCCTTCCCCCCTCCGCGGGCGGAGCGACGCCGCCCTCTCGCTGTAGAGCTCAGGGGACGAGAGGTTGAAAGTGACCTGCCTGGAAAGAGGAAGAAACGGGAAAACAACAGATTAGAATGCGAAACTCTCTGGGTCACAATGCTGACTCAGAATGTGGGCACGGTATATATGATGCAAGCGATGGGAAAAGGCATGAGAGAGGGTGTGATGCTGAGCAGGACTACAGGAAGGGTAGCACACCTGGGCCTGTCCGGGCACTCGGGAAAGGGGTCGGCGGCTGTGTAACCTTTGACCTCCAGCTCCCGGCTCCTCTGGAGGGAGGCGTACAGCCTGGCAGTCACCTGGCTGGAGGATGCCAGGACAGAGAGGGGCGAGGAAGGCCAGGAGTGGGCCAGGGAAGGGGGCGAGCGGGAGGAGGAGAGGGGGAGAGGGGGTTCGTCAGGTGGGAGAGGGACAAGGCGGAGGGAGGGGGCGAGGGGGGCGCAGAGGAGGGCAGCGGCTCCACGTCACTGAGCAGGTCTTCAGTCTTCAGTGAGGACATCACTGGGTATGGAAGTAATCTTTTAGATCTTCACTGTCATTCAAGTACAGGAACACAGTCACACAATCTTTGACCTTTCAAACAAAGCATTACATATTCACACATGTCTTGCTAGCAAGGTCGAATAACTTAGTCTAGCTAATAACTAGCTACCCACAATGGCTTGCACACAAGAATTCACAAAGAATGTTAGCGTGCACTTGTTCCAGCAATATTCTGGTCGCTGGGTAGCCAGGTACCTCACAACAGAAATAATAACTCAAACTATTAGCCAACGTTAGTTTAAGAATCGTCGTTACTTAGTTAAGTTAGCTAACTGAACCATTACGTTACACCTTCATTGGTGAACTAGACAGCTAGTATGTAGCTAGCTATAGGCACCTAGACATTGTAACATTGTAAGATTATTGTAAGCTCGATAAACTAGCTAGTCTATGTAGTTAGCTACGAAGCTTACTTTAAACAACTGGCGAGCAAATTAAAAGTCCCCACAAAACATTAGAAGAAGGCCTACTCTGTTCTTTAATTGCAACAATTAGCTACTGACGAACCTAAGCAGCTATCAACACAGCTAACAATACACAAAGGGCTAATTAGCTGATGTTAACATTAGGTAAATTGACAAGACAATATGCTTGTTAAATTAGCTAGAGTAACTAGCTAGTTAGCTCACTGGCAGCACTCTGAACTGCTTCAGAACAAAGTTAGCGTTAGTGAAATGCTAAGGCGAGAAACTCTGATGCTCACCGGGAGTACTTAGGATATCCTCCAGAGGACCGCTGTCAGTGCTCCTACTTGCCTAATTAAATCCCCGGGAGAAAGTCGGTTACAAACTACACAGGAGCAGAAAACTCCCGGTTTCGAACGCGCCATAGCAACCGCGCATCCCTCGGCGACGGGTTGCGTCATCAAAGAGCGCCAATCCCTTCGCTGTAAACGCGGCGTTTACAGACGCAGTGTGTGTACTTACGTATTGTTTTACGCACAGAAAGTTGGAGAGAGATGAAGCTCATGTGATCAAAATAACGAATGACGGTGGCTAATAAGTAACGAACACAACGTCCGAAAGGGAGCGATGGTCCCTCACATTGTTTGGATTTCGTAGTTGTGCTTCCTGATATCGCACTTGCTTGCACTTGATATTTTAACATGGACAGCTATGATCACCAAAGTTCAAAACCACAGTTAGACATAAACCACTCAGTGATTATTGTATAAATTAGTATATTAACTTGATAGTGTGTGAATTACACATTAACTATAAATGATTCATTTAAACTAAATGCAAAAGTGCACACACTTTTTGTAATGGGATATAGTATTGAACATGGATTTTGAATCAGCAGGGAAAAAAACTTTATTTGAATTTTTGAACAAGCAGAGGTGGTGTAACACATCATTAGACAGCTCCATTATTTACACAGGTCTAAATCACTGTTATTCAGGTAGGATTTAAACTGTCACCACCAGTAAAAGCAGTAAAAGAATTAATAAAAAATATATATTTTTCTTTTTACATAATTCAGATCAATGTACATACACTCCATAAACAACTTTGAAGTAGAACTGAACATAGCTGGTGATTTCTAGAGGGATTTCAACCACCCCCATCCCCAAAGGATGCATTCACATGCTTGAAATGCACTTTGTGAAGAGCAACTTTCTTCTCTAACAATTTTTACATATTATCCATTCATGCAGCTGGATATTTACTGAGGGAAGAACCTTGCCCAACATAAAAGCAGTGGCTTGGAATCGAACCAGCAACCTGCTCTTCCACCACTACACCTCACTGCTGCCCACACGCCTCACAGCCCCAGTGCCCTGAGTGACGCGCTGTTATCTACTATGGTGCAGGCTAGAAAGGAACAGAGTCCTCTCTTCAGGCAGCGGAAACAGAACTGCGTTCGGCAGTGCGGGCACACGATATTGGGGCAGCCCTGTCCCGTATGGGTCAGGAGGGCCTTGCATTGGGGGCAGGCCCGGAAGAAAGGGCATCCATAAACGGAGCTGTGAGGGACGGTGATGGTCTGCGGAGAGAGGAGCGCGGCACGCGTCTCACACCCGGGGAGAGTGCAGGACTTTTCCCCGGTCGCCCCCCGGGGCCACTCCCGCTTGCAGGCGCAGCAGTAGTGGTAAATGCGCTTCAGCTCCTTAGAGCAGGAGACGCACGGCGTACGCTGGCCTCCGCTCGGTTTAACGCCCTGCCGATGGCATCGGGGACACTGCAGGGTCAAGAGAAAAACAGTACATTACATTAAGCAGACGCTCTTATCCAGAGCAACTTACATGAGTTACAGTTTCTTTCCCATGTTACCCATTTATACAGCTGGATATTTACTAAGGCAGTTCTGGAGTGTAACGGAGCGTGCCCGAGCGGAGATGTGGTCAAGACTGAATGAGGGGCAGCTGCAGACAACAGTTTCCAATTTGAAGACTTTATTTTACTTTAGGCTACCGGCAGGGTTATAAACATACAGACACTAAAGACAAAACAACATAACACTGTGGCAAAAAGGGAAAAAAAAACACTGAGACAATGCCCATATATTAACTAGGCCCTATTACAAAGGTCCATTGGCATGACCTCTCTCTTCAGAGGCATTCCCCCGTCTGAGCTACACAGAAATCATATAAAACCCCGGTCTCAACCATTGCACAGACATAAATCAATTAACCACTACACACAGTATTTCATTGATCAAAGCACATTGGCCAAACACATTCCTTACAGACAATCAGATGTTTATTCTATTAATGCCCTTAGACACTTCATTAGACATTTCATTGATTCCGTGTTACATACATTACACCTTTTCAGTGTTATCACAGACTCTAGATAAACCCCAGACCTTGACCAGACATCCTCCAGCATACCAACAAAACACAATAACATCAAACAAACAGACGGTAAAGCATTATTTGTGGTTTAATTCATGTCATTGTTTGTGCGCTGCACTCCGTCACATGGAGTAAGTACCTTGCCCAATAGTACAGCAGCAGTGCCGAGCAGGGAATTGAACCTGCAGCCCTGCTCCTTTACCACTGATGCCACAGTACCAACACATTTACATGCCCACTGACTCGCAAATGAATAGTAGTAATTGACTTTATTTATTTAAAAGGCTCTGTATCTTTTCTGTATCAAAATCTGTAATTCTGTGCATGGAAAATATTTTTTGTAGCTCAAATAAGTACTGTACTGTTGTAATGTTTGAGGTACTTTTTGTACCTCAAATACTGTACTGTTTTGTTCACTATAAAATTAAATAAACTAAAACAAATGCAGCTCAACTGTATAATTTATCCCATCCCTGTCTGTAGTTTTTGTAACAATTTAAATGGTGAGTTTCCTCAGCAAAAACATCATTATTTCTGTCAGTTCATTTCCTCTGTACAGTATGCAGCAGTCCTATAATCAATAGCATGTAATGGACTGCTCAACAATTCTTAAGGAGACAATACAAAAACAGTAATGCCATCAAAATACAAGACAAAATCAGCTCCTTGTATTTATCTTAGAAAGCATGGCTGAAGACCTCATGTAACTTCATGTCAAAATCTAATATACTCCTTAGCTTGTCTTTTTGATTCTCCAGACCATGTGTGCTCAAAACAGGTGTCACCTTCCTGTGTTAGTATAACTAGCTCACTGTGTAACGGCAGCTTACAATGGACACAAGATGTTTACCTGAATCTGCGTCTGAGAGACACTCATATTCCCAGAACTGGCAGATACCCGTGTCACTGGCCTTTAGCCTGAGATAGAGAGAGAAGAAGTAAGGTTTTACTGCTTCACCAAAAGGTGCCAAGAAATGCTTTCATTTTTAGAGAAGGGGAGTCAAACCCCCCTTTGAAAGTAACAATATGTTTTGGTCCTTTTGAGCTCATTTCCTGGTTTATATAACCATAACACTTGAGCTAACACAAGTAGTTTAAAGTTTTACATATAATAACTTACAGTACGATGAAATAAGATACCTTTGTGTGGTCTTCTACTGGTCAAAGGCAAGGCTTTAGGTCCTCAGTGTTTCTTTCCGTTGTTCTCTCTCAAAGTGAAAGCTCAGTTGACTTTGCTTTCACTTTCACTCTACACTCTCAATATCTTCCTCCCTCCTTCTCTTCAACCTGTTTAAACTACAAATTATTAAATCAAAAAGTCCCACCAGTTAAAAAAATGCCTCGAACCTCTTAACGACAGCAAGTTTAAACTTCAGTGGCTGTTAATCATATAAGGTGTGGAATTTAATATTCATTTTTATCTGCCCTTAAACTTGAAAAACACTTTTAACAGTTCTACTGTTTTCAATCATTTGCAGTACACATTTTGAATAAATTTCAGCTTTCAGTTAAACATCAAACAGCAGCAGTTCCACTCAATGTGTGTGACTTCTCACTGTTGCCATATTACAGTCTATAGTGTGCACATTATGTTTTGGAACTAGACCACATGATCTCCATACCCATACCGTGCTGAGACCTTGCCCCTTTTTGGGGCTTCTTAAATAACTACAATGACCCTGTATAATATTTCTATGATGCACTCCAGCGTTCATGCGTACACTTTCATCTTGAGGGTCCATGGTCTTAACACCTGCATTTCTGTGCTGTCAGAACTGACGTAATTTATTAATACACAAATTTGATATAGCAAAACCGAGACACTGTTCAGCAGTGTACATATGTTTATGTATAAACCGCACACAGTTTTAAACACACTGAGTTTTTATTTAAATGTGGGCAGGTGTACATCACAGGCACAGACAGATACACATGCTGGCATGTCCACCCGCACACACAAAGAGGCAGTGTTTTTAGTCTCAGTAACACTGGAATGATTTCAGTTGTCAGATTGCACTGAGACAAATGTTCCTCCCCCCTGCCTTCACTCTCCCATTGGTCTTGTTCATTTTGGTCATTGATTTGTTAAACACATAGATGACAAAGTCCATCATTAGAAAAAAACAGAGAGAAAAAGAGGTGGATCGACTCCGTCCGTCATTCATCCATCCACCCATCCCTCACTCCCTGAGTCTTCACAATGTGATCTTCATATTGAGGAAGCCGGCACTTTGAACATTGTACACTTTGAATTGGTAACCCTACAGTTTTTGGGGGAAGATTTTTTTTCATGAGACCCATAAATAAGACTGCACTATAAGGATGTACAGGTAACAGCTGTTGCATAAGAGAGGACATGTAACAGTGGGTCAACCTTTGCAATACTGTCCATCTTTTTGTAATACGTATGAATTAGTGAATTAACAAATTAATGCAATGTCAGAAAAGCAAAGCTGGGACAACCTAGCAACAAGGCATGTCA
The DNA here is from genome assembly GCA_019176425.1 of Megalops atlanticus. NCBI lineage: Eukaryota > Metazoa > Chordata > Actinopteri > Elopiformes > Megalopidae > Megalops > Megalops atlanticus. Next base: position 5,649,462 of record CM032888.1, read on the forward strand.
AGAACATGATATATTAGACAGTTCCATTATACAAATAAAAATCACAGAAATTCACATAGGTTATAAAATCTGTTACTATCAGTAAAGGTAATAAAAATACCAAACATCATTAGGTCAACATACTTTCAATAAACAATTCTTCATTTCTCTCCCACACAGGACACCTTTACATTAACTTACAGCACACTTTGCCAAGACTGAATAGACATATTAATATTATCCATATGTACAGCTGGATATTTGCTGAGGCAACCAGCTTGCCCAGGGGTACAACAGCAACAACCACCCTTGAGTCACAAGTCCTGTTCCTCACCACTGCACCACATTCCAGTCCGCATGCCTCACAAACCCAAAGCCTTGAGAGATTCACTGTTATTCACCACAGGGCAGGGGTCGATAAGACAATCTCTCCTCAGACAGCGGAAGCAGAACTCTAATCCACAATGGGGGCACATGATATTGGGGCAACCCTGTCCTGTATGGGTCAGGAGAGCTTTGCAGCAAGGACAGGCCCTGAAGAAGGGGCATCCATGAACGCAGCTGAGAGGGTTAGTAATGGTCTCGGAGGAGAGGAGGGCGGCCCGGATCTCGCACCCGGGAAGAGTGCAGGAGTTCTCCCTGGTCCTGCCCCGGGGCCACTGTCGCTTGCAGGCGTAGCAGTAGCGGTAAACGCGCCCCAGGTCTTTGGAGCAGGAGACGCATTTGGCACGCTGGCCTCCGCTCGGTTTAACCCCCTGCTGATGGCAACGGGGACACTGCAGGGTAAAGACACACAGTGCCAACTCATTTACACACTCACTGACTCACCAACAGAGGTGACAGCTTTTCTGGTTTTCAAATCCTCTATATCCTAGCTAGATCAATGTCTGTAATTCATGAATTTTCCTATAATTTTCCCATATGCATTTGTGCTAAGAATATTTCCTATAAATATTGTAAAAAATGTAATTAAAACTGCTGCTTCACTCCTCCCTGACTGCAGATTTTTTATTACAAAGAATTTAAGTTGTGAGTTCACTCAACAACAAAAATAAATAAATTATCATTATTTAAACCAATTTGGTTCCTTTGTACAGTATGCAGTACCATAGTCACTTCAAAAGCGTATGTGCAGCTGATGAGATATTGTTAGGGAACACTCATGTCATCAAAATATATAACCAAACCAGCTACTTTAGTTTCCAAAGCATGACTGAAGACCTGTAACCTCAAACAAAATCTAATATACTCTAATATACCTAATATAATATACTCTAATGTACTACTGAGGTTGTCTAGTTGACTCTGCAGATCATGTCCAAGACATGTCACCAGTCTAAGTTAGTGCAACTAGCTCACTGTATAACAAAAGCTTAGAAAGAACACAAAATGTTTACCTGTGTCTGTATCTGCGACACACTCATATTCCCAGAACTGCCAGAGCAGATATGCACATTAACTTTGGCTTGAAACAGAAGAAATAGGGGTTTACTGGTTCAGCCAAAAAGTTGTCAAGAATCACATTCTATTATTTGGAGAAGAGGAGCCCAACCCCCTTTTGAACACGACATGTTTTGGTCACTTTTGAAACAATTTCCTGTTTTATAAAAGCATATTATTTTGAGGTAACAGAAGTAGCTTAAAGCTTTACTTTCACAATGACATACAGTACGATAAAATACGATACCTTTACGTGGTAATCTACTGATCTTGGAAAAAACAGCTTTTTTTAATTCGCTTCTCTTCCTTAGATCTCAAAGCATGTGTGGCGTTTTTTTTTGTCATTTTGCTTTTACTTTCTCTTTGCATTCCAAATCTCCTCCTCTCCCCTCTCTCCATTTAAAACTGCAAATTATGACACTAAAAAGACCCACTAGTTAAAAAAATGCCTAACATCTTTTACTGAAAATGGCTATTTTAAACTCAGTAACACACTGTATAGAATTTCATACTTTTTCCTTCTGGTCTTAAATTTGAATATCACATTCAACAGAGTTTTACTTATTCCAATCATTCACAGTACACATTTTAAATAAGCATCAGCTATACATTTAACAGCAAGTGCCGGCACTGAATTTCCACTCAATGGACTCAGTGTTACTTCTGCTATGTTATAGCTATATTACAATCTACAGTGTGCATAGTATTTCGTGAAACTAGACCATATGACCACTATCTTTTTTAAATATTGTAAACTTTGAGACAAATGTTTAACCAGCTTAAAACATTGAAATATTCCAGAATGACAGTTGGGGCATCCAAATCATCCATACAGAACCAAGAACTGCACCCATTTTTGGGGCTTCATACAAAACTGACCACAATGACCGTGTACAATACGACTCTGATGCCCTCTAGTGTTCATTGTTTCATCATCTGAAGGTTCATGGGGTTAACTGCATTTCTGTGCTGTCAGAACCGATTAAATTTACAAATACACAAATCTGGTATAACAAAATGGAGCCACTACTAACCAGAGTATATATGTTCATGTATAACATGTACACACTTTTAAACACACGAAGCTTTTATTTAAACGTGAGCAGGTAAACAGTGCATCCACACACACACATGCTGGAATGAGCACATCTCACATACACGCTCAAAATCACCCACATACACACGCACACACATACATGCACACACCCACACATGCTCACACACACAGTCAGAGCTGGAAAATAAGTAATCATGCTGGTCTTCCAAAATGTGTGCAACTGGCCCAACTGACACGCCTGACCGAGTCAGCCTTTTTAGTGCCAGGAATATCGGACTGGTTTCAGTTGTGAGATTGTGCAGAGGGTACAAACATGTCTGACTGACATTGTTTCCTAAGACAGAGCACTCGAGATGGATGTTACCACCTTATAAACAAAAGAACAGAAACTTCAGGCAGAAACACTGGTATACTCACTGGCTATTTCACACATGATGTCTGAGAAAACCTCTGTGTACCATGTCGAGTGACATTATCTTTGAATAAGTCTTTACATTTTAATCAGGGGTTTTTGAATATCTTGTTCCAAGTTTTGAACCCATCAGTGCTGATGGCCTGAAAAAACCTTAGGTATTATTTTTATCAAACAATACCATCCCTGTAAAAAAATTCTGCATTACACCAGGCTAGATCTGTGTCACGTGCACTCTGGAAACATAACAGAGGATTTATACTTTGTTCAGTGGGAAATACAGGTTGTGACATCAGTGGCTCTGAGGGTTCCGAGCGCCCACTCGCAGATATGAGGAAAAGTCACAAAAAAAGGGGGACTGAAATGTGAGTTTGTGCTGTTGTGTGGCACGAGGCCACTGTCATGGTCACTTGACGTGGTCCCTCGGGTCTCCCCTCTCGCTCTCCCATCGGTCTTGTCTGGTTCCCTCACTGATACGCTGATCGCAGAGACAACAAAGTCCATCATTGGCAAAAAGGAGAGAGAGAGAGAAAGAGGTGCATCCACTCATCCGTCCATCATTCATCCCCCGCCCACTCATCCATCCATCCATCCATCCCTTGCTCTCCAGGTCTTCACAATGTGATCTTCGTGTTGCGGAAGCTGGAGTTGTCCCTGCGGGAGAACAGAGGCATGATGATGGTTTAGACGGACTGGGATATGAAGCCAAGAACAGAAAGAGCAGCAGTACCCGAATGAGAGAGTGTTAACCTGTGCAGGGGGAAGTGCTGGCGTGCACCTGAATTTCCAGTTAAAGTAAGGCAGCTGTATCAGCTGTATTTCTGCATGGATGTGAGCATTCCTGTGTCATTTTATGCTGCACTGCAGTAACAGTAACTGGGGGTGTATGTGTGTGAACATGCATTTGTGCTCTGTGAGTGACTACAGGAATGTATGTGTGTGTGTGTGTGTGTGTGTGTGTGTGCGCGCACGAGTGTGTATTTGCACTGCGAGTGTCTGTAGCAGTGTATTCAGTAGCGTGTGTGCACATGTGCATATGTGTGTATTTGTGCTGTGAGTGTCTGCAGCATAGTGTACTCAGTGGTGTGTATGTGAGCGTGCAGGTGTCTCTGCGTGTGTGTGTGCGTGTTTGTGCGCGTACTTGAGGCTGTCGTTGTGCGTCTTGTACTCCATGATGGTGTTGGGGGGCAGGTTGAGCACCCTGCGCAGTGTGTCCCGGATGCGGGACGTGGTCACTTGGTCATTGGCCGTCTTGTTCCAGATGGACAGGATGTCCTCCTGCAGAATGGAACCGAAGACATGCGCGCACCATCAGCAACCCCATTCCCCAGGGCCAACATCTGTCATCGACATGCAGGATGAACACTTTTCCATATTTTCCCTTCTTCTCAATGTCTGCCTCACTCTCCCGATACAAGAGGAACTGCCGTGCTTGCAATGGCTGCGTCTCAATACTTTAGAGATGCGTCCTCTTCCTTGCCTCTCTTCCTCAATTCCTTCAAGGAGATGAGGAAGAGATAAGAGGCAAAAATAAGAAGGTACCTAACGCAATGATGGAAATGGAAAGTCCTTCCTTGACTGAACTCTGCCAATTTCACATGACGTTTTAGGAATCCCTTCATGGAAGCAGTGTTTTTTAATATAGAATGTGTGGTTAATTTGAAAATGTTGCTAGCAAAATGCTTCAACCAGTTTTTAAGGAAGTAAAAAAATGCATGGAATGTGACACTTCTATGGTGGTTTACGTCACAGATCTGTGGAAACCTCTTCTGCATGAGAAGACAAATGAGGACATGTTTTTCCTCCATCACGTCTCCTACAGAATTGGAATAATCCTTAAAGGGGTGATCAGTGATTGTTTCCTGGGTCACAAAGTAAGCAAGGATATAGGAATTGAGGAAAGGACACAATTGAGCACTACTGAGATGCAGCAAATGAGTCTGTCAGTGTCTGACCTGGAGGTATTTCCTCACTCTTAAAGTGCCCATTATTATCTGACCCAGAAGTACTTCCCTCACTGTCAGTGCGTCTGTCAGTGCCTGACCTGGAAGCGGATGGACACCACCACTCCGCAGATCTCCTCTCCCACCATGAACTGCTCCCCCAGCATGGCCAGGATGATGTTCTCCCAGAAGCGCGAGGCCAGGCCTTTCCGCAACCGAATGATCCACTTCCCCCCGTTCTTGTTCGCCTCATCCTAAAGACGCACACAGAACCGCATTACCCACAGAAACATCACATCAATCTAAACAGGACTATACGCTAAAGTAAGCCATAGCTTTCACTCCCTGCCAAACACGCACACACGCACGCACGCGCACACACACACACACACACACACACACACACACACACACACACACACACACACACAAAAACAGTTACTAGGTAATCAAGGTAAAATCATAAGGCATCAAAATGCTATAGCATTAACATCCTGAAAACAAAAACTGAAAGCATACGCAGACAATCACCGTGGAAAAAAACACACATTCCTACACCTTGCTGCCCCTTCACACATTCATACACTTTAACCACAGCTTAACACACTCAAACACAATCCGTACTACTTAACACGTTCATACACCTCACCCATTGCTTTACACACCTAACACAGTTGTACACCTCGTTCACTCATTAACACAGTTGTACACTTCCATACTTCTCAACACCCATACACGTCAACCACTCCTTAACACTTATACACCTTTCATACACCTTAACATACACCAATACCTTGTCACTCCCTAGCACACTTGAATACCTCGCCCACTCCTTAAGACACTCATACACCTTCCGTACTCCTTAACACAAACCTATACCCTCACCTCCCACATGGGCTTGATGCCCTCCTTGAAGAGGTGGAAGTCGCTGTGTCCCGTCAGGTCTCCAGGCCGGACCAGGTGACTGTAGAACTTCCAGAACTGCTCCACCTGGGAGAGGGCCAGAGGGGCAGCAGTCAGATCACAAACATGAGGCTGCAATTAGTCAGGTTGTTACTCACTGTGAGACTGACTAAAACATGCTCAAGGCTTCAGTCGATGACACAACATACTTACAACATCTCTCTGATATTTGAGCAACACTGTTTACGAGGTGCCATTTGCTGTGTGAGCTGTGCTCACGAAATAAAACAACAGCTCATAGACTAAAGGGACATAATGCACTATATGTGACAGCATTTGTGTCAAAAATGGTACACTGCCACTGCCAAATAAAAGAATAAATAAAGTAAATGCAAACCAGCCAAACTGCACAACAGGTCCATTAACTGGCTAAAAACTTCCTATCCGAGGGTCTTCCACCCCGCCTACACTCCCACCGGACTGACCGAGGCCACGGTGCCGATTTGCCGGATGTTCTGCTCGTAGCTCTGTGTGTTGGCCGGTCGGCTGGGCGTGCGCCGCGAGTACCAGAAGGTATAGTTGTACTGAAGCGGGTGCTCCCCTACTCCCGGGGAGATGGTCTACAAGAGGGAAACCACATTCAGACTAACGTTCCTGAAATCATGGCGTCCGTGCAATTCTACTCAAACCAGCGCTGAGACCCCTGGTCACGTCTCTGTTAAGGGCCACTTAACTGATGATAGGGATGGGGGGATACAAATGGGGGGACTTTCTCAATGGCACGGAAAGACGTTTTATGACTGGTCAAGTTGGGTGAGGCTGCGAGCTTGGCATTTAGGTAATCCCTGCGTGACATTTATATACGAGCACGATCAGCAGACAGAAGCGAGTTTACCTTCCGTCGGCCGTTGTTATTGTTGTTGTTGACCGAGCCGCTGTCCACGTCGTTCTTCTCTTCTCGGGTCGCGACCGAGTCCTCGTGGTCTCCGCTGTCGTCGTCTTTCAAACTGGGGAGGCATGGCGCGTCAGTATTTGCAAATTACTTCTCAAAAATCTGGCGCATTGGCTAGCCAGCCACAGTAACATCCAACGTGTGCAGACTTGGCGAGCTGGCCAGCAATCTAATAGTTGGCTGGAAAATAATTCCGCATCAGCCAACTGCAACAAACTTTTCAAGAAAGCTAGTCACCTAGCTGTACACATACCAACAAGCTGTGTGGTTATTGCGTTTATTCTTTTCGATTTACGTATAGCCATCACAACCCACTGTTACTGACAGGCGTAAACATTGTTAGCCAACTAGCAATTAAGTTAATTGCATATTTTGCCATCTAGCAACACAGGTAGCTATTATCACAGACTGATAACTAGACAGCAGCCGAGATTTGCCCAAGTTTGCTAATATCTAGCTAGCTGGTTACAACTTACTGGTCAAACTGATTCATTGTCAAATCGGAGAATCGTCTCCTCCTTCAGTGGAAGCGTCTACTTCGACGGGCAGTTCTACTATAGCGTAGACTGTTCACCCCTGAAAGCAATCGGTTATCCTAATGAGGTTAGTAATATAGCTAGCTAGCTAGCTAGCCAGCCAATGTAAGTTAAGTCTAAACGTTATGTACGATATAAATATAACTCGTTTCTGCTTCAAACACTTCCATCTACATGCTACCTCTGACACTCATTGCATTGTGCGCAGCCGCAGTCCACAAACTCAGAACGCATGTGAACGGGAGAGGAAACGGGACAAAAGGGACGACGAAGGAAAACGCGTTGGACAAAATGCATTCTATTGGCTCAATCAGTTGGACTCAATGACGTAAACATATGACTGGCCGTCATACTTTAGGTACACCTATACCTCAACTACATAATTGCAAGACGAACAGAATAGTTATGTCCTGTTGTTCTTAAATTAAACGCCCATTTAAAAGTTTCTGCACGACTGCAAACCGATTTCATTTTTAATCAGATGGTAGTCTATTGTATGATATGATGTAACCGCAGCTCAAGTTTGCTTGTCTGGCTGCCAGGTTTGTTTGGTTTGCTGCTTTTGAAAAGAACAAGGAGTCTATTGGAAAGAAAAACGATGGGAATGCACAGACCCAAGATGATCACAGAACATTGCTTTTCTTTCCCATTTTTTCGTATTGAAAGTCGTAGATTTTAAGTCGTTTTAGAATAACACAGACGTTATTCATAAATGCAGATAAACGAATGCTCTTCCCATTTTAATTTAAAGAAGACGGGTTCATTCCATTTAAATACGGGCCGGTGTATTATCATGACAGGCCTACATTTACAGGCAATTTCTTAGGGCTGGACGAATGTCAATACGTTTCTTGTCAGTCCACAAAGGCCTTTACAAAGAGCGACCGTGAGTCAGGAACAGTTATCCATCATTATCCACTAGATGGCAGTCTGTATATACCATGTCGCTACCGCGGTCACACCAGTGACGTCTAAATCAACAGTGACACGCATAACGTTATGTGGTGCTTTGCTAATGTAGACAGGATTGTTTCTATCACAGTAATGACTCTGTAAATAGACAGCCCCCTAGTAGATATATGACTGTTGTCACCTTGAGAATGTATCTATCGTGGAAAAACTAAAATTGTTCTGTTTCCAATCGGAATGTTGCACCTCCCCCTATCACTTCCACCAAATATGCGAATGTTGTATTAATCTCCTTCCAAAAAGTATTCTGTTCTAGACTATGACACAGTGTTTGCCATGTTCAAAAAGATTTTTCGCTGAATTGTCGTAGGTTTTTTTCCCTTTTGCGTAACATCTTTTTTCCCTTTCGCGTAACATCTCAAGTGACAGGCCTACAGAAAGGACAAATGCACTTAAAACGTGTCACAATGAGGCATATTGTGTGAACAAATCGATGCGAGAAAGTCAAGACAAAAGACCGTTGGGAGGTAATTTGATAAGCCGCTCGAAAAGGACCGTCGTTGCATCGAATTTCCGCTGATGGACCTGACCCCGTTTCTCTTCCAGCTGAATCAGAGGTCAACCGCCCCTCACCCCGTCGCTGCTCGTCAACCAGTAGGCCACAGCACACCAGAGTAGTATGCATGTATATTTGACGTTTTCTTTATGTGTACGCATGCTGTTTTCTTACATTGCTTCAAGACGCTGGCTTGAAAACTACAAAAACATGGAAAGGAGACAATTACGAAACTGCTTCTCTACTTAACATCACGCGCACTTTGGAGGAGTGTTTTATCTTTATTGTTCCCCGCTGCCATATTCACATTGTACTGATAATTGCCGACAGGGTTGAAGTCATACGAGTGTAGTAGGTAACAATACTTTTGGAATCAGAAACTAGTTTAAATCTACACCTTTGAGGAGAGTAGGGGTTTAATGTAACTGTGGGTTACAGCCATAGCCAGCACTGAACTGAACCATGTGTCTGTCGTTCAGTTTTCACTGTGCAAACCGCAGATCAGCACACTCGTAGATTTGTTACTTTAGTGCGTGCCCCCACCAAAATGAGCTGCTTCACTGATTATTAAGGAGATCTTTGCATTTTTATGTGGTCAGGCAGGTCTCATTCATTACAGTACCACACTAGAATCACAACAATGTCAGTTATCAATAGAATGTTTAACATCTGTCAACTGCTTTACAACATTTACTGCACTAATCTTATCACAATGCAAACAGTAATCCTAACAATATACGTAGGCGGTTTTTTCTACAGTGCTGTTTAATCATGGGGGTCATGCACAAGACAAGACAGTTTCTTCATCCCACAAAATCACAAATGAGTGTCTGCTCAGCCACTTTGTCTGCTTTGGGTGCCATATCAGAAATGATTCAGCAGTCCATGGTTCAGACAGACCTGCAGCTGAATCCATATGGGGCATATTTTAGACAGTGAACAGTCTGAGGAGTTGTTCCTGTTTCCTGGTCCACAGCTCTAAAAAATAACACAGCCAACTACAGCACTATAGATCTCCAACAACAGTTGGCAATACATCAACAAATTCTGTTATGTGTCTAAAGAAATTTATAATGAACAAAAACTACATAAAATGCTGGAAGCTGTAGTATTTTATGTAGGAGTACTAGTTGTTAACTGTGCTAATCTGGAGTATTAATTTGTTAACTGTATCTAGTCCTGAATAACTCACCTGGTGAAAGTAAAGACAGAGATGGTCTCACAGCCCTACAAAAGGAAGTTCACATAAATGCATGTCAGGCACTTTAAGCTATTTCAAAACCCAGGATCCTAGAGAGCCCCACTGCATTGCATGAACAGACATCACAGTGTCTACGTTTACACTGTTCTTCACCTTCTCATACCCCCCCTGAGAGAGGAGGAAGACAGCTCATTGATTCTTTCAGTGTGTTCAGTTCACACTATTCCAGATTACCAGAGTCTGAAGAAACATTAATAATTTTCAACCTTTTAAAATATTTTTAAAACTTATTAAACTTAAGTCAACTGTGTAACTTTCTTATTTATTTGAGATCAATGGAAAATATCACATGTGACTGGAGTAGGCAAATTAACAATAGGGCAGGAGTGTAGCATAGTGGTTAAGGAGCAGGACTTGTGACTGAAAGGTTGCTGGTTCAATTCCCCACTGGGGCACTGCTGCTGTACTGTTGGGCAAGGTACTTAACCCTGAACTGCCTCAGTTAAATATCCAGCTGTATAAATGGATAACATTGTAAGTTGTCTGGTAAATGCCAACAGTGTAATGTAATAATAAAAAATGTACATTGGTTACAATGCATAAATATTCAAATTAATCATATCAATGGCATGACATAGATTACCACTCTCAACAGTTTATACTAATAATGATGCATGTTGCAGGTTTGATTGTTGCCACAACACCAGAAGGCTATGAGTTCAGTCCCCAGTCAAGTTGTACCATATAAATCATTCTGGGTGGCATCATGCTTAACACTGCAGTAAACAGGCAGCCTGTATGGTGTCCCTGGTTGTGTGCCTCAGGGTTCTGGACACTGTTTAACACTGGTGGATGTAGGGATCAGAACCACATTGATTAGGGCTGTTTCATAAATGGAAGAGGAAAGAACAGGATGAAGACCAGTCTCTAGCTGTGTTATTTCCATCCTTTCATAGCAGGAAAGTAGCACTCATATTATGGAATCCTTCCCACTATTCACAACAGCTGGTCATTGTTTGTGAGCTATGACCAATATAAATATACACAGACAGATAGACAAGCAGGCAGACAGTCTAGCAGACAAACAAACAGCCACATAGATAGATATATAGATAGATCGATAGATACATACATACATACATACATACATTGACAGGTAGGCCCATATTGAAACACCGAACATGGCCTTCCTCCATCAGTGTCCTCAGGTCAGTGTAAACAAGAAGGACACTTTTGGTGGCTGAGTTTGTTTCTCCAGACACAATGTGCCTCTTCAGCTCTGTTGCGCTATTGAGAGAGGGATAAGAAGAAGCTGGGGGGGTGAGGAGGGGGCATTGTCTCGAAGGAGATTCTGAGTGTGGGAGAGAGGGGATTTGGGAGAGGGATGCTGTCGGTCAAACTGGAATTTAATCTCCCAGGTCTCTTCCCTCCGTTCCCCTCGCTGATCTCTCGTTCCGCGGCTCCTTTTCCTTCGTTTGGAGTAACTTCCTCCTTCTGCCCCTGAACCCCCTCTTTTTGATAGTTTCCCACAACCCTCTTTTTTCTTCCTTCTTTCCTACAGGCATACATTGTACCCCTTCTGTCCTTTCTCCATCTTTTCAGTGACACTTTCGTGTACACACACACTGTCTCTTACAAACGCACTCACGCACACTCACGCATACCCTTACACACATTTGAGTGCTCACTCTGTCACTCACACACACTCACACATACACACTCATGCACACTCAAGCGCTCTCTCTCTCATACACACACACTCGAGCGCTTTCTCTCTCTCACACACACACACACTCGAGGGCTCTCACACTCACACACACACTCACACACACTCAAGCACTCTCTCACACAAACAGACACACACACACACATACACACACACTCAAACACACATTCGTGCACTCTCTCATGCACAGACACACGCACACACTTGAGCGCTCTCCCTCTCACACAGGCCCTCCAGCTGAAGAGGCTCCACGCTTGCCCTCTTGAGTCGCGGAGAAAAGAAAAGGACAGAAGAAAAGCAGGATGAGGACAGGCTCTGTCAAACGGACGGAAAAAAGACGCTCCTCTCGTGCCCCCTCTCCATCCCGTCTCACCCTGCCCAAAAAAAGAGGGGAAGGGGGGGCTTATAAACAATACTCTGTCTATCTCTCTCTCCCTTCTCCCTCCATCCTCCTTTTCAGCCTCTCCCTCTTTCACTCAGTTGATCCCACGCTATCTCTAATCTCCTCTCCTCAGCTAAGTCTCATCACCCCCTTTTCGGCAGGAGAGGGGGGAACTTAACAGACAGGGTGAGAACTGAGGGGGAAGCTATTCTGTTTAAACTTTCAAACTTGAAGAACAAGGACGTAGTTTTATTTCATCATTTTTAACTGCAGCATGCTCATCCGACAGGCATCTGTATTGATGTGTCATGCATGACCAAGGAGCCATAGTCACGTACGACGTTTGCCCGTGCTGTCTGAGTGTATGTCATGGAGTGTCAACCTCCACACTTCCTTTATTATCAAGTTTGCCACACTTATTCATAGGTATGCTTTGCTTCCTAAAGCTGTGGACCAAACTCTGTTGTACATTCCTGGTCCAAGGAGAAATGTCTTAAGGTGCACTGTTAAAGGGCAGCTTAAGGCAGCTTTTGTTATGTTAAAAAGATCTAGGTCATGTCAAAATGTTTCCTTAATGGCCCTTTTCTAAACAAAAGATGAGGCTAACCAGGCTAACCTAGACTAGGTGTTTCACATAGTAAGCAGCGGATATATTCATCCAAGTAACACGGAATGATTCTTATTCACAAGGCCTTAGTTTATTTCATATTTATTCCCTGTTTATTTAATAATGATTTTGTGCATGCATTTGTAAGTGAGAGGTCAAAAGAGAATGCTCCCATGTGCATATGCAAAAAACAGGCAAGGAGTGGCTTGCTCAATGGCTTTCACTGAACTTGCTCTCTCTGTTACTGTGTCTCCTGATTCAGTGGTTCTGCACAGGTCAGCTGACCGCTTAATTTCGGTATGAGCTGTCTCTGAGCGTGAAGTGTAGCTAAGGTGTTTTTAATTTCATTCTGGTACGCATGTCATATTCTGTACAATACACTAAACAATAAATACACTACAATAAACATTTCACTCTTCCAAATGCACCCATGCACCCCCTTGTATGGCTTCATTTAATCCATCGGGATCCATGTGCCCCGTGAATTCAGAATCTCTGTCTTAATGATTCAGTTGAGGTTGAGGTTTGTATATGGAGTCAGCAGTACGGTTTGCTTATTAAGAAGTAACTCTAACCATTGCAAGAGTTAGGTCCTCCAGCTCGGAGGCTTCCCCCGCTGTGTGCGTGTGCGTGTGTGTATGTGTGTGAGAGAGTGCATCGTACCAGCGTGTATCAGTGCGTACATGAGAATGCTGGACTCGTCAACCCTGATCTCCACATGAATGCGCAGAGAGACAAAACCATGGAGGGGGTGTGTGTCCCCCCCCATAACACCCCTCTAATCCAGCACCCAGCACATCATGTCAGACATCCCTCTCTTTCTCTCTTTCCCTCCCTCACTCAAGAAGGGGCGATAGACATGCTTTAGTTATGATCCTGTAATGTAGCACCATGTTAGACGTGCTCGAGTGAACCCAGACTACTTCCTGCTGAAGGCCGGTTCACACAGAACTATGAAAATGTCTGACACAGTGGTGGCCTTTAGATACTGACCAGCCAGGGAAGGAATAGCCCCTTTCCATCAAACTGATAACATTGTAACAGCATTACAGAAACACTGCAATCATGTGCATGAGCTGCAACAAGCTGCAAACTCAGAAATAACTGTGAGACAGGAGAGCTGTTTCCTCCCTGTTACCCCAGCTCAGCACTGTACTCCATCACTCCTTTCTTTCCTCCTTGTCTCCATACTTTCTTTCACTTCCTTAAACCTTCTGTCTTTCTTTCCATATCTACCCCTTTGGTCTTTTGTATACATACTGTACAGTATCAAATATGATTTCATACAGGACCATAAATCTCTCCAAGGTAATCCAACTGATGAGGGGTTGTATGTTAGATACTATTTTATTGACAGGTAGCTTGAAGTGCTACATCAAGCAGAATTTCATAGGATATTTCCTACTGTCACTGTGAAAAATTCAGGGAAGCATTCAGGTTCAGTAGCAGGTAATGCTTAGATCCGCAGGTGGACCCTCTGCACCGCTTCACCTGGCATTCAACCCACACCTTTTCCACTTCTCTCATGGGTGAAATGGCCATCAACAAACTTGGACATCTGTTCTCGATCCCTGCACCCCCCACACTCTCACCCTCACCCCTCCTCTTGCCTCCCTCGTCTCCATGTCCCTAGGGCGAGCCAGGGATTAAGTCCATGTCGGAGGCAGAAAGGACAAGTGTCGCGCTTTTCTGTGCGGGCTCCGGGGACAAGAGGGAGGGGGGGGAGACGGGCGGAGAGGGGGCGGGGCCGGGAGAGAGGGAGCAGCTCCAGGGAGAAAGGAGAGAGAATGGAATTAGGAGCAACAGATGCATGGCTCCATGTTCCCTCTCTGTAAGGCGAGGCAGATTCCCTACCCTCCGCTCTTGTTCACTTTTGTAGGGAAAAAAAAAAACAAAACAAAAAAACCCCCCCCCCCAAAATTCGTGTGTGGCCTGCGTTCTGTCCCTCTGGCACTGGGCTTCTTCGTTCTCTCCTTCACTCTGCACCCGTGTGCTCTTCCCTACAGCGCCCATTTACAGTAGAGCTCAGCGTCCTGCACAATGACTATGTTTGAAATAAGGCCTGTTATGTAGTGTGTGTATGTGTTATGTGTTGTGTAAGTAATGCTATGCAACATTACATTCACATTTTCACAATGTCATCTGTTCACAATTTGTATGCTATGTACTGTTGGGCCAACAGACAGTGATAATAATGTTCACATAGGGCACTCCCAATATGCAATGTTTAAACTGAAAGAAGTCTCGCTGGTTGGTTGATTAATGAACATGACAGCAACCGCAAATGTTATGTGCATTCCTGCAGGATGTTTGTTTTGCTCATTTAGCTTTTGAGGAAGAAGTCCTAAGCCAACCGGTTCACTTAGCACCGACCAACTTTCCTCATCTCTATACATCCACATAGAGAAAAATCAGCAAAAACTTTGAGGCAGGCTTACTTTTTAGATGCAGACCTTTACAGTTCACCAGACTGAGGTCATTTGAAAAAGTTTAAGTAGCATAGCATATCCTCAGTGGACTTGTAGCCATTGCCATGACTAAATGTCTGGTGTGAAACTGAGGGACTAGTCAGTCACTTTTTACATCAGTTTAGAAAATCAGCTCTCTCCCTCTGTCTCCCTCTCTTTTTCTTCTTGAGGTCTCTCTTGTTCCCTGTCTGTTTCTCATCTGTTCCTCTCACAGCTGCTTTGTATTCCCTCCTTCCCTCCCCTCTTCAGTGTTTTTTCCCTATCCTCTTTATTCTAGCCCTTCCTGTCTGTTCTTCTCTCTCCCTCTCCATACCGCCATCCATCTTTCTCTGTCCTTACACAGAGGGGCACCCCCCCCACTGTGCGTATGTCCACGTGGGTGATGTCTACGTCTGGGGGGTGTGGGGGTCCATGCCGGCGCGTACGTGGAGGGGCGAGTGTAATTAGATCACAGCGCAGTTCAGGGGGTCGTGGCAGCGCGAGTGGGTGTGTGGGAGTGGGAGTGGGAGAAAGAGTGTGCAAAACAAGGGATGGGAGGATGTGCCGAGAGGAAAATGAGTTATCATGCACAATGGACACATTTGCCTTTTGGGAAGGTACACCAGAGCCACACTCTCTTCACCACCCTCCATTTGTCACACTGCATTCCACGCAGAAAGCACAGCGTTCTTCTTTTCGTCCCACGTGTCTCTCGCTTTCTGTGTCTGTGTCTCTCTCCCTCCCCTCTTTCAGTGTTAAAAAGCATTAAAACGTCCCAGCCTTTGAGACAGCAGGACTCTCTCTCAGGGGTTGTGTATGCTGTGTAATGTCTTCAGAAAACTGAGTCTTAATTAGATGGCGTAATGGAAAACTCCACTGGGATGTTTATATGTGCAACAGACTAAAAAATTGGTGACTGAGAAATAAAGCATCAGGAGAGTATCAAATATAAATTCAGACAAATTAAAATATTGATCATTTAAAATATTTTGTAGATTGCTGAGCTTTTTTTAACAGGCATGAACCAAAATTGAATAAGACTGAGGAAGAAAACACATTTGAAGACAAATGGTTGTTAACTTATGCGTTTGAAGTGTGAATATTGAACAAATTCAGTTTTGAAATATGAGGCAATATGATCAGTGAAAAGCTGGAAAGTGATTTTTTGTTCATTGTTCTTTAAAAAAACATGGAGACTTGAACTACCTTTTTGATTACTGTTTATGATTAATTGTGTAATTACTGTGAAATTTCTGGTGCTCTCTTAGGTTGTATCTCTATTCTCTTTTTGTAAATCAATCCCTTCCTCTCCTTCCATACTCCCTTCACCTCTTTTGAAAGACAGAGAGAGAAGGGAAGTAAGAGAGTGACAGAAAGACTGATTGTCACTCTTTTCTACCCCCTGTGACTCACCTGTCCTCTCCATCACTGGCAGCTGAGTGATTCGTCACATGTGACGGACAAACAATCACTGACAAGGAGCCAGACAGGAAGGGGAACGGGGGTGGGGGGGAAGGAGAGACAGAGACAGAGAAAGAGAGAGAAAGAGAAAGAGGGAGAGAGGGAGAGAGGGAGAAAGAGAGAGAGGTGAACTAGGTAGGGGAATTATGAGAGAGGGAAAACAGGGACAGAGAGAGGAGAGGAGAAAAGAGTAATGGAGAGAGATGAGGGTTGTAGGCTTGGGAGTTGGGGGGTGGCAGGGGGATGCGTTAGCAACGACTGTATCCGACATGCCTTTTGAGCTCGCTAATTGGCGCCCCGTGGTCTCTCCTCCTTCCCCTCCTCCTCTCCCGTCTTGCCTAAAGTTACGAGCCCCTGAAGTGGAAGCCGGGCTTTGTGACATTCAGAGACTTAAGTGGGTGCGGATTGGATCCATCTTCTCGAAAAACGCAAAACAGATACAGACCAATCAGCTGCCTCACGGACGCATATTTCATCTCCGATTGAAAGATTAAGACTGGAAACGAAACTGATTTATAATTCGGAGATTATGCTTTAAAATAGGCATATTTATGATGGGACTTTGATCACTTTACCAAGTATGTCATACGTCATTCAGAAAACCGTCCTTAAACGTTGCCCGTAAAAGCCTCAAGGCAGCTGGAAATCAGCGGTCAATGTGTTTAGGAAACCACTGGTCGAAATGGGATGCCATTAGAAAATTAAGATAGCGCATTAAAGATAGGCTATTAAAAGGGTCGACAGACAGAAAAAAACATGTCAAAAGAATTAAATGTATATTTACGAAGATTAAAAACTCGCCCTATCAGTCTGCGTATATTTCCAATGATTTTTCCGGAAAATTGTAAAATACAGACTTAGAAGTTGAACGAACTTCTGCCCCTTTCCCCTAACCCCTTCATGTGTCAATCAGCGCTGAGTGACAGCTAGATGCTCTTTTGGCACGATCACTAATCCTTGAATAGAGGGGGTGAGGGGTTGGTGGAGGGGGGGTTAAGTGACACTTCAAACTTATGAATTAAACAGCACTTCACCCGCACCCCCACCCCCCCTCCCCACCCACCAACGCCCCCTTCTTCCCAAACAAGCGCGCACAAACCGCGTACTACACGCCCATGAGACTACCACCCACAGATCTATTGGTGAGACCCTTACACTACTACTTACAACAACACTTTGTTATAATTTCTTTCTCTTCTGTCCTGCCTCTTTTAACCCCCGTGTGATTGCATTGTGTTGTACTTACACCCATCCCCGCCCATCCTCTGCCCCAAGTGTTTCCAGCCTATATAAACGGGCCGACCTCAGCCTTTCCGATTCCTTCAGTTTAAGGTAGCGACACGGTCATTTTTTTACCGGTTCTGATAGCGACTTGGATTAGTGAAGGCTTAATATTTGGACAGACTAACTTTTTTTCGGTTTCTTGAAGAGGCTTTCCGCCAAAATTAGACAATATCGTATGCATAAAATAGGGTATTTAAGAGGCCTCGGTGCAGTATACTGTAGTTACAATTCAAGCATATTACTCATATGTCTTCAGCACTTGAAGGGAATATGTATACTTACCTTGCGTCTGCAAATGAAAGCTTTTTGCATCTGTAGATTGTTTTAATGTAGGTTACAGGAGGACGAAATAAGTGACATTAAAAGTAGAGTAGATAATCTAATTTCTTGGCCTGTTTCTTAACTGTAATCGCTGCAAGGTCCGCAGTATTACAGTATTATTGTGACAGTGTAGGCCTGCCTACGGACTGGAGAGTGAACACAATATATGGAGCTGGTTGCAGACAGCCAATTAAACATGAAACAACCTGATACATTCAAGACCCAACAAAATGGAAAGACACATCGTCAGGTACGCGTATAGGTTAATTCAGTATTAATAGTATAATTCAGTGTGCGCATAGGCTTGTTTGTGTGTGTGTGTGTGCACGCACATGTATGCCTTAAATCTGGTTTTCGGTGTGTGCAGGTGTCGAAGCCGCTGATGGAGAGGAGACGGAGAGCACGCATCAACGGTTGCCTTGGAGAACTAAGAACTTTGCTCCTACAATCGCGCATAGCGCAGGTAATGAGTGGGCCTTGCTGCCTGTTTGCTTCGGAAACTTTTTCGATTCGTTTTCCCTCACTTAAACCATTTTGCCTAATTGCCTTACTGTTATTAATGCAGTGTAATCGAGAGACATTAGCCTACAGCCAAGTAAAAGGATTAAGACTATATCAGAAAAAAAATTTACAGTATGGTGACCTGTACTGAAATTATACTGCTTATTAAATGAGCTATATGTCGATCAATCAACATCACATAATATATGAATATTATGTACATATTTATTCATTTTAATTAGTGGAACGAGTCCTTTACTGTGATCAAGTCACTGTAATTGCTGTGTCCCCCAGCAAGTCTCTGACCAGATGATAACCCTGCGTGATTGTGGTTTACAGTCTTGCCACCGCTCTAAACTGGAGAAAGCGGATATTCTCGAGCTGACGGTTCGGCATCTGAAAGCGCTCACACGCGCTCAAAGACCAGGTGAGTGCGACAGGTTGACCAGCGGATGCACGGTGTATTGCTGACATATATGGTATCTCATAAAGTACGACGTAGCTTACTATTCCATTTATGTCGAAAGGCTAAGCTCAGACTTGAAGTGGCTGTTTGTGCAAATCCGTGGGCACAACCCCACCTGAGTACGGACTTCATATAAATCTGTTGGAATTTGTTTAACCTGGTTCACTGAAAGTCTTTTAAAACACAGAACACGCATGCACGTTCTGTATCGGTTGATATTAAGGGCACAAATTTGATCTCCGTTATACAGGCACTTTTGCTGACGCTGACGTCCCGATGAGTAGGTTCTACGCCGGCTACACCGACTGCGCCAGGGAAGTGGGCCGCTTCCTCAGCACCAGCGACGGCATCCACAACACCGTGAGGGCCGCTCTGCTTCATCGGCTGTCCGATCGGGTCTCAGCTCTGACCAGCGGTGCAGTCCCGCTGCACCATCAAGAGCCTCCTCACCTTGCCCCTTTTGTGTGTCATTTCCCTGGGGTTTCCGACGCCAGCTCTTCCGCCATTGATTCCCATTTGCTGGCGTCTCTGCAGACCGCAGTCGCCGGTCAGCCGGTCACTCTTCCACTTGCGGATTCAGCTTTTTCGTTCCCGCTACAGCCTCGCCACTCACCCTCCCTCGGCCCAGGCGTCGGCATACAACTTGAGCGTCTGAACAGTGAAGCGTTGGCGAAGAAAGCGCACACGTCAAACTCATGCTTGGTAGAAGCCGTCTGGAGACCGTGGTGACTCGTGGTGACTGGAGACTCTCGATAATGTGGAAAAGACTGACTTCAGGACTGGAATAGCCTTATTGCACCGTAAACGATAGAATTATTTTTACCGAACTGCCAAGTGATTGACTTCCTCGCTGCCCTTTAGTGACGGTCTCATACGACCTTATATGGCCGTTTTACTGTATGAATACGAGGATTCTTTTGGTGTTGTGTTTAGGTTAAAACATTTTTATTGTGTGATGAAGATAGTTGTATCTTGCTTCATATTGAATGGCAAGGTAGTCAGTGGCCGGTGGTTTTACTCTCCACAGTAAAGTCAGGATCAGACTTTACCAAATTCGTTTTTGAAAATGCATTTCTATGACTGTTCTACTGGAATATATGTAGCGTTTGCACTTACAATGAATAAAAACTATTTTCATTTCTGTTGTTTTTCACTTTATTGCTAATATACATTGAAAATTCACAAAAAAGCAAAGGCTAGATTTGCCATTATGTCAGTATATTAAAGCTGGACTTTGGTTATGATAATATTATCCATGAAAAAAGAAGCATATCTTTCAGCATGCTGTCTGAAAATGAACAGAGGAATAAGACATTTAAAAAAGTTACAACAAAATATACATTAATTTGTTAGCTGCACAATCTCACCCAACCCAAAACTGAACAATACTGTAGTTTAGTCATACTCCTCAATGTCCAAACTGGTTTATCAGTCCACTATCCAGTCGCTGCACACAAAGCGGTACAGGAAGGCATTCTCGCTGCTCCGTGTCATAAAGATGACCTCATTTAAAGGTACGCACACAACGGCTCCCAGCTGACAGCGCATGACCAAGGAGCTGGGTTGCACTTTCCATGTAAACCTGAGCAACATGCATGATAATGTAGTCTTTTGGCTCCAAAGGACACTGCACAATGCTAAAAGACTGGGCAGGGGGTGCCATTATAGGCCTGTATTAGGCCCCAAGGAGAGACTGAACCATACATGTGATCCAGATTACTGGTCTAATGTGTGCTGGACCCTTGGATTCAAGAAAAACCTCCATGTCATCTTGAAGGCAAATTCTATGCAATATGAAAAAAAACACTGAATGCAATGAAAATTGCACAGATCTTTTAGGAGAAAATGTCACTTTGCTGTATTAATCAGGGAGGCATTTTTATTGAATTTTCCTTAAGATGACTTGAGAGTTTTGGATGAATATGATGGCTTATTCCTGGCCTGTCTTCCGTGGGTTAGGGCATCGGGCATGAAAAGGATTTTTAAGGGGGGAGCGTGTGCAGGTATGGCAATGGGAGTTGGAGTGAGCAGCTACATTTGTGAGGTTCATGGAAAAGGTGGAGATGAGGAGGCAAGTTAAGTCATATGAGGCGAGACAGAAAAGCTAAGAAAGAAAGGACACTTGACCAAAGCCAGTTAATGGGAGGTTTGCTTCACACTTTGCTTAAACACTCACAAAATAAATAAATCATAATAAAAAGACTTCAGTTATTTTTATGTGGCATACAAACATCTTTCTGACAAAATAAATACATTTAGTAGATTGTCTCACACTGTGTTCCCTTTTTGTCTTCAATCTGCAGCATTATTCTTACAGTAGTGCTAAATAAAAGATCAATCCTTTTTAGTGCTAAGAATGTTAATGAATGTCAGTGAAATGTCATACGAAAAGCATTTTTTACATCTGAACAAGCTTATAATTACAGAGTACATGAGTGCTGTTGCAATGAGCAGTTCATTGGACCTTTGTCACGTCATGTGACACTAGCACTGGACACTCCCCTCAACAGATGCAGGTGTTGCCACTTCAGGGCCAGTCCCCTGACTGGTCAGATCACAAGACGTGCCTGACTACCTACCGAATGATTTGTCACTGACACAAACCATTCATTTACGAGTATATGAAAGTATGCAAATGGTCCACGAACAGAGGGTAACTAGTTAGGCCTGCATGAGGCCAGGCAGGTATGCCTGCTGTGCGATTCAAACTGCGGCCCCCAGAACCTGCAGAGGTAGAGATACGATTAGCCCCCTGGAGCTAAAGACCAGCATGTCCAGATAAAGGAACCAATCATACCCTTACTCTAGTTCTAGGGGGCGACACTCTCATGCTCACACACATCTCTGAATCCCACAGCATTAGTGTTCAGGCTCAGCCACTCAGTTGTTACATTTTCACATGAGAGTTGCAGTCCAAGTTATACAGTAGATAATGCACACATTTGGATCAGTGTTTTTCAGTTTGTTGGTTAAGAAATGTCAGTCCAAAGTTTGAGTTTTCACACAAGGACAGAGGAAGATGAGCCTTCTTCTGAGAACAGCAAGAACAGCTAAGGCCATTAAAAGTCAATACTGCCCACAGTCATCCGAAAATGGAACAGTAATGAACAGTGTTAACAATAACCAAACAGTATGGACTGTGCCATTCTTCAAGATGGATCATTCTTTGACATGGACACACATTATTGGCATCACTGAACTGGTGATCAGTTTTTGCTATTATATTACCAGAGCAAAATGAAATACAATTCAGTATGAATGCAGTACTAATATGAATATTTAACACAGAATATAACCAAATGTTAGACAGACTAAGTTATAAGTATTGTTCTTTAGCAGTTTGTCTGGTAACAGGAAGGTGAAAAATGCCATCATATAGGTCTTGGAACCTCCCACATCCTATAGGCCCTCCAACATCGCTTTAGCCTCAGACCAGGTCAGCCTGCCGGTTCTGCCTCTTGTGTTTCGTCAATAGCTTCTGAGAGATTCAATGGCCCCTAGGGCTGCTCTCCGAAACAGTATTAAACAGGGGTCGTCACCCTGTGGCCCTTCATAGCTTCATTTGTGGCCCCTGACGTTATTGTCGAAAAAAAGACACATCCCTTTGAGAGTGGCCTGATGCTCTGATTAAAAATGTCATTGCTGTGTTCAGGTTATCCCTGTCATCTCATGAGCATTAACCCTGCAGAACTGCAAAGTATGCATGGCAATATAGCTATTCCATCACCTGCCCCTCATATCAAGTGAAAAATAAGATTTCACATCCGAAAGAATACATGGACTAATACTAATGTAAAGTACATTTGACAGTTCTCAGTGTAATAAATTGATCTGGTGCTGCAGTTACTGTGGATTTTTGACAATGATGCTTCTAATTTCCAGATCCTATTCTGGGTCAGGTTAGCCATCCTTGTTATTAAAGCTTCTGAATCAAGTCATTCTGAGAGCATCAGTGTGCATCTGCTGAATCTGAAAACTACAACTGGTTGTGCTGCGGGGGAAAATTACATTAAGACAGACTTGGTAAAATTTGGCAGACATTTGGAGGCACAGCTGCAAAATAACTTCCAAAAGGAAAAATCTATTACTTCAAGTAGTCTTTCTCATTTTGTATAGTTTGTCACTAATACAAAATGGCAAGAAAAGCAAACCTATTTGGTTTTGTGCTATATCTCACTAACCATAGACTCCATTTTTTATGTACAGTGTTAAATACAAACCACTTCCTACTGCGAAATGCAGGACAGCAAACAGTTTTTTTCTCATTCACAACTCATTCACATATTCATTCACAGAAACCCAAGAGAGCCATTTCATTCTGATAGGCTGTTTGGTCACAGACAGTGTTGTTTGACTGGACGACTTGCAACTTAGCTAAAGTTTAGGGGGAGTAAAGGGGGCAGAGACCCATATGAGAAGAGTAATGGACAAACAAACAGATAAAGATGCAAAGGAAAGCACAAAGCCGTGAAGAGGGGGTATATGACAGGACACGCTAACACATCCACAAACAGAACAGTCACACCCACACCTACATAAAAATACACCATAACTGATGGAGTGACTCAGGCTGAATTGGGATAGGTAGAAACGGATGACTGACGGGGACACGGGCCAATAGAAAGGCACAGAGAGCCAACACAAACACACAGGCACGCACACACACGCACGTGCAAGCCCTCAGAGCTCAGTGCACGTGACGGGCGTCTGGCCGTGTATCAGGAGGGTGGGGCCCAGGTCGCGTGTGATCGCCTCCAGCTGCGCCAGGTAGCGCTGCGATTGGCCGGAGCCGGCCGGCGGGCGTGGCAGGTAGAGGAAGCGCACGGCGGCCAGGGCGCTGTGCTCCATCACCAGGGTGTTGGCGGCGGCCAGGAACTCCTCGGAGACGCCGGGCGCGGCGCGGGCCCAGCCGCCGAGCTCGCCCTCGCCCACGTCGCCGCCGCCCGGGGTGGCCGCCCGCCGCTCGGGGCCCCCCGCCTGCAGCCGCGCCACAGCGTCCCACGCCACGATCTTGATGGAGGCGCGGATGCGCAGCTTGCCGAGCAGCTCACGCAGCGTCTCCTCTTTGGCCACCCAGCCCTGGTCGCCCGACTCGGCCTCCACGCACAGGAAGATGCGGAGGCGGGCACGGCGCCACCCGCTGGCCATGTTCAGCACACACGCCATCTGCAGGAGGAAGAGGCTGCAGACGTCCACGTAGCCGCTGTTCTCCGGCCGCAGCAGGTTGAGCGGCCACACGTCGATGGTGCGCTCCTCCCCCGCCTGGGGCGCCCCGCCCCCGGCGCCGCCCTCCAGCTGGAAGAAGTAGCGGCCCAGGCACACGTTCTTGCCCATCTTGATGGCGTCGGAGATGATGCCCACGTACTCGTCCGGGGAGAGCCAGCGGGGAGACTCCACCGTGCGGACCGGGGGGAAGTGGGCCTGCAGGGAGGGCAGGTCCACCCCGAAGTTGTCCCCGCCGCTGCCAGGGCCGCAGACACCCTCGCAGAAGGCCGGGTCCTGCAGGAAGTAGTCCTCGGGGACGCAGTTGTCGTAGAAACCCAAGACCAGGGTGTTGGGCTTCATCCCTCCTGAAAGGAGGGGGGAGGACAAGGATGTGAGGTGGCCCAAAGGGGGTGGGTTTGGAGGAAGAGGGAAGAGTGGGTAGTGTGTGTACGTACGTGTGTATGTGTACGTATGTGTGTGTGTGTGTGCGCGTGTTTGTGTGCAAGTATGTGTGTGGGTGTTGGGAGAAGGCTGTGGTTAAAGTGAGTCAGACTGACACTGACATAAATCTGGTCTGCGCTGATACTACATCAGTTTTTCCAAGGGGCTTGCTGACTCTGCACACCAGCTGAAAGACTGAAAGCAGGAAGTGGCTGCATGCTGCAGACTGGCCGGCTGACACGCCCACACATGTGCTTTACTTCACCATGAGCAGCCAATCGCAGAGCAGACTTAGAGGAAGTGGAATCTCACCCAGGCCGGTGATTCTGAGCAGGTGCTGCGTTCCCTGTCTGACTGAGGACGACAGTGTCAGGTCCACGAACGCCTTCACCCCCAGTTTGTCCACCAGACTCAGCCAGAAGTTGTACTGTGGCTGGATAGGGTCTGAGGGGAGGGTGTCTGAGAGAGAGGGAGAGACACACACAGTCAGACAGAGAATGGCTTAATCGGCAATATGACCATAAAAGCCACAGAGCTGTTTATAGACAAGTGCATGAAAGTCTTATACAAAAGATGTGCAAGTTTTTCTTTTTTGCAGAATTTGATATGCTAGGCAGTGCTATTTTGATTTTCTCATCAAAATGGGACCGAGCCCAAAAAATGCAGTGTGCGTTTCACAGTGAAAGAAGGCCAAAAATACTCCTGCCCCCACCTCCTGCTCTCCACCTGTGCTCCCAGCCCCCTGTTCCCATTTCTTTGTCTCCTACCCCCTTATTGACTAACCCTAGTTCTATACCCCCTACCCACTAATCCCTGCTGCATACCCTCTTACCCCCAACCCTTGTCCTCTGCCCTCTGGTCCCATTACCCTGTCCCCTACCCTCTTACCCACTAAGCCCTGCCCCCTCTCCCCTTACCCACTAAGCCCTGCCCCCTACCCCCTCGCCCCTGCACATACCCAGGTCTCCTAGCTGCACATGGCCCAGCACGAACAGCCCGCCCTTCTTCAGCTGGTTGACGAAGGTGATGAGCTGACAGGACGAGCGGGGGTTGGCCACCATCAGCAGCACCTGCGGCCTCCAGAACTTCACATGCTCCTTCCGCACGTCCAGCATCAGCAGGTACTTACGCACCTGGGCACAGAGGAGGAGGGGGAGCCACCAAAACACGAGGGAGGGGGAGGACAGAGAAGGAGGAAGGAGGAGAGAAGGAAAACAAAGGAACCAGGAAGGAGAGGAGGGAGGAGAGGATGGAGGGGGCAGCAGTAACTGATGTGTTGCAATGTGGGGTCTGGAATGGTTCTGATTTACTAAATGCACTTTTTAGACTTTTTCATTTCTTACAAAGCACTATAATTATAATGATAAAAGCATTCATTTGTAAGGCATTATAGAGTCATTAACATTTGTGAAAGATGTGAAAGGAATCAGTGCAACACTTGGATAAATTCATTACCCAAAGTTAATCTCAAAGGCCCGCAGTAGCTAGCGGAGTGATCAAGCTTGTGTGTTTACATTACATTCCAGTTTCGTAGCAGACACTCTTATCCAGACCAGCTTAAATTACAATTACAGCCTACAATTTTCACATTATCCATTTACACAGCTGGATTCTTACTTAGGCAATTCAACCCTTTATCGGTACAAAAGCAGTGGCCCACCAGGAAATTGAACCAACAACCTTTGAGTTACATGCCCTGCTCCTTATCACTATACCGCACTGCTGCCCAATGCACATGAAGGCGTTCATGTATTTATATCTGTCTCTGTATGTGGGTGTGCATATCTGTCCCACACTCCTGCCCACTGGGTGTGCATGTAAATGTGCGTATGTGTGTGTGTGTGTGTATGTAAATGTGTGTGTGTGTAAATGTGCGTATGTGTGTGTGTGTGTGTATGTAAATGTGTGTGTGTGTAAATGTGCGTATGTGTGTGTGTGTATGTAAATGTGTGTGTGTGTAAATGTGTGTGTGTGTGCATGTGCATGTGTGTGTGTGCGTGTGCGTAAATGTGTGTGTGTGCGTGTGCGCGCACGTGTGCGTGTGCATGTGTGTGTGTGCGTGTGTGTAAATGTGTGTGTGTGTAAATGTGTGTGTGTGTGCGTGTGCATGTGTGTGTGTGCGTGTGCGCGCACGTGTGTGTGTGTATGGGTGGGTGTGTGTGTGTGTGTACCTGGTGGAAGATGAGTGCCTGGCTGATGTAGCCCCAGCTGCTGGTCGGGGCTCTGTAGTGGATGAAGAGCAGCAGTAGCAGCAGCAGGGCAATGCTGGCTGAGGAGTACACAGGGTTGATCACAAACATCATCACCACACACCCCAAGATTCCCAGCAGACAGGAGTGCCAGGAGAAGAACTGGAATGTAGGCCTGAGAGAAGGAGAGGGGCAGAGAGAGCAATAGAGAGGAAGACAGGGAAGAGAAAAAGACAGACACAGAGACAGAGACAAAGAGATAAATAAGGACAAGAAAGAGAGAGAGAGAGAGAGAGAGAGAGAGAGAGAGGTCATCAGATGACCACTTCTGAAACTACATTGAACCATCAAAAGTCACATTTCATTAAAACACTTGGAGGAAAGTCACATCAGACAACCACAAAGATGCCACACAAAACATCTAAATCTCCTAATCCTATTATTACCCAGAGTACAGAACTGTCCCAGAAATCAGATACAGAGGGAGAAGGAGAGCGAGAAAAAGAGAGGGATGAAGAGCGAGCAAGAGATAGGGAGAGATCCATAAATCTCCTCTAAGAGGCAAACAGCTAAGCTTATGCCATCATGGAACACTCAAACCAAAAGCAGGGTGTCACGGTGAGAAACTGAACTCCAGGGACAGAGAAATGACACATGAAGCCTTCAGTATCAGACAGACAGACAGTCAGACAGAACGGCTGAAACACTGACAAACTCTTGACTTATATATTGGGATTCACTGTACTATTACACTGTTACACATAACTTTGGATACTCAGCCTCTATACACACTGCAGAATGCGTCATTCTATGGCATGTAAAACCTATAAACAGATCTGGGAAAAGAATGGCTGGCGCAGACAGACAGAGCAGGTGATGCGGACAGATGGAACGGCATGTGGAGTCTGCGCAGATGCCCTGCGTTGAGACTGCGGGATGGACAGACAGACAGACAGATGAAGCGTACCTGAAGTTGGGTGCAGACGCCCACTCCAGCGCCAGGCAGGCCAGGTCCACTGCAGCGTAGGCCAGCAGGTAGAAGACCGTCACCAGGCTCGTGATGGAGTTCAGCTGGCCAGCAAAAACCACACACTGCAACAGGGGAAACCAGTGCCACACATTACACAGGACATTCAGGAATCCTGACACTGAAAAATCGTGTATGTATGTGTGTGTGTGTGTATATATATATATATATCAGTGGCGGCTGGTGAGCTGGAAACAGGGGAAGCCCAAACACTACTTTTAAATCCGTCATTTTTTTCAACCTGTCCCCCTTTATCCTCCTTGATTAACAATAAAACAAATATAGAGTAAATGATTATGCTCGAGAAACAGCGCAGATTGTCTGTAGTTTGTGTGCTTGTGAAAGCTGCGACGCAAGATTGTTAAACGAAGTTACATTAAATGCTCATGACACATCACAGCTTCTGTGAGGTCTGTGTTCTAAACGTCATTGTTCACTGCACTCAACCTAACCTAAACGTTTATTCTCAGTCATTTAAATCGGTTTAACTAAATTTAGCTCCATTTTGTAATTTGAATTTTGTAACACAAGAAAGCTATAATGTTAAGCTTTGGGATTACTTGACACAAAATTATTCAAATTGCCATCCTTGTTAATTAAACAATCTCATGCTGTAGCTTTTAACAATCTGCAGTGTTTCGCGAGCATAATCATATATTCTAATTACGCGATTGGTGTCGATTATTCTGTGAATTATTTGTAAGTGTTAGTGAGACATCCCCACACTGGGATCCTGTAGAAGAGTAACTTGTCACACAAATTCCACAGGTCAGAAAGCTAAGGTACCGCCTCTCTTTAGTGTATCATGAGCCTGTTACAGACAGTAAGGGAGTGATGTTCTTGTTGAGCGTATAAAAGCTGTAAGTGTGATTACAGGCCAGAAGGATGGCCGGCTGGAGATGGGGTTCAGCACCAGCTATAGTTTAAGGACCCATGTAAATATGGACAGCCTGATGAATAACACCCCCTCCCCCTTCCCCATGCAGCTCACCTGCACCAGAGCCCATGTGTACAGCACAGACACCCACGGGTTTCCAGAGCTCGAGGTGATGGTTGCTGGTGCCAGCGGCATCCCTACAGTGCAACACACACACACACACACACACACACACACACACAGTAATATTTGTTACCATAAGATCAATATCATTTGTAAGGAATCAAAATACCATCACCTTGAAAAACATGCCATTGGAACTGCACATGCATGCATGAAGTTGCACACGGACACAGGGCTCTCACACACAAACGCGCATAGTGACAGATACATCAACAGGAATATCAACAGCAGAAGTAGAACTCCACTCAGTCTAGACCCTGACCCTGCAGCGCAACAAACACACACATAACATTAACACGAAACTATCTTCACCGGGCTTGAATTCTGATGACATCACACTCAGGGCTCCCCAGTCTCCCCAACCCCACCGTGCCGGCCCCTCCCCCCCTCACCGAAGAGCTGGTCCAAGGCGAGGGCGTGCAGGATCCGGGAAGCCCCGATCAGAGAGCTCATGGCAGCGGACAGGGAGGTGCAGTACACCCCAATGACGACGAAGGGAGGCCACATGTTGATGCGGCGGAAGAACCCATAATCCTGGATCAGCAGAACCCTGCCAGGAGAGGAAGGAAGCAAACATAAGGCTATGATTGATGGTAACAAAACAATGACACTAAAATAGTCACAACCCTCCTTTCCTGACACTAAGCAACATTTTCTGATGGGAATGTCTCTAATGAAAAGATGAGGCACCATCATATTGCCCTTTAAAAATAACATGACAGGCAGACATAATTCATTTTGGAATATTCATATTTTATTTGCTTTTTAAAACCCAGGGCTGCATATTGTCTACAACTTTGATTTTCTCTGTTACTTCTCTGCAAGCTATTATTTTGCTGCTGTTATTAATATGATATTATTTTGAATGTACTTTTGGGAAAAAAAAATCTGCCAATGTTTTTCTTCAGCTAACTCTTTGCTAGTAGTATTAGCAATGCCATTTAGCAGCATGCTAGTGCACAGGGACTTGCTGCATTAGAGACTGAAGGCTCTGCGCTAACTAACCTGTCACAGGTGGAGCTGATGAGGAGAAAGAGGAGCAGGTAGACAAAGAAGGTGTAGATCACTGCTATTATAGTTCCCTTGGGAATGGAGACACTGGGGTTCTTTAGCTCTCCTACAGTGAGTGAGAGAGAGAGAGAAAGCGCAAGCACAGGAAGAGAATAGTGAAAAGGCTGAAAAAAATGCAAATACTACTATAAAGTTTATTATCATAATAACAATTTGTTGACATGTGACACATGTTGGCATTTGTAAAGTACTTTGTAGCCATCACATGAGCAATGTCAGTGAGTATCACAGAAAAAAACAGATTAATTGAGAACATACGAGATAATAATGGCGTGATCTTTACCAGACATGTTAGCCCCAGCCATGATCCCAGTGCAGCCATTGAACATGACGGCGAACACAGTGGCGAAGGTCATGACAGTGTTGGTGCTGTAGTCCAGGGAGTAGCCAGCTGCCGAGAACAGGGAGTCCAAGCGTCAGACAGCAGCCCTCAGGGTTCACTTTCTCTCCAGTTTCCCTCCAGTTTCTCCTGTTCTACTTCCACCTCCTTCCTCCTTCTAATTCAACACTACCTCACCTACCCCAGTCCTCCTCAGCCATCTGAGCTCCCTATGTAACACACTCGTCTTACCCCCACCCTGCTTCTAAAACCCCGCCCCCACCCCGTCACTCACGCCCAAGATTATTGTGCAGTGTGGTCCGGTTGAAGCCCGTGTAGCTGGCATTGTAGACAACGGTGCTGTTGGCGGCGCCGCCCTGGTGGCTGATAAGGAAATCGCGGGGCCCCAGGGCAAGGGGGCTGATGTAGATGGACAGCAGGGAGAGGGTGACCACCAGCAGGATGAGGAAGGAGGCGCGGGAGTAGATCTGCGCGCCCACCAGGCACACCAGCAGGCAGACCAGCAGCACGACGGACGAGTACAGCACCCCGTACCAGTACCCCTGTGGCAGCACCCGCACACCCTCCGGCACCGAGGAGGCTGGGGGGGCAAGGTCGCGTGGCAACACGGGCGCGGACGAAATGGTGGAAAAGTAAAGGGTTGGGGGGGGGGAATGGCGGAAGGGGGGAGTGACGGGGGTCAAACAAGGGCACGGAAAGAGGGAGAACAGAACAGACATAGAGAGGGAGGAGAATAAGGTTAAGGGCAAAGGTCAGAGGTCATTACACACCCGCCTGACCCCCGCTGCGCTTCGCTGGGTTCAAACACGAACACTGACAGGAGCTCACTGCATACAAATAGCATGCATTCCACTATTCAGCCGAAGCAGTCACTCAGAGAGAGAGAAACATACACATTTCATTCAGCTGCAGTGACTTGCTCTTTGGTCAGTTATAAAGGACGTTTTTGGATCCATATAAGCAAAAGTTGAAAACAGGAGCTTCTGTGACAGTTTCCCATCAGTCACTAGAGCAATGGTAGAGCTTTTCCTTCTTTGTGATACATCAATGTAACTATTTAGATCACATGACTTTATCATATATGGAACATGCCAGTTCCATTCATGTAACAGTGTAAAGACACACATACTTCAAACTGATTACCTATAATAAGCAGAAGCAATAATGTACCCAAAGAAACAGTGCTAACAAGGCAGTAATGTACCACAAACTGTTACGGTTACTGACACTGTAGGCACAGTGCCACATGACCACTGAAAGGGTAGGGTTGAAGTAATCGAGCACCCACCTGGGTCCTGTCCAAAAATGTCGAGTATGGCTTCCACCAGTCCCAGCACGTACACCCCACACGCGCAGACGTTGGCCAGGTAGAACATGAGGCCAATGCTGCCCCCAAACTCTGGACCCAGAGATCGGCTGATCATGACTGGAGTGCACCGAGTCAAGGATCAGACAACAAGACACATATCTTCATTGCAGAGATCAGCTGATCATGACTAGGACACACCAAGTCAAGGATCAGACACAACACACATCTGTATTGCAGAGATTGGCTGATCATGACCAGCATACCAAGTCAAGGATCACACAAGACATACATCCTCATCCACTGATCATGAGTGGAACACAGCGGGTCAAAGATCAGACAAGACACGGATCTCTATTACAGTGCTGTTTCATTGATGACCATGGGCACTTAGTCACACGGTCAGGCAACATAAATCCCTGAGTCATTTCATGCTGCCAGCTATTATCCAGTCTGGGTCAGTCAATGAATACAGCCTTTTAGTGCACAGCTGTCAGAAAGAGGGTAATCAATTATGGGGAGATTGTTGAGAAAAATAATAGAGTATCCGTTATGCACTCAGAAAGCATGTCACTCCATCACTCTATAAGACTGAGCCACTTTCTTCTCACTGAAGCGCAGGGTTTGGAAAGATACAGTAAGCTCCGCCCCCTTGGACCGCTCCATTGGTGGAGATGGCGCAGATGGAGAGGATCGTCAGGGAAATGATGACATAAGCCACGCCCAGCATGATGAGGGCCTGAAACAGCCCAGCATGACCAACCACAAATCCTGTGGAGAAATCAGAGACGTCATAATCAACATCATCACCTTCATCCGCAGTACCTCTGCATCACTGCTGTTACAATATGGCAGTAGCTGTCAGCATTGTATGTTGAGTGCTTAAGTTCAGTAAACTGCTTTTGTCGCCAAGCCCTGCCAAACAGGAAGTACTATGACAGCGACAAAACTACTGATGCAAAGTGCGTCACCATCAAATCCACTTTTACTACCAAACCTGCACCACTCAAAATCTGGCCTCAGAACACCACCCTGAGTCAGTTCATGGATTGCACTGATCTACCCTCTCTTCCCACACAAGAGTGTAGTTCCCGGCCTAACTGTGTTCCCCTGCAAGGGTAGTCCGGCGTTACTCCACTCAGGAGCTATTTAATCCTTACTCACCCGTCCTGAGGAAGAGGACGATGCTGAACATGGAGAGCACGGTGGGCACGATCACCCCGAAGAAGGTGTTGAGGCTGCGGGGCGAGGGGGCGGGGCCCCCAGTGCTCGCCGCGCCCGCCCCCTGCACCCCCGACTCAGAACCCGACACAGAGGGGTCCCCCACCACGCTGAACAGCCCATAGGTGAGGAGGGGCGAGTGCTCATTTGACATCCCTGCAGGCGGGACAGAGACACACAGTGGGCACCACGGCTACTGTACCACCCTTGCATTCTATGGACTAACAGTTCTGCTGACAGTGGCAAAGACTCTGACACAGGCCCCCCTAAACCACCACTCTCCAAATACACATCACATCACATCTTGTTGGATCCTTCATATAAACACACGACCCTCATCAACAGCTATGGAACAGAAACCAAAGGAAAGTGTTGGAACACGTTGAACCCAAGTGGAACTCACACCGTTTGGATTTTGACAAAGAACACCCTTAATACATAATGATACCACGGCACAAGATTTAGCCGGTGGTGTCATTTGGGGGCGGTAAGTAGGCTATCATTTATCCTTGTTATCACAAGCTATTACAGGTATGTAAATTAAATACGTTCCAGTCAGAGTGATTAGATAAACCCATTACTGACGTTTTTTTTTAATCTGAAAATAGTCCCTCAAAACGGACATATGTTTTCTAATTACGGAAGTGAAACTGCTTCACATTCAGATAATATGGAGTTCGTCCAAGGGTCACAAGACAGCCCATGGGATTCACAGCAAACATATATATCGGAGCTTAATACTAGTTAATTATGTTGACATAGAACAAAAATTAACCTATGTCTGTATCCGCGTTATGGATGGATTTTTTAATCACAAGGCGAACATAGCTTGCCCGCTGTCTCCATCACATTCACAGATGCACCTGTTTATTTACATTTTGAATGTAAACTGAAATACAAAGATGCACCGATGTACAGGTCGCACTCGGCTGTGCTCTCGTACTCACGCACACGATTAGCAGTGGTATTTAGAACTTACTTGCCAGGTTTGGAATTTTGAGAACGTCGATAGCTTTTCGGCTTCCAGCTACAGCACCACGCTAGCTGGCTAGCTAGCTACTTCCGTCGGCAGATAAATGGCTCGCCCAAGGAAGAAGAGCGAACTCCTCTTTATTTTGAAAATATAATTATTTTATCACGGTGGATACTTTATGGCTAGAACGAGCTAACTAATTTTAAGAAAGGAGAAAACACTACCCCGTTTTGGGAGGTTGGCATCACGTATAGGGATAATAAATGGCAAAACATCAGGCAGCTATTTTCGCCGTTGTCTAGCAATAAACCCGACAGTCAACTTGTTTTCATTGTACGAGCTTGCTGGCGAGCTAAAGTATGTGCAACCGAGCAAGCAGACCGTTAAATTTCTTTGCCATTTTGAAGCAATTGACTCAAGATGTTTAAAAACGCCGTTGTTTTTTGTATCCCTCAGTGTCAGATTCACTCTCGGTCAGTCTGACAGGTCATGGGACAGTCGTTCATTGTGACGATGTAGCAAAAGGGAGCGAAAAAGGGGGGCTGACGGGGGTGGGGGAGACGAGGGAGGGGATAGACTGGCAATGCATGCATCTTAGGCATCTGCGAGTTTAGCCGAGGAGAGGAGATCGGAAGGCGGTAGGTGACAACAGACAGTCGTCAAAAAATATAACCGGCCAGTGTAACAGGCTCATTTTAGCCAAGCTAGCTAATTAATCCCAATAGTGGAAAAATGCCGAACATGAGACACGAAAAATTATGCCCAAGATAGAAATAACAGCGAACAGTGGCTAACTTTTGGTGAATAGTGAAGTGAAGTGACAAGTGATAGTGAAAAATGCATGACACAAACGAGCTGTAGGCCGAGGTCGGCAGCACATCAAAGTGTCCATATGCCGAGTTTGAGAAAGATGAGAGAAGCATAGAACGGTAGGCTCTGACTTTTCAGAGCAAAATGAGATCCCTTCCCTCAATTGCCTACTGTTACCAGTCTGCACTGCGTCTGAGGCCAAATTTGTGTCACCCTTGTCATCCTGGCTCTCCAACTCTCAGTGATGGAATTAGCCCAGTAATTGTCTGCCTTGGTGAGACTTGACACGTTTGACAGGCACAAGCACACAGCAGCCCTTTATAACCTGACAGACAATCACAACTGCCTATCATCTTAAACTAAGGAGTGCTTGAACCACCATGCTATATGGTATGACTACACTGGTGACTAACCTTATGACCTTCTGACTACACTGGTGACTAAACCTAATGCACTTTCCGAGAAACTACATCCAAGAAGAACATAACAGCAAAATGTGACTGATCTCTTGGTGAATGACAGTCAAGAATGGATGAGAAGTTAAGAGTGGAAAAAATGATATAATGATATAATGATCTAATATTTCCTAGACATGATATTCTGGATAAGAGCATCCACTTTAATTTTGCAGATGATCTCATGTGTCGTAAGTCACTGTGAGTAAGGATCCCAGCTAAGCAAATGAATGAGACGCTTTCTTGCACTGGTGCTGATGGCCAGGACTGAGATAAGGAGCACTGCTTGTAACCCAAAGGTTGCTGGTTCAGTTCTTCAGTGCAACAGTGCTATTACAGGCAAGGTGCTTAAACCCAATTACCTCTGTAAACATCTAGCTGTATAACTGGATGATGTGTAAAAACCTAACTGGGTCACTCTGCATCAGAGCATCTGCTTAGCAACTGTAATGTAATGATGTATTGCCTCTGTCCCCTCTGCACCTGATGCCCCGGTTACTCTGGGAACTTGCTGGCATGAACAGACAGATCACTGAGAAGCTGATGGTGCTTGTGGTGAACCTACAGAGACAAAATGTCCCACTTCCTCTACTCATGTTCACCGTCCCTCACATGACAACCCTGATGGAGGGGCCAAGGGTGCAATCAAGGGTGTAAGCACCTTTCTTAGGTTGCAGGGCGGTATTGGGGAAAGAGATGGCCTCTCAGAAGTATGGTGTATGGTATGAATATGCACACTGAGAATTCTGATGGCTGAAAGACTGGTTTAGCGTGTTCGTTAGGTGTTCGTTATACACAATTACCTCGCACTGAGGTAATTGATGAGACAGGAGATCCTAGGCTTAAATGTACAGTTACTCAGTGCAGTTTGCCCCTTGCCAGTTGTGACTGAGCATATAAAACAGGTTTGTTTTTTTTTTTACAATATACCCACTTGTAAAAACACCCATTCACAAATCATGTATGCTCATTGGCTAGACTGGGAAAGCACAGTCAGGTTTTAACTACCCCTGTGAGGGTAGTTAAGTGTCATGAAACAATGGCTTATAGTTATCACTGGCAGTCTGTTTAAATTGCCTGTATGTTTAAATGTGGTGTGTTGATGAGTATGGCGAAATCCATCTCCATTGTGAGTTAGCTTC
This sequence comes from Megalops atlanticus, assembly GCA_019176425.1. Lineage (NCBI taxonomy): Eukaryota > Metazoa > Chordata > Actinopteri > Elopiformes > Megalopidae > Megalops > Megalops atlanticus. The sequence continues at coordinate 5,685,785 of CM032888.1, forward strand.
TTGCTCGTGTCAAAAGAACAACTTGATTAGCATGTGCTCAGTGCGATCCTGTGCCCAACTACAGCTTGAATGAGTCTTTCATGGTCTCCTGCTCACCTGTTTACCGTTATTTTCTCTGACATGATACACTGTATGACCACAAGGGGGCAAAAATATCCGAGAGCAAATGGATATTTTCGGTGCAGAAACGTGACTGACAGGATGTCAGTGATAATTCTAAATCCAGAAATAGTTAGAAAATTAAGGACACATAGCTGTTCAGCTTGCCCTTATAAAACTCCATCTGGAGTTGTGAAAGGGGTTTTGAATAACCAAGTTTGAAAATTTTCTTGCATATGGAAAACAGATTTCCCTTTACACAATTGCTACTTTATTCTGAGTCTGCCAAAACACACTGATGGGGTTGTCCACAAACAATGTACATGAAAGCCATCCAAACAGCACAGAACAGAAATAAACACACTGTTCTAGTTCCTCTGCTACCTATTCCTTGTAGGAAATATGCCTGCCCTGTTTTAAGAACTGTCCCTTGTTCAGCTGTCCTAGTTCTACAATGGAAATGAGTCCATTCTTCACAGGTGACCTCGGTTCAGGCACTTATACAAAATAAAAACACATTCAAGTAGGCTATATATAAACACGCACACGCACATACACACAGATTTGTGTGTCTACAGTATAAATAAGTATACTACAGTATGCCACCACCAACGCTTCAATATGGTTATTGAAATGAAAAATGCTGATGAAATCTCCCGCAACCCAGGTGTTTGGTCGCAAAAGATGCTTCCGTCCACAATGACAGCAAAGAACTGTGTTTTAAATCTTGGACCGGTGATTGTGATACCAAAATACTACTGAACTGCTACTATGTTTAGCACTGGGTCTCACAGAGATGGGAATGACTGTGTAATGGTTTGTTTTATGCCCTGTAGAGGGCCACATATGTATGTCCAGCTGCTTCACAGCAAACTGAAGGATCACCCTGTGATCCTCTTAAAGTCTCCAAACCCAGCCCTCATTACAACATTACTGTATCAATGATTAAGCCAAACAAATCCAGGCAAAAGACAGCTGAAAGGTACGCAGCAGTTGATGACGTTGGGTGGTTGAAGGCCCTGGCTTCACCCCATAAACAGGGATCCATCTCTGGTCCAAGCACACACAAAGGCACTGCCGATGATGCAGCTCTCAGTATGGAGAGAGCTACTGTAGTCCAACAGGCGCTAAAGAGTGAGGATGCAACCCTGGCATGACCACTGTGAAAGGGGCAGGGCCTGAGCTGTGAAGGTCAATAGAGAAGTGTAAAAAGGGGTGGGGCCAGACCACTGTGAAGGTAACTGGGAGCTGTGTAAAAGCAGCAGGGTCTTAGCTGTGAAGGTTTATGGTATTGTCTCCTGACAGATGGCCTACATTATACACTTGTCTGAGTCTGAGTGTTTGTGGAACTGATATGTAAAATCAGTATTTTTTTTAACCCCGAGTATTACTGTATGTATGGAAACCAGTGATTATACTCCCATATGCAAAGCAAGCGTGCAGTGGTTCCAGTTTGTATGTTACCTTTTCAGCACTTTCTTACATAAAAAGAAGTGAAAAAGAAGTAATTTGGTATTCACAATGTATGATGGAAGCACAATACCCATAGCGACTGTAACTTTTTACCTTCAGGTGACACCATATTGATGCTTCTGTGTTTCCTATGGGCGTGTAGGTACTGCGCTGTCTGTCGGGAGACAATGGGTTTATGGGAGCTGTGTGAATAGGGTGAGGCCTGGGTTGTCAAGGCTGATGGGAGAAAGGTCAAAGAGGATGTGCTGAATCACACTATCATGTTTAACCTGCAGGTCATGATTTCTGGAATGTCATGCCAGACACATACACTTTGGTATAGGGTGAAATCTTTGAAAAGGCAGTTCTTGTTCTATAAAAGAACTAAGAACTAACATGTGGTCTTCACAGATGTCCAGCAGATCCTCAAAATTCATCACAGGCTGTCTGGAGGTTCGGGATTATGCTCTGTTGGATTTACCAATGTGTACCAACTTGAGTGACATTTTTATTTAGAGAGGCAGGCAGTGTAGTGATTGGCAATTAGATTCTGTACCCTTAGGTCTGGTTCAAATCCCATCATTGTGGTGGCCTTGAAAATGACTTGCTACCTCAGTTGCCCTGGGAAAACTGAACTGCACAAAAAGACTGCAGAAAGTATGAGGCGTAAGTTTAAAATGTGTTAGTTACCCTAGATTAACTCTGCAAACTGTAAGAGGCTGGCACTCCTGATAAGGAGTAAGGCCTGATAATAAAGTTTTCCTGATAAGTTGTCCTGATATCAAGCAGGTAGTCTTATAAACGCATGTTTTAATCACAGGAACCCTCTTTTTTTTTTTTTAGAATCAAACAAGCTTCATGGTTTGTTAATACCTTATGTGCAATACCTTGCAGCCCTGACACATAGTCATTACTGTGTTCAAAGCCAAGTTTCATTCAAATCAGCCATGTCCTATTCCAGTTATGCTGTTCACAGACAAAAGCAAAGGGGCTGCAATGGCAACAATTTCCACAATGCAACACCGCTCCACCACAGCCTGTCAAGAAATGCATTTCAAACTCTGGTTCGACTAGTTAAATTCCAGTTTGAAGACAACTGAGCACTACGTCTATGGGGAACAGACCCGTGCGTGCGTGCGTGCATGCATGCGTGCTTGCCTGTGTGTGTGTGTGCGTGCTTGTGTGGTGTTTTAGGTGCTGTCCAGGGACTGGGAGGCGAGGTGTGTCCAGGCGTAGGCGCTGCCCGTGGGGAGGGCCTGGGGCTGCGGCGAGTGGGTGAGCCGGTGCTTCTTGAGGTGGCCCAGCTCGCGGAAGCAGAAGCCGCACTGGGCGCAGCGGTATGGCCGTTCGCCCGTGTGGATGCGCTGGTGCTTCTGCAGGCTGTCCAGGTGGCGGAAGCGCTTCTCGCAGAACATGCATGGGTACGGCCGCTCGCCCGTGTGGATGCGCTGGTGCGTCTTGAGGCTGTAGAAGCGGCGGAACCCGCGGCCGCACACGTTGCAGCGGTGGACCTTGTCTGGGCTCTGCGCCTGCTGTGGCTGCTGCTGCGCCGCAGCAACCCCATCCCCAGAGGTATCCCCAGAGGATTGTGGGAAGGCGCCACCGAGACAGCTGCCGCCGTCGTCAGCGGGAGGAGAGACCCGCTGGAGGAGTGGGGCCGGCTGCTCAGGGGCAGGCCCTGGGGCAGGGTCTGAGTCCTCCTCGATTTTGATAACACCCTCTTTGACATCCTCCCCATCATCCAGCACCTGGATCAGGCCCAGCTCGTTCACGTGGCCGGCCGGGGGCGAGCCCATCTCAAACTCAAACTCTGTGACCTCGGTCTCCTCCTCCTGGGGCTCTGGTAACGCCCCCTGCCCCTCCTGCTGATATCTCCCAGGATTCTCCTCTCCCTTGGGTGCTGCTGTGTATTCTGAAATGTAATGTACACAGCATGTAAGCATTCCTCAATAGATGATCAAGTTTATTTTTCAAAACAGGAATAATGGAGGAATTGAATTTATTGAGAATCAAAAATGTCATATTTTTAATGAGGCATCAAGGCCATAAACTTTGTATCACAGATTTTAGTGAGGTTCAAGTGTTAGTGATTTGTAAATTATGAAGGCTTTTGATATACCAGTCTATCACACAATGGATGATAAGGTGAGAGGAACTTTACTGGGCAACAGTCTCCAATGACTAACTAATGTGCCTCATATGAGGATTTATACATGTTCTGAAAACGTGGAAGACTATGACAGTCTTTTATAATAACACCCAGTCACACCTGTACCTTTCTCTGATGCTCCGTCTGCCGTGATGTAGAACTGATTCTCAGTGTCTCCCACAGTTCGCAACAGTTCGGGCTGGGTGTGCAACTCCGCCGCGCCGTGGGTGGCTCGGCTTTGGTTTGGCAGCAGGGATGGGTTTAAGGAGGACCGGATTCTCCTGCGGAAGATGGAGCTGCTCTTGGTCCATTCCGTTTGCACTGTCGGCAAGCAGAGGCCAACACTGGGGAAGGATTTGGAGGTCGAAGCGCGTAGAGACGAGCTTCGAAATGATTTCACTGACCTACGCGAAGCGCCTCCGCCGCTCAGCGGGTCCGGCAGCAAATCAGAGGAAGCAGGGGGTAACAGAAAGAGCGCATCTTCGTTTCGGGTCTGCCCTGAGCTCACTGTATGTGAAAGCGGCTGACTTTGATTGAGGAGCAAGCACTGTTTTATGTTCTTCTCGGCCGCTGTCATGTAGTACCGCACAGCCTTCAGTTCACTTTCCTTGATCTCGAGTTTCTCTTTCAAGCTCTTGTTCTCTCGATCGCACTCTGCAGCGGCGGTGTGAGCAGCGCTCAGCTTCGTGTCTACTAGCTTGGCAGTTTCCTGCAGGACCGTCTCTACAGCGCACCTCACCGCTTGTTCGATGGTGGAGGCAAGCTCGTATTTTAAAAAAGAGATGCTTGGCTCCATATTTGCTTTCTTGTTTATTTTATATGCGGGCGATAGCGCTGTCGGTTCCACCCAGAAATGTAAATGTAGATGAACTTAGCTAGCTAGGAAGTACAAAGATTAGCTAAGTTAGCTAGATATAGATGTCAGCGAACCAACAAATGAAGTGACCCCGAATTAAATGTCTCTCTACACCTCTCACACCTCCTAACTAAAGCCAGACACAATTTATGCCATATACCTAGCCTGCAAGTCAGTTAATGTATTTATTCAAACGGCTGTTCGAAACTCACAATTCATTTGTGTGCGCTAGCACCAAGCGTTTCCACATCTATCATTGGCTCAGCTGTTTCCATTCATCCGGCTGTAGCTAGGTGGCTAACGTTAATAACGTTCAAAACAAGCTTTGAAGGTACACGGGCTACACAAAAAGTTCTGGAGACACAGCCTTTCATGCTCTCTCAGATTTCACTGCATTTTGATTTATAACACTTCAAACACGGGTGGACAATCAGAGAGATCTCGCTAATTCGTGATTCCAGCCCATCTAGCTTACCACTACTTGCGTGAACTGTTGTTGTCGCTGAGTAATGACGTAACCAGTCTTACGTAGCAGAGAAATTCATAATGTGTTGCTTGGTAGCTGCAGAATTTGTTCATAAATACCGCAATTTATGGAGGACAAAAAATGACATAAGCATAAATAAATAAATAAATAAATGGAAAATAAATACATTTTGGTAATGAAAAAGGCTATTTCTGAATTTCTACGTTTATTTATTTATTTATGCATTTCTACATTTTTACATTTATTTATTTTTGTATTTCTACATTTCCACATTTATTTATTTCTGTATTTCTATGTCCGTATGTTAATTGAGTGGGTGGTACTATACCTCAGTCTAAAGCCGGATTGGTTATAGCGGTGCGATTGGATCTACTGCTACTGCCTCGACTTGACTGGGGTTATGCAAGTGACGTCACAGTAAGCGGAGTCACTGCGGGTTCCACCCACTGAGTGGCAGAAAGACTTGCTGAGTGGCAGCGTTACCGTTCAGCTTGAATGCCGCGAAAACACAAAAAACTCGTCTAAAATGGGAAAGAGCTGTTGTGCGATTGACTGTACAAACAGATTCAACAAGAAATCGGAGCTATCTTTTAACAGACTGCCGAAACCTAAAGAAAAGAGAAGCAAATGGATCGCGGCAATTCGCAGAAACAACTGGAATCCAGGCACTGAAACGTGTAGCTTACAGTTTTCCAAATAAAAGTTGTAATAAAATAAAAATATTTGTACAAACTACATACAACCAGAATATCCATTGGTGTCTTCATTACTTTAATTTCGCAAACAAATCCCGCCTTGAAGTAGGCTACGACCAAGCGTCAAGGCTTTTGCGGACATTCTAAAACGCTTAACGTGAAACGGCTTAACGTGGGTTAATGTTCCAAAACAGCGATCAATGATCAACAACTTTCTCTCGGACATCTCTTCATAAACACTTCCACCCGTCAAAAAATCAAAACTGAAATCCTATGAGTATGGACGTTATCTTACATCAAGCGTTTTCCTCTCCATTGACGCCAGTTATAAGGAAAATGCTTAACGTGGCTTAATGTTCCAAAATAGCGTCCAATGATCACATTTGTCTGACATCTCACATGTCATAAACACCATCTCCTATCAAAAAGCAAAACTAAAATCCAAGGAATATGGTAGTTAGGCCGACGTTTCGTTCAGCGCTGTCCTCTGTTTTGCTTTTTTGTAAGTTGATCGCTGTTTGGAAATTAAGCTACGAAGCGTTTTCCTTATAATGGCCGTCAATGGAGAGGAAAACGCTTAACCTGAGATAACGACCATAATCCTAGGATTTCGGTTTTGATTTTTGACAGAAGGAAATGTTTCTGACAAGAGATGTCCGAGAGAAATTTGGTGATCATTGATCGCAGTTTTGGAACATTAAGCCACGTTAAGCGTTTTAGCATGTCCCGGCTATTGTACGCCTTCAGGCTTTGCTTTGTGTATTTCCCCGGGGTCGAAATCAGGTACATATAAATGTCAGGAAACCCTGATTCCTGGCCACATGTCAATATCCATGGACCACTGGTTCTTTGGTAAGTTGTAAGAATCACAGTCGAGTCCAACTGCCTTTAATTTAGGCAGATAATCGTTTGTTTTACTCCCGGCTTCGCAGTTTTCCCTACTAAAAGTAGCCATGTTGCAACATGTTCTGCCACTCAGTCCGACTAAGGGGGCGTAATACGGTGGGAAAGTGACGTCAGTGCATACCCTCTATACGGGAGGTTTGCCTATAGCTTGCTACTAGCCGCTTATCTAAACTTGAGTTGTCGACAGTAAGCTTTAATGTAGCCCTGTGTTATTGATGGAAAGTTTTGTACAAGCCATTGCGTGGAGGTAATACCAAGGTTAGCTAACCAACTTGTGTAATGTAGATTTGATAGGAATCGTTTGCTTCTGTCTGGTTTGCCCAGCTGACCAATCCTGCTTCAGACTGAGGTATAGTACCACCCACTCGATTAACATACGGACACAGAAATAAAGAAATGTAGAAATACAGAAATAAATAAATGTAGAAATGTAGAAAAACAGAAATAAATAAATAAATGTAGAAATGCATAAATAAATAAATGAATAAATGTAGAAATGCGGAAATAAATAAATAAATAAACGTAGAAATTCAGAAATAGCCTTTTTCAGTACCAAAATGTAATTATTTTTCATTTATTTATTTATTTATTTATGCTTATGTCATTTTTTTGTCCTCCATACCCCAGGATTCTGTTGTTATAGCTGCTGAAACAATCTCTATAACCAGATCCACCGGCTACACAGATTCAACCTGAACAGGATGCACGAAACACTAAGCAGAACTAAAAGAAGAGCAACATCTGTCACTGTTTTAGCCTGGCTGAGTTGCTAGTTCACACTTGAGGGAGAAATAAAGAGAGGTGTTTACTCATTGCTCCCCCCACCCCCGTGTTCCTGTATATCTCTTTCACACACACTCTTTCTCTCTTTGTCTTCTCTCTCTCTCTCTCTCTCTCTCTCTCTCTCTCTCTCTCAACTCGGCATCTTCACTGCACTATCTGAAAACAGCAAATGTGAACACTTTCCTGTCTGTCTTATTTGAAAGACGAGACACACTGACCACCCTGCTGTGACACATCAGTTTCATTTTCACAAAGCATTCCCCCATTCAGCAGCCCCACCATACATATTCACAAACAACTGCACTTTTATCTAGTGTAGCCCTCTTCATAATGAAGGTACCACAAAGATGAGACTGCAAGAAATGGTCTGCTATTATTAGTTCACGGCACACACAGAATGGTGCCCATAGGATAACAGTGTGTAATACCAAGGAAACAGTGGTAAACAAATCAGTAAAAGATATCAAAACCAAAATAAAGTAAAATGATCGGCCCAGGAGTCTGGAAGAATCAGGTCTGCGCTGCGATACATTGACTTGTTGAGCTCACAAGCTAAACTTGAAATTCTTGTTCTTAAACGGCATTCTGTTGTGGTGCCTGTGTGCTAAATCATATTTTGTAAAGCTGACCTCACAAAATCTATGGTGTGTGTGTGTCTGTGTGTGTCTATGTGTGTATGTGAGAGAGAAAGGGAGACAGAGATTGAGGGAGAGATACAGAGAGAAGGGGAGCAGGTCTGGTGAGTGCTTCTATTTCCTGTTTTTTTCTGTTGTTTTTTTTGTCACATGAAATACTTGTGCCTTCAGTGCATAAGGGTCACATCACCAAGCTCCCAGTTTTTGTCGATTTAGTTATTTTTGTTTCAAATTGACAGTAAGTAGCTGACCTTACAACCCAAAGGTTCAAGGTTCACTTCCCAGATGGGGCACAGCTGTTGTATATTTGGGTAAGAAACGTAACCCAAACTGCCTCAGTATATATCAAACTGTATAAATGGATAACATGTATGAATATAAGATATGAAAGTCACTGTGGCAAAGGTCTTCTCCTGAGACGATATATAATGAGGGGAAACCGATTACAAAAGTAACCTTTTCAGAAAATTGCCCATTTCATCTTGAATATGTCTATGTTGGACTTTCATTTCTGTATGAAAATGTTTATTTTCCTCCTTAATGTCTGGGATTAGTTTTCAGGTGACAGGCACTCTTTAGGAACAAGGCTCACACCGTACATGTTTTGTAAATGATTTTCCTTTTCACTGTTGAGTGAAAAGGATAACATTGAACTTTCCAACCTTGTTCTACAGTGCTTTTCTCAGGCCAGCAGAAAAGTCCATCAGTAAAACCAAATGTGTTTTACAGCTCTGTCATGCCACTTGCACAAAGTCAAGTTAGATCCTTCATGAATAAAAACACTGAGCAAGGAACAGTATGAGACATGAGAAAATGACAAGTTAGCACCTTGGTGTGAACGACGACCCTCCTCGTTTCTAACTCCCCCATGACAAACCGCACTGAACACAGACTGTTTCACACCTAGACCAGAGCACTGGAACTTGCTGTGCCGAGAAGCTATGCTCATTTATCACATCCAGAGACCAATATGCCAAACAAGACTTGTGATAATACTGCGCTTGCCTGTTTGTTTAAACAAATGGTAATGGTAACAGTCTTTTTCTCTGTCATCTGTATGGAAATGTTGGTTATAATTGTGTCCAGGCAATAGAGGGCTGTTCTCATGTGATACCTGGGGTCTTTGGGGATCTTCAGGGTTCTATCTGAAGTGTATGGGAATTTCTTTAGTGGTTCTTACAATTTTGAGAAGTGTGTCATAGGCTGTCTTGAGGATGGTGGTGGTGATATGGGGTTGTAGAGATTGTTTGGTGGTGGCTGTCAAGGGTCTTTGAGGCCCAATTACTTTTTGCTCCTGCTTAGGCAGACAGATGGGCCATACCTGTCAAGAAGGTTATATTTATCCTATATTCCTCCACAACATCACCAGCATACCAGTCATGCAGGTACCTTAGTTTGTCCAGATTTGGATCTCAGCTGAAAGATGACTTCAACAACTTCTGCTTAGTGCTTTATGAATGAGTTGAAATTTTTACGAGGTCATTGTGCAGACTTCCACAGTTTTGCCTTAAGTGACCGGGTAGTGACCAGATTCCCCTGGTTTGTTACTAAACATGCCAGACCCATTTTAAACCAAAGGCATCAAGATTGTCTGTTTTGTTGGCATATACCACAATTAGTCTGTAGTTAAAATATGGTTAGTGTTATACTGAAAATGTAAGATAGTTTAATATTATTCAAAATACCACAGCTGAGAGCATTTAAATAAATAAATAAACTTAAGAAGAGAAAACACTTGCATTTTGTTGATAACCCATATTTCATGGACTTCCGATGCTTATATATACTTTTGGCAGTTCTTCCATGTAAAAGCTTTAATTCTACATAATAGATTATTTCCTCCTTAACGTCTTAACGAGTAACATTCGCTGTCACCTTAATAGGCCTGATGATAATGTTTCAGCCGTTCGTTTTGTTCCGTGGTTCAACTTCCTTGTGTGATGCCTTTAGTTTCGTTTCTTTGGTTTTATGCGTGGCCGCAGCTGCTGATAAACTCAGAAGCAGCAGAGACATTTGATTGTCTGACTCGGTGGGGAAGAGTTGCTCACAGTTTGCGAAGAAACTGATCAATCCTGCTTCAGAATGAAAAACGGATTTTTGTTGTTTGCTGTGGCTTGCGCCATGGCTGTAGGTAAGTAATTTTGTTTCTTTATTTGATAAATTGCAACATTTACCGAAATACTGCAACTATTTATTTAGTAGTAATCCACGCTTAGTGTTAGAATATGAAAACCGCGCTCAGTGTCAGAATATGCTAATCACAATGTAACCACACAGTTTAGAGTTGAAACATTTATTTGCTGGGAAAAAAAAAAAAAAAAACCCACACACACAGTAATATTCCACAATTTGGTGGCATGTGTTTGAGACAATGCAGGAGTCTAAGGTTAGCGTAGTCAGGCCGCGTTCTAAATTCTATCTGTTGCTCTCCGTTTCGTGCTTGACGTTACTCGTTTCAGTTCTACACTTTCGTTGCTCTTAAAATGAGTAAAATTGCTCCAGTTGTAGAGTTCTGTGTAAAAATGTGTGAATTGTCAGATGATTTTGAATTCAAATGCAGATTTCCTGTATTGAGAGAACGCACAGCATGGAGTCTGTATGTTTTTGCTGTGTTGAAAACATGTTTTAAAATAGGAAGAGTCTGTAATTGATTAGATGCCATCCTTAATATCACCTAAAAGTTTATTGACAATTTAGGTGCAAACTTACACACTTAAAATGGGCTCATCATGTGATTTCAAAGGGGGTGTCGAAAGTAGATCACGGGAGTGCTTGACGAGTTTCAGTTTCCCGTCAGTGCCGAACGCAGGAGGCGTCAAAACCAATGTTTTCCATGCTCCCCAAAAGCAACCCGGTTACAAGCGGTTCAACCAGAAAAGACTGAACGCGAACACTGCGCTTACAAGAGTTTCATTGTTAGAAAAACACCTGTTACTGTTGCCTTGACTTCATGTCTTCTGTGTCCTCCGTTTTCCCCGAGCTGTGCCTTTATGCGTGAATAAAAGCTTTTTTTAAAGACTGCGGTCAAACCTGTTTAACTATAAGTGATGTGAAAGAGACCGCGTCAAATGGAGGTTTGTCATAGTCTAGTCGAGCAGTAACGCAATCACAATTTTATATTTAATGTTATCGAAGCTATCAACGACTGCTTTATTTCAAGATCAAACGTGTAAATGTTCTAGTTTGTAATTATGGAATGCGTACCTGTAATGCACAAATGACCTTCATATGCAAGGGTAGGGTAGGCTAGGCTACTTAGCCAATACGGGTCACATGTCAGTCCTCCCAACGACCAAGTGTATTCTGTGTAACACATTTATTTTGTTTTATGTGTCCTACATAAGCAAGGTAATTTCATCTGGGTAACTTAGTTTATTAGGTTCATTCTTGCTGTAAAAAGCCATCCTGTGTTGGACTCCGATTTCGAAAGAAACATTGCCATACCAGTCACATGACTGCACCTGCTTGACTCCATTAGTAACCTATGACTGACTTAATATTTGCCTGCCAAGGAAAGATTACATTCTACAATAGATTTATTTATTCTTTAATATTTATCAATGTTGAAATATTACTTAATGTATGTATACTTTGAAGAAAAAAAAACTTCCATCATTTATAGTGTTGACGTGACCAATACATGACAAACATACCCACTGATACGCACCGTTTCAGGTCTCGGCAATAAATTCGACAGTTAAGAAAAAATCGTAGTAATTTTCATAAACTATACTCAAATTTGTACCAGGGATATACATGCGCAGAGATGAGGGGAGCCAATGTTCCATGGTGTGATTCAATTGCGGGGCCCTTGAAAAACACCTGATTACCACTGTTATTATCAAGATGTATGGATAATATGTGGGGACAATTAATAATATGTATGTTACCTTAAATGATGCTGACTTGCAAGTTGTAGGAATAATAATGATAACAATATTATTAAACTTAATGGTGTTTTAATACAAAATCTACACCATATAATTCACTGAATGGAGTGTCACCCTTATCATCTAAATAGAATCACTATTGAAGAGTAGGCTACTTGCTTCATGACGTGTTGTGGTATCTAACGAACGATTAATTTACCAAAGAAATCAAAATGTGTTCATGCAGAAAAGTGGTGTTTCAGCCTTGTGGTTAAAATGTCTCATTATGCCCGGCTTGAAATGTCATCTTCTTACGGTTATGTACTCATGGTTACAGCCCTTGTGCAAGTCAGTAACACAACTGACAGACGGTTCAGACCAGATGTGAAACTGACGCCGTGATGATGCAGACACTACACCAAATATCCATTGTTTCATCACACATGGCCTAGGGTTGTCTCTCATTTAGCCTCAAGTCCTTAAAACAAGCATCTCGAAGCCCTTTTGTAGAAGTGAAAGTATGCTACGCTCAAAATGCAGGCAAAGATCATTCACTCGAGGCAGCTGAGAGGATGTTGCATTTCTGAGTCGTAGAGTAAGTTTCTGGCTGTTTCTAAGACAACCCTGTGGGGTGCCGACGTTGCAGCAACATGAGTATCTCATGACTCAAGCTGACTTGCTGCAGCTTGCAGTTGTAAAAAAGGAAGATAAGAGGCCGTTTCGTGAGCCTAGCATTTACTGTTACTGTCCTAAACTGCTGTAGCACAGATTCCCATTGTAACTGTGAGCCATGTGTCATAGGTAGTTCTCACCCTATCGTCTTGGGCTTCATTTTATCCAGACAGTGACATGTACATAGAGATTAATTCAGCTTCAGGTAGATGCAACCAGGAGATTGATGGGTTTCCTCTCTGATACGGGATCAGCTGTCACCACTCCCTGTGTCCCCACGCTCAGGTCAGCCTGTCTGCTGAGCACTGATCCTAGATCACTGATGTGGGATCGGTGCTCTGCAGGAAGGCAGATTGGTGACGGCTCCATGTATCCCAACTCTTTGACCAGAGAGTACGATTTGAGCTCAATTCTTCAGACTCCTGTGCTTAACAAAGGTAGACTGTGTTGGTTTTAAATGTGTCCAAGTCAATTTAAAACCAACACAATGTCACTGAATTGCCAGAACCTTCGGTTCTTTTCACGGGTTTTCCAGCGTTCAGAGGATAAGCAGTGCAGTGTAAGAAACCATAGTGCATCAGGGAGGAGCATGGAGATTTCAACCCTTGGAGTTCTGAGTTGCAAAACTGAATGCCTGGGCCTGGTTCCTCATTCTGTGCAGTTATGAAGGGTGTGAGTAATTGTCATCAGCAACAGGGAAGTTCCTGTCGCCACAGCATGTGACCAGAGTTGCATGACATACAGTAACTGGTGAACTGCTGTTAATGCCATAGTCACGTGATGTTCTGGTTCCCCAGGTTGTGCGACGTTCTCTCCACTTCAGCAAATTGTTTTCTTTCCCCCCAATCAAAAAACGGCAGAGAGGTCCAGAGATCTGTTTCTGTCTGGCAAATTCTCGAAGCATTGCCAGCGATAGCCCCGAGGGTTAAATTCACTTTGTGCTTGGAAACTCATATGAATGCAGCATGTAGGAGACAAAACTTCGGAAGGATGAGACACTACATATGAAATACACTATCGGATTATGACACTTCTGATCTAGTATCCTCTTTGCTCTTGGGCTAACCATATTGTATGCACTTTCGGAAAGTGCATATGACTGAATGTAAATGAATACATTTTAAATGGGGAGGGGTTGGCTCACGGGGTGAAGTGCATTTTCCAATGCAATGTTGCTCATGCGGCCTTGTTGTGTTACAACAGCAAGTGCCTTTTCATTACAAGTCCCCCTGTAAGCGTGCCTGACGCATAAATCCAGATAAACGTAATGTGACTCTCAGCTGGAGTGTATTTTGAATAGCACAAGGCCTGGAGTCTCCACTCCTACAAGGATCCATTCAGGACAGCTGGGACCTTGAGACCTGTTAGGAGTGTGGTATGGCTGCTTAGTTTGAACTGAGTCATTTAGGAGAAGTGTTTAGGAGGGAGAAGGCCAAAGGGGACAGGGGCTTAGCTGGCTTTTTCCTGCCTTTTTAGCAGGCTGGTCTTTCAGGCCCATCTGCTGTTGAAAGGACATTCAGAGGGACAGAGAAGGCGGGAGGGGAATGTGACTAGTGGACTTTGTGGGCTTGAGTTCTTGGCAGTAGTCATTTATAGCTTCTTTTAAGGGGTCTGAGCCTTAGCTGCATAGGAGTGTGCCCACCAAAGGTATAATCCAGTGCAGGATATAGCGTACATCATTTTGGCAGCTCACCAATATGAAATAGTGGGTCAAAACACAGTTTGCACAGGATTTCCTCAACAGGCGTTGGTTAATAATGTTGTGTGGGTTGTACCTCCCTTAAAAAAGTTTAAGCTTCTGATTTATAATTGTTGTAGAACCTGGTTGGCACTATTTAGCTTGCTGAAGCACTATGTACAAGGCTGGGGAAGGTAGTTGAAGGGATATACAATGATATTAGATAAAAGTTAAAGTATAGTTTGATATCACCTATAAAAGTTGATCTGGCACACAGCCTTTGTGAGGACCCGATACAGTGCTGCTTTCTTGCACAGTACATTACAGGAAGTGGTAATGTAAAAATCCCAACCACATGGGTTAGAGCCCAGCTTTGCAGGCATTTTTGATTACATACATTTTTTTTTTTTTTTTTTTGCTTTCATGAAAGGCTATGGTTAAACAGAGTTAGGAATATCACATACCGCTGTTGAGCTTCCTCCTTCTCTGTTAGGCGTCTCCCAAGCCAAAGTTTGCCTCCGATAATGCGTTTTATTGCGGCAACTATGGTCATGTGCCAGCACCAGTGTTGCGAAATCCAAAGGTAGCAGGGAAGACATTACCGAGCAACATGACAGGAATGGACCCAAACTGGCAAACGGCGCTGTGGGGAGAGGTTCCTGTACCAGTGGAAGCTGTGTGGAAGAGACCATTGACTACCCTAGCATTGACTATCCTTTTTTATTTTTTTGGAAATGTGTTTATTCTGGAGACATTTTTAACAGAAATATATGTAGCTTAAATTTCGTGTGCTGTTTCAATGCTCTGCTAAAGTTATACATGCCATGCAGTGTTGTAGACGGTGCCTGTAAGGACTGGTGTTCTTTATTTAAAGCTTTTGCAGCAGGTGAACAGAAGAAGAGCAAACCAGCTGCCACCGTTTCTCCCCCTGGGAAATTTGGGGTGTCCCCTACCACAGCAACCCCCACCACACACGCTAACACAACCACCACCACCACTACCACCACCACCACCACACCCGCTCCTAACACAACCACCACTACCACACACGCTCCTAACACAACCACCACTACTACCACCACCACCACCACAACACATGCTCCTAACACCACAACCACCACAACACATGCTCCTAACACCACAACCACCACAACACATGCTCCTAACACCACAACCACCACAACACATGCTCCTAACACCACCACCACCACACATGCTCCTAACACCACCACCACCACACATGCTCCTAACACCACCACGACCACACATGCTCATGCTCCTAACACCCTAACACCACCACGACCACTGCCACGCCAGCCCCTCCCCAGCCCACTCCCAAGGCCAACGTGACGACGGGCAACTACACCCTGAAGGGTACGGACGGGAAGACGTGCGTGCTCATCCAGATGGGGCTGAAGATCAGGGTGCAGTACGCCACCAAAAACAACAAGGTGAGCAGCCTGAATGTATGGCTGGGCGATAGCCGTTGCAGTATATCGAATAGCTATTTTTAGCACAATAACAGCTATCCCTGGTATGTGGCGATAGGTTTCTTCCCGTGTGTTTTTTCCCTTTGGTCATACCTGATGCAGGAGCACACCTCCAGTTTTCCAAGGCCATGTGAAATTCTTCTGGGGGAAAAAACGCCACTCGTATCTATTCAATGTTGATATCACAGCAACAGCACTATGCTGCTTCCATGTGGTAGATAGAAGCATATGGCTACAAAGATAAAGAGTGAAAACATATGCTATGTGTTTTTCAAAGCTAATAGGTAAGTTAACCAACATATAGATACAAGTGATATTTTTCTGCCCTGGAAGCATTTCACTGAACTTTGGAGGTGTGCTCCCGCATCAAGTATGACCAAAGGGGAAAAAAAAATACGGGAAGAAACCTAACGCCACATACCGGGGATAGCTGTTATTGCACTAAAAATAGCTTTTCGATATATCTCGATGGTTATACCGCCCAGCCCTACCTGAATGTTCGTGCATTACATGTGGAGATCGGTGTCTGTGGCCTGGGCCTATGTTACCGAGTAGTTTACCGTTTTGCAATCCCAAATCATTTTTGTGCCTAAGTTGCCTTGCTCTTGGGAAAGGACAGTTCATTATAATCCTTTAGGAAAACATGTCCAGCAGTAAATATAATTTCAGTTCCATTTAAAGATAAACCTTTTATAGATGTTTCCTATGGAACTGTTTAGGAAACCAAGTTTAAATGGGCATTACTTTACATTACATTACTGGTGTTTAGCAGACGCTGTTATCCAGAATGACTTGCATCAGTTAGTTTTTTACAATGTTATCCATTCATACAGCTGGATATTTACTGAGGCAATTGTGGGTTAAGTACCTTTCCCAAGGGTACAGCAGCAATGCCCCTGTGGGGAACTGAACCTGCAACCTGCTCCTTAACCACTATGCTACACTGCTGCCCAGCAATGGGCAGGCTGAAAAAACTCCAGTGTACAAACAGGAACCTTTAATTAGTGAGGGACCACTCCGGATCTCACTCGGCACCATCTTTACTCAGTCTTGCTGCCTGTTGCTGGTGAAATTGACCCATCCCCAGGGACTGCCTTTTTTAGAGGCCATGTGCTAGCACTGCAGCTAGGCTCTGCTGAATGGGAGCAGGGAAACCCCCTAAACTCCAGATTGATATGGATTTTGTGGATTAATTTTTTATTTATTTATTTTTTTAAAGACGGTGGGAGACTACATTGTACAGCAATCGAAGACCAGTGTAAATGGGAGCTGCGACACTTCTAAGGCAAACTTCAATCTCACCTTCCCTGAGGGATTCGTTGCCCTCCAGTTTCAGAAGGTAAGACTTAAGATGCTGGGTAGTGAGGTTAGAAAAAAGTGTGTGCATGTGTATATATGTATGCATATATAGATATATGCATGTAAAATATGTTACTGGGGGTAATGATTGTTCCCAGATCAAAAGCAGACCAAATACACATAATTATGATTGTGTGTGCCTAGGTGTAGCTTATTAAACTATTATTTTCCTCATTTAGCAGCAATATATATATATTCACACACACACACACACACACACACACACACACACACACACACACACACACACACACACACACACACACTTACACACAATTTGTTTTTTTGGAACACATCACTATTTGGACCAAAACTGACCAAATAATGATGTGACCTATTTCTTAAGGACTACAAAAAAATGTAATTAATTCGGTTCTGTGTATATTAAATTAATATACAGACACAGAAAACATGGAGACAGACAGTAAACTCAGCCATAGTTTTTGATTTTTGCAAATTGCTCCTCAAATGTATGGAGAGGGGAATGGCAGTGTGAACTTTGGGCGAGGTGCTTCATACCTGTCAGTGTAACCCTAGCTTTTGTGGGTTTGAGTTGGGCATATCCTATGAATATAGAAAATACATTGTGCTGCTGTAAAAATAACTACAGCATCAAAAAAGGGTATCTTTAAAAATGTACTAAGGAATTGAATAAATGAACAGAATATTAAAATGTCCCTATTTTTTATAAAGACTCTAGTTATCTGGTAGAGACCAAAGAGATAGATTGATGAAAAAGGAACCTGGATTTTAAAGAGGAAGTTGTAATACAAAAGTCCTATTTTTAAAGCCTGTAAAAAATAACCCTCAAAGAGACAGCTTAAAAAGGGCAGCAGGGCCAGTCTGAGGAGACCAGGTGTTCAGGAGCAGCTACGAGAGTATAGTCAACCTAAAACTTAATGTTCTCAAAATGTACTGTTCTAGCATGTTTTATAATGCTCCACAACACTGTGAGGATTTTCCTCTGGTAAGGTTTCGTGGTTGAGGTTAACAGATTGAGAGAGTGAGAGCGTTATTCAGTGAGTTTATTGTGCAACTGAAGGTCACCCACATTAATATATTAAAGGGTAATTCCTCTGGAAAATCCACAACTTGACACAGCATGTTAATAAATCAATGAATTTTAAAATCTTTTTGTGTGTTTTGTTGTGTTCAGAGTAGGACAAATGCGTAATGGTGCCTTGACACATATGTCCGTGTAGCCCACATACATATCTTTAGTTTTTTCTAATATTCTTATGAATCGGGGAAAGATTATGCAAGGTCTCTAAGTGGCTTCTCATCTTTTTCAGAATGCCACCCAGAAAGCAGTCTATGTCACCTCTGTTGCTGTGGCAGTGACCTACCCGTTTGACCAAGCAGGTATAGTTCAGTGCTACACTGGGCTATAAACTATGCCTGGTTAGAAAAGGACACACATTCACATATGTCACTGCTGCTTCACTGCTTCTGATTTTAGGGTCATTGTACCTTTTTGTACCTAAACATGAAAGTGCAGCTTTATGATGTTTAGCGTTTATTTGCATACACATTCTGTTTCTCTTGCTTATGCTATTTCAAATGGTTAAATATTAACAAGAGCACAGTTGACTTTGAGTCAACATGACATTAACTTAACCTGTACACACCACAGGTTAGCATGGACACATTATTTAAAGGGGCACTTGCAGCACCTTATGCAGTGCATTACAGAATGATAATATTATTTCAGCTCATCAATATCTCCAATTCAGTTTTGACCAGCAGGCTTGATGTGCATGGTTTGCAGTGCCTGTGATGTTATGATAAGAATGGCGTTCTCTTTACAGTGGATCCCAGAGCCAAGTACTCGGCCACGAACGAGTCTCTGGAGCTCTTCCGCGCAGGCATCGGCCACTCCTACTCCTGCAGGAACCAAGTGGTGAACATGGGACAAGTGATCACTCTGGAAATGACCCAAAACAGGATGCAGGCTTTCAACATCACCAATGACGGCTACGGCCTCCGTACGTGTCTGATAGATCATCATGGGTTGTAACATGTGTAGTGAAATTCAGATTCTGGAATGTTGATTCTTTTTTGAGGTGAATTTCACAAAAGGTACTTTGTAAATCCTCACGAAAACATTGGTAGATGTAAAACAAAAAAAAAAGTGAGTTTAATGGAAGTAAAGCATTAAAAGCCCGGTGTTTGCATCCCTCTAGTATGACGTTGGGCTGGTGAGCACTGCTACATGTCATGTTTCGGGGCATAACTTGAATCCGAGCTAAATGCTTGGCTGCACCATGGCCCATCATGTCTGTCTCCTTGGGCCTTGTATGTTTGACAGTGCTCCCTCTCTCTCTCCCTCTGCAGCTGACCCCTGCCCCGCTGACAAGCCGGACTACCGCGTGGCCATCGCCGTGGGCATCGTCCTCCTCATCCTCATCATCATCGTCGTCCTGGCTTACCTTGTTGGCAGGAGGAGGCGGACGGACGGATACCAGTCCCTCTGAGCGAGCAAGTCTGCAGGATCTTAACTGCGCTGCACTGCACAAGCTACTCTCCTCCCCCTCCTTTCACATCCCAACCCCAAGACATCCCACGCCACTCTCACACCCGCTGCATAAACGAAGGATGATTAATCCATTCATCCCCTCCAGCCTCCTCTTGCAGTCCGGTAGGGGGGGCATTTTCGGTCCTGGGGGTCCTGTGGTCCTGCAGGTTTTTCAGGTGTGCCTTTGTAACTTTGTATTCACAGCATGTTTTTTTTATACATTAAAAGAGCTGGGTGAGCAGGGGGTGAAATGTGGGAAATCACGTGGCCCTCAAGGACCAAAAATGCCCACCCTCTCCGCCTCAAAACCCTGTGCTCCGCCAATGTGTCAGCATTGTCAACCACAGTGGAGCTGATGTAAGTGCAGATCCTGGCAGCCTTTGCCTACATGGTGACCCCAACAATGTTACCCCCTTACTTCTAACCCAGCCCTGAGTCCTACCCCACTTCAGAGCTACTAAGACATCCTTAATCATCCACCACCTCTAACAACAGAGTAACAATTACAATTAATCACACAATTGTTCTGTCCATCCCAAAATAATTTTGTTTGCATAGGTCTTCTCCATTCTTCTGTTCAAGTAAAGTTATAAGGGCAGCCTCCCTCTTGCTTATTTGCTGTTCTGTATGTAATTACATGTCATGCTTGACCATTGTTAATGGCCATAGTGTTGAGGGGGAAGCAAGACAAATTCAACTGTGATGGCTGTTTCTTGGTTATTTCTTAGTTCTAATGCATTACAAACTGTTGAGTTACCCATGATGAAAGCTCATTCTGTGGGATGCCATTCTTGACATCTTAACTTGAATATCAGAATGGATGGAGACCCATCCAATGCATTTGTGTTCATGCTGTATATATTCATATAATTGATCTGCCTCCCTCAACTAACCTGTCTGCTTGTCTGAGGGAGCCTTGTAAGACCATGAACGCTACACTGTTGCACTATAATTCCTACACTGCTCAGAGAATCTAAAGGGAAATGTCCATATTTTTGACCCAGGGAAGCTGATGTGGTGGAATCGTGGCGCATACTTTCTTGTGTCTGTTCAGTCAGAACAAAGGATATGTTGCTTGCCCGATAAGCGGTGCCATTCCCTTGCGTAAATTTGATCAGCTTGCCTCCTTGTTCATTTAGGTGTCTCACGCCAGAAAGCATACCTTGCCCAATGATAGCTGTAAAACCAGGAAGACAGTGAGTGCTGACACATGCATCTTTCAATTCGATTAAGCCAGCCATCTGAGAATGATGGCTTTTTTGTCTATTTCCAGATTGCCAGGTGCTTTCACTCAGTTTACGTAGTCGGTTTTACAGCGGTCATGGGGGAGGGTGGTTTGTTGAAGGTGACACCTTTGTGAAAATTCAGGGGTTCGGTAATCTTGACACATAGACAGTGTGTAGTGAACTGACAAGATCTGAGCAATGAGAATGAATGTACACAATTCTGATTAAAGGGAAATTCTGGATAAAACTTAGGATTTAAAGGATTGTGAAAGGGAAGCAGCAGAAACTGAATTAACTTCTGAATCTATACAAGGGATTTCTTTGCTATCCCCCCCAAATCATTTGGTTTGATTGTCTTCATGCTCAGATATTAAATGTATTTATAATATATGTGAAATGGTCAATGTGTGGGGATTTAATCGTTTCCTGTGTAAGGAAAAGGTTCTGATTTGGATTTTAAATTTAATTGTGCTAATGAGAAAATAAAATTTTTCTATGTTTGAGTAACTTCATTTCTTTTTCTCACCAGGTGCAATATAAAAAAATTCAAATAAAAGATTGGCTTCACATAAAATACTGTCATTCATTTAAAAATTATGCTTCTTGTCACATGAAGGGATGTTTTAATGTTTGTTGGGAGAATTATTTAAAGTTTTCTTGCCTTCATGTACTCCAGTTGCACAATTAACTCCAATTAAAAACTGAAGGTTAATTTAGTCAATGTAACTGTCTGTGTGTCCATCCACTCATGATTCTCTGTTGCCATTTTGGAAAAGTCTTGTGTATTTTTAGATAAGAAAAAATGGCCTATGGGTGTCTGTTCTGGTTATGTGCACTTGGACAACCTGTTGCTACAGGTTTGTACAGCCCAGCACTTGAATATGCTGTTTCATCACATACAGGAAATGTAATCCATGGTTCAGGGTGTTAAATCTTTTTGATTTTTTTTTAAATTTCAGAAGCTGGAGTTAGGGTGCCACAAAACCTGAACTTTGCAGTTTGACCAGCCACAGTGGTACATTTGCAGTGTGACCAATCACAGATGGAATAAAGACTACTCAAAGGGCATCCCCCACTGCAGTGGCTTTTTGTTGTGGGTTTGTACTGTCATATCTTGACAGGCAGGGTGAAATTGCTGAAAAAGCCAAGGTATACATTCCAGCCTCACCAAACAGTTGATCCTTTGAGAGGATGGGGTGACATCACTGTACTGTCATGGAGACCATGGTTTAGTTCCCACCCTGCTACATTGTGTGCAAGACATACATTGCCAACCCATCTCAAAAACATATTTGATATAGATAATCCTCTGCCCACTGCATCTAAAGTAGTCTGCATATTAATGTGGACAGACTCATGCATTAATATTTTAGTTTTAAATGCACATGCAAGGTTGGACTTGCTCCTCCAAGCTCCCATCTGGTTTTTTGACAGTTTGGGTACATACTATTTTCTTACCATTTACATGACTTTTAAAGTGTAGAGTTTGAAGGCCAAAGTCATTATTGGTAGTTGACTCAGCAGTGTCTACTAGTTTGTATTTAGTACAAGGTGAATGAATCAACACAGAAACTTCAAGTGCTGTCTATCCAGATTGACAACCTGTTCCCAGAAATCCAGGCCATTTTGGGTGTTGGAATTTAAAACAGCAGTTCTCTGTTCAACCCCTTCCTGTGAAAGGGGCATTGATTGGGTGTTGAAAGAGGTATAGAGACTTGTCAATTCCTACATCCTCAAATTATGGCAATTTTCACACAAGCATTTGACTAGGTGCAAAAATGCACTCATATCCACCAGTTGCACTCCCTCACCTAGGACATACTGAAACAGTAAAAAGGGTTGGAAATAATTTGAAATGATACATTTAAAGTGACTGACTGCAGGTAAGTGAAGCTTCAAGTCTAACAGCATTAAGACAAGACTGTTTACACTCAACCTTCATTTTGAGCAAAGCCTGGAGGAAACCAATAGTATTACCAGTTTACTAGTGAATTTCACATCCTAGTCTCTTTGCCCAGCAACGCTACAAATAGTGTTCAAGGAAGAGGCACCAATGTTTCATTAATGCATGTTTTATTAGACCCATTCAGTAAAGGAATCTACGTCGTCTTCTGTAGATGACAGCAGCAATGCAGGCCAGGCCTAGTAGTGCCACAACGCACACCACACCTACAACTTTAGGGGAGAAGAGGACATGCATGAGAAAAGAGTGGTCCTTGCATTAAAAGATGAGACCAACATGGCATCAGGCAAGCCCTTCAGTTACCTGACCGGCGGGAACGGTTTGGCTCATGGACTACTTTTTTGGCCTCCGCCTCTGTTACAAGGCTCTCCCTCAGCTGAATGAAGACCACAACTGAAGCGTCACCCTCCAGTTCCAAAGCTGCATTACAGGGTCACAGGATGGGGTTGAGTCACAAGACACCAGAACCACAGCAAAACCAGGTCAAGGAGCCTATTGCCTTACCCTCTTTCTCTGACTTTAGGTCGCTGGACTTTCTGCCAATCCGGCCCCTTGACTGGGAATCGGGAGCGTCACAGTTGGAGTCACAACAGTCACACACCTGGTCATCCCCATCCACAGACCTCCACCTACATAATGAACAGCAATATTGGCTTGCACTTGTTTCACACCTTCACCACATCAAATTGTTTTCCATGCATGGAAGGTGATTCCACCACTACCAGTGTGTAGTACCCATCTAGAAGATGCTCATTTTGAATCAGCTGGAGAGGGGAGGGATCTCAAACTGGGAATGACTACTTAGCCAGTTTGACGGAGCCTGCCAGTTGGGGGAAAATCACCCTACATCAGAGTAGGGGTGCTGGTGACAAGTGCCATGCAAATGTTAATGACCCCAGTAGGTCAGAATCTTATTTTATGCCTCATCTGAAAGAGTCTGCTACAGCCCTGTGCCATCACAGGGGCATTCCTCTTCTGCTTGGTTGAGATGGAAGACTGCCCCCTGCTGGGTAAAAACCAGCCCTTCCAACAGCAACCTAGTTTTCCCTCAGCTCTTACATCCATGCATGGTCTCACCTAACTTCATTCATCAGGCAGGAGATCAGCTTTGCATGCCTGCTGGCAGACTAAATTCCAGAATCCAACCTCCCACTTTCCCACCAAACTAACCTGTTACCTTCAGTGTAACATGTCTTGTGGACAGAGTCTGTATCCTTGGAGGCAGCGGTTAGTCTCAGGTGACAGTTAATGTAGATCTACAAAAAAAATGGATTTTCATTTTAAAATTTGTTTCACAAATTCACCACTTCCAAAGATTGTGAGCTAGAGGCAATTTGAACAAAAAGTCCAAAATGGCCAGATGGAGGTACTTACTGAGCTCTTAACCTCTTGGTGGAACCTGAAGGCTTCCAGCTGCAGGAAGAGCTTGTGGTCCTGGGTTCTTGGCATGAAGTGTGATTTGGAGCTTGTTAGCCTAGCATCAATCAGACACCTGAGAAGAGGAGAAACCTCAAGAGCAGATTCCAGGGTGCAAGTTTAATTACACGTTAAACTACAACCTGGAGATGGCTTCCAGGGTGGGAACGACACTCACCCATGATTCTCAACAAAAGCGTATCTAGGCTCTACAGTAGCGTCAGGCACTAAGGTGGCCACACAGCTGTCCACAAAGAGACGCAGGGGCACGTTGCTGGGCAGGGCGACAGAGGCTTCAATGTGAATGATATCTCCCAGGAAGTAGACATTGGAGGGTCTCTCAGAGTGCCAGTGATCTGCAATGAATTCCATAGACCGTCTAGGCAGGTGGCCATACAAAGCAGTGGGGTTAATAGTCAGCTTTACCTACCAGCCATGAGCTTCAGGGAGAAATCCAGAAACCCCTTGGATGGTGCAGTGGAGGTGAAGGGGAGCTGGGTTGGCTTCAGGGAGTCACTGCTCCCATTGTGGTTCCTCAAAAATGCAGGAATGCATTTCAAAACCCTCATCCATTTCATTTCAACAGCAATTTTAATTAGACCACAATGGTAACAGCCATGCTACACCCACCTCAGGTAGTGACACTGAATGCCAATTTCAACTGCATTAACTCTCACAATGGGGGTACCATCAATGGCGGATGGGATGTAGTCAAGGGTGAAACTGAAGACAAGATAATCATCATGAACCTGACACACAGAAAAGCAGGGTCATACTTGAGGTCCAGCGCTCAGTGTTGCCAAGCTTTGCGGCCGTTACGGCTGTACCTGCAGCGTGCTCCGACATTTATGCAGCGCAGACTCCACAAACAAGAATGGCGAATCGTCTTGCAGGTCAAAGGGACATCCTCCCAGGCTTATATCTGACGGGCGGATTTGTTGGCCCAGCCCCAGCAGGTCCCGCTCTACCGTTACCCGGACGGAGCCCTCCATGCACTGCGCTCTCACAGCCCGTAGCACCGACGCAACTTGCTGCGGGGGGACAGAATGGTGCTTAATTGACACTTCCGCTGGCTGTTGCCCAGGCACGGATCTCAGAACATGCGCGAGTAACAAAAGCTTTGCTAAAAAAGAAGCGTTGCTCCAAGTGGAAGTCATTTTCCCCGTCTTCCAACCCTTTTTCGGGAAGACAAAGTTGCAAAATAAACATGCGCCGTGTCATACGAAGTGGTTTATATCAGCTTTACTCATTAAGGTGAATTGACTTCAGGTTTTCGTGTTGATTGGAGAACATTTTCACGTATGCAGATATTCCGTTTTAATCTAGAACTGCTGCTGCTGCTGTCTGCATTCATCGTATTTTAGAATTCACACTGTATACACCCTGTTATCACAAGTCAGACATTACCAGTCTCATACTGACTACCACAACAACGAGGCCATATTACAGATATTACAGAATTCTTAACATCATGTATGTGGCTGTACTCTTACTACAGTGCTGCGTAACAGGGCGCTAGATTGTTCATCCCCCCCCATAGAGCGTCGTGCTAACAAACATTTTTGTTGTTTTATTTGTCGTCTAGGCTTGTGTCGCACATACTTTGAATTAGACTGTTGTCTTTAATATCGACCCTCACATTAAAATAAACAGATTAAGATTCCACTCAATGCGTTCCTCGTTGTAATATTTTATATACACGGGTGCGATTACACTCTACCTGTATTGTTTAATTTTGAGACCGATTTTAAGTGAATCATTTTAAGATAATTTCTATTTTTTCTTAGATTAAGAATGTGTTTTTGATTTATTACTGCTATCAGTAAAATCTGTATTTACTCTATTGTCCATTTTAAATGGAAATAAAAGAATAGGTAAAGTGCACCTGTTCACTAACCTTCTGCGTTTACAGCGTAAAGCTTCCCTTTCCACTTCCAGTTTTTTAAGGCTAGGTGTGAGTTATATTTACAAAAACGTAGGCGCTTATCAAACGGCTTGGTAGAAACATACAAAGACGTTTATTAGGTGCTCTACAGGTAATCCCACAGAAAGACTTTTAAAGAAGAAACAGGATTTTGAACAAATGACATGTACTATTTTGCAGTTGCACTGATACATTTCATTGGCAATCAGACTATTACATTTGTGAGACGGTCGTTATCGGCTTGTCGTCACTAATGCTCTCCATGTATTGATCGCCACATAATTCTTTGTCCCAGAAAAGAGCACACAGACAATTTGTGGAGGCAGCATTCCTTATCAAACTGTATCTGAGACTGCGGTCAGGAGACATGCATATCTACTACCACTCGAAGGCCTCTTTTATTTACGTGGGACCAATATTGCCTGTGCTTTGGACGATGTTAACAGCGTGTATTGGCATATTTTTAAAAAATAACTAGGCCTACGCCTAGGAGAGATTTCATTAACGGAAGCAATGCGGTCTATCATGCCAATTCCAACATTGCCATTTCCTGTTGTAAACCGTCGGGAGCACATCTGCAACAGTGGGAAGGGGCGTAGAGGGTCAAGCTCTACTCGTTCAAATACTAGCCCGTGGAACTTAACGGTCGAGGTAAAACTTGCATTCAGGGACAAGGGAAATAATAACAGTCCCCAAAAGATCAACTGGAAAGTTCATTCTGCAAAAAGAGAGTGGGGGTGGGTAGGAAACAAAACTTCGGGGATAGTGTGTGTGTCCAGAGAGTCAAATTCCTATTATAAAGCTCAGGATTGGTTGAAAGAGGCTCAGCTCACATACAGTCCAGACGCGGAAAACATCGGGGCGTCGCTAATACGAGGTAAATGTTTCATACGTAAAGTACAGTTTTCAGATAAATTCGACATAAAAACGATCTGATTTGTGCGATTTGCGTGTTCCCTGATTTATAGGGAGTAATTATTACGAAAGATCTGCGTAGATATGTGTTGAAATACCAGGGAGGAGTTTGTCATCAACAATTTGTAAGGTCTTCCATGGCTGCTTGGATGCGTTCCTGCGGATATTGATTTTTATTTTGACACTCATTTTTAATTGAGATGATCAAGTTGACGACGTTTGCAGATAAAAAAAATGAGACGGTTTTGTTCCATGTTTTTGAATGTTCTGAACTTAAAGCCTTTGAAAGGGATTAGGCGGCTATACGCTTCGCAATTATTCAAGTCAATTTCGAGGCAACGTCAGACTTGAGATCATAAAGTCAGTTACGTTGCGAAGAAAAACAGTTTACAGCGCTCCCGAGTCAGTGGAGCTAAAAAAAATATTTATTGATTTATTTGGCTGAGGCTCTGGATTTGTGTGTTTAAGCGCTTGCCCTTTAAACTCGAATCACGACCCAAAATGTTGGCCTGTTGTTTCAGAAAGAAATGGAAGCGGTTGCCTTAAACGACCAAACGCCCAACCCTGAAAACGCGGATGGACCGCTTGTCTCCGTTAGTTTTCAGAAGAATCCTCAACATGTACGGAAGTATCTTGAGGCTGAACCCAAGGCCCTCGGAGTGAGTCTTAATATATTTCCCTGTGTGATAGTTGTTAAATATCAGAATGTAGTTATTCAGGTAATTACAACATTAGAAAAAAACATACCGCAGATTGCAATTTAAAGACTTTTTCCAATTAATTACCTTGGGGGGTCCCCGAGTAAAAGTGATGAGCTTGTTCCTTTTTGATGAGATAGCGAATGTGACCCATAATATGCATTAAAACAAGCAATGAGAAAGTATGAAAACACGTCGGTTAAGATGTTAGTTGGGTGAACACCAGCGGATCACATGAGTTTGACGGTGATCCCTCTCTCCCATTAGGTGACGCAGATCACTCTCAGTGTATTTAAGATTAGCATGTCCTTGTCTACCCTTTCCAATGGCTTTGAAGATGTCACCCTCGATGTGATACACTTTGCTGGGTCATTGCTGGTGAGTATCCATTGAATTGCTGCATATTGCCTTGTTTGGGCAGTGTTATGTGTAAGTCTGGAATGCACAGAGTGTCGATCTTAAGAAATCTTTCCTTTTTTTAATTGTCATGCTATTTTGACACCTTCTTTGGAAATCTCCTTCATCCAGAAATTTTTACCATGTGGTAAAAATGTGGTAGCTAACTAATTAGCATCAGCAGAAAAAGGTCTTCAGACCCCACTCAAAATCTACTCTTCAGGGTTTTTTGTGAGGAGTGTGTCAGCTTTCAGTGGTCTTCCACATCTGGATTGATACAAGGGTTATGCTAGCCTTGCTATTGTGAGACTCATAAAAAACTTGTAGAATCAGTATCACGCGTGTTGATACAAACGCAAACTGTATGGAAAATTTAATATACAATTCACATAGTTTCTCCTTTTTGTTAGTTGGTTTTAGCGCCTCATAATACTGATACAGTTTAGCCATGATAATATGCCATTCATGAAACCAAGCTGAATGATGAGATGGGCACGCACAAGAAAAAAAAAATTCAAACTATTTTTTCAGTGTCTCCCACACGTTTATCAGCCTGTGCTATCAGCCTGTGCTATCAGCAAACTGTAAAAGGAAAAGTTTACATTACATTCATACATATATCAGCAGAAGGATTAACTCTCTGTCATTCACTGCAGGTCATCATTGCTGGGAGTGTGGCAGTAGCTGCCCAGAATCTGCACCTGCCTACTGTAAGACATTCTTTTTACGCTGAGAGGTGGGAATGGGGATGTGTTTGGGGGCATTAGGGTTAGGGTTAGGGATGAATTTGGGAGTTGGTTTAGGGATGAGTTTAGGGAGTAGGGTTAGGGGAAGGTTTTTTTGCAGCAGGTGGGAGGTGATGGGGCTTTAGGGGGTAGGTTTGGTGATGCATTTCAGAAAATTCACCTGCACAGAGCTCACCATTAGAGCCCGAAGGGGGATGGTTCATCTGAAACTCCAGAAATCCCCAAAACACCATTTTGATGGTTTTTCTCTGTCCTTTTAAGTGAGTTGACAAACAACAGCTAACATCAAATAATTTCAAAATTAAGACCAGTAGCTGGAAACTATCAGTTTGTTTAGCCAAATATACCACACAGAACCTAATTTACTTCCCAGAAACATACATGTAGAAACATACTTGATGCACAGTAGAATAACAAGCATTAACTTTGCCATGCACTGTTACTTGGCCACAGACAGCTAGTTCACTGAAAATTTTGAACCAAACAGCTGTAGTTCTTGGCTGTTTCTTTTTCACTTGCCATTCTAAGTGTAGCCTAATTCATTACCTTCCTCATAAGCCGTGTGTCCGTTTGAATCCCAGATAAGTGTTAGACGTACTGTACCTGCCCCAACCCCTGCCGTCAACATGTGGAGGCAATGAACACCTCCCACCAGCACACATAATACGCAGAGCAGAACGTCTGCAGTCAACTAAGAGTGAAATGACTGTATGGGTTATACTGTGTGTTGGATGAAACAGTGCCCTTAATAAGTGTGACCCCAGAATAAATAAATGGATATTAATGCTGTATTGATGCTTCTGTGCTTCCCACAGCTGAGGGCCTGCCTTGGCATGCAGGTGCTGGCGTGTGCCGCGTCTGTGGTCGGCATCTTTATTAGCTTCTTTCAGGTGGGGACTAACTACAGCAGCATCGGTTGTTGGTTGATGAAAACGAATGGTACAGAACAGCATACCATCTGCCAGACGCTTTCGGTGAGTCCAGACAAACTTTTATTGCACCAGACGTATTAGTTTGACCCTTTTTTTCTGCTGTGCTGCTTGGCGTGTAAGTCCTTTGGGGAAGGAAACCGTCTCAGCGTGGAAAATAGTTCAGTCCCCCCAGTGACAGGGACCTAGGTTCTGAGGCTTTCTTTGAAGCCTTCTTATCTGAAGATATGTGCTGTAGAGTGGCAAACCCTGCTGGTCGTAATCAGCTGTGAGACTGAGTAAGCAGCGTATGTTGAAATATGGTTATCTTTGTTCACCTGTAGCTTTACTTACTTCTTTCTTTCTTTTATTACCTGCATTATCAGATGTCAGATGTAGATTTAGCAGTAGCATGGGTCATGAAGTACGATAACAAATATGCTGTTATAAATAGAAAGCAAAATTATTTTTAAATGAAATTCATGAGTAGAATATAGCATGTGTTAAAATCAAAATCCTCATTAGAGACTAATCACAATCATCTGGAAGGAATTTATGGGTTACTTGACAAACAATAGTTTGATAGTTGGTAACTGATATTTAAAAGAGCAGGTTATCTCCAGTCCTTAAAGGTGGGTATAGCAGTGGTCATTTATACCAGCTGCTACATGCACTTTTAAAAACTCAATACACCCTGCCCTTTTCTTGACTACCAGCTGTGGAGCCCCTGTGATCTGATCTCATCTCATTCTCAGAACCTTTGTTATGCACTAGTGTGTGGTACTGAATTGGATGTTTAGGTCTGTGTTTATGGTTCCCCTCTCTTTCTCACTGTATTGTATTTTTCGGTCATGTGTTTCTTTTTCCTCCTTAGTCTTTTTTTGTTGTGCTCTTCTTGACAAGTTCATTTCCCCCATGAGGATCCATAGAGTATATATCTACCTCTATCTATGAGTCAGAAGGAAGCAATAGAGGTATTAGATGAGGTATGAGAGAAATTATCAAGTTAAAGGGAGGATAGAACTATTGATAAAACAGCAGAGTAGGAAAGGTACTAACAGACTGAATGTCATCAGTAGCATGTAGGTCTTTCTGCCATTCTGTTTTGAGTGAATGCAGATTCATTTAAGTATCCTGAAATGTCTTATCAGAATTTGAATTTCAATACACGGCAGGATAGCGAATTAAGTGCTCTGACAACATGCCCTCATACGGTGGTCCTGCCTTGGCTCCGCCACTCTCACCCCTCTCCTCCCTCTCCTCTTGAGCAGACAGTGTTGGAGCTCTACCTCGCCGAGGGCTTGCTCATACACACAGCCCTGGCCGCCATCTGTGCCACCCTGGCCGCCTACTGCTGCAAGGTCATCAACTGCTGCACCCCCATGTCCAAAATGGTGAGGAGGGAGGGAGAAAGGTAGCGAGAGAGGGAGAAAGAGAGGGATGGAGACACTTTGAGTGATGGAGAGGAGTAATAGGGATAGTGTGGGATCATATGTTGTGTTTCACTGACAGTGTGTTCAGTGCAAAGGAACACTTGAACTCGCACTTGAACTTGAATTTTTTACTATCAACTGAGACATACAGTAGTAACAGAGATATGCAGTCCAGTCAATTCCCTCCATCAGAAACCACACCATCCATCTACATGGAAGTGAGTAAAAGATGCTCAGTCACTCTCTTCTCTGGATGATCTGTTTTATCCTTTTCTCTTCTAGACAGTGATCACCATAAATACTCCCCCAGCCCAACAGTAAAGGACACAGCAGGGAGTTGAAGACATTTTGGGTGCGCTCAAGGAATAACAAGAGGAGGGCATTGTACTGAGGGGTAGAAGCCATTCAGAGAATCTTAACAGTCATAACATTACAATGGCTGTATCCTAAAGTAACAGCAGTGTATTATGGTGCTTGTGTAATAAAACAATTAAAATATTAACAGCAACAAATATAGCATGAGTAAAAGTAAAACTATGTTTAAAAGCATAACTAAGACATTGGTAATTCAATAAAAATAGAGTAATAACATTTTAAACATTAACAAAAAGATGATTTTACACGTACAGAGTAATGCCGTCACAGTGTCGTGTTTGGCCATGAATGTTCCCGGTGTCTGTTCTCTTTGCCATACTACAAATGCATGGAAAGCTATTTCATGAATAACTGTATGTTTGAAAACAATGCTTTCTAATGTAATTGTGAAGTTGTTTTCATGTAATTAAATCTGGGAGAGAGATCGACACCTTTGACACTCTAAGTACATTGGTACTTGAACTGGAAATGAGGAGCAAACTCTGAAAGGACAGGCATTTATGATTTTTTTTAATAAACTAAAGCCAGCTAACCTGAAATTATTTTGTGGTTTGGTAATCCGCTTCATAGCCATGTGAGCCTCATACAACCCCCAGAATGCATTTCAGCATCTCTCTCTTTCTTTGGATCTTGCTGTGCATGCTGGGGGATTGAGGCAGGTAGGAGCTACATCAAAGGGGTCCCCATCCGTTTCATCTGACATCTTAACATGAAGTAACATCTTGTAAAAGACATAAACAGCTTCCTTATTCCAAAAGAATCCCCTAAACATGCTTTGAGGGCTCATGTTGAGATCAGTTACCCATTCAGCTTTAACTGATGGAGGAGAAGGGGAAAGGCATTAGACTGAGTAAAAACTGAGGAATTAAAGGGAGAGCTTTCAAGCCCAGAGAAGCATTTATGCATTTCATTTAAATACCTGCTAGATTGTATAAAGTAAGTGTGACTGAGTGCCGTCACTACGGATGAGTATGTGCTTTGACTGCCATACCAGCGAGCCTGGCTCTTTGGTGTTGTGGTCAAAGTTGCATGTTTGGTACCCCGTAGACCTGGCTTCAAGGCCGGGTGGGATGACTGCTCTCACCGTCACAGTAAGTAACAACTTTATAATGCATTTGTTTTTTGGTGAAGTGCTACTTTAATGCATCTCCATTAAAAGTAACAGTAATTGTACTTTCATAACACTATTAATGCATGATTTGTGTTTCCATGATTATTGTGATTATGAAATATTTGAATTTATTCTCTCTACAGAATGTAATTGTATCTTCTTTTTTACATTATTTGTACAAAATAAATCACATTCTCCTTCCAATACAATTGTTTGCATGTGTCATGTTTTGCTTAATCTAGTCAATGTTACAAAGGCAAATTGAACTTAGCTGTTCTATAATTCATGTATTATGAAGTTGCTGTGTCAGTTGCTCTTAGAAGAGCCTCTAGTAATTGACAATAAGTAATGTAATGTAATGCATTATGATCTAATATAATCATATACTCCTGTAATATGCCTCACTGCTCTCTGCAAATGTTTTGCTCACTCAGATGTGTTACAGAGTTTAAAAGCAGGGCAGATAGATCTCTCTGTGCAGGCTGCACAGCTGCATGGCCTGGCAATGGCTCAAGGTTGTGTGTTGTGAAATACATAGAAGATGATTGGCTCATAAGGTTATGGAGTCACTTGCAGAGTGAAGAAACATGCCTGTTTGTGGAGTAATTCTGATGGTGAAAATGAAACGGAGTAATACAAATCGTTTACGATATTAATTTACCACTGGTTCACATAAGAATACTCCTCAACTTTGTTCGCAGAAGTTCGCAGAAGAAGAAGACAAATACCCATGGGGCTGTTTAGCCACAAAGTTAAACTTGGAATGTGATTCAAATAAATAGTAGATACAACAGCACGTATGCAGCTAGCAAGCAATGTATCAGGTTAGACACACTGAAAATGCTGATTCAGTGTGGCTGTCATGGAAATGACTTGCCTTGCTTTTCATTGAGTCCCAAGTACTTTGATACAGAGGTTTTTTTAAAAATTTCCTTTTAAAAAAGGTATGTAACTTGAATGACTTTAGACAACCTACACTTAGTTGGCTATCTTGGTTAAAAGTATGTTAACTAAATACAGTCAGCTGCATTATGTAATATGGGTTATATGAGCCAGCTAACTCCTTGCATTGGTACTTGAAGCAGTCAAACTATCAGCATATGAAAAAGCAGTTAAGAGTCAGTTAACCATCTTTAACAGTCATCAGCCATGGCAGGCAGTTGCACCCACCTCATACTGTGACATATGTAATAACATATGGCTGGCATCATAGTTAGCATTACCAGAACTTTATTTCCACCCTTCATCTAAACATATAACAACTTTGTGGTGCCCTCCAGAGACCACAGTAGGAGAACCTACATCATCTTTACCACACTCAATGCCAACTAAAGCTGCATTGGCTCTCACAATGTGGGTAACACTAATGGTTTGTGGTTGAAACTGTTAACAAGATAATCCTCCATGCCCTGCAAGTAATGCTTCAGGTCCTGTTGTCAGCGTTGCTAAACCTGGCAGCCGCTACAAGTGTGCTTGCAGTGTGCTCCGACATCCACTCTGGTGGCTGGATTAGCTGGACCAGACCAAGCAGGTCCCGCTCATCTGTTACGTGCCCGATACATTACATGCACTACATCTTCACTGCCATCTGTTGGGGTTCAAGACTCACAGCTTCGCTCGCTGTCGGTCAGATACCTGGACGTTAAACTTGTTTGATGGGAACGTGAAACTTCTGGGAAACTTGAATATTGCTTTCCCTCCACTCTTTTTTCCTCAGTGTGATGAAATGATATCATTATATCAACTGATGAAATAATTTGATTTCAGATTTACGCAATGAGTCCGGGGACATTTTCAGGTTAGTTTTCTAAAACTGAAGCTGATCACTACTTGCACGGAACTGCGTAGCCTATAATATGTTATTACAGGTGATACATTCTCAAAATCATGCAGACCACAGTTACATGCCGAGATTATTCCAAATTTTTATGAATTCTGCTCATCATATTTGCTGATTCATAATTTTTACACAGATGCGCAACGCAGTAAATATTCATCCCCCACATTAGGTGTGACGTAGGGCGTCAGCATATGTTTTCCTTTTTTGCAGCATTAATGTATGGTTTGTGTCCTTGCAGCAAACAAAGCCACACTGATGGCAGCTTCCCCCATTAGGGTATAGTCGTGGGTACTTGCATATTTGACTTACTTTAAGTTTGTAGGAACAATTCCGTTGTAAAGTGGAACATTGTAAACTACTGTAAGACAGCCTGTCTTCTCCCAACGCTGCCGCTTCCTGGCGAAAACCACCGGGACCAAAGCGGCTGCAACGAGGAAGGGGCGGGGAAGTTCACGCGCTCCTGGTTAAAATAAGTTACTTGCCCGTAGGAAATACAAGCTTTTAAAACTGAAAGAACACTTTAAAGACTCAAAAAGTCACATACCCGGGAAACAGGATTAATGAGAACAGTTATACAATAATGCAGAGCGACCTTATGGGTGTGTGATAAAGACTGTGTGCGTGCCTGTGGTCCGTCGGGTACAGTGTGTACTCATAGTTCTGTCAGCCCCGAGAGTTACATTCCTTATTGTTAGGCAGTGGACTGGCTGGAAGAATTTCAAATAAAGTCCATAAACTGAGGACAACGGAGCGTTGGCGTCTGGATGTAACTATTTCACACTTACTGTGCAGTTTTGAGATGAAAATGATTTTATTTGCGTATATGATTTTATGTTGCATGTTTGTTTTGTAAGGTTGTAATGTGTTTATGTGTTATAGATATATTCTGAACCCCCTGGGAACGTTTCAAGTGTTTTTCATTCGAGAATACCCAAGTTATTTTGTTTACAAATAACAAATAACAGACGCAAGTTCAGCATGCACTTAAAAATTAACTTTGAAATTTTAAGCGCTATCCGAATGACTTGCTTCACCATCGTCGCTGAAGTTGTCCAGGATCGCTTTTGGTTGTGTTGTGATAACGCAATCTCATTGGAATTGACTGCAGGTCTGTTGTTTCAGAAAGAAATGGAAGCAATCCCATTAAACGAGCAACCTCCCATCTTTCGTACTGGAAACGAGGGAAATCCGCCAGCCGCTGATACTTTTCAGCAGAATCCTCAACAGAAGTATCTGGAGGCAAAACCCAAGGCGCTCGGGGTGAGTCTTAAAATTCCGACCTGTACGACACCGTTTTTTGCCAGTCCGTCTGGTTACAGTTTTTTCCCCAGACAATTAGTACATTTGGAAAACAAACAGCTAAAGAGAGAAAATGACAGATGTTTTCAACTATTACACAAGCGGTCGCTGAAGAAGATGAAGATGCAAAGGGTTATGTAACGATGTTATTCGGTTACATTTGTTTGATGGTAGTTCTTCTCCCGTTAGGTGACCCAGATCACTCTCAGTGTATTTCTGATCAGCATGTCATTGGCGGGTCTTGCCACTGATATGGATGAGGTGAAACTCAGTATGACACGGATTTCAGAGCTCATTGGGTCACTGATTGTGAGTATCAACTTTCTCTTCACCTGACCACATGCTCTACCTGATTTTGTGCATTTATTGTTGCAGTATACTCCTCTGCATTGCTGCATTTGTTGGCATTTTGGGGAGCAGTTTGGTCCAGTGCTTTTAGGCTGAATCTTACCAATTAGCAGCAAAGAGTTAACACTGCTTTTTTCATGACAGGTCATCATTGCTGGGACTGTGGCAGTAGCTGCTCAGAATCTGCACCTGCCCACTGTAAGACATTCTTTTTTCGTTGAGGGGTGGGGTAAGGTGTGGATTTAGCAGAGGGCTTTAGGGTGGGTGTGCAGCAGGGAGATAATCAAAACTGAGTTAATAAAGCCCATAGTTTCCCATTAAATCAGATGCAGTTTGGGTGAAAACAGCAGTGGAGAGACAGTAAGACCAAGAACTGGAATCACAGCAAAAGGCCTGGTTGAGGCAGCAGCATGAAACTGCTTGCTATCTACCTCTTCAGCCGTGTGTCTGTTTGAATCCCAGACAAGTGTTAGATGTACTGTACCTACCCCAACCCCTGCCGTCAACATGTGGAGACAATGAACACTTTCCACCCACACCAAAATAAATAAACGGATACTAATGCTGTATTGATGCCTCTGTGCTTCCCACAGCTGAGGGCATGCTTTGCCATGCAGGTTCTGGCATGCATTGTGTCCTTGATCAACATCGCGAATACCTCCATGGAGCAGATAGGCAATTTTGTACATTACGACTGCCGGTGGAACAGCACGGATAATGACCTAGAGCAATCACCTCTCTGCCAAAAGATCATGGTGAGCTCAAATGAATCTGTGTCGTAATGGAAATGTACGGCTGTTTAGCTAAATATATCAAATGTATCATTTTTTGTATAATTTATTTCCTTTTTGCAAGCCTGTTGATGAAGGTGATGGTCATCCACAGAAGTCAGTAGTTGTTTAGTCCCCTTTAATGGGGACTGGGATTTTTAGGCATGGCTGTCTGAAATGTTGTTATTGGAAGCTGTTTCAGAGTCTCAGAGTTTGCTGGTTGGAATCAACTGAGGCTATGTGAGCAGTGTGTTGAAATATGGTGATCTTTATGCCCTGTAGATTAACCCTCTGCTTTTTTGTGTTATCAAAACATTTCAGTTGCATGGGTCATTAACTACAAATCAAATACGCTGTCATAAGCAGGGTAAAATGCTTTTAAAATGAAAATATTTAAATAGGAATACCATGTTGAAAATGATGAATGATTCTGTTTCTAAAGGGATGTCAGAATAAAAACATTTACTGTAACTGTTCTATTTATTATAAAAGTTTATCTTGCAGGAAAAGGGTGGAGATTCTGATGTTTGAGTTTTGGCAGGGTGCTGTTTCAGACTTAACTTTAGCACCAAAATTTTTTTCCTTAAGGCATTATAATTAACTAGTTCAAGATATGTGGCTAACTAGCTAACTAGTACAGTCCATTTGGTGCAGCCAAGTCATGTTCTCCCTTTCAGTTTACATTAAGATAGCTTATAACCAATACATAGTGAAGATGACCAACATTTTAGCTAGCTAAAATGAATGTCTCCATCTGCTACGAGCTCTCAGAAAGGTTGCTGGGGCCAAATAAATACAAAGGCATTAGATGAGGTATGTATAGGGGAGAAATTACTGAATTGGGGTAAGAACTACTGCTAAAATAATAGGCATAAGAGATAACAATAAAAGAAATAATAGACTGAAGTTCTAATGTTAGCAGACAGTTCCTTCTGCCATCACAGTACATGCTGAATAATGCTAATTCTGCAAGTATCTTTAAAATCATTACAACTGGACTCTTCATATGGGGGCAGCATTATTTGCAGTAACCACAGGCCCACACTCTTCCCACCTCTCCTCCTGTGCCTTTCCTTCGCCTCTCCTCACAAACAGACGGTGTCTCTGCTTTACCATGGAGAAGGCATCCTGATTGACATGGCTGTTGCGGCCATCTGCGTCACCCTGGCTGCCTACTGCTGCAAGGTCATGAACTGCTGAAAGCCCATTCCCCCAGAACGGTGAGGAGAGAGGGAGAAAGAGACGGACAGACTGCACGTTCCTTTTAAGGGAGGAAGACACTGACTGGATGCAGCATGAGATTATGTGGTGTATTTCATTGACAGCATTCATAGCAGGAGGCATGCAGTAACTTCGGGCCACAGGTCAGTGAATATACTCAGACTGCATGCATGTGTTCAGGTTGAGTACTGTATGAGGTTGCCGGCTTCACTATGTCTCTGTGTTGATACAAGCTGGCTTGTGGTAGCAAGAACGAATTAGCTACTGGTCTTAAGTAATACCATATTTGCCCCTTAAAAACAGTCATAAGGAGAGTTAAAAGATTGCAAGACTCACAGCATCAGTGCAGATCAAAAGCTTTAGTTCAAAATGTTGATATTCGGCTCCTGAGTGGTTCAGCTGGTGCTTGTACCACACAGGCTGAGTGTTACAGCTCAGACTCAGGTCTGAGCCTGAGCTGTGTCATTTGAGAACAACGACCCAGGATCCATTGTGGAAGAATAGTTGGTTTCATTTGGCTGGGGTGGGGTAGTTTTCACTGCTGTGGGTCTGCTCATCTTGCCTCTATGGTGCCATCTAGCACCATGTGCAGTGCCTGTGAGTGGCTCATGTATGAGTTACAAGTTACTGTAGCTAATCCAACACTGTCTGAATTCATAATGCTATCCGCACAATATAATTAATTGTTCAATTCCCTTATATTACTTTAAAAAATAAATTAGATTCTTGTTCCAATAAATTTGTGTGTGTAGTTTGTTGTTGTTGTTGCAGACCACAGTCAAAATTATAAAGTTAAACAAAATCAACCTGCTCTTCAATATTTTATATACCATAATGTACATGAAGACATGTAATTTTGATTGTCAGAACTATTAATATAGGTGTTACAATTAATTGCTCACCCAAGAAATAGACTTCTTTCACAGCAGGACAAATACCCATGGGGCTGTTTAAATAAAACTAAACTTTTTGCTGGACCGTGATTCAAATACATTATACATACATGGTGACTGGTATCAAATTCAACATTGCTAACATGGAAATAACTCAATATACTCACTATACTACTTACAGAGGAACAGAGGTAGAAATATACATTTTAAAAGCACATTATACCTTGTATTGTTTTAAAAACTGACATTGTCTTAAAATGTAGGTCAATGTAGGTCCTGGGGTCAGTGCTGTTAAGCTAAATGATTGTTACTACTGTAGCTGCAGTGTGTGCTGACAGTATGGAGAATTGTCCTGCCAGTTAAAGGGGCGTCCTCCCAGACTGATATCTGTACCTGGATGATAACCTCCCTGCACTATGTCTTCACTACCTGTAGCCCCAACATCACCTTTGGGGAAGAAAAGAATGGTTCTTCATTGACTGGGTTTGCTCAGTGATGGTCAGGTCCTTTAACGTGCCAACAGAGCACAATCTTGTTTTTTTAAAAAAAACCTGCTTCAAGCGAAACTTGAGTCTTGCTTTCCTCTACCCAAATGCTTATGAATTGTGAATATCAGGACTGCTGCTTCACAAATATGACAGTAAATTTTCATCTTCCACATTATATTTGATGTAGTATGTCTATGTATGTTCTTCTGTTCTGTTTGCAATCTAAGTCCAATAGCCTGTGCCTGTGCCAGCATAGCAAACAGAGAAATGCTGATAGTAGCATCCCTGAGTGGTAGCTGAGTGCACTGAGGGGACATGCTCACATAATGCCCCACAAACCATCTGGACCTTTTAATTTTGTGAAAACAGTCTTGATTGTGATGTGGACAACCCTGGGGTATATTAAAAATAACCAGGTTTAAACATGAGAGATTTTGTACACTGGACGATTGTGAACTACTACAAACAACTGCTGAATTCCCGTGTCCAAAATTGTGAGGAAGGAGGGAAAAAGGTAGCAAGAGAGACAGAAAGAGAGAGAGGCAGCATGCACTTTGAGTGAAGACTTGGGCCAGTGTGAAATACTGCTGTAAATGAACACTTGAATTTGTTACTATCAACTGAGACATACCGAAGTAACAGAGAGATGCAGTCCAGTGAATACCCACCATCAGAAAGCAGCACCTTCCTTTTACATGAAAGCAAGACACTCAATGACACTCTTCTCTGGATAATTTGTTAGTTTTCTCTTCTAGACAGTGATCACCATAACTACTTCCCCAGCTCAGTGGTAGAGGATATAGCAGGGAGTGGGAGACATTTTGGGCACACTCAAGGAATAAGAACATGAGAGCATTGTTCTGAGGAGGACAGGCCATTCAGAGCATATTGTAAAGTATGTATCACTTTGCCTGTGTATAAAATAATAGTACATTTTATCTAGGATACTTATATAGGGATCAACATGTTTGAGTTCTAATCAACTTTATACTTGAGTATGAAATAGGAATAAATGCCAAAAGAACAAGCATCAATGATTTTTTGTTCATTTGTTTATAAACAAGTAAAATAAAGTTGTCCTGGACAGCAGCCTGATCATACTTTTTTCATATAAGAACAAGTTTTTTTGCGATAAGAAAAACAAGTACTCATTCACTTCTTAATCAGTGGAGAGGGGGATTTTTTACATGAGATGTCAGAATGAGTAAGAACTTAGAAATTAAGGGGGAATGTCTCTGCCCCTCAGATGGTGCCATGTGCTTTAGACACACTGAAATATAAGGTAAGGAACAACTGAAAATATGTTTGTTTATGGTGGAATGTTGCTTTCATATATTAGCTACAGTAACTTGTACTTATGACACAATCAATGCATCATTTCATGTGTTTTATTGGTTAATGTAAATTAATGTAATGATGCTCACGACATCATGTAATTAATTGTATTGCTTTTATTATTTCTATTATTTACATGATAAATGTTTGCATAGTTCATATTTGTTTTACTTTAACCTGTAAAATTAAGAAGTGAACGTTAATCAACGTTCTGTATTCTATGCAATACCTAATGTATTCCTTAGTGTACAAGCTTGCTGCAAACATTTCGCACGTTCAAATCGGTTACAGGACGCAAAAGTAGGACAGAGAGACCCCTCCCCCTTTCCTCTTTCCACTTTAGGGGTTGGACAACAGCATGGCTTGGGGAGGATTCACAGGCATGTTGTGTGAAGTATGAACGTAATGATTGGCTGCTTAGTTCGTAGAGTGACTTGTAGAATAAAAGAAAGATTCCAGTTTGTAGAATAATATCGACAGTGAGAACTATTGCAGTTAGCTACAGAAAAATAGATTACAGCGTTAATGTAACACGCACGTTAGTTCTCAAAGAAGCAGACTTCAAATTTGCCGCTCACGGAAACTGAAGAAATAGCTACGCATTGAGTCGGTCGGCTGTAAAACGAAGCACTTTGCCTGCTTGCGATTAAAATAAAGATTTAAATAATATCGTTTCTATTAACTAAGGTATCGATACTGGTACGTAACAATGTCGAAAATGCGGAGTCAACGGTGGTGAAGTGGACATGATTTACCATGCCTTCCATGGAATCCCGAGCACTTCGATTCAAAGGTAAAATCCACTTTTGAATATCTCCTTAGATTAAGTTTTTAGATAATTTGTTTTGTTTTTCAAGAACATGTCTGGCAGTTAGTGTATATTGCTTTCGATCTGGTAACGTTAGCTAACTGCTTGCATTGACAGTATTTTCCAGATAACTACTCAATATAGTAAATCTACCAGCATAGTCTAGGTAATAACAATAACAAAAACACTACGGTCTGTTGTCTAATTCGCCAAATTAAATTTGTTACAGTCGCGGTAACGTTCACTGTGTTGACCGTGGAGCGCTGGAAGATGCATGTTTTAAATAATTAGAACATTTCTTAAATAACGGCCGTACCTACTAGTTTGACTTGAGTTTGACCCTGCAACTAACCACCTGCTTTCACGCTCCCGTGATCTGTCGACCACTTCACGTAGCACGACCGACGTTACTACAAGTGGCGTTAATCAGCAGTGCGGTTAGTGTAGCGAGGGCGGGGCAGGAAGCCCAAACACACGAAGACAACAAACCCTCGAAATATAGGCCACCGTGACCTAATTCCTGTGCACACAGCAACGAATGTGGAGCACAGCGTGTACTCGCCCCGAATTCAAGACGCGGCACGGCTCCTGGCTCCTCTTGCGCTGTCATAGATGTTGAAAGGGGGTTGAGACTGTGGTGCAAAATAAATCAGCTTGCTGTAGCTTGCTATTTCATGTTTTGTTATTATGATTCATATGGATCTCAGTGTCAGTAATAATATACATAACAATGGTTTCGTTTTGAACGTTGACACAAATGGTGAGAATAAGAAAATAACTAAACAATATATTGTCATTTGATTTACATCCAAGACTGGGCGTATTAAAACGCATGTCAACATGGCTTTGTGCGCTGTTTTGTCTCCTGTGTGTTTGCTTGTCTTTAGGAATCTGCAAGTGCATGATCACAGAAAGTGTTGTGTTTTAATTAAATCTGCACACAGAGGCCGTTTTCCCTGGGAGAGTGCACAGCACGCATGTACACGTGACCTTTTGCACGGAAAGTTCGGTTTGTGACATTCATGCGC
Organism: Megalops atlanticus; assembly: GCA_019176425.1. Lineage (NCBI taxonomy): Eukaryota > Metazoa > Chordata > Actinopteri > Elopiformes > Megalopidae > Megalops > Megalops atlanticus. The sequence goes on from CM032888.1 coordinate 5,728,571, forward strand.
ATTTCGGTTTGAGGGCGCATGAAAATTTAATGGCAGCCATTCACGCGTGTGAGACATTCTCGGTTGAACGTGTCCAGCACAAGTAGAAAGGCCATATTGTCCTGTGATACATATTTTGTTACAGACCCCCCCACCACCCCCCACCCTCCGGCGGTGTTCTCAGTCTAGTTCTGACCTACTTCGTTCTCTACCTCATACCTGCTGTGAGGAGCTATTTATATCAGTGACGAGGCTGTGGGAACAGACTGCACCTCAGACAGGCGAACACAAACCAGGTTCACCTTCTTCACACGGAGGAAGTCTCCGGGGAATTCTTAGCGGTCATTTTCGTCCCTCGGCAGACACTAGACCGGTGGACTATTGTGCCGAATCATATTGTCTCTCCGCGAGTGTGACAGAGGATATGTGAATGCCTCCCACCCTTTTCTGTATCCCGACGCGATCGCGTGTGCGTCATAGGAATTGCTTAGAGTTGTTACATTTCTCTGTCTGATTTATTGGCACGACCAACTTTTTTTATCCGCGGATAGCACATTTTTCATTAAGGTCGGTAAGATGAAAGGTTGACCGCTTTTTTTTTAATGCGCGAGATTCCACCTGGGTACGTTTTCACTGCTAAATCTACTGTTTAACGGTAGGTAACCAGTGTGTACCAGTCTGTTTTTAGGAGAGATATTGAGGCCATGGGCAGATGCCAACACTAACCACTAATCCACACTGATCAGAGTGCTACAACTGGAGTAAAATGATTGCAGTATCAAGTGTCAGTATCATACACCTCAGTAAACTGGATACAGTAAACTGGATCACAACAGGGAACATTTCCAGTTTGGAACTTTTGGGTAACGTTGCATGGACAGATCTGTGTGGCATGTAAAAAGTGTATGTTAGGCTGTATTTGCACTTCATTTGCCATTTGCATTTTTACTCTAATGTCATTTGCCTCAGATAAGGTCAACTGTGCTACAACTATATAATAAGCATTTGTGTTAATTTTTTTGTCAGGAATGAGATCTGAATGACGTAGACTTGCTTGCATGTTTTCAGCAGGTAGAGTCACAGCCCAGCTATGGAGGAATGGAGAGGAGTCCGAGCAGAAGGAGAGGATAATCTGAAGCTCAAACCCTTGGCTGTAAAAGTCAAGCCGGACGATGAGACCTTGCCGGTCAGGGAGAAGGCGGGCGGGACTGCTGGTTTGATGCATGTTTCGGTAAAAAAGGAGAATCCAGCTGACCCGCCACCGAAGGTCCCTAGATTCCAGTACGTGGACTTCCCTTCCTTGCACCGGTGTATCCAGCAGCTGTCTGTGCCCCCTGCAGACAGCTGGCTGACAGGCAGGTCCCAGGGGAGCAGACCTGCAAACCAGGACTCCTCCGCCTCCGGGGAACGAGTACCGAAGTTCAGGTATGTGGACTACCCCTCGCTGCACCACTGCATCCAGCAACTGTCAGTGCCGCCCCTGGAGAAATGGAGTTTGGCTTTGCCCAAGCCAGGGAGCGACAGTAAGGCAGGACTTGGAGCTGGACTCCTACTGCCACCTGCTGGTAAGGAGGACACCGGCCACGGGCATCGTGTCGCATCAGGAAATAAGCGCGACCTGGGTGTCGCAGCGCTCCCTGGCCGCGAACCTGGTGCCAGACCAGTCCCACACTCAGTGACTCCGGACACCTCTCCCCGTCAACACCAGCCCTCACTGGGCGCGAGCGGGCATCTTGAGGCCCACACCCCCATCCACTCTGCCACGGGACAAACCCGTCCAGGAAAGGTTGGCTCTGACCACCCACGAAAAAGACCCCCCGGCGCCAAATTGAGATCCTCTGCCACAGCCGCCAACAGGAAGGCAGTGTCCTGGCTCTATGCACCTAAGATGGGTCTGCCTGTCCAGGGGGCGTGTTCAGACCCCGCCCCAGGCCCAGACCAAATGCAACCTAAGCTTGGTGGCACTGCTGATTCACAGCAGGGCATCCCGAAAACCCGACCCAGCACACCGCCGACCTGCGCGTTCTGCCGAAAGAGGTTTTCAGACACAGAGCTATTGAAGACCCATCTCAAGAGCCATCAACAGGAGGTGTGTACATCTTTTACTTCTACAGTTTTTACCTCAATCATCTCTTGTGTTCTTGTATTTTCATAAGTTCACTTGCAGGAATGCTGTTCTGTGTTTTGAGTAGATGACAATTCAGGTGAACATGCTCAGACCACATCTGCTTTAAGGCACACATCACACCTTATTAAAAATGTATTTGCTTTATTAAATTGAATACTGTTCCTGTACTGGAGCTATGCTTGTGATGTATTTCTGTTCATTAGTGCACCCAACCAGAACAGAACAGACAGCATTTAGTGAGAAAATTAACTATTTCTGTTTTGGCCATCGGACTATAGATAGCAATATACTACCTGTAAAAAAGTTTTTTTATATATATATTTTTTTGTCTTCAGAACCCCATGCCTGACTTTGGAAAACCTCCTCCCTGGTGACCCTGCGGAATACTACAGGGCAGCTGCCATTGCCTGGACTACAGCAGCCAATCACTGCGCCTAGACTGGCAACCGCACCCTATCAGACATGGAAGGCTGCTGCCAAAATGAGGGAGCCCAGCCAATAAGGGCGCACCCATAACCCAGACTAAGCTCCTGTCTTCACTTCGCCTGCTATCAGGTGGACATAGGCGTGTCACTGCTATCTGTCTCTGTGCTGACAGACTTTAAACAGAAAAAAAGACCTGCACTGTAGTTCGGTTTTGAAATAGTGTGCTGTTACTTGCTGACATACAACAGCGTTTTCTTTGTCAATGGTTTCCAGTAGACACAATGAGCAACTCGGGTACAGATGGGTTGTGGGAACCTGCTTGTAGTTACAGCTGTTGCCTACTTTTAGTGCCTGAAATAATTTCCAGATCAGCCCCTTGGCAGTGGAAGTCAGGAAAAACAGGAATTTTCAATGGAAAAAACACACCCGGCTATCTGTCCGGTGCAAACAGGCTTTGTGTATTCAGAAGAGAGATACCTAGATAGCTTATAGTCAAAGTCCTAGTGTAAGCTCTTGGCATTTGTCTTGCTCATGCTCCCCCTTGTGGGCAGTTTGATGTGATGTGTTTGCTGTGTTGGCCTCCACTGTGTTTGTAACTTTGTAGGTGGCAGGCGCTGTCTGCCTGGGTGATATGATGCACTAGGTCAAAAGGGAAGTTCCTCAGATTTCAGTTGGCTTGTTCACTGTTGCCATCCGAAGGTCTAAAACCTGGTTGGATCTGCTTATCTATCCGGAACTCATCACAGATTTTTTTTCCCAAAAACACTCTATAAATGAGTGCTGTCAGACAGAGTATAGAGCAGGGAGGAGGATTGTTTGTGTCAGAAATAAAACAGAATTCTCTGACTCCCTTCAACATTGCTAGATTTGTCATCAGTTGCTCTCAACAAAAACTGACCCCCAGCCAACCCTCTTAGTTTCAGATCTGGCAACAAAGTTGCTAATTTGGCAACACTGGGAAAGGCGATCTGCCACTGCCATACAATGGTAGGGAACACAGTGGGTGGAGTTAAGACTCAGCAAGTCCAAGGGGGACAAAGCACTTGTGACAACCAGCCTTACTGAGTTGAGTCCAGATCTGGGTCTCTATAAAAACTCTGACTTTGTTCATGCTGCAACCTGTGACATAAAGAATCAAAATTCTTTGGGATTTGGAAAAATTATCTCTTTTTATTCTTTTTTAATTAAAGATTTTTTTAACAATGGTACTTGTTACTCAGTCCTGATTGCCTTGATTTTCTGGATTAACTTTTAAAAATAAATGCATTCTTGTACTTGATAAAAAAAACTGTTTGTTTTCTTATATGTGCATTAAAAACTGCTTTGACAAAACTTTAATTTCAGCGTCAAATGTCTCAGGGTTAAAATCAGTCAGCTGACACGTTCAGCTGCGTCTCTGAGTTGAACATCCTTAGACACAAGACGAAGATTTGTGTCACAGTGTCTTATTGAAATACAATTCCAAGGGTCCGACTACCCACCAGTTATTACCCACAATCCTTTCATTAATGTGTGCCTTTTGATAGCTGATTTCGTTTCAATAAGCAGCAATTGTTAAAACATCCATATACCTCTGGAGAAGTGTACATTCACAAGGTGGTGTGCTGACTGATGTTTTGTCAGAAATCCGAAATCATCACGTACTGCGTTGTGCCTGCACAACACCTGCACACCCAAGGGCCTTCATCAGGTTCCTCAAAGGTGGCGATCCGTCGTGATGTTCAGAAGTTCTCTTCAAAGACATCGTTCTTCACAGTGACCAATGGGAGCGCACAGGAGTGCAGTGGTGACTCAGCGGCAGATTGGCTCAGTTCAGATCTGAAGTTCATCTGCCCAATGGCTCTGTGGGACACATGCACACACACAGGGCAGCGAGAGGAATTAGTACTGTTTTGGTCCTTCTCTGCCCTTAGACTTTAAGGGCCTCTAGTGAGCAGCACACACACAACATTGGCATAACTTTATAACAGTTTGCATTCAAATTTTATTTCCCAAAAAAGCATGTTGCAATTTTTATGTGAATTCATCTGCTTCTTTTTAATGCATCTATAGCTACCTGTAATCATTTTTTAATCATACAGACAGAGTCTCTGCTACCTTTCTGCATCTCTCGACTTCAACATTTAAATTCACACTTTGTCACTTAGCAGACTCTGTTATCAAGATCAACCTACAAGATAAGTACACATAACATAACATTTACATTGCTGGCATCCAGTAGGCGCTCTTATCTAGAACGACTCCAGAAGTCAAGCACAAAGGGCATTCCACAAAATGACACAAGATGTTCCGCAAACAAGGAAACAAACAAGAGCCAGCGTCAAACCCACAAGGCTGAGACCAAAAATGAACACATAAGTGCAACACAATAAACCTATAAAGAGTGTACCATTGCTATACAATACTCAACTTATCTATACTTCAATCAACATCACTGGACAACATCACACAGTGTTCAACAGAGCTGTCCCTGGAGTGCTGCAGTGCCCAAATGACAACTTGATGTGATGTTCAACGTGAACTATACAGAACTTACCTGAGATGATGATGATGCTGTAATTTCTTCCAGGTCACCATAGCAACCTTTCTTCTGACGAATCAGATTGCCCCACAGTACAGAATTGTGACAGCCTGGGCACTCCCCTTCCACAGGGAGTAGATGTGTGGGCTCAGACTTCAGAAAGTGCTTGGCCAGGCAGATTATGTGACAGGTCATTTGACAAGAGGGATGGAAGCAGGACAATCTGTCAACAGACTACAACAGGAGAGAAAGAGAATCTCACCGAAGTGCAAAGATGGACATACAACAAAATAAAGTGTTCAAACAGGAGTCATAAATTCAGAAAATGGAAAAAAGCAGGACAGATTATTTTCAGAAAAGATGCACTGAGCTTCATAGTATGTTGGGTCCCAGAATGGGCTTGATGTATAGGCAAAGCCATCTACACACTTATAGGACAAGCATCCATGCACTTTAAAGCTCCGTAAATCTACACAGATCCAACACCAAGCCCATTCTGAGTTTTTAGGGGGAAATGCCTTGGGGCTCACCTGAACGACCTCCCGGCAGAGCATGCAGGTCTCTGGCTTCTGCTCCTTCGGCGGCCCCTCCTCAGAGGGGTGCGGCGGCTGCTTCTTGGCCCTCACGCTGCCGAAGGCCAGGGGCACGTGCAGCGGGGGCTGGAGGCCCGGCTCGAAGTCCAGCCGGTACTCCTGCCTGAGCCAGCGGGCGGTGAGCGGCAGCCGGCTCCACGGCGCCACCCGCAGCATGTGCGACACCACGCGCCAGTGGAACTGCAGGCTGGACTCGCGCCGCGCCCGCCGCGCCACATGGGACAGCCGGCGGGAGGAGTGGGGGTGCTGCCACGCCCACTCAAACTGCAGGAGGAGGAGGGGTGGCAGGCAGGGCACAGGTTAGTGAGGCAAAGGCGGCAGGTATGAGCTCCACACACAGACAGAACCACCTCCCTTCTGGAGAGGTGGAGAGCATGGGGAACGAATGGTGACAGAAAGGGAGGTGGAGGTTAGCGAGGGACTGGACACGCTGGCAACAGACTGTACAGGTTGAGTCCTCACTTCCTATAAATTCAATCACACGGGCCCAGTTTGAAAGACTGACTGTCAATCTAGCTGAGTGCTGTACACCTCTAGACAGGAACTGGCTCAATGACTCAACGAATCAGTTCTGAAGCAAAATTCCATTAAACTATGAAACAATTCATCTTTCACAGGGGTTTCTCAAATGCTGAGTACTGTCTCATAGGTGATGACACCAATGGTCCCTTATCATTTCCACTAGGTTTTTATTAGGAGGCAAATAATGGTCTGTGAAAATCCAGGTGTGAACATGTATGGAGGTATTCAAAAGGCTATAACATTGCCTCAAATTCTTTCACATTAGCTTGAACATTATCTCAGTGTATTTCCAAAAACACAATAAAACCTCAGAAAACTTGAAAAATATCACACCATATGCTCAGAATGCAAATGCACTGTATGTATTATAGTACAAATATAAGCGCAACATTTAAAAAGTCTAGTGTAGTTTAAAAAAGCAGTTTTTGTTTCCATTATTTATCCAACTTTAGCTAATGGCTTTGAGAAGTGTGCGAGTGAATGCAAATAAGACAACTCTCAGACAACTTACCCTTAAAGCTGCAATGTCTGATGGAAAGCCATGAATGATGAGAACCATTTCCCTAGATATGGCACAAGGACACAAAATTTTAATACAGATAAAGACAACTAGCAAAAAGGTACATGATCGCAATTCAAAAGAACTCTTACACCATCACAGTCCTCATTATTAAGTTACAGCCTCCCAAAAATTGATTTCGTCACTAAAAAGAACAGCAACAGTAGTAAAGTCACTCCAGCATGAAAAGTCGCAGACATAATTTCCATACATTAAGAGCTTTCCGTGCATTGTAACTGTCCACCTCATAAAGAAAGTCGTAGCTAGAAACGAAGACCATTAAAGAGCTTGATTGATCACCATGGTCCTCGTCCGCTGGTCCTCTTGGCTCCGCCCCTGCGTCGCCCGGCGTTGTGCTGCCCTATCCGGCGCTCTGGGTTCACGGTGAAGCCAATGTAGATGCGACCCTTGAATTTAGGGTTAGCGCAGTACAGCATGTACACACCGAAGAAGTTCTCAACCTCGACCACCATCTCAATGCACTGACAAGGAGAAAAGACAAGACACTCGAATCAGATAACTGTTTATACGGTTTCACAGTAAGAGCATCACTTAATGAGAAGCAAACAGCGTCGCTTAACAAGCAAGCCGCGTCGCTTAACAAGCAAGCCATACGACTTGTGGGCTATGATTCAAACTGTCTGCAATAGCAATCGCTAAATCACACATTTTATTATGATGGCCACACAGCAATTACAGAGAGCCTGTCAGACACCCCTAGTTTGCAAGCTCGGTCACAGCAATGGCAAATATGCATACTACCAAGCTAATGGTAGCTACATACCTTAATCAGGAACTAGCTTTCTAGCTAGCGCAGTCTCTTTAAACAACGACAAAATGTCAGAGTGTCATTATGATTGTAGCAACAGATTCTCGGTTCATTCAGATCAGATCAGTAACTGAACGGGAATCTCTTAGCAACAGACATCACTAATCACTGTTCAATCTGAGGTAATTAAGCCATCTATTCTAATAAACAGAAAACATTAAAGACACACAGAGCTCAGTGCACAACTAACGTTACAACAATCCAATATTTACAGCTGCTTCCGCTGTCGCCCGATAATACTTCTCTAAAAATATTTCGTAAGATATTCTGTATATACATTTTTAAAAGTATTATTACTTTTGTATAATAACTGTCAGAACCAAATATGTAACAGTCAAAGACAATAAGAACCCAATTTTTAATTTTGACATTTTAATTTAGGCATTCATAAGGGACAGACTCATCCTACAAGGACCCCTAGAAAAGTTTATGGTGATTGGTCCTTTCTCATACCAACAACACCCGCCCCATTTTCATATTTCAGGATTAGAATTGGTTACTGGGAAACGCGAGGAGGTACATATTTGCAGGATTTGAGATACAATTGGTCAATTGAATGGATACGCCCTTAGCGCAAGAGCCGGTAGGAGACTACACCTTGCAGGAATACATGCAGATTCAACAACGTTGGGAGTTAAGTTTAGTGACACGAAATATCCCAGGCAGGTTAAAACAAATACCAATTGGCAGTTGTGTACGTATTGTTTGGAACATCATGGCTATAACAGCAGACCACATTCGCAATAAGCTAACAACGGAAATTGGAGCAATACATGTGGTATGTAGCTAGCTGCAACGTTACTGAACAGTACGATTGCTTACAGTCCACGCTCTTTCTCATTTGCTAGTCACCAGTTTTCATCGGCATAGCTCGCAAGATACCGTGCCTTCTATCACAATAACCGATTCAGGCTCACCCAACTATAGCGTTACCCTTAGCAGCAGGATATATGAAAAATTTAAACAAATACACTGCTTTGGGTCTCATCTTCGTCGGCGTTGTGTCTGAACAATGTAAATTAAATCTTCTAAATTAGTGACAGTGGTTGATAAGGAATGGCAATAGCTGTATCTGGCAAGCGTGGGAGCTAACGGGCATAGCTAGTTAGTTGGTATGAATTAGCTACATATTAAGATGCTAAATTACCTGCTCATGTCAAGGCATCGGCATATGTATGAATCAAATAACCTGATATCATGCTTTAAATCATGAAAGCCACTGTACACGTAACATGAAGTTGCATACAAAAGATAGTAGGCAGCACGGTTATTACAGCACTGGAAAATGAATGATGACCTGTCCCTTTTCCGCTGCTGGCAGGAAGTTGAAGACACATCCCCCAATAGATGTGCTGCCAGCTTCAAGGTGCTTGTGGTGTCACCGCAGTTTGAGGGAAAACCGCTCCTGCAAAGACACAGGTAGGGCGTAGGAGTGGGCTCAAATGTTTCTCGAGTGGGCACACACACACAGGGAGGGAACAATACAAAGGCAGAGGGGGAAGGGGGGTAGAGCAGGGCTGCCAGGTTTGGTAGTTTCATCCCTATTTGTCATTACGTTCGAATTTATCGGGGGGATGGCATTTTGCATCAGCTTGAGGACCATCAGATTGCATCAGCTTGAGTTGTAATCACAACATGGATTCATTCTTGAACTGTCCTGGTCTTTATCATCAAGAGCTTTTCTTTGTGTGCTGACAGATGATATCACTGTGACTTGGGGTTTGGGAAGTAGGAGAGCAGCCCTGGCATGGAGGCCTAGTACATTGGGGAGAGAGAGAGTTTGCCGACAGTGTGTAGAGATGGACTGTCAAGCACATATCCGGGAGGGCCACACATATGCTGTGCTTTGTTCTCACTGGCCACATCCAAGAGTAGCTGTCAGCTCAGAGCTGTTCAGAAAATATTAGGTGAGTTCTGGCATGTGGTTGGCTGGATCCTTACCAGCAATAGGTCAACTGGGCACGTTAATGCAAGCCCACCCAGAACCCATACAGATTGCATTGCAGTGCCTGCAGTTCGAAAAAAAATTGCCTTAACTTGAGAGTCTATCGGACCGATCTGGGCGATTTTCACCCAGACTGAAATCGCCCGAAAGGGGCGGTGCTCCACGGAACATGACTTTACGCTGATTGGACTATGATATTCAGAGGCAGGACAAACTGTCTAGAACAGTCACAGCTAGTGTAACACTGTGGTAGAATGTGATAGAAAAATTCCCCCCCCTTCCCCCTTTGGTGGTACGACTGCCCTAAGGAACAAACCGCCCCTGGTACAATTGCAAAACAAAAACGATACAATTTTCGACAAGGAGAGATAGCAGAACGCAGCTATACTAGCGAAATAACATGTAATATCCTGGTAGATTTCATCACAGTCCCACGACGGTATCGAGACATTTTTTTTTATCGCGATATCGCGAAATTCGATATATCGTTACATCGCTAATGTTGACATTGAACGAATATGAGCTTTGTGGTATTTATACGTTATTTACAAGACTTATTACGCTGCATTCAGCAGCCACAAAATGTCCATGTAATTTGCTGTTTACACCGTGACAGATCCGCGTGAAACTTTGCGATTTATGCGCGCATTAAGTAGGTCCCTTGTGAATGGCATTCAAGTGTTGGTTCACAGTAGTATGTTTGTTTAAATCTGCTTGTTTGAGGACATCAAGTGTTTCATGTGTGGTTATTAGTCAAATCAGTGTATCATGTATGGCATCAAACTGCTTGTGGGTCTTCAGCTCGCTTCTCCATGTTCATGGCCAAAAGTGCCACACACGTGGAAGAGCTGAATAGGCAACTCCACAGAACTCGGCTACTTAAGTGGTTCTTCGCTTTTCAACACGGCTGGCATTACAGTTGGATTCTGAATGAAGAAAAATAGCACTCAAATGGCTTTCCATACCTTTTTACTTCATTTCATGTTTCTTACAGTAATGCAGTAAAAATGGAAAATATAAAATAAAAAAATTGCAACCTTCCTCAGCTAGGCCTGCTTTGGCCACGTTGGAAAGAAAGGAACTATACCTGAAGATAATGTGCATACTGCAATATCTATTGCAATATCGCTGCAGTCCTCTGGTCGAGCTGTTTGAGTTCTCGATCTGCTGAATGCAGGCCATCGTGTAAACCCCATCCCAAAAATCCAAGCTTCTTGATATGAATGGTGTAGCAATATTAATATGCATATGAGATACCACTTGGATGTTTTTCAAGACAGAAGTAAAGTTCTGCATTTCTCAAAAGAGAAGCTGAAGTACAGTGTTTAGATGTGGATTACTGTTTTCAGAGAGGAACATGGATAAACTTGGTTAAACTGAGGTACAGATGACAGTAATGATGTAATTCAGAGGAAAAACAAACACACCACATGGCTCTCACAACAGGGAGAGGGATGATATCAGTGGTATTTTAAATGCATTTTCAGATGTCATGTTAAGTGTTCAAATCGTCAGACTGTCTTGGCTTGCTGACTTATCTGTCCTGATATCTTAGGATGGTGAACACATGCTTGGCTGAGGAGCTGAAGGAGATCCACGCATTTGAACAGAAGACCCTTACACCAGAGCAATGGGAAAAGCACAAGGCCCAGTGACCCCTCATTCATGCGGAGTCACACATCCGTTTTTGTTTTTTTTTTTTTCCAAAATGCAAGTAATGGATCAAAGATGGAGAAAGGTAAAATAATGCTGTCACTCAAGCCTTCTGCTGATACCACAAACAACGCTTTAAAAGTGTTCAAAAGGATTCTGCAGTTAGCTTGTGGTCTGACTGACAAATCAGGCTTTAAATTGTGTTACCAATTTTCTTTTTTTCTCCTGTTATACCCGTAGAGGTCAATAACCTTGTGGCTTTTCTCTGTAAAACACACTGACTACAATAAAATCAACAAAAGGTCTGGTCTCATCATTTTGGATTGTTTTGTTGTTATTAAATGAACATGACTTACAAATAAAATGACGTATTATCACCTTCAGGGACTTTCTTGTTTTGTTAATAATCAGACGCGAAATGGTATTTCCCTATGGCCTCTGAGTTTTCACTTTCAGTTTTGACAATACTGCATGCCTGTTCTAACTTTTTTGACACTGTTCAGAAAAGTTATACTCATGAAGAGTTTAAGGAAACGGAGAACAGCAAGAAAAGACGATGTAGCAAAGACAAGGGACTGCAGTGAAATCGAGGCAAGTTGTGAAACGAAGAGACGAAAACGCGTGAGAGACAGTGATGTCACAGCGACAGGACAAGATAAAGGAACGAAATTGCACTCTGCCGTGACCCCGATGGGTAAGCTGTTACCCCAAATTTACAGGACATAATATACATACAGTCTTGTACACAATTTCGATTTATACACAAAAATTGGCTTTTAAATGCCTAAGATTGGCTTTTTACATAAAAAATGAATGATTGCACTAGTGCAATGTTAGCACTAACTTTGGTAGAACTCGTTATATTAAAAGGATATTAAGCATAATAAAAAGCCAGAATGCCATAAAATGTTTATTTTTAGGGAGAAATGAATTTATGGAGAGGTTTTATAACTTGTGTACAGGCTAACTCCACATTAAGTCCTCCAAAGAGACCCGAGTGCGTAAACGGTCAAAGTTAATAACGCCTGGAAACAGTAAGAATTGGTAGCACTTTAAACATAGTTTTTGATAAGGGGATTAATTTGTTTAGCAGAATGAAAGATGAAAAGCTCATTCTACTTTTGTAGATAAATCATAGTTTCATTTTCTCTTTTGTCAACCTGTATGAGATGACATGTACATTTCTGAATGCGACAAGTATCAGTGCAACGATCAAAATCACCACTCGAGGGCGACGAAACCGTTTTCACTTGCCCTCGATCGATTCCTTCCATACATGTATGTACACTTGACATTTGTTGCCTGTCCCAGAATTAGCCTACTTCTGATACTCCATGGTGCATGGTTGCGCAGACCTCTCCGTGAATTTTCCGAGTTCTGTCCAACCACAGCTCCAAATGATTAACCAAAATTGACATCAATGGTACTGAATTTCACAGTACTTGAACGTTTCTAATGCACAATCACGATACATTGGTCTCATCGGACTGAGTGAGTTATGTGCAAGAACAGAAATGGTGACAAACAACTTATTCAGTGTTACACTACTAAAACTGTAAGATTAATGGGAGCAGTAGTCAAACGTTGATTTAATATTATTTCCGTTAAGTGCGTCAATTTCTGAACAGTGCTTACCAATAATGGGAAGGGTCTTTGCGGCAGAGGTCACGATATAGAAAATTCGTGTTGAACTGCAATGTTAGCACCACGATTCCACTATAATTCCAGGGGCCGTTTTCATGGTTTCGTGTTTGTTTGTTTGTTTATTAGGCATTCGCTCTTGTTCCATCACGCTAGAACGGTGACAGTCGAGTGTGTCCTATGTGCTCCCTCAAAATATTCTTCCCTTCCATCGTTTACTTTCTATTCCTGTGTTTCCTTGGACAGAGATGCTGCCTTAAAACTTAAGACACGGACAGGAAAGCCTGTCTCCCAGCTCCGCGACACAGCTCACGCTCACAAACTGCTTTAATTCGCAGTGTCGGGTAAATCATACTGTCATTTACATTTACATTTATTCATTTGGCAGACGCTTTTATCCACAGCGACGTACAAAAGTGCAAATAGTGGGAAAACAACAGGCACAAGAGCAAGATGTGTACAGGTCATATAATGCAGATAGTGCTGAAGCTGAGCGCAAGGTCGGTGTCGCGAAGCCTAATTCTTAAACTCTTCAATTCGCAGTTGCGGTTCGTAGCAGAACGTCAGCAATGGCTGTGTTCAAGCCCTTCATATGCTGGGGGGCTCCTCTAGGTAAAACTGTTCGTGGTCTGTTGTGGACGAAGAAAGTGTGTGGCGGATCTAACGGTCCAGGAGCTGAAACTGCGTGAAGTACGTTTCCAGGGTGACTGAGAGTCAGCAGCGTCCACTGCCCTTTAGTCAGAGAGCTATAAAAAGACCCATCCACTGCTGTCCCTCTGTGTCTGCCTGCAGTGGTGTGCTGAAGTGGCAAATGTTTTTTGCGGCATTTGGCTGATGGCTCTCTACCAGGCATATGTGAGGCCAGACTCACTCAGGCTGCATTAATACAGTTAACATACGACTATATACAAAGCTGTTTAGCATCTCCTCCGTTTACCTCTTTCATTTCCCGCTCTATCCTCTCTTTCTCTCGCTCTCTCTCTCTCTCTCGTTCTCTCTCTTTCTGTCTTTCTTTCTCTCTCTGATCTTTCTTCCCCTCTTTAGGAAGCAAAGTAATCCCCTATTTATCCCTTCTTACAGCTCTCCTCTCCATCCCCTTCCCCCAGGTAATAGCCCCCTGTTGCCAACCCCCTGTGGACACAAGATTCACCCCTCTGATATCAACAGCATGGTGACGACCTGTCTGGACAAAGTGAGTTAGCGCACTCCTATCATTAGTCATCTGTGGTTGCCATGGTGGGGTTACAATCCTCATCATGCCAGCACTTTCCTGTTAGGGTCACTAAGCTCTAGACCAGTGTTTCTCAACCCTACTCCTGGCAGCACCCTGTCCTGAATATCTTCAATCTATCCTTGCTGCTTGATTAAATCAGATGTGCTCAGCTAATAAAACATGCCACTGATGAGTTCAGTCAGGAAGGTAGAGCAAGGATAGACAGAAGATATGCAGGACAGGGTGCCGCCAGGAGTAGGGTTGAGAAATACTGCTCTAGACAACCAAGAAGGACCTACCTGTCTTTGAAATTTTCTAGCAGAGCACAGTAAACCTTCAGGGTTACTGTATTCTGCTAGGATATCTGTAGCCAGTGTTGTGCAAGTCCACACTTCACAAGAGCTAGCTCAAAGTTCAGTTCGCACAGATTAAAATGAACAAATTCACGTTCATAGTTCACAATTTTTAATTTTGAACAAGTTCACAGTCCCAGTTCATTTCTTCCATTTTTTAAATGAGCTGCTCCAGGGACTATTTTATGTGTACGTCTACATGCGCAGTGATTGTTACGCGGGACGTGGGCAGGTGGTTGCGAGCTGTCGAGCTGTCTAACTGATGAGTTGCACTAATGAAAATGTCCCAAGTATGGAATAATGCCGTCCGTGTTTATTCATCAACCAGTAACACACCCAAGGATTCCGAATCTCGCGCAAACCTGAACAAGCTCAAGTTCACGTTCTTTAGTTGCAAACGGATACGTTCAAGTTCACCGTTCACCGCAAAAATGAGCACGTTCAATGAACGCGCTCTTTTAATGCGTTCATGCACAACACTGTCTGTACCAGTTATCAGTGGGTATCTGTAGCAGGTTATTACAAGTTTGAAGCAACTCATTGATCATCTAGGTGTCTCATAAAGTGTGTTACACACAATGCAGTTTTGAAGCTTTAAGTCCATTTTCCAGTGCTGGCCCTGAGGACCTCTGTGTATACTGGTTTTCACTGCCGCTGAGCTCTCAGTTTATTAGGTTTGACTGAGTAATGATCTCAGTTTGACTTAATTTAAATATCTGTTCTCTGACATAGATACGGGTTGTTGGAAATGTGTTTGCTCTGATATGTGTATACATGTGAGATAGGTCTACAAGTTATTTCTAATCACCTTAATTTTCTCAAGGGACAGATATTCACAAAAATATGTTGAACAAACAGATGTCCTTTTTCATATTAGTGCAGTTACAGCATAGTTTGTTAAAAAGAATTTATAGAAAATCAGATATACAGTGTAACGGAGTGCCGTTCCTACGGTTGAGTATGCGCTCTGACTGCGATACCAATGAGCCATGCGCTTCGGTGTTGCTGTCAAAGCTGCAGTTTGGTCCCCCGTAGATCTGGGTTCGAGGCTGGGTGGGGTGACTGCTCTCTCCCTTCGCTACATACAGATATAAATAAATATATGTATTTAAGAAAATAAAGGGCAGTGTTCAGCTAACAGCTCAATCAAACCTGAATTAGTGAGAGTTCAGCTGGATTCTCAGCATACATGAGAGGTCCCCAGCCCAGGACTGGGAAACGATGTGTTGTGTGGGTATTTTTTGTCTTTTTCCCACAGGCTGTGAAGGGGAATCTATGAACTTTTTAGGCTTCAGTCTTTTAAAATGAATGATTTAATGATTGTTGTTGAGGTGGTATGATACCCTGTTTGTGACAAAAAATGTATTAAATGATTTTTTTTTGCTCTTCTTAACAACTTTATATTGTATTTCACTTTGTTTCATCTTTCCACCAACCTTTGTTTGAATTATAGTGCTGTTGATTTTACCACAAAATCACATAAAAGCTTGTATAGGAGCCAAACTGGTGTTAGCAAACTATGTAGACTCTGTGGAATGTTATAGCCGTGAGTTAGTTTCTCTCCTGTATTATGCACTGAGATAGTGAAGCAACAGCTGTGATCAGAAGGTTAAAGTTAATGTATTGAATTTTTACAGCCATCCTCAGCCAATTTTACTGTGATGACTGGAGCGTTCTGCTTCAACAAGTGAGAGGTCATGCTCATACCAGTGCTCCATTGATAAAGATCACAGAGGTCCTGTGTGAGAAGGATCAAACAGAATGACTTCTTGCTGTCTCTAAATAATATAACACAGGAAATGAACCTGGCCTGTTTTCCCATACGTCATGACTCACATTCCTCTCCGCTGAAGGGAAGGTGTTTGTGGCAATGTCAGATCGGTCAGGTTAACGGGGCTGAAGTTTCCATCAATATCACAAATGCGTAAAACTATGGCAGTTCATTTTATTTCATGTAGCAAGATTTGGTACCTGGGCAGCTAGCTAGTTTGTGTATGTGTGCTGGATAAGGTTATAATGCCCCACAGCTAGTGTGACTTTAAAGTCAAACAAAATACTGAAATTTCTTAGCTAGCACCTGTCATAAATGCTGTCCTAAAATTATTTTCACATTATTATCACAGGCATCCCATATGACGTACTAATAAAAAATTCCTTTTTTTACATAAATTGTAAAATCATTTATCAGAGAGGTCAACATATTTGTTCAAATAACGGTTCAAGTACCACTAGAAAATCCAATATTTTGATATAGAAGATTACACCAAGCTGCTTTAGTGGGTTATGAGCTATACACAAGTCTGGCCTTGGGCATTTTCACAGCAAACTGACCCAGGCCCAAATGATGATAGTCAACTCCAGGCAAGATAGTTGGTTAACATTGCACCAAGGTAATTTGAGCAAGAAGTAAGACTATTTATTCTTGGCAGTATATCATAGCTTTAATGAATGGCACTCAAAATTCAGATTTCACTTACAGGAAGTGTTGTTGAGGAGAAGTACCCAGATATTCAGAAAGATCAACACCTAAATCAAAAAAATTAAGGCACACTAATTTGCCACAATTGTCCCTGGACTCCTCAACAGCAGGTCTGCTGGTTAGCTCCACGGAAACAATGAAAATGATGTCATTTCGCTTGCGGTGACATATAACCACCGCATGCTGCCTTCTCATCCCTCTGCTGCTCTGCAGAAATCCCTGGACTTCAGCTGCCCAGTCTGTAGGGAAGCTTGGCAGTGGGAGCAGCTGCAGGAACTCATGCAGCTATCCCAGGAGCAGCTGGCTGAGCACCAGAAAAGAGTTGACAAAATTGTAGAGGCCTGTCCTGAGATCTATAAGAAGGTGAGTTGGCATAGCAGGACATTTCACCTCAGGCGTGTTTACCTGTAGGCATAAAGACTTTCTCTGAGTAGTTTTAAATGGCAGTTGGACCCCAAAATCCCATCCACATAGTATACAGTATGATCTAGGTAAGCTGGTATGTGTACTGATCTGCATACATACGGTATGAAAGCTCAGTGAAGGAGTTTCTGCGATTGCTGTGGGCTGAAGCCAAATAAATTTCATGTCTGTGGAGCCAGTGGCAATAATTGTTGCAATCTCTGAAACTGGAGACCTGGCTGCAGCAATTTAGGTAAAGGCTGTAGAAATTTAGGTAAAGCTATTTAGGTACCAACTGGCACTGGCCCAGTACTCAGCACCTGGCCTACCCTGTACCTGTGCCCTCTCCTTCACAGTGCCCCACCTGTTCATCCATCCTGAAACGGCTTCTGGATAGCGCCGGCCAGCCCTGCCAGTTCTGCCGGTGCCCCCGGTGCCCCCAGTCGCACCTGTGCTGGTCCTGCCTCTCCCCCTGGTGCTTCCCCAGCGAGGCCGGCGCCGGTCACTGTGGCAACCGCTCCTGCGACGTGGTGGCCGTGTTGCTGAGCTGCGACACAGTCAACAACCCCACGAGCCACGTCTTCGGGTGCCCCGTCTTCCGCGCCTGCCCCAAATGCCACGGCCTGATCATGCACACAGTAGGGTGCAAGTATGTAGTGTGCCCTAACTGCAATCACAACTTCTGCTTCATCTGTCTGCAGAAAGCATCCAGGTGTTGCCGGCATGAGGACATGTACTTTTCGTTATCCTGCAAGAAGCAGAGGGCAGCCAGGCAGAGGTTTGTGACTTAGCACAGAGGGGATCAGCTTAGCAGGCAATGCCCCCTACATGGGCATGTTTTATGAATTGTTCAGGCAGTTTGTGTAATTTTAGAAAATTGTTCATGTTTCTTTTTGGGAACAAAGGACACTGAGGCAGCAGTGTAGCATGGTGGTTAAGGAGCAGGACTCGAAACCAAAAGGTTGCAGGTTCGATTCCCCACAGGGGCACTGCTGCTGTACCCTTGGGCAAGGTACTTAACCCATAGTTGTCTCACTACATCTCTGGATAAGAGCGTCTGCTAAATGCCAATGCCAACAATGACACTGAATTCAGAGGCAAAGGTGTTGGGTCTTTCCAGGCTGTGAACTTAAATGCTATGGCAATATAGGTTATCAGTGAGGAGGTGCAACAGCTAGGATGGAAACATGGACAAGCCTTCAAGGTCAACAATGGATATTAGAAATAAAAGATTGCTGCCTTCTTACTGACAGTAAGGAAAAGGAACAGTTCACTTTTTTCACTTTCACTTTTTTTCAGGAATTGGGCATCAACATTTAATGACCTAAATCTTAAGTCCCAATGAAATCCTATGTGTGCATGCTATTAATGCTGCAGTGGTTCTTAAAAATATTCAACAGCCAATCAAGCAGTTCTGTTTCTATACTCTTAGGCAATCCTTATGTGGCATAAGTCTACACCCACTCAGGAATATTTTGAGGGTGATGTCATATATGCATTGTTGTTAGCCATGAAATGGCAGTTCATATTGTTGTCCTGTGTTTCTTTTCACTGGAGCTTTTTGGAATGTTTCTACTGTGTTCTTCAATTGTAATCCTCTAGGAGCACATGGACTTATAGATCAGAAGGTACAGCGTGCTAAAGTTGTAAATAAAGACAGAAATAAACATGTCAGTCTTTGTTCCTGAAAAACATGTCAATGTTCCTGTCCTCTTTGTTTTTTCAACTGTCATAATACATCTGAAAAACACGTATATATTGAAATAAATTAATGCTTCTGAACAACTCCCAGCAGAATAGGTGGACAATTATGAAAGGAGAGTGATGAAGGAGATGGATTATGAATGAGATGATGGAGGCAGAGCGAGTCAGAGGAAGGCCAGCGACAGGAGCAAGCACATCTGAAGAGGAAGTAATGAAGACTGATGCTGTGGCGGCTTTGGGGTATCAGCAGGGGCTGGCGACAGACATTTAACACAGAGACAGCGAGAGAGAGTGGGGGGGGAGGCAGTCTGCACAGGAAAGATGTGGGCGAGACTAACGCCCAGTCTGGGCCCAGGGATTACTTCCAGTATTGTCGCTATTGGGATTGCCCCATCAGGTGGAAAAAAGAGCAACAGCGTGAGAGAGAGAGAAAGCAATAGAGAAGGGGTTGGGGGGAGAGGAGATGCTCAATATTGTATCCATTCCGCTGCGTGCCCTTTAAAAAAAAGCCAGCTTCGATTGTAGATATTGGAAGCCAGCTGGGCTGGTGAAGCCTTAACCTTCTCCGCAGGGTGGGGTTTAAGTGCAGCAACAGAAAGTGAGAATGCCCTAGGAAGCCCTCTTTCCAGTAATGCACTGAGGGGTCATGAGGGGCCCTGAAGTCCAAGAGACGTAGCTGAGCTGGACTTGGCAGGTTCCAGTCAGGCTGGGTTGTAATAGCATATTGATGCCTGTAATAAGGTGTAGTTATAGACACAGTTATACATACTGTAACTGGAAATGGAGGTTGTTCATAGCTCTCTCGACTTTTTTAAGACACAGAAGGATAACTAAAACTATGATAGCATCTCATAAAAAATGACATTTTATAATATTTGGTTTTTTTCTTTGCTTTAGGAGCTGTCCAGAGGGTATGTTCATTATCCACGTTATCCATATTGCTTATAGCTCTGTTTCTATTATGTTCAAAACTCTGAAGCATTGTATTTATTAAGCTTTGGCATATTGCTCTTGTTGGAGGACAGTGTTAATGGACAGAATGGTAATGAGAGTGGGATTGTTGGTGTCATGTATTTCTCATTTCCATCTCTCTCCCTTGGGGGGATTTAAATCCTCCACCCCCCCACCCCCTGCCACACACACAAGATGCTGTTTCTCCAGGCCTTGGTGCGCGTTGTGTAAGATGTGGAAAAAATCGCATTTCAAGCAAGACACTGCTCGTCAATTAGATTCCATTAACTCCATCTCCAGCTGCTGTCCTATTAAGCCATACCCCTCTGTCTGCTTCAGTGACACACTCCCACTCATTTAGTGGTGACTCAGACACCGCATGCACACAGACACACACACACAGACACACACACACACACAAACACACACTCACATGAACATGACTTGCCTTGTTTTGCAAATGACGTCATGTTTTGAAAGACATCAGTCTATTCCTAAAGCACCAAACAAACAAAAAAGTACAGTGGAAAATATGAAAATATATTCTGTCAGGTTTTTTTTTACTTGTCAAAAGATTAACATATGATTCCCTCATATAATCTGTGCATTACAGATCATTTTCATGTACAGATCCTTTCATGTAGTTTTTTAGATTTTTGCCAACATGGACAATTATTTTCATTTGTAGCCACAAGATTGCAAATTTCACATCTAATGCATTTATCAGTCAAAAGGAAAGGAATAAAGAGCGTGACTGAACAGTTAAGACAACAACCCCGTTTGTTCTGACAGCACAGTTTCTGCAGTCAACTACACAGGTTGGTATGAAGGCCTAGTTGAGGATCAAGATATCAAAATAAGCCTATGTGACTATTAATAAAAGAATTGTATGGGAAAAGTTTCTATTTACATTTAGTCATTTAGCAGACCCTCTTAACCACAGCAACTTACAAGAGCGTTTACGCAGGCAACAGAAAGTAGGGGTCATCACATACCATACAGCATTCTGCTAAGTGCCACAGTAGCTAAAAGAGGGAATTCGAGGATGAAGTGCTTTTACTTAGCGTATGCATGTTCAGAGTTCAGGGTTGGTCAAACCAAGATGCAGTCTGAACTTTTTCAGTCTGCTGAAGGTAGCAGCAATGTTGTCATGCTGTCATGATGTTATGTTGCGTCAGAAAATTGTGCCAAATTTACTGGGACCCTCCACTTCATGTCATCACATTGTGGAAACCTAACTGCATTCGTTGCCATGACAATGTTGGTGTTATGACATTTCATTGATATGATTTCTGTCTGGTGTCCATTTTACTCTGCTGTGAGACTAATCTTAATCTGAATCATTCAAAACAACAGGTTTTGTAGCCATAGCTATACTCGCTATATACATGCTGAAATGTATGGAAAATAAATCCAGTTAAAAAAAACGTACATGGATAAAACCAACAGTATACTGAGGACAAAAATATTAAAGAGACAAAAGTATTTAAATCAACCTTTTTATTATCAAACTTTTGGATGGAGGTGCAGCAATGACTTTTGTAACATTAGGGCTTGGTGAGAGTCTATGTGGACATGTCTACTCTGGACATGTTGTCCCAACCTCATGGCAGCATTCTGAGGACACTGTTAGCTGGGGTCTTTGGGCTCCAGGTTAGATTGAAGCAATGTTGTTAATTTATTATTAATTTTTTAGAATCAGCTACGACCAGCTGCGCAGCAGGGCGAGGTCCTGGTGGGATGTTGGCAGATGCTGCGCTGTCAGTTCGGGGCTGCGAGGCCCATGTCCTCGGTGTGATGCCGTGGGCGTTCACTCCTGTCTGTCTCCAGGCGGGGTGTCCGGCGGGGCGCACAGCCCCCCAGGGTCACACCCCAACAGGCCCCGCAGGTTGCAGACGAAGCGGTACACGTAGCGCTTGCCAGCGGTCTTGTGGATGATGTTCTTGTCGTAGTAGTAGCGCAGGCCGCGGCTCAGCTTCTCGTAGTTCATGTTGGGCTTGTTCTTCCGCCGGCCCCACAGGCGCGCCACCTGGGAGGGGCGGAGAGGAGGGGGCAGGGTGGAGAGGAGGGGCAGGGCAGGGGTGTGGTGTGAGGGCAACACAACAACATGCACAGCCCAGGGGTCAAAGAAAGAAGGAAACAGCAAGAGACAGAGAGATAAAGAGGCACATTAAGGAGAAAAGGGCTTTGTGTGTCTGCTGGTAAGGAGCGGCTGAGAGGGAAAACAGAGCAGAGCAACAGAAGAAACAGAGGAAAAAACAAATTCAGAGGAGGGTCGGGGGCAGGGGAGAGGTACAGAGTAAACCGTCTGCTTGAAAATGAAGCCATTTACTGGTGTGTTGTGTACAGTAACAGATGAAACATCTGGCAGTCTAATAGTGATTTAAAGAATCTCCTTATAAACACTTTTAAAATGAATGGGACGCTCAGTGACAAGCAGAGGAACATGAGTAATAGCCCAGTTAGTCATTAATTAGCCACCAGGTAGCATCTTGCCCATTTATTTAACCAGGGAATCTCTTGAGGTTCAGAACCTCTTTTCTGAAGGACCGGGCATAAAGGTGTTTGGTATATCAAGCTGTCCCATATATAGAAAGGTCTGACCTTATAGACCACCCAGGCTCAAATGTCACCTCCCAGCCACCCATTTTCCCATCACACCCTTCTTACCTCGTTAGGGTCCGTCAGTTTGAACTCCCAGCCATCCCCGGTCCAGCTGATGAATGACTGACAGCTGCGATCAGAGAGAAGCTCCAGTAGAAACTGCCATAGCTGTATGGGCCCACTTCCTGTGGTGTGAAATAGAGTGGGTGGGGTTTAACTATTTGGAAGCTAAATAATGCATGACCCTGAGGTTCTAAATCAGCTCATCAATCAAGCAATAAACCTGTGTATGATGTGTAAATTACATTTTGTAATTATATTGTCACAGAACACCACTAAGAAACTAAATTGTGAAATAACAAAAACATTGAAAACAAAAACACCCGAGTTATTGCCAAAGACAGAAACAAGGTAGAATGACACAGAACAGTGTAAACACAGCAAATAGCATACAGTGCCTAATGTAAGCATGTTCATTCTTTTTTATCAAGAATGGCTGCTTACCAGTATAACCAGCAAGAAACACTGCTGAGACCACAGCTCTCCCACATCCACTGAGGTCCCCCTTCTCCCCCACAAACTCTTTGAAATTTCCACCTTGGTGTGGTAGGGAGTAGGCCTCGCTGGACATGGGCCCATCCCTCTCTTCCTGCTCCGGGTCTTGGAGCTGACCAACCCACGAAACTGATGTAGTTATCTCTGTAACACTGCAGCATGGTGGCCCCACCTCCAAGTCACAGTCTGAAAAAAGGATACAAGCTACATTCAATTGCAGAGGAAAAGCTTTTATCCAGAACAACTTACATTGGACTGTCCATTTCTACAGCTGAAATAAAATGAAATAAAACCGAGAAACATGCTAACCTGTCCTGCTGAGCTGAGTGAGAGGCGTGGTGGCTTCCTGTTTCCTTGCCAGCCCTTCCTGCTTTACCTGGAAGTAATCCTGGTTTCCTGGGGTCACAGGGTCAAGGGAAAGGACCTGCAGGGGTTCAGCCAGGTAACTGGAGAGCTGTGGGTAACTGTGCTCATCTGGGTACTGGGTATGCTCAGAAGAATAATCTAAGGAAAGTATGGAGGCTAATGTCACTGTGAGGGGAAGGACCCTGGTCCACAGAAAAAGCTGAGAACTGACCCGGCTAAACCAGATTTTGCCAGGCAATTATTGTCTATGAGAAGGATGTAAGCTAAATCAAAGACACTAAATGAAATATAACTAAGAAAATGAAAGAACAGGAGCAATGCAAAGGTAAAAAGTGTGTCCCTCATTAAAAACGATAACAGACTACATTTATAAAATGCCTTTCAGGGATCTGGTAGTGTATCCTCTGACAAAATAGAGAAAGTAACTGCTCAACTGGTCTAACAGCTGGGAGTAAAACCAAAAAGCAGGCTTATAACATGCCCTGGCTTTCACAGAGCAAGGCAAACATCCCCGGGGAAGGTAGGTGAAAGGCATGGAGACACACAGTTGAACTGAGTTCTTACCTGTGACCAGCTCGGAATGGGAGCAGGGGACGGAAGTGCAAGGGAGTGTGGTATAGCCGCAGTCCGTTCGACACTCTGAAACGCATGCATGCAAACACACACACATACACACATTCACAAATACATATTTGTTATCTTTGTGAACACTGGGGAAATGCATTTCCTCTGAAACAATAGCTGTTGTTTACCATCACATCATTAATTATCATTAATCATTCACATCAGTGACATATCCTACACACCTGTGATGAAGTTGTTGTAACTAGACTATTTCTATCATCATATTTACAGCCAGGCCAAAGGAAATGAACAATCTTGTTCTTTCAGTGCTTCATAACACCCAAATAATTTCTTCAGTCTTCAGGATAAAATGTATATGTGCTGTATTCAGCGAGGTTACATATATTGTGCCATGTCAATGCATTCATAATGCAGCTTTCAGTAGTTTAATGATAACAATAAATTGGGCAGTATGCCAAATTATGACTGACTTGCAGGTCTACCTGTTAGATGCACATTTAATTTTCCCAGCAGATAAAGCTTTTTAGCTTCATCCGAGTGGTTTCACAGATCAGATGTGTTAACCTCAAAAGAATTGCTTGTTCTTGACCATTTGCTTACATCAAATGCAAGTATCTTCACTATAAGTATTTTTCCACTTTTCTCAGCCACAGCTGAGTGTCCCTGAGCATTTGTTAAGGGCAAGGGCTGCAGTCACGGAAGCCACAGTGTTCTGGGTAAGAGGTCATACACAGCCACATCCTGCTATCTTAATCCTTTTCAGGCACAGAAATATATTCTACGTTTCTTTAATTAATGCTTGAATAAATGAAGAAAGATGTATGAATCACATTTAGCTATTTAGACAACTGATTAGGTGCCCTGATTGGGTTTTGTTTGTATTGTCACACTTATCACAAAGCAATTAGTTGACTGCAGTTCAGACTAACATTTCTATATTTTTGCCAGTAAGCAGGCTTGAACACTAGAAGTAATAATGTATCAAGTAGAATGTGTACCAGAAGTGGACTTTGAGCAATATTATAGCTGGCAATAGACTGTATAGGTATTGCCATAGGATCTGCTAGGTATAGCCCTGGATCTGGAGAGTGGAAACATCACTTTAAGCAGTTTAACTTCCTTAATTCCTTCATATTGCATTCCCCAAATGTTGCTGAAAATGGCTGTACAAAGATTTGTTTCTTTGTGGGCCAGCCCTGCTTCTACTATTTCTTTGAATATATCATTCCTTTGCAGGTATACTAAGCAGGGAATGTAAATGGTTCAGAAAGAAAATGTTTACTAGGAGCAGAACCAAAAATCAGAATGACAATTTATAATGTTCAAGAATGAAAAAAATATTTGAAAAAATTCACAATTGTGGAGTAAGCGGCAAAAGAATTGACTACTGGAACGAGAACGATCTGTAATTTTGACAAACAAACTACATTCAACAAGGAAAGCCCAAAGCACTTTGGATCTCCTAGCAAGTTGCTATGAGCAACTACACACACCCTGCTACTTGCAGCAGGTAGAATTTACCTGTGCCAATATAATTTTGGCACAACATACTGTACATACAGGTGAATAAAATCTGAATTCAGGGCTAATAATCAGATCCACTTTGTTTATTCAATACTATAGCGCAGGAGCTCTGGGTGGGTGGTGGTTGCAAGAGAATCTGAAAAGGTGAGAGAAGAAGATCTGGGGCAGGACGGTATATTTACTGTTGTTGACTATGTGCAGTCAGAGTAGGATGTGGGTGAGCAAAGGGGGAAACTTTCACCTGCTGCAGACGATGCAGCAATAGATGGAGGATGAGAGATGATTCTTTAGGAAACGAGCCATCAAATGCTGAGCTGTCACCTTGTCAGAGCTCACTGGATCCAGAATATGAATATTTTAACAATCCCTGTTCTTGGCCAACCAAGTTAACTGATCTCAAACAGATGTGATGAGATTGTTATGTTAAAAGTAGTATTATTAACTATTCTATTTATTTAGTTATGGTTAGGAACAGACCACAAGGGAAAAAAATCTGTTTCTGTAAACACATGGTTAGATTATTAGCTTTTTAGCAGACGCATAGTAAGTGATATGTTTTCCCCTCTCACCACTGCGCATAGTCTCCAGGTGCTCCCATAGAATTTCTCCAGCAGTGCAGTCAGAGGTCAGGGCCAGGAATTCTTCTCTGTCCAGGGAGCAGAGCTCATTCCCGGGCATACCCCGCAAATCCGGGCCCAGGCCATGGAGGCTGAACTCAGCCTGGCACCAGTCTAACCAGTGACTCACCTCCCACTCTGACCACAGTTTGGGGTCTTAGAAACAGAGAAAGATAGAGACTACTGATGAGAAAGGGATCCACATCTTTTTTACATACTAACCTGTTTGCTGTTTTCAGGTTTCAAATGTCTTCAGCTAATAAACTGCTATATAAATGATCACAATGACTAATCACTGATGCTAATGATCTGCTAATGATCTGCCTCCCAAGTAGTGCTTTTGCTTTACATTATATCACAATTGCTTAGCAGATGCTCTCATCTGAAATAATTTACATAGCATACAATTTCAGGTAATATTTACTCTACAATTCAGGTTAAGTGCTTTGCCCAAGGTTACAACAGCAGTGCCCCACTGTGGAATCAACCCTTTAAGCTACAAGTCCCGTTTCTTCTATAGTTCCACTATACCGCACAGCTGCCCCAGCACACACAAAACCTCTGTCACCAATTCATTCAATCAATCACTAAGCCACTAAATGTGTAACCATTTTAAGCTAGACGAAGGCTAACCTATACAATTAAGCTGATATGAGTAGCACGTAAAGCAATGATGTGTTTCTGTGGCACAGCATTTCTGTAACATTTCAGTTCATAGCTTCAGCGCTTGGTGTACAATGTTCCGCCAGCACCCCGTTAACATTACAAGCACTGGGGCTGCACACTCTACCCAACATCCCGTTTCCCACGCAACATTTTCACGGCGTTTCCATAACGTTGCAGCTCTACCTGGGGGGAATCGCAGGCGGATTCGCTCCTGTGTGAAGCCGGCAAAGGTGGCTTTCACAGCCCGGCTGAGGACATCCTTACTGGTGGGAGTGAGAGGGGGCACCACCAGGGAGTCCGGCTCTGCATAGCGAACAGAGCAGGACCGTTAGAGAGAGGAGATAGACAGGCACTTCAACGCTCCAGACAGACAGACTGACAGACAGATGGGCAGGCAAACACAGCTAGGCAGGTGTAGAGAAGAAGAGTGAAAAAGACAGAGGAGAAGAAGTGGCAAACCTACAGACTTCGACAGTCCCAGACAGGTAGAGCAAAACCAAGACAACCATATCAAGCCTCTGTTGATAAGGTGTCACTTCCATTGACAAAATCAATCATTTTCTTTTTCTTTTCATTGCATAAGAGAATTTATAATAATTAAATAAGAGAATAAACAACTTTAACCTCATCAGAGTGTCAAGTTACAAGTTACTAAACCATTCAGATGACATTCTTGCCCCAGAATGCTCCTGTGCAATTTTGAATGCTTCAGTCAGGTGGATGCTGGTTACCCTCTACAGAGGCCACAGGTTCAATGACACAAAGTACTAGAAAGAAGACTAACATGATGAGTGGACCAGTAAGCAACAACCCAGGTGCACAGGCGGCAGCGAGAGAAGACAAAAGGAGAGGAGGGGGACTGTACCGTAAGAGCTCCAGTCCATTCTGCTCTCCAGGAAACGAGTGGTGAGGACGACCAGGATGAACAGAGCCGGGAGGGGACAGAGGGGGAGTTTAATACGACACGGCCGAGGAGGGAGGAGGTGAAGGATATGTGTCAATCTCATGGACAGGGGACAGGGAGATGCCGTAATTACCAGTTTGGGGGCGGGGGGGGGGGGTGGATTTCAAAAATAGGCAGGCATAAAGGGCAAGAGATGGAGGGGGACTGAGGGGAGGTGAAGATAGGGGAGGTACCCAAGAGTGGTAACAGGGTTTAGAGCCCAGCTGTCTGTCAGAAAGGGTTGGGGAAAATGAACAAAGGCAGGGAGAACTCTGATGTCACTGACCGCAGCTAAACACTGGGTGGCATCAGTGGACCTGATCCATGCTATCAGCCTGATGGCCCATTGTGGAGGTCAGAATGCACAGCAATTATGACTTTTTCTTGCTTACCCTACTCTCCTGGATGAGAGCCCGAGTACAAAGCATGATAGTAATGAAAAGTGTGACCATTTCAATATGTGGAAGAAATGACTGGTCTTTCCCAATAAAACCAAAGTAGTGCCCACCTCCCACCCTTTCTCATTAGCCAGTGAACAAAATCCATTTTTCTCCATTTTTTGACAAACACAGCCTCATAGATGAGTGGGAGATGCTTCTACCTAGCCTTGACTTGACAACACACTGAAGATAAAACCATCTTCATTAAAATCAACTGGTTTAGATGCTAAAGAATTTCTTCTGTGATATACTTAAACTAAATTACGCCCCAGTTCATCAGTCTCTCTACCAAAAATTCCTATGTACAGTGGTTGTTCTCTCAACCATTGCACCATTTTCAAACATACCCACCCTGCCAGAATTTAACCACTACATCCCATGTCAAAAAAAGTCTTGAAAAGTTGTTTCTGAATCAGTTATTACCCAGACCTCTAAAATTCATGTGCCGGGCAATCAGAAAGTATTTGACCGCCTGCCTCTTTTATAATACTTGTGAACTTCCAGGCCTGCATCGTCAGAATTGTGCTCCCTTCAGCATCGAGTGCTACATAATGGTACTAATTCAACACACTCTGATTAGATGGCTACACAGCATGCTAAGTCTTATACACTGGCTCCTGAAGGCACAACTGTCATTAACGCTGAGCCGTTGGATCAGGTGGAGTCTTTCAAATACCCAGACTGTAAGTTCTGAAACAGACACAGCAAAGACCAAGTGCCCAAGCTTCTTTGTCTGCTCAGAATGGCTGCTCTTGCTTTACAGTGGAACAATAGAACATCTAATAACCTACTGTAGTGTCTATTATTAACAAACTATTGAAAACCTCCAAATCACTTATCCTCTTCCTTTGCCCCGCATCTCAGAGGTTAGTAATTATTCCATTACCCTTCACTGGTCATAAGTGGCACAGGTGCCAGGGTGAGAAAGTACCTTTCAGCTTTATTCCAATGGCTTTCAAACTTAGAAGCCCAAAAACCCAAATGTGCACAATAGCATACACATATCCAGTCATTTTCAAATGCATTCTTTCCTTTCTCTAAGTGTTAACCACTTCTGCGCTGCAAGTGTATCTATTTTTGTACATGTCACTGCTACTGCATTGACCTGAGTTTGAAGGTCACTGACTCAGGTGTGACTAAGCTGTGGACATTTGGAAAAAAATGTCCTAACCTGGAAGGTCAATGAATTAAGATGAAGGCCCTCTTCATTTATTTAATTTTTCACTCCCTTTACCCTTTCTGCACCCCTGTTTTGGAATCAGGAATTGCACATCAGGCTCGCCTTGTCATGACAACAGGAGCCCTGGGGAGAGTGAGTACAATGCTTCAATACACTCACATACTTTGTTATTTGTTTGTGACCATTTTTCACACTGCAAGTCCAACAGTACACCACTGTGAAGCATCTGCCCATTGAAGGACAGATGTCACTGCTGACATAATGTGAGTGACAAATCAAAGTGTGCCCAAGAGCTCTGAGCCGAGGAATCCCTTACCACAGACTCACCCCTGCTCTGGCGGAACGAAGGCAAATTGTTCTGCTCCTGTGGGTTCCAGGACATTGTCGACTGATGACACGGCTGAACTCCAATCCTCTTGGAAAGATCACTTTAGTTGACAAAAGCCTGAACCAAACCTCTTATTTGCATGATCCCTCTGGCCTTCCTTAGTTTTGTGAGGAAGGAAACAAGTGAAATTCTTAACAGAGAATCTTGAAATGTGCTAGTTGTGTGATACATCCCTTATTGTTTACATGTATTAATAGGAGGGGGAAAATCTGACATTTATAGTCAATATATAAAATGCACAAATTCACTATACTCATTCTAATTAACTTCTCACTATTCACTTTTATTGTATATTTATTGTAGCCCTTTCTCTTCATAACGACCATAACCCATGCTTTTTGCCCTAGAAGATTAGATGTTGTTCATTGTCTTATTTTAAACCTCAGCTATATCAAGTGCCTTGTTTACTGTTTTCATTTTAACAAGTGTAATATTTTACTGACTGATTCAAATGTCAGTGTTATTCCAGATACAATCTGGTATTGTATTTCTTATTGTAATTTTATCATACATTGCAAGTTACCTTGGACCCAGGTGATGATGACAATCTTAATAATAAAACCTGACTAAAACTAAGCCTGCAAGGAGCAACCTTGTTTGGAAACAATGTTCAGTGTTTTATGGCACAAAGGTCCCCTAACAGTCCCCGGAGGATGAATAATCTGAAGAGAAAATCACATGGAATGCACACACACACACGCACACACACACACACATACACACACACAGAGGCTTTAGTGAGGATGAGCATCTCCAGGGCCTTTTTTCATGCTTGGCTATGTAACAGACTGTTGGCAGATTTACAAAAACAATATTCTTTTTTCAAACTTTTTTAACATTTAGTGGAGAATGATGGGACTTTGAACAACAGATAAAGGAAAATCTTCTATTATGTCTGTGTCTCATCATTCAAAACCTGAACAAGGCTCTCATCTTTCCTTGTGAAATGGAAATATTGATTATGAGAAAAACACTGAAGCATCTTCTGCTTCCAGAGGAAGCATCTGGTTTGGGGATGGAGCAGTGGGGTGGGGGCTGAGGGCTGAGTGTAGGTGTTTGGGTAGGGCAGCGTGCACATCCATTCTGAGACCTGAAATGTGGGGATTATGCCAATGGATTTCATGTAAGACTTTGAGCTTGTACAAATGTGTGTGTGTGTGTGTGTTTTGGAGGTGGTCTCTAAGCACCCCCCCATTCATCCAGATCTCCAGTCCAGCAGGAGAGTACAGATTCAGACTCAGCTGGGGGTTTGGAGCCCATTGCCAAATGCCACATGCTGGTGGTTTGAATCCTGGATATCGTTGGTTATTTTTTTAACCTCAGTGACACTTAAGACACTGATTACCTTTAAAGGGATATTATAATCTCCTTTCTTACCCTCTATGTCAACCCTCACAGTGCTCATGTAAACTGCTTTCTGTATTGTGTTATCTGGACTCCACAACATACAGCACAGTGAGTACCATGCCCTGGTTTCTGTCAGTTTGGCTTGGCGCAGATCAGTGGCGGCTGGTGAGCTGGAAACAGGGGAGGCCCGAACATTACCTTTAAATCTATCATTACTTTCAACCTGTTCCCCTTTATCCTCCTTGATTAACAAAAGCTACAACGTGAGATTGTTTAATTAACAAGGATAGCAATTTGAATAATTAATTGGCAAGTAATCCCAAAGCTTTATCTTAAATGTTTCACATTATAACTTTCTTGTGTTACAAAATTCAAATTCCACAACAGAGCTAAATTTAGTTAAACTGATTTAAATTACTGAGAATAAACTTTTAGGTTAGGTTGAGTGCAATGAACAATAACGTTTAGAACACAGACCTCACAAAAGCTGTGATGTGTCATGAGCATTTAACGTAATTTAAATCGATAAATGCCATCCTTGTTAATTAAACAATCTCACGTTGTAGCTTTTGCAAGCACACAAACTACAGACAATCTGCGCTGTTTCGCGAGCATAATCATTTACTCTATTTACACGATTGGTGTCGATTATTCTGTGAATTATTTGTTTTATTGTTAATCAAGGAGGATAAAGAG
This sequence comes from Megalops atlanticus, assembly GCA_019176425.1. NCBI lineage: Eukaryota > Metazoa > Chordata > Actinopteri > Elopiformes > Megalopidae > Megalops > Megalops atlanticus. Next base: position 5,760,380 of record CM032888.1, read on the forward strand.
GAAGAGGTTGAAAGTAATGATAGATTTAAGGGTAATGTTCGGGCTTCCCCTGTTTCCAGCTCACCAGCCGCAACTGACACACTTTACATTACATCATTGGCATTTAGCAGATGCTCTTATCTAAAGCGACTTAGATAGATTACAATACTTACCTGGTATCCATTTATACAGCTGGATATTTACTGAGGCAATTCTGGGTTAAGCACCTGGCTCAAGGGTACAGCAGAAATGCCCCAGGACATTTCAGGACTGGAATGGAGGATGTGGAGGTGAAATACAAGCTATAGTTCACCCCAAACATCGACCAGTGACAAATTAAAAATTCTAAACTTAGACCTATTAGTGCTGGTGCAGAGGCTGAGGGTTGGAAATGTGGTCTTTCGCAGAAACCTCAGACCCCAGTGACGTGGTCCTGAAGCACAACATGCAAATGGCTTAGTGTGATGTTTGTGTGTGTGTGTGTGTGTGTGTGTGTGTGTGTGTGTGTGTGTGTGTGTGTGTGTGTGTGTGTGTGTGTGTGTGTGTGTGTGTCTGTGTGTGAGTCAGGAGGGTCTATATTAACTGGTGTAGAACAAAGCTGGCAAGCATCATTCTCTGCTTTGAAGTCTCTGGAACACAACGTGCCTCGAACCTCCAGCCAAGACCTCAGTACCTGAACAGCACCCAGCTACGTGGAGGAACCTTGAAGAGGGGTATGTGGGGTCATTGCATTTGCCTTTTTGTCATTTTAATTGGGTTGCTCACATATGAATGCATTCAAGCATGTTTGTCAGCATCGATATAGTCTTATTTGTCATAGCATTTGTAGTCTTTTTGGGGTCATCAGAAACACATACCACAGATGCTTGTTGTTGCCACCAGTACCAGTTTTCTTCTGTGCATGTCTGTGATCAGCAATATTCCACAATTACCAGCTGAAAAAGGTCAAATGTCATAAACCTGTTTTTCCATACATTTATGCTCAGTTGAAATGCAGTTATTATTGCAGACCCTTTCCATTAAATGCAAACATACCTGCATCATTTCAAAGGAAAAAAGAAAAATGAGAGATGACAAATGAGAATTGAAATCCATCTTCAAACATTACAAACAGTCCTGAATGTGTGCTGGCAGATCAATGAACTGGTTGATGATGATGGTGATGAGGGCAGCCCTGGGACTTTCCTGCCTGTTCCTGGCCCACTGCAGCAGCCCTCCCGTGGGGAGTGAGTTCACCGGGCCTCCCTCTGCTCCACGGCCCTGTGTGCTCCTGCAGGCCTCCACACCCAACCCCCACCCAGACCTGGGAGAGCTGTCTGCTGGGGGTGTATCTGAGGGCAGCGGCGGGAGGCAGTGGGGGTCTGCTGGAGCCCAGGGCTCCCTCACTGTGGCTCAGGGCTGTGTGCTGACCCTGTGGGGGGAACAGGGGGGTCACCAGTCCTTCCCCAGCGGGACACGTGTGCCCCTAGAGGGATGGGAGAGGCCCCTTGCTCTCCACTGCAGCTGTGAAGAGGAGGAGGGACGGCCTCGTCGGGTGAGAAACATAACCAGTTACATCATTTTCTCTCTGTGTCAAAATGCAAAGCTCCTCATTCATTTCCTTTCCTCCTCACCAACAGAATGAAACTGCTTACAAGAAATTCCTCCGCCAACATCTGGATACAAACCACTCCGGAGACGATGACCAGTACTGCGATGAAATGATGGAGAAAAGGATAAATAACGTGACCAACAGGTGCAAGATTGTCAACACGTTCATTCACGCCACAGAACAAAAGGTCAAAAATGTGTGCAAAACGAAACCCACTGAAAACACCAATGAGCATAAGAGCACGGAGGAATTCGCTTTAACAAAATGCACCCTGCAGGGAGGAGGCGATAGCCCACCCTGCCGCTACAGAGCCAAAAACACAACAAGCTTCATCATCATCGCCTGCCAGAACAACGAGCCTGTTCACTTCGACGGCCCAGGTGATGAGATTTAGCGGTTCCACAGCTGCTTGTTTCAAGTAACGAAAACAAAACAAACAAGCTTACATAGTGTGCTGGTGAAAAAGTTGAGAGGGTTATGCCCATCTTTGGCAAATGTAGTTGCAATTATAAGTCCCTTAAATAAAGCATTTTTTAAAAAGGATGTGGCAATTGTTTTTTGTGTATTTTTTTATGATCGGCACATCACAGAAACTTAAGAGAGAGAGGCGATGTGACAAGCAAAAGTACTGACCTGCGACTCCTATGACGAGCACTACGGTAGGAGTGAATGTTATTATACCCCACTGCCCTCTAACTCCAACGGGCTGGAGGAATGAACACACACACACACACCTTAGCCTATAGCCATGAGTGAACAGGACAATACAATAACCAATCAGACATCTTGCACAACATATAACCACGGTATACAGACACACTTACCTCTAGATGTGTACCACGAGGTTTTAACAACGTTTCTTTAACTTTGGAGCTGGTAGCTTCACGCACGACCCCAACACGATGTCAATGCTTCATTGCGTGTTTTACATTGAGGGAAGCGTAGGCGGATCCGCGGCAGTGTAAAAAGTCAGCGAATGTGGCTCTGTTATGAGGCTCCGTGAGGGGCATAAATCAGACTTCACGTTGCTCACCTTCGTATGAAATGCTCGCACTCACACACATGAAACCCTCGCGCATTCATACTAAACGTATTCATTATAGACCACACGGCGCCTAGGGAAGTAAAGTTGGTTTTATATTGGACATTCACTACAAATTCGCGTTCGATTTTAAGGGACCATCATCAAACTACAGATTTTTATATTTCTATATTTTTTTATTATACATAAAATTCAATAGGTTTCCATCAATATGAGATATAAATCTCAACGTCACAACGTCCATTCATAAGTGCGAGAAATGTTGCACTTACTACACTCAGTGAAATTTTAAAAAAGGAATATTTATATTTTTAAAGAAATTTTATTGTATACAAAATGTAACGGTTTTCCATCTGCACGCGACACAGATCTGACACCAAGTGTATTTTAAAGAGCACTCAATTTGGCTCTTACTACACCCAATGGATTCTGAAAAATAAAGTATTCATATTTTTAAAGAGTTTTTATCATACACAAAATGCAATAGCTTCCCATCCATATGAGACAGAGATCTCAAACAAAGTGTCAGTGCCCCGGCCCCCTAGCTGTGTGTTTGTTTTCTTCCCCTGTCCATGTGCTTTTGTTTTCCTTGTGTTCTAGCCCCGCCCCTTTCCCCGCCGGTCCCCGCCTGCCTCGTTCCTTCATCGCCGCCACCTGCCTGCCAGCTCACCTGTTCCCCATCACCTCGTATGCTCTGCCCTATTTAGGCCCTGCCTGTTCCTGTTTCGTCGCTAGTTCATAGCAGTGTTTTTCGTGACCTGTTTCGTCCCCGCCGTTTGTTTCCTCGTGCTTTTCTGTGCCTTTCGATCTCGCCTGTGCCCCGACCTGGTTTTTCTGCCTGCCGTTTTTGGCCTGTTTGCCTGTGTGCCTGCCTGCCCCGTTCCTGACTCATCTTCTGCCCGACTCCGCTCCTGGAATTGCCCTCGGACTGTCTACCGGTTCCTGACTCTGCCTGTTCCTGACTTCGCCCTGGTTTTTCCCACGGACTGCCTTCCAGTTACCGACCCTGCCTGTTCCCGGCTCTCGAACTCTGCCTGCCGTTTAATAATAAAGACGCACTTAACCCTGATTGTGCGTGGTCTGCTCTTGGGTCCCTCGTCTGTGTCCTAACACAAAGCTTATTTTAAAGAACACTCAATGTGGCTCTTAGCACAGCCAATGGGTTTTGAAAAGATACATATTTATATTTTTAAGGAGTTTTTATAATACACACAATTCAATAGTTTCCCATCTGTGTCAGATAAAGATCTGAAAGTAGGTCTGTTTTGAAGAATACTTGATGGGGCGCTTACTACATCAAATGGATTCTGAAAAAGTATAGATTTTTATTTTTATGGAATTTTTTATTACACCAAAATTTCAATACCTTCCCATCCGTGTGAGATAAAGATCTGAAACCAAGGGTATTTTGAAGAACATTCAATATGGCTCTTACTACACCCAATGGATTTTGACAAACACAATCATTTATACTTTTAGTGAATTTTTATAATGCATAAAATTCAATACCTTCTGTGATGGAGACCTGTCACTACGGTTGAGTATGTGTAACGGGTGTGGTCAGACTGCGTTGTGTATTAATGTTTGATGTTACGAGGGTCAGCCAGCGAGGGATTTTCGAACCGAAGTTCTCACTGCTCGCTGCCAATCCCTTACGGCCAGCGTCGTTGCCAGTTGAGCTAAAGGCAAATTGCCGTTAGCCTGTTGGCAACGACGCTACTTAACCAGGTCTCGGGGAGTGACGTAACCGTTGAAACCGCTCGGCTACCTGCTACCCGCTACCTAAGGTTCAGGACTCACACGAGCTAATCACTTCAGCTCTGCTACATATGCGCTCTGACTGCCATACCAATAAGCCTGGCTCTTTGGCGTTGCGGTCAAAGCTGCAGCTTGGTACCCCATAGACCTGGGTTCAAGGCTGGGTGGGATGACGATTGTCTCCCTTTGCTACAAATCCAGCTCCTTTGTTTGCCTCCTCCTAAACACACCCAAACCACTGACTTTACAAATGATCATGGACAGGTGGAATGTCTTAACATGCAGGGTGACCAACTGAATGATTAAGTATTTCTAGTCTTCGACAATTTTTATCAATTGCACCTCTTTTTACGGTTAAAGAAATGTTTGTGGTTTGGGGGGGGCAGGGCCTACCTGTGCAACCAAGGGCACCAGCAGGACAGACTCCATCAGCCAAAGAACCCAAGGGCTGGGGGCTGATGGGACTTGTAGGTTTGGGAGAGTGCAGACAAATGGGACTGACCAACATGGGAGGTGACTGTGGGGGAGTTTCCAGTGATTGCTGGTTAATCTTTTATAATGGAATTATATTGGGTTGTATAGAGAGAGCAGTCACCCCACCTGGCTTCAAACCCGAGTCTACAGGGTGCTAAACCTGCCACTTGACTGCAACGCCAAAGAGCCTGGCGTTGCAGTCTCAGAGTGCCCCACTCACTGGTGCTTCACCCATCTCTGGGGTCCCTCACATCGGGGTCAACCTAACCTGGGGGTCCCTCATGCGGCTCACACACTGTGCATGCCTCCGATGACCTTGCAGCCAGCCATCCCACTGCTAATACCACTTGTAGCAAAGGGAGAGAGCAGTCACCCCACCCGGGTGAGTGGTGGCACCCTGGGATGGGAGAAGTATGGTAGGGGAATGTGTGAGGTATGCCTCTGTGTGTGAAGTGCATGGGCGCGCTTCCCAAAGGGGGGGGCAGTGTGACAGAGACCTGTCACTACGGTTGAGTATGCGCTTTGACTGCTATATCAATGAGCCTGGCTCTTTGGCATTGCGACCAAAGCTGCAGTTTGGTACCCTGTAGACCTGGGTTCAAGGCCGGGTGGGGTGACTGCTGTCTCCCTTTGCTACACCTTCCCATCCATATGAGGTAGGAATCTAGGTGTATTTTGAAGAAAACTCAATTTGGCTGTTACTACACCCAATGGATTTGACAGACATAAGCATTTATATTTTTAGTGAATTTTTATTATGCATAAAATTCAATACCTTCCCATCCATACAAGACAGAGAGTTGAAATCAGGTCCATTTTGAAGAATACTCAATTTTGCTCTTACTACACGCAATGGGTTTTGACAAAAATGAACATTTATATTTTTAGGAATTATATTATACATTAAATTCATTAGCTTCCCATCTGTATGAAATATGAAATTAAGTATTTGGAAGAACACTCAACATGGCTCTTACTACACCCAATGGATTTTGACAAAAATGAACATTTATATTTTTAAGGAATTTTTATTATTCACAAAATTCAATAGGTTCCCATCCATATGAGATAGAGATTTGAAATCAAGTGTACTTGGAAGAACACTCAATATGGCTCTTACTACAGCCAATGGATTTTGACAACTTATTTCCATTGTAGTCCTTAGGCCTTGGCGAGCAATGGGGTGAGAGTGAATGTTATTTGTCAACGGGGGGCTCAGGCAGGGACTCAGGCGCAGACAGCGGAGAATGGCAAACGATGGTTTATTGCCAAAAAGGGAAATCCAGAAGTCAGAGTCGAAAAACAGGCGATGTCAAAAACCAGGAAGACACGGCAGAGGTACAAAGACAAAATCCAAAAAGCGAGGTCGAGAAAAACAGGCAAGATAAACACGGGCAGGCAGAATACAAACGAGACTAGAAAAGCGCTGGTTGCAAAACAGAAAACTGAGACGAACTGGCAAAGGGCTAAGAAACAGACAGGAATATAAAGGGAACACGCTAACAAGAAAACGAGACACAGGTGAACAAGCGGGCAGGTGAAGCAGATGAGCAATCGGGCAGGGAAACAAGGGGCGGGGCAGGCAAGGGAGAGAAACGAACACAAAAGCACATGGCAGGGAAAAAAAACAAGCGGCTACGTAGCTGCAGCACTGACAGTTATTATACCTCACCAGCCCTCTAACTCCAACGGGCTGGAGGAATGAAAACACACAGAAATGGACATACACCCTAGCTTATGGCCATGTGTGACTGACAGGACAATACAATAACCAATCAGACATATTGCACAACATCTAACCACAGTATACAGACACACTTACCTCTAGATGTGTACCACAAGGTTTCAACAACGTTTCTATAATGTTGGAGCTGGTAGCTTCACGCACGATCCCCACACGATGTCAATGCTTCACTGCGTGCTATACATTGGGGGAAGCGTAGGCGCATCCGCGGCGGTGTAAAAAGTCAGCGAAGGTGGCTCTGTTATGAGGCTCCCTGTTGTGCATAATTCAGACTTTACCTTGCTCACCTTCGTATGAAATGCTCGCACTCACACACATGAAACCTCGTGCTTTCATATTTAACGCATTCATCATAGAGCACATGGCACCTCATATTCTATGCCGTAGATAGTTCCAAAAGGGTTCGTATTTGTAAATCACAATGCGAACTTGATTTAACGTGTCTCATATTACAAAACTTGAACACTACCCAGTCAATTAGAATGTGCCAAACGATAACCTCGAGAACAACGGAACAGAGCAGACCTGCAAATAATATGGAACGTTTTGCATGTATCTGTGATGGAGTACATCTGCACAACTCTCTCGCCTATTCTAATGGGTGCATTTCCATTTCCCAGGACAGATAACAGTTCAGCTGTGTCAAATTTGTATACTAATGAGTGTTTCGTAACTGAATGTTTTATGTATTCATTATATAGCAGTTTTTCGTCTGAATCTCCAAAGTGAATACTTTAGAGGTTGTGGCCGTTACAGCAAATCTTTATTTTCAGGTGTTGTATACGGTATCAAACACAACCAACACAAAGACACCAATAATCTCTTTGCCATTTTCCCAGGGCCGTACTGTAATTGCTCCACGTATATCAGTTTTCTCGAGGTTATGAAGTTGCAGCCTCCACTTCAACCCATGTTGCGTTGCCCAAGTAAGGTTAGGTCAATAAACGATAATACGCGACACTGCGATACTATAGAGTATCGATGATATGATTCTCATAACCGTGGTATAAAAGCGTACTTTAATGCACTTGTATGAGCAGTTATAATAGCGAACACCTGCAATCGACCTTGTGATGTTTCATATTCACATATTCATATTCACAGTTACCTAGTATGTCAGTAGAGGGCGCATGCGCGCTAGGTGGCTTCGGGGATGGAGCAGGGAAAGAACAAGATGATGTACGACAGGTGGAAGGAGGCGTCTGCATTAAACACCAGGAACAGTATCTGAGGATTATTATAGATTCTCTAAATGTGTGAGAAGTAGTGGTACCAGTGGTAAAAAGACAAACGTTCTTTTAGTTTATGTTGTATTAACTTGTACTACCTGGGCTGAAAACGGCACACGCTTTGACAGCTGAGGGAGAAGGCTAGTGCTGAGATGGTAAAAGTACTCTTCTGGATTGTAGAATTGGATTCAAAACCGGCCATATCATATACCAGTAGTTCCTAGGAGCCCACAGTGGAAGAACAAACTGGTCTCATTTCAGGTCATATTCCCTCCTCTCTTCATTGTGCTGCCCTAAAAGGATTTGTGAGGCATCTGTGTAGTCTCTCACTGATGTCAGCGGGGACGTGGCTGTCTGCCCCCCTGTGGCGTGCTGCCGCAATTGCAATGTGAAAAACAGCCACTGGCTGTGTAAACAGACGTTGGCTGTGCTGGCAAAATCGACCCCACATCTGCATCCAGAGATGAGAAATAGTTTCACCAGAGAAGGCGGTTATCAGAAACATGTGCCCACGTTGCCCTACTCACCATTAGTGCTCCAGGGACTGCACTGAAACACAGTTCTCTGTTACAGGAACTCTGAGACCTTTGTGGTGCAATGAAACCATTCGACAATACCAGTAGAGTACAGATGACATCTGAAATAAACAGCTCCCCTTTGTAACTTTCCAGGTGTTGTGGAGAACCCCAGCGTGAGAACGCCTGTTTCCAAAGGACGTAAGCTGTGGATGCTCTTCCTCATAAGGAAAGCCTATATCCAGTGCATGAACACATCCACCACTACTAGGAGTAAATGATATTCTCTTTTGCTGTGGGGAGCAGACATGTGTAATGAATTTGCACACACTGAATGAACCACAAATTCAATGGTACACCCAGTACCTGCTTTGCACACTGAGCAAATGATATTTCAGCATGTGTAAGTATGTATGAGAAGCAAGCAATCTGCATATGTTTACCATTCAGCTTTTGCAAAAGCACATGCTGCTTCGGGCTAGGGGCTAAAGTGAGTGCACATTGTCAAACTGATAAGGGCAAGTTGCATTCCCGTGTTCTATTCCAACAAATCATTCTTTCCTGGGTTACGTGTTAAGAGTTCATAGAGGTGAGTGGCCTAATCACTGTAGCTCTCTATGAAGTCTAGGCAAAACCAACAATCACCAAGAAAGCGTGTAGTGATGCGGCAGTGTACGTGCGTGGCAATTTTTCTACAAGCTGTGGTTTGGCTGGAACAGGAATCTTTCCTCCTGTTGGGTGTTTGACTCATAGTAAACAAAGAGACTTGTATCATTAGCACCACCTTTTTGGGTTAAATTGTAACCCTGATGTTTCCAGTAGATATTCTTCCATGGTATCTGCTCTTTTCAGCATATTGAAATGGTGTGTGGTTGTGAGCAGCCCGGTAAGATGTTTGCCATATGTTGGTGAAACAAAGTAGGGGAGTTATGAAACCCTTGTGATACGCATACCCAAAGTATACTGTCTCTAAAAGAGAAACAAAGTTTGTACTGGCTATCTTTGCATGCTGACATACTCCAAGAAGTGCTGGATACATTAAGGGTAGAATACACTTTTACAGAGCTCTGGAATGGTGTAGCATTGGGTGTATACGTAATCAGCTGCCTGTAATTAAGACTGCACTTATTTTTATAAAGTGATTTCCTCATCCTACCTGTGGTGGTGTTTTCATATCTGTTGGTGTACACTGTGACATCCCCATTACTATCAACACTGTCATCTACTCTTAACACTCTATGTCTGTTCACCTCTGGGCCTTCAAAGTCATCCTCTTCAAACCCACGATTGACTGAGGTGCTACATGCCAACAAGACTACACTGTGCTTGGCTGAATAGACATTAAAAAAAAAAAAATCAAACCTGCCCTCTGATCACCATCTCAGCTTTGTCCACTTCTGTCTCATCTGTGAAGGGTTCCTACTATCAAATTCAAGAGCTCTCTGGAACCATCTGAGGCTATTCTTCTCTACTTTTTCCTGTATCCATCCTATTTCATCCTTATTTGCCCCTAATCAGTCTCCAACTTGTCCCACTACCATCTCACCTCCTTTCCCAGTATTCCCTACTGTTTCTAACACAGACCTCCTACAGCACACAAGACTGGTCCAAAACTACCGGCCAAAATGATGGGCCTTCTCTCTTCTGTTTCTTCAAAAATAATGGGTTGTATCCACCTACGTATTTCATTTTCTGACTCAACGTGACCGACTTGATCTGAAAGGGCACGTCTCAAAGTCTCAAAGTCTCAAAGTCTCAAAGTCTCATAGCCTCACCACAGGGGTCCCTCAGAGATCCATCCTTGGTCCTCTCCTCTTTTTCTTTTAAACAAAATCTCTGCGATTTCCTCTTATGTCCTCTCCTATCATTACTTTGCTGATGATAACAATTCTTTCCCTCATTTCCATCTATCAACAACCATATTACTTCATGTATCAAGGCATACATCAACAGTGTGTCTAATTTCATGACCACTACACATCTCAAACTCTGTTTTGCCAAAACCTTTCCACATTCTGTCATCACAACCTCTCCTTCACCCTTGACAATATGAGTGTGTTGTATCTGAGCATCAAAAACCTGGTGCTGGGGCTGGTGCTGAATACTAACCTGGCCTTCCCAGATAATAAAGCAGCAGTGATACAGGTCTGCAGATTTATGCCCTCTAACATCCAAAGAAGCTATTCAGTTTTTTTACTACCAACTACTGGTGCTACTAGTTGTGTCCTCCAGACCAGACTGCTGCAACACTCTTCTGACAATCCTTCTAACTAATGCCATGAGACCTTTCCAGCTGATTCATAATGCAAGCTGCTTGAGTGATCTACAACCAGTCACAATACTGTTGTCACACCTCACCTCATTTCTGTACATTGGCTACCTGTTATGACATAGATCATATTCAAAACTCTGGTTCTAGCATATCGATCAGAACAAAAACTGTCATCTCCATACTTGCAATCTATCATCACATCATACCACACTCCACTGAGTTAATGTGTAATCTAGGCCCATGTCAATAAAAATAATTGTCTCCTCCAAAACCATGACACAGGGGTGGCCTTCTTTAACTAACTGCAAATATTCATTCCACTCAAACAAAGAAGGCCATCCTTGTGAGGCTCCAATAACAGATTAGTATTTTATGACCGGATATAATAAAGTGAACGAGCCATCTTGTACCATCCCTTCTGAACAGCTAGCATCAAATAAACAAGCTTAAGCAGTGCATTTAAACGTTGTGGGGCTGGTACGTCTTTGGCAAATATAGATGCAAGTTTAATTTTCAATAAAGCATGGTTAAAAAGGATGTGGCAACTTGTTCTGTATATTTTTTATGATCGGCACATCTGAGTAATGTATGAAGACAAAGTGCAAAGCCACAGTACCGACCAGCAGGTCCTTTGACGAGCACTAAGGTGGGAATGAGTGTGATCAGACCAAACCACCCCTCTAACCACATGAGTGAGAACGGGCTGGAAACATGAACACACAGAAATGCACACATACCTTAGCCTAGCACTATGTATGACCGGCAGGACAGTAACCAATCAGACATCTCACATAAAACACACTGTAGACACAGTGTGCAGACACATGTTGCCTCTATATGGGACCACCTTCAGAGTGAGTATTTCCATTTCCATTTCTTTTCGGTACAAAAGGATATACTTAACTGTAAGCAGGTTTGGTCAGAATGGTCACCAGCCGTATAGCCCCCGTGTCTACTGTCTATTTCACTATAATGATAGTTGTAAGCAAAGAATGAAACTGGTTCAGAACAACAAAGAATGTTTACTAGGAGCAGAGCCCAAACCAAATGAATTTATAGCATTCTGGAGCACAAAAACACTATTTTATTTAACACTTATTGTAGAAGCAGTGTAACATAGTGGCTAAGGAGCAGGACTCATAACTGAAAGGTTGCTGGTTTGATTCCCTGCTGGGGCACTGCTGCTGGACCATTGGGGCAAGGTATTTAACCCACAATTGCCTCAGTAAACATCCAGGTCTATAAATGGATACCATTGTTAAACAAAAAAAAACTGTAACCAATGTTAGTGACTCTGGATAAGAGCATCTGCAAAAATGCCAATAATACTTTAATGATTGACAACTATGAATTTTTTTAGTCACAAGAAATTTTCACATTTATAAAAAAATAGTTGTTCAGATTACATATCTGAATCTTGTATCTTTTTCCTTCCACTTCAACTACATATTGAATGTTTTCAGATAAAAATATTAAAAATATTTATATTAGGACAGTGTTAACCTTTTTATTTAGTTGTAACTGGTGGTTTTCCCCTCTCACCACTGCACATAGTCTCCAGTTGCTCCCATAGAATTTCTCCAGCAGTGCAGTCAGAGGTCAGGGCCAGGAACTTCTCTCTGTCCAGGGAGCACAGCTTATTCCCGGGCATACCCCGTAACCAATTCCTTCAGTCAAATGCAGCTTGTATCACTTGGCATCCTATGAGTAAGACTGAGCCTGTACAAATACATGTGTGCCATTCTCTGCCCAATTTTCCTTCACATGGGATCTGAGACTGGGGATTGAGGCTAGTTTCTGCAGGTCAGTCTCATCCCTCACGTTGCTCACAAACTGCTTTCCGTGCTGCATCCCCTGGCCTGCATAACAAACAGTTACAATGCTGAGCTCTTCTCAGAAGCATCTGGTGAGCTCTTAACATTTACATTTTTCATTTGGGAGATGCTTTCGTCCAAAGCGACATACAAGTGAGGCAGAGTACAACACAAGCAAAAAGCCATATAATAAGTCAACAAGTTAAAAAACTGCTTTACAACCCAAAGTGAAACAGGAAATGGAAAGTGTGTAGTCCAGGTTACAGCTAAAGCATCATAGTTAAAACATGTAGTGCTGGCGCAGAGGCTGAAGGTTGGAAATGTGGTCTTTAGCAGAAGCCTCAGACCCCAGTGACGTGATCCTGAAGCACGGCATGCATATGGCTCAGTGTGATGTTCCTGTGTGTGTGTGTGTGTGTGTGTGAGTCAGGGGGATCTGTACTTAAACCAGGTCAGAACAAAGCTGGTGAGCATCCTTCAGTGCTTCTAAGTCTTTGGTACAAAACGTGCCTCAAATCTCCAGCCAAGACCTCAGTGCATGAACAGGATCCAACTACGTGGAGGAACTTTGAAGAGTGGTATGTGGGGTCATATTTTCTTTTTTTTATTGAGATGCTCTTGTACTCATGCATTCAAGTGCAACTATTAGCATTAATATTGTTTCACTGTTTTATGGAAACAGTATTCTGCCTCTGTAGATTTAAATCCATGCATGTTTATGATTAGCATTTAAAAATCTTTTTGGGGTTGTCAGAAATGCATACTACAGATAAAAATTTGGCTATGGCTTGTAAAAAGTGAAAATCATCAACAAAAAGATACTAAGGCAGAACTTTTAGCAATACAAAAATGAAAAAGCCTTATTTGAAAATTCTTTTAAAGGGAGATTCATCTCCCTTTAGTCCTAATGGTTTCTTTTACATATTTTTACATACATTATACCTTTTTCCAAAGCACTACAGAGCTCCATACTCCTTTGATCAGCTACTACAGGTACTTTTATTGTTTCCAGCACCAGTTAGTGTTTTTTCTTCTGAGATAAATATAATCCAAAATTACCTGCTGAAAAAAGTTGCTTGTATACACTTTTTTCCATGGACTAATGCATTGTTCAAATGCAAATATTAGTAGATTTTTACCTTACATGCATATACAGCTGAATTAATTATTTATAATTAATAATTATTTATAATTATATATATAAAGACAAAAAATATGAAGTTGAAGAGCAATATTCAAACATTACTGAATGTTTGCTAGCAGATCAGTGGCCTGAATGACGATGACTAGGATGGTGATAAGGGCAGCCCTGGGGCTTTCCTGCCTGTTCCTGGCCCACTGCAGCAGCCCTCCCGTGGGGAGTGAGTTCACCGGGCCTCCCTCTGCTCCACGGCCCTGTGTGCTCCTGCAGGCCTCCACACCCAACCCCCACCCAGACCTGGGAGAACTGTCTGCTGGGGGTGTATCTGAGGGCAGCGGCGGGTGGCAGTGGGGGTCTGCTGGAGCCCAGGGCTCCCTCACTGTGGCTCAGGGCTGTGTGCTGACCCTGTGGGGGGAACAGGGGGGTCACCAGTCCTTCCCCAGCGGGACACGTGTGCCCCTAGAGGGATGGGAGAGGCCCCTTGCTCTCCACTGCAGCTGTGAAGAGGAGGAGGGACGACCTCTCCAGGTGAGAAGTGTAGCTGATTACATCATTTCTTCTGTGTGCAGTATGAAAAGCTCCTCATTGTTCCAATTTCCTCCGCACCAACAGAATGAAAGTGATTATGAGAAATTTGTCCGTCAACATATCGACCCAAGCCGATCCAAGGGTGACAACAGATACTGCAATGAGCGGATGAAGGAAATGGTGAACAAGATTACAGGGGGGTGCAAGCAGTTAAACACATTCATTCACGCCACGGAAGAGGAGGTCACTAAAATGTGCAGTACGAGACCCACCAAGAAACACCACAGCAGGAGGGCATTCAATCTGACAGACTGCAGACTGCTGAAGAAAAAAACGAAGGAATACTGCCTGTATAAAGCTACCGATTTGGTGAAGAAAATCACCATCACCTGCAGGAACAAAAAGCCTGTTCATTTCAATTGCCATGACAAAGTGAACTAGTCATCTTGCATCATCCCTTCTGAACAGCTAGCATCAAATAAACAAGCTTAAGCAGTGCATTTAAATGTTGTGGGGCTGATACATCTTTGGCAAATATAGATGCAAGTTTAATTCCTTTCAATAAAGCATGGTTAAAAAAAAAGGATGTGGCAACTTGTTTTTGTACATTTTTTATGATCGGTACATCTGAGTAATGTATGACAACAAAGTACAAAGCCACAGTACCGACCTGAAGGTCTTCTGATGAGCACTAAGGTGGGAATGAGTGTGATCAGACCATACCACCCCTCTAACCACATGAGTGAGAACAGGCTAGGAACATGAACACACAGAAATGCACACATACCTTAGCCTAGCACTATGTATGCCCGGCAGGACAGTAACCAATCAGACATCTCACATAAAACACACTGTAGGCACAGTGTGCAGACACATGTTGCCTCTAGATGGGACCACCTTCAGAGTGAGTATATCCTCTTTTGCATACAACAGGATATGCTTAACTGTAAGCAGAATGGTCAACAGCCATACAGCCCCTGTGTGTGCTGTAGATTTGACTATAATGATAGTTTACAAGTGTTGTAAACAAAGAATGTAACTGGTTCAGAAATTCAGAGAAAGTTTAGAGCCCAAACCAAATGAATTTATAGTGTTCTGGAGCACAAAAACACTATTTAACACCTAGTGCAGTAGCAGTGTAGCATAGTGGTTAAGGAGCAGGATTCATAACTGAAAGGTTGCTTGTTTGATTCCCCGCTGCTGTACCCCAGGGCAAGGTACTTAACCCACAATTGACAGTAAATATCCAGCTATATAAATGGATAACATTGTAATAAAAAACTGTAACCAATGTAAATCACTCTGGATAAGACGTCTGCTAAAATGCCAATAGTGTAGCACTTTAACGATTGACAACTGTGAATTTTTTTAGTCACAAGAAATTTTCACATTTATAGAGTAAAGAAATAGTTGGCCAGATTACATATCTGAGTCTTGTACCTTTTTACTTCCACTTTATACTAAATGAGGGTTTTCACATATGCCGTGTACATACATCTGCTAAAGCCTCTGGGAACATCTTCAATGATGTTCCTGGAATCATCGTGTGTTTCGGGTCTTTCAACATTATACACCGTCCTCCAGGTGACCTAGCCGGGGCTGATCAGACCCCAGCTTGTGTCCAGATGGCTAGCTACTTCTGACTCCATGGCTCTCCTCTTTTGAGCCACAGCCATCTTGAAGCCCTCTCTGCTGCATCGGTGGTACTGCGGATGGCTCTCCTCTTCCTCTCTCCCTCGATGCCCAAATAACTGAAGGCTCTGGCTAAGAAACAGGCTGCAAATCCCCTGTATCCAACCTCCACAGGGAGACACCTCGCTCTCCATCCAGCCTGCTGACAATCGCTAACCAGTCCTGCGTACTTGGAGAGCTTCCTTTCAAAGGCCTCTTCCCAGCGATCTTCCCATGGGACTGTCAGCTCCAGCAGCACACCAAAGGCGATGGCCTGCTTGGAGGGTCAGGACCGCTTCGCCCACTCAACTCCTGCACTGATAGCTTCAGCGATGGTCTTCAGGACGTGATCATGCCTCCATCGGTACCGTCCCTCTCCAAGTGCCTTTGTGCCATAGCTGAGGATGTGCTCCAGGGTTCCTTGCTTGGAGCACAGTGGGCACACTGGTGACTCTGCTTTGCCCCATGTATGCAGATTTGATGGGCTTGGAAGGACATCATACACTGCCTGGATGAGAAATTGGATGCGGTGTGGCTCGGCTTTCCAAAGCTCAGCCCACATCACTTTCCTCTCAACCGCATTCTCCTATCTTGTCCAAGCTCCCTGCTGTTTCATTCCCACTGCCTTGCACGTTTTCGTCTCCTCCACTGCTGCTCTCACCTCCTCTTGAACTAGGCGGCACCTTTCCTTCCCTCTGCTGGTGTTCATTTGGGGAGTTGGATCTAGCCCAGCTCGGCCTCGTGTGACCACTCCCACCAGCCTCTTGTGGCCAAGCCTTGCCTCTGCTTCCTGAACAGCTTCCTCTGCCCTCCACTTCCTGTCAGTCCTCACTTGGATCCCTGCTTTAGCCACCATCGGATCACTTGAGTCCCTGTACTGTACCACTTCTCTGGCTCTTGTTACCTTAAATTCCTCCTCCAAGGATTTTAAGGGCAGTTGCAGTTTGTTGTGGTGTCCATAGAGTGCGATGCTGCTCAGGTTATTTGGCAGCCTCAGCCATCTCCTGAGGTGGTTGCTGACCCTCCTCTCTAAGGTCTCGACTGTCGAGATTGGAACTGCATAGACGAGGAGGGGCCACAGGATTCTGGAAAGAATGCCATGCTGATACACCCAGGCTTTGAACTTCCGAGGTAGGCCAGACTTGTCCAGGGATTTCAGCCAGCCATCCAACTCAGTGCAAGTCTACTGGATGGATGTCGTGTCCCTCAGACAGCTGTCAAAAACCTTGCCTAAGCTCTTGACTGGCTTCTCTGAGATGGTTGAGATGGCTGTGCCTGCAATGTTGAACTGGAACTTGTCCTCTGCCTTCCCTTTCCTCAGCACCATATATCTTGACTTGGCTGGTTTGAAACGCATCCGGGCCCACTCCACCAGCTTCTTGAGCCCCTGAAGAATCAACAGGCAGCCTGGGGCTGATTCTGTGGTGACTGTGAGGTCATCCAGGTCATCCATGAATGCCCTGATGGGCAATGGCCGAATTCCGCTCAACGGCAACCACCCATCAGGGCATCCATGAAAGCCCTGATGGGTGGTTGCCATTGAGCGGAATTCGTTCTGGGCCCTCTGCACTTCAGTTCAGCAGACTTAGTGAGCATGTTCATGGCTAGGGAGAACATTGTCACAGAGATAGTGCACCCTGTGATGATGCCAATCTCCCCCTTATGCCAGCTTGATGTAATTGCTCCTGAAGAGACCTTCATCCTGAAGTTGCTGTAGTAATCAGCAATGAGGTCTCTGATTCTGCTGGGGATGTGATAAATACCATATTAAGAAGAATATATATTAGAACAGTGTTAACCCTTTTAATTTAGTTGTAACTGGTTAGGAACTTTAGTAAGTGTACAGAACAAAAGGAGAATGAATAATTAGCAGGACTGTTCAGATCGAACAGGAAAAAAAATCTGTTTCTGCTACTGTATAATATGTGATATGTTTTCCCCTCTCACCACTGCACATAGTCTCCAGTTGCTCCCATAGAATTTCTCCAGCGGTGCAGTCAGAGGTCAGGGCCAGGAATTCCTCTCTGTCCAGGGAGCAGAGCTCATTCCCGGGCATACCCCGTAAATCTGGGCCCAGGCTGCGGGAGCTGAGCTCGGCCTGCCACCAGTATTACCAGTGACTAACCTCCCACTCTGACCACAGCTTAGGGTCTTAGAAACAGAGAGCAAGCAAGAGAAGAGAGGGAGATTGATTAGTGGTCGGAAAAGGGGTATACATTTCTTCACATACAAAACTGCTTTCTGTTTTCTGATTTAGAATGCCTTCAGATAATTAACTCCTATCTAAAGATTATTTCATGAGCAAAGCAAATATTAATGTGATAGCAATTATCTTCCCTCCAAGCAGTGGTCTTATCCTAACACAAACCACTGTATCCACTTCTTTCAGTCAAATGCAGCTCATACCACTTGGTGTCCTATGAGTAATGTAACCCCCTTTTCACGGGTGCTTGTCACCCAGCCCAAGAAAATAGGCACTACCTATGACTGAGGCTACCTTAATGGCTACCAGTTACTTAGAGTTACAATACATAAAACAGCGGCGCAACAGGATCCTGTATTCTCAGTGGTGGATTGGGGAGCTGGCTGATCTCCCTGTGTACCAGTAGGCTAATATTATAAGAAATTAATATTAAAGGTAACTGAAATAGCCACAATACGAATAGAATAAATTTAAATGAATTAAGTAGCACGGTGTCTCCACTGTGAAAATACTACACTTACCTTTAAGCTAGTGTATAGTGTATCTTCCCAGAATTTAATATACAGTATGTCTTTATGTATTAATCAAATTAGTATTGGATGCCAATCTAATAGGCCAGTAGTGTATTGAGTTACTATACACCTGTAATACACCAGCACTCCTATATATTAGGCTATGTGTATGAAAAATGAGCTGCCAATACACCCAGGGTATAGTTAAAATACAATAAAAAGAGAATTTATTAATAATAGTCACTGAAATAGTTAAATTGAAATGAATAAAACAAATGCAAACAAATACCTGAGAGAGACGATGATGAAAACAATTTTCACCCAAAGGTGTTAAATTGACTCTATAACTGGTGCACAGCAAATAAACAAATGAAATGAAACTACTTTAAACAGTGTGACCAAGATTCGTTAAAAATAGGCTCAACCGTACAGGTTAAAGAACAGCAACCACTATATTCTCAGCGTGCATAAACACAGAAAAATTACACAAGCAAAACCAGTAACAATCAAAGTATCAAATAAAACCCAAAACCAAGCGCTTGTCGTTGGGGCCCATTGGTGCACTAATCAGCTCTCTGAGCTGAAGGCAAAGGCAGCGACCGCTGCAATGCCCGTACGATTTGATGGTGATAGAGGCGAGACGAGAGAACGCGTGTGTGTGTGTGTCAGTGTAAGTGTAAGTTCACGTTACTCACGATCCACTAGACCAACAGACAACAGCTGGCTATCTGGCCAGGCAAACACAGCAGGCAGCCGGCGATGACAATGGCTCTCCAGGGGGCCCAGCACTGGAGAGCAGATGTATTCTCCAGGGAGAAGGCAAGATCCTCAGATGAAGCTAGGCTAGCAGCAAACAAGCAAGTCTAGCAAGCGGTCCCGTGAAGCCGGTAGCTCTCCGGTGGGCCCAGCACCACAGAGCAGATGTCAATACGGCAGCTAACTAACTAGCACTTACAGCTAACGTTAGTTCACTGTAGCCAAAAAAAAAAAAAAAACCAAAACACTCACAATGAGGAGTTACACTCGAGTCACTAGTACACGCATTGCCACCAGTGGGCCTATGTATGCAACGATACAGGTGGTCTCCAGAGGATCTGGCTCAGACATTGAACAATCCAAAAGCGTAACCTCTCTCCTCACTCTGTGCAGGCTGGACTCACCAGAAAATTTCCCCAGAGAGGAGATAGAACGTTGACAGTCTCCGCGATTTCACGGGCATAATCAATTTACAAATGATCATTAGCTGATTGCCAGATTCAAATAAAAACTTATCAAACAAATAAATCTGATTGGTTTACATGTACAGAACATCGCATAAACCACGGGAAACATTAAAACATTAAGAGTACAAAGCATTCTGGTACATGGAGTCAATCACTACTCTGAACGAACACAAGGCAGCACAATATACAATATGCAGCACTAGCCATACCCATACCCCAGAGGTCCTTACACCAAGACTGAGCCTGTCCAAATACATGTGTACCCAAGTTTCCTTCACATGGGATCTGAGACTGTGAAACAGGAAATGGAAAGTGTGTAGTCCAGGTTACAGCTAAAGCATCATAGTTAAACATGTAGTGCTGGTGCAGAGGCTGAAGGTTGGAAATGTGGTCTTTAGCAGAAGCCTCAGACCCCAGTGACGTGATCCTGAAGCACGACATGCATATGGCTTGGTGTGATGTTCCTCTGTGTGTGTGCACATGTATGTGTGTGTGAGTCAGGGGGATCTGTACTTAAACCAGGTCAGAACAAAGCTGGTGAGCATCCTTCAGTGCTTCTAAGTCTTTGGTACACAACGTGCCTCAAATCTCCAGCCAAGACCTCAGTGCATGAACAGGATCCAACTACGTGGAGGAAACTTGAAGAGGGAGGGTCATTTTTGTTTTTTTGTTTTTTTAATTGAGATGCTCATGCATTCAAGTGCAACTATTAGTATTAACATTGTTTCATTATTTTATGGAGACAGTGTCCTGCCTCTGTAGATTTAAATCCATGCATGTTTATGAGTTATCATAGGAAAAATCTTTTTGGGGTTGCCAGAAATGCATACTACAGATAAAAATTTGGCTATGGTTTGTAATTTAAGAGTCAAAAATAGCAAAAAGGCAAAATAATCAACAAAAAGATACCAAGCTACAAATTTTAGGAGTACAAAAATGAAAAAGCTGTATTTTAAAAATTTTGTGAAAATTTTAATCAAGATTCATCATGATTAATTTTAAAATGAATCATTTTAAAAGACAAAAATATGAATTTGAAAAGCAATATTCAAACATTACTGACATTATTGAATGTTTGCTAGCAGATCAGTGGCCTGAATGACGATGACTAGGATGGTGATAAGGGCAGCCCTGGGGCTTTCCTGCCTGTTCCTGGCCCACTGCAGCAGCCCTCCCGTGGGGAGTGAGTTCACCGGGCCTCCCTCTGCTCCACGGCCCTGTGTGCTCCTGCAGGCCTCCACACCCAACCCCCACCAAGACCTGGGAGAGCAGTCTGCTGGGGGTGAATCTGAGGGCAGCGGCGGGTGGCAGTGGGGGTCTGCTGGAGCCCAGGGCTCCCTCACTGTGGCTCAGGGCTGTGTGCTGACCCTGTGGGGGGAACAGGGGGGTCACCAGTCCTTCCCCAGCGGGACACGTGTGCCCCTAGAGGGATGGGAGAGGCCCCTCGCTCTCCACTGCAGCTGTGAAGAGGAGGAGGGATGGCCTCGCCGGGTGAGAAAAATAACCAGTTACATCATTTTCTCTCTGTCAAAATGCAAAGCTCCTCATTCATTTCCTTTCCTCCTCACCAACAGAATGAAACTGCTTACAAGAAATTCCTCCGCCAACATTTGGATTCAAAACTTCAAACCCAACAAGGAGTACTGCAATAAAATGATGAAGAAAAGGAAAATTAATGTGACCAAGAAGTGCAAGAAGGTCAACACGTTCATTCACGCCAAAAACAAAAGGTCAAAAATGTGTGCAACACAAAGCCCAACAAAAATGACAACAATGAGCACAAGAGCAGAGAGAAATTTGCTTTAACAAAGTGCACCCTGCAGGAAGGACACGATAAGCCACCCTGCCGCTACAGAGCCAGCAAATCAAAAAGTTTCATCATCATTGCCTGCAAGAACAACGAGCCTGTTCACTTAGATGGCCATGATGAGAATTAGTGGTGCTGCCAGTTTCAAGCAACTAAAACAAAACAGGCAAGTTTGAATAAAACACTGGTGTGGGTAGTTGTTTTCCTGTCTATTGCAGATGCATTTGCAAATTTAATTCCCTTCAATAAAGCATGATTAAAAAAGGATGCAGTCATCTGTTTTTCGTGCATCTTTCTGTGGTGGCCACATCTGAGAAACTTACAAAGAGCAAGGGACGAGGTAGAAAGCCACAGCATCTGCCCCTGACTCCTGTGCAAGACACTGTGATCCGAACAAGCGCCAGCAGACCACAACAGCCCCCTCACCACATGAGTCAGGGTCAGAGGAGTCTGGAGACAAGAACACATAAAAAGAACACAAAACATCTTCTGTGACTTACAGGACAACAACCAATCAGCTACTCCAAATCCAGTTCCCCCCTTTAGTGCATACATGTCTGTGTGTATATTCATGTGTCAATGAATATCTGTGTACCATTGTCAATTCTCACTGCTGCCTTGCAATAAGTCAGCCAAACAAATATATAGACAGGTACATACCAGATGAAACATGTTCCTAGGAAGCAAAAGAAACCAAAAGAAAAACACTCAACACAACAAGCAAATGGTTCCCAGAAAAGGGAAGGTATGTGTGATTCTGCATAATCTGAGAGTTTTCTTTGCAAAACAAACAAGGCCATGAAAAAATGTGTGGGGTTGTTTCTCAAGTTTAATGCATTTTACTGCTCAAAACTCAAAAGACAGAAACAGTGTTTGAGGAGGGTTTGCAACTATCAGACAATAAAACCACACAGTTCTAAAGAGGTCAATTCATCATCAGGCCAGATTCTGTGAATAATATGCTTCTCCGCCGTGATGCTGTAGCGTCCTCTTGGCTCTTTGCGCTTAAGAGTCCTCGCCTTACCACATCACCTTCAGGGTCATACCCACAATTACTCAGCATGCAACACTAAGCAACTAAGCAATCAAGGGTGTTTAAAAAATGATAAACTGCCTGTTGACTTTCAACTGTTACAAGTGAATGAACCAGTCTGGAGGGATTCATCCAGGGTGGTTTGAAAGAGCTGACTCCGGCGACCTGGGTGGCCTGCCTCTGAGCTAAGCCCCTCCCTCTGTCCGCCCTCAGTCCCGCCCCCGGCTCTGTTTGGTTTCCACGAGCGAACTCGCTTTCCTTCTTGTACCAGGGCACCACCCTGCCTCAGTGCCCCAAGCCCTGGTCCTCCCGAGTGTGCGAGCGCTGGTGGAAGCGGAGCCCGCCGCAGTTGCGGAAGGTCTTGCCGCACTGGCTGCAGACGTAGGGCTTCTCGCCGGTGTGGATGCGGAAGTGGCGCGTCAGCGCCCCCGAGTGGCGGAAGCGCACGCCGCACACGGAGCAGGCGTAGGGCCGCTCGCCCGTGTGGATGCGCAGGTGGGTCTTCAGGTTCTCCATGCGGTTGAAGTCGCGGCCGCACTGGGCGCAGTGGTAGGGGCTCCGCCCCGGCGGGAACGCCTGCCGCTTGGGGCTCCGGCCGGGCTTGGCGCTGTGCCGCTGGCTGTGGTGCCGCCGGAGCTCCCCTGGCGCGTGGAACGCCTCGCCGCACACCTTGCACACGTGTATCCTGGGAGGCGCCGCCGCTACGGAGACGGGGCTCGGGCCGCTCATCTGGCCGAAGGGGTGCTGAGAGGGCGGGATTCCCACCGTCTCCCCGGGCTGGAAAGGGTTCGAGAAAGGAGGGGGGAAGACTGGGGGGCCGCCGGCTGCTGGAGTGAGGGTGTCTGCATCTGGAGTGTCTGAGCTGAAGACAGAAGGCTGGGCTGCAAAACACGCAAGAAAGCACACAAACATCTTATGAGTCAGGGTCAAAGTTCATTTGCATTACAATAACAAATGCCATCAAAACACAAATGGAAACACTGTCCAGGCATCTCCTACATCATGGCAAACACCTTACAGCTTTTCAAATTCTCCTTATATTAGCGCCTACTAGATCAAATATTTCTATACTGGATTTAGGCAGTTTTGAACATTTATAGCTGAGAATGCAACAGACTGGGGCATGCATAAAACAGCACTGCATGCATACATCATTTCCGTCCAGACACATGACACATCTTATCCCAAAGGATACCAAGTGGCTAAAAATGTGATCATCAACATATTAAATTCAACATAAAAGTGAACAAATACAATCAGAAAACACGGGTAGTTGGATCCGAGTGAGTACATAAGGGAACCACTCCCAGTTCTCCAGTAGCACTTACACAATGAGAGACTGCTGCAGGGGACAAGAGAGTCACTGTTGCAGGCCTCAAGGGGCAGGGGATCAGGTCGCCAGTCTTCCAGCAGTTTGGACTGAGCCAGAGAGAGGTTGTCGGGGTTGAAGCTGTCGTCTTCCACAGCATTGGCACTGGAGCTGTGGCCAGAGCCAGAACCATGGTCTGGCTCAGCTTTTTCTTGCTTCACCTTCACCTCCTTCACTTCAGGACTGCTGGAGCCAATGCACGGCGACGACGGGGTCTTCACTGCTGAGTCTGCTGCTTGATTGAAATTCACCAGATTTTCAGTGTACACATCCGGAGAATTCCGCTTGATGTCTGTGTAGTACATAAGGAGAGAAGGTAATGAACAGTGTTATTACTGGGGTAATGCAAACGCAGTCTGAATAACGGCCCCTTCACAATGTGTTCCCACTTTACATATAGTGTATTTGAATTTCATCAAGGCCTCATGCCCATGCTGATCTCTGAATTGGGAAAGAACATAACAAAGCCAAAGCAATGTACTGTACCTGTAACTAACTCCTGATTTGGGACTGGCTCTCTCCCTAGGTCCGGGTTCAACTCTTGGGAACACACCCGGCCGTCCTCGCGGATTTCACTGAACGAGCCGTTGTGGCGCGCGCTGATCTCCGCGGACGCGACCACATACTCGTAATTTTCCTCGACTGCAACATTCAACGTGGCACCTATCTGCAGTTCGGGTTTGGGCTTGTCGTCCCTCTGCGGTTTCCGCTTCCCCGTTTTCAGCCTGCTGTTCGCTTGGGGCCGCGGCGTCTGGTGGGGCCGCGGCGTCAGGTGGCCCCGCGTACTTGCAGCGGCCGGGGTCTGGTTATCCACAGCGACAAGCTGGCCCTGACGCTCGTCTCCCGCGGGAACTTTACACGCGCCGCGGGTGCTAAGCTCGCGCTCCGCCGCTTGCAGGCGCTGCTTGAGGGACTTGTTCTCGCGTAGCGTCTCGTGCATCTGGTCGCGCACGTCCCCCAGCGCCTGGCCCACCAGCTTGGTCACCTCCAGCACGGCGATCTCCACCGCGACCTCGAACGCGCCGTGTATGGTCGCGGCCAGCTCGTCCTGGAAAGAGAGCGACACCTCGCCACTCAGAGCCGCGTTCGCGGACGGGCGAGCGTGCGTCGTGGACATTGCCGAACTGTAGTCCTCTCTTCTCCTATCGCCGATTCTGAATTTACTGTGAGGTTTCATGTCGCGGCATGGCTCGAGCGTCCTTAGGCACAGCTAGCGTTCACTCCCTCACAACTTGCAAACATTAGCTACTGTTTGTTTGGGATAAAAATTCCATAAGTATGCGCCCTATTATTTAGTGAACTGAAAACAAGGGAAGAAGCAGCAAACTTGTTCCTTGGAGCTCCTCATTAGCTACCCTGTTATGTGTAACATTAATGCTAGTACTTTGCTACCTAGCTACTCTTGTGTAAAAGGAACACAATACCAAACGCTAAACTACCTATCTAGCGGCTAAGACTGTTGGCTACTTACAGTATTGGGAACTGGAGTGAAGAAATGTAGCGTTACTATAGTTAACTAGATGTAATTTTTGAATGTTGGAACCTAAAGCGTTTCAGTTATTCGAAAACATACACATTCTCTAAGATGTAAATCCAATACAGAGAATACTCTGGTAAATTCAAATATTCTGATCTAACGTTAGCTGGCTACTTAACATCTTTGTTCAGACGCTGAGATAGGCAACTTCCCTTTTCCTGTTTACATTAATGTGGGCCGATTGGAGCAGTTTCCTGGAAAACCCTATCGCGGCCCGCAGATCTCTTTAGGATAAGAGAGGAATACAAATTTCCTTCACGAACTAATATAAAACGATGCATTTTTTACTAATACATTGTAACGGAGTAACACTGAGTATCATTCCTGTATTCATACATATGTCTGTAAAACATTACATTAAGGCCAGACTCTGTGATATCTCGTAGTTAACCCAACAGTTGTCGTTGTTGTTCTTCTTCTGATGCATGGCAGTAACACCAGCTTTGCGCTGCATACTGCCATCTACTGTAGAGGAGTGTGGCTATACTAACTCCGATAATTACCCCAAAACTTGTTGAAAAAAAAAAAAAAAACACACATTACTGGACTTACCTACCTTATGTTGTACCTAGTAACCCTACTATACTTAGATCGGCCCTTAATACCTCAGTGTTGACACTTGGCTCTCACCCAACAATTCTTCTACTGTAAGTTTTTGAGCATTTTACAGGTGTGTAATGCCACCTGCAAACTGCTGGGTTGGGGTGTGAGTCAAAAAGACAGGTTAAAATGTATCAACAAGTAAACTTAAAATCAATAAGCGAAATATGGAATGTTATTTTATTGATGGCTAAGGAGAAGAATAAGACTTTACATAGGGACCTTGCATTTCAACTCCATAAGCAGGAAATAAAAAATAAGGTGTATCACTGTCTCAGCAGCAAGACGTGTAACATACAGTCCAATGGGACCTTTATCCACTCGATTCAATGAGGAATTCAATGCAATGATCACACGTGTCACCAAGACCTCACCCCTCCTACATTACCCAAAATAGTATTCACACCACACACAGCTTTGTGTCCCATGTAACTGTGTTCCCACCACCTCAGCATCCTAAGGCACTGCCATTATATATATATATATATATTTTTAGCAGATGCTCTTATCCAAAGTGATTGCTTCTACATTTTAATTTTTTGGAGTCATTGACTAACCTCCGCAAACTGTTCTCCACCTTTCCTGCACTCTTCATCCCCTCTCAGGACTCCTCATGTCTCATCGCCCAACTGCCTGCTCCATAGAGCCGCTTACCTCTCCTCTTCTTCAGAACATCGCACCTGACATTCTCCTATTCATTGCGTCATTTTTCAACGCACGGCTACAAATTAAAACACTTTAGAATGTTACAGGACATGTGTATATGCTAAAAATATTTCCCATATAATACCATATAATATACGTTAAAATAACGTTTGAGTGTTTTTGTCAATGTATTTTATTTTGAAGCACCTCTCCCTGCGGGGACAGGAAGCATATTTATGTCTTTTGTAGGTAACTTCACACAGGGCGTGCTTTGAAGGCGTCCTGCTGCGCAACATTCTTTGAAAAAGTGATGTTTTGCCGTGTTGGGTTCATTTGGTGGACAGTGGAAAACGCGAGCTGTCCGGGGCATGCAAAGATTTAACTAAGGTATCGTGTCCTCGAACATAGGGGGTATTTTGGAGGGTCATGCTGCGCGGATGCGGCTATTGTCACTGATGTGTATTGTATATGGATAGGCTCAAACGATTGGAATAAAGACCGTCCTTTGAACAATAATCTTGCATATTTATATAAATCGCTTCTACTCAGATTCTATATACGTCTCTTATGGCGATCAGGTAATTAAATGGGTACCATAAATAAATGTAACTGTCCAGTTTTCGTAAGATCGGTGGATGCGTGCGGATATGCGCAGATGTGACCTAACGAATCCGACCATAACGTAGTTCAGCTAAGTTAGCGACGCAAAGTAGAAGTCGAGGAAACATTACGCGGAAGAATGTTTGTAAACCCGAGCGGTTTGTGAGACCGTGTTCTTTCTATGTTTTTAAGGAATGCCAAAGCCAAAATATTTTTCTCAGCAAAACAATACTGTGACATTTGACGGAAACGGTTTATAATAACGCTGTGAATGCAGCTCACCTGTGTGTTGAACAGGTATGGTGGAAGTTTCACTTGATTGGCTGGCGTCTTTTTCAAGGTACACAAGGTTTATCTGAGTTTAACATTAAGAGACGTTTAAACAGCTTTCTCCAAGTCCATAAAGTTTAGGGACTAAAGCGAAAGATTTAGCTACCTAATGGAATGTTTGAATATGAATGGACGATTTTAGGCAAGGAGTCTCTTGGTTCACATAGTTACCGAGTTGCTAAATGGCATATACAGTTGTTAGCGCCATGGCTCGAGCAACAGAGTATGTCTTTTCGTGTTGCATCTGTAGCGTGTGTATTTATCTGTAAATCTTACGTGGTTAAATTATGCAGTTCATCCTTCAGTTGTAATGAGGTGACAGCAAAAGGCGCTTAGCAAAGTATGAAAGGAGCCTCATCGATCCTGTAAGGGGAAAATACTGAAACATGCATATGGAAGCCAGAGCAAAAATAGATAAGTAGTTCAGAGGTGAGGTTAATTCTACAGCTTGCTTATAGCAGGACCATATCATTTTAATCATTTTATTGGACCATGTCATCTTCAAGCTGTTGATGAGCTATAACCCTGAGGTGCTTTTTGTTTTTAACAGGGAGTGAGAGAAACACCTTGACAGACAGCAGTCTGGGATGGACCCCAGTGCTTGCATTGAAGCGCCGGATGTTGCTGCTTGTTCCATGGTGCTGGCAGACTGTGAGAGACTGCGTTTTCCTGACACGGGGGGAGGAAGTGGACCAGAGCAAAATCCCGGACCACCCGGGGCCTGCCACACAGCTGAAGACAGAGACAAAGGTGATGGAGATGCAGAGGAAGAGACCCAAGAGAGGGATGGATTTGTGGAAGGAGGCATGGATGAGTGGATGGATGGTCAAATAGAAATACTGGAGCTGGACTCTGTCAGCATCGAAGTAGAGCTGCCACCCAGCATCGCAGCTCAGATTAAGAGCAACGCTGTCAACCCTCACCATGGGAACCAGCAGGCAGTACAGACTGTCCTGGCAGGGAGGCGGTGGGCCAAAGTGAAGGAGGAACCAACCTGGAATGAGACAGACGAGTCCGGCAATTCCCTTCACGATAAAACAGGAAGATTTATGTCCATTCACATCAAGCAAGAGGTCAAGGAGGAAGGAGGACAGGCTGACATCTCCCAAGTGAAACAGGAGAGTACCAGACCTGGGGGATGTATCAAGGAGGAGCTGGAGGAGGCTCCCATTCAATCTGAGGACAGGGGGCCACCCTCAACCTGCAGGGCCTCAAGGGGGGAGCAAGAGGTGGGGCTAGATGAAGACAGGGTTCGAGCAGAGCCTTTGGGGGTGAAAGAACCACAGAAACAGTCAGAGCAATCCAAAAATGGGTCAGTAGCCAACACAGACACCACTGAAAGGACCTCACACCAGGAGCCCTGTCACTGCACAGAGCAGACAGCCCAAGATGGTGAAGCTGAGATACACACGGCTCAGAGAACAGAGGAGGAAGGAATGACACCTGCAGAGGTGACACAAGCTACTGGTCAAGTGACAGCCACCGGTCTTGCTGTTCATGTTCTGAGGAGTAGGTCAGACCCTCCAGAATCTGCAGGCAAAGAGAGTTCCTCCTCAAGCAGCATCCAAGAGGAGAGAACAACAGAAGAGCCTACAGCCCAGCACACTGAGTACCAGCCCACACCCTGTCCAGTGATCCCAGTTGTCCCTGGTTGTTCCAGGTCTGGGGTTGGTCAGTCAGAGGGTCCTGCTTCCGGCTGTGCAGACCCCTGTCCACCATCTGCTCAGCATGGCTGCCCCCTGTGTAACGAGACATTTGCTGCTGAGGACGGGCTCCGTGCCCACACAGAGACACACCAGGAAACACAGGGGGACGCCTCAGCCTCGAGGCAGCCCAACCAGTGCCAGAAGTGCAAAAAGAGCCTCAAGACCGCCGCCGCCCTGGAGAGGCACGCCAAACTGCACGAGCGGCGCCACGTGTGCGGGATCTGTGGCCGGGTCTACGGCAAGGCCGAGCACCTGCGCCGCCACGTCCTCGTGCACTCCGACGAGGAGCCCACCCACGCGTGCCCCGCCCCGGGCTGCGGCAAGCGCTTCCGCAGCCCCGCCTTGCTCCGCCGCCACCAGGTGGCGCACAGCCAGCGCAGGCCACACCGCTGCGGCGACTGCGGGAAGGCGTTCGGCCTGCGCGACCAGCTGCAGCGGCACCAGCGCGTGCACTCGGACCGCAGGCCCTTCTCCTGCGGCCAGTGCGGCAAGGGCTTCCGCTTCTCGGGGGGGCTCAAGGTGCACCTGCGCACCCACGACGGCTCCACGCCCCACGCCTGCCGCGAGTGCGGCAAGAGCTTCCGCCAGTCCAGCCACCTGAAGCTGCACCTGCGCACGCACTCCGGGGAGACGCCCTTCGCCTGCCCGCACTGCAGCAAGAGGTTCTCGCGCTCGGACACGCTCAAGGGCCACCTGCGGGTGCACTCGGGGGAGCGGCCATACCGCTGCCAGCACTGCCCGCGCTCCTTCACCCAGCTGAACACCCTCAAAGGGCACCTGCTCACCCACACGGGGCAGAAGCCCTACGCCTGCCCGCACTGCGACCGCCGCTTCGTCCAGCAGAGCACACTCAAAGGGCACCTCCGGACTCACGCCGCGGAGACCGGTGTCGACGGCCCCGTCCTGGAGAGGCCCCACAGGTGCCCCGACTGCGGCAAGGGCTTCACCCGCGCCGACAACCTCCGCAAGCACCGCCTCATCCACCAGGGCGCCCGGCCCTTCGGCTGCGAGCACTGCGGCAAGCGCTTCCGCACGCACCACGGCCGCGCCGTCCACCTGCGCACGCACACGGGCGAGCGGCCGTACCCCTGCGGCGAGTGCGGCCGCAGCTTCCGCGAGCCGGCCCTGCTGCGCAAGCACCGGCTCGTGCACACGGGCGAGCGGCCGTACCCCTGCCCCGAGTGCGGCCGCGCCTTCCGTGACGCCGGGAACCTGCGCTGCCACCGCCGCATCCACAGCGGCGAGAAGCCGTACGTCTGCGAGGCCTGCGGGAGGAGGTTCCGGCACCGGAGCGCACTGCGTGGACACGCACGCCAGCACGCGGAGGACGCCCCCGGGCACACCTGCTCCCTCTGCAGCCAGCGGTTCCCCCGCCTCCAGGGGCTCAGGGCCCACCTGAAGAGCGAACACCCGGAGGCTGGGGCGGGGCCTGCCGAGAAGGGCGGGGAGGCCACCAAAAAGGGAGGGAATCGGAGAACCACCAGTGAGAAGGCGAGGGGGAAGGGCAGAGGGACGCATTCTGAGGAGGGTGCGCCATCGGGGAGGATGGGACAGAACAGAAAAAGGAAGGCACAGCCAAAAGAACTGCCACAAAAGCCCAGAAGATCGAGGAGGAGAGCTCTGGGAGAGGGTCAGAGAGAAACCCCGAGGCGCACGGAGGGAAATCAGTGCGGGCAGTGTGAGAAGACTTTCAGAACTGCAGCTGCACTGAGCAAACATGCCGTTTTACACCAGAAGACTCCTGGACTCTGACATACCTTAGCTGTAGATTTTTTACCCTTGTGGCTTGGAATGTTTTTTATCATCATATTCATACATGAATATGGACTTTATAACATTCATACATGGCTTTTTGTGACATGCATCTTTTCCCATCATACAGCTCTGTCTGGATGGCACACCAAACAATAACATCACTGCAATAAAGACTGAAGTCCCTAGCTTACGAACATATTGGCTCTCTTAAGAACTGGCACTCATGCTGACTGTGTGGGGATGGGGCATTCAGATGTTAATGAATGCATGTTAGTGTTGTACATTTTAAAGAATTATTTTATTTTGATTAGATGAAATTGAGTGTAGAAGTGACAGAGTAAGTGTGTGTCTGATATCAGAGTGAAGTTCTGAGTGTGTTCTTACAAGGCGATCTATATTGCATCCCTGCGCTTTGTTACAAATGCCAAGTCTCTCGCCCATCATTGCACCTTATACGAATTTGTGGGCTGGACATCGCTGTCCTTGTGTAGACAGCTACACTGGTGTGTATTCATATATAAAGGCCTGTTGGGTAAACAACCCCTTTACCTCTGTAGTCTTCTCTCTTTCACCACTAACAGTTACTTAATGATGTCTGCTAGGTGGTTCTTCGAGTCCCAGGGCTGTTACAGAATTAGGCAAGACTGCTTTTTCTTATTGTGCACCAGAGGCATGGAATAATCTGCAAAGTATGCTACATTTAGACGTATTAGTGCCCCTTGGTGAGTTTCAATTTTTGCTTCAAAATGCTGTGCAGAAGGAGTGTAAATGTTTCCTGTAGTCTGGATCGGTTAATTGATGACATGTTGTATATTTTAATGCTGTAATGTTTTAATTGTAATGTAATATCATGTAACTGTTTTAATGTTCTCTGCTGTCCTCTTGGCCAGGTCACTCTTGCAAAAGAGGCTTTACATCTCAATGGGTTTTTCCTGGTTAAATTGAAAAAAATTAAAAATTCATCTATAATCTATGTTAGTATGTTGAAACTCAGGTAATATATCTAGTTGTCTTTTAGGTTAAAAACAAGACTGGAAAATACTACCAAGTAATTCATCAAAAATGTTTTATTCCACATGGTTATTGTCAGATAACTATTAGTGTTTCTCCTTGACTTTCCAAAGTGAGATAACGTGATGAAAACCATGTAAGTTAAAACATTGTCTTTTTGTAATAGATCACTTGCGAGCATTTAACACCACACAAGAGCATTATAATCTAATTTTGGTAAATTGCAGTTGCACTAATTGCTGGATGTGTGCAGTTTCCTTTTTTCCTCATATAAAACCAGCACCCAGTGCCTCTTGACATTTTTGAAAACGCCATTTCAGTTTTACCATAAAACCATCATCAAAACCATGGAAAGAGAGCAGATAAGAGCAACTTGCAGTTGCCATGTAATTTCAGTCTCATTTGGATTGTTTTTTAGCATATTAAGATGAAATTGTACTGCATACTGAGCTTATATCTTTCTGTAGAAATATGTAATATTTTTTGATGTGTAGAAATAAGGATATCCATGATCTGAGACACTGAAAAATGGGTACTGATTATTGGGTACTGATTATTGGTGCTTCAAATTAAATGGGCCATGTTATGAATGTAATGTGAGGCCAATGTTCTCATGGTATGAATGAGAAAGAGGACTTGCATTGTGCTGGACTGAGTTTAAGTCTCTTAGTGTATAGCATGGTGTGTGAAGTGAGTGTATGTGTGTGGGGGAGAGGTTCAGGATCACAGAGGAGATCATGTGAATGTGGGAGAAAAGAGACAATGTTACTACACTGTTAGTATCCTGCAGGGAAGTTGCCTCACCGCAGCTCCACAGCGCTACCCCTAAATCATGAGAAGCAAGCACGCTCTGCTCCTGTGATATTACCACATAACAGTGACTGTCAATGCGAGCTGTTGTTTTGTCGCTTAAGTGTCACTTCAGAATTGTGGTGACATTTATGCTCACAGGACAGCCTCTCATACGTGACACGAGTCACACTTACAGGTTCCACTGTCACACACACAGAGCAATCACCTTGCCAACTCCCCTCCACCCCCATATCACTGACGTTCTGTTATGACCACATATTCAGCTCCCACATTCATTCTGTCCTCCATCTAGGAGGTCTCAGTTGGTAACAGGATGTTCTGATGCTGTCTGCAGTCTTGTGCTATGCATATTATATTTAAGGCCACAACCCCCCAAGAATCATGTTCGCAATATGTGAGCAAATCAGAAAACTTAACTTCAGAACACTTACCCTCACAATGGCAGAAACAGAATTTTCAATGTCACGCAAACCAAGTTGACTATCTTGCCCAAATACAGAAAATCTGTGCCCTCATGTACATGTTCATTATTCCCTCATTGTCAATGTGATTTCTATCATGCCAATTCAGAAATCCAAATCCAAAATCCAGTGAAATCAACAAATACAAAATATATACAAAGTATATATTGAGAATACATTTAAAATATGCAAATTATTACCATCCTGTTACATAACAGTATTTGGGATTTCCATGAACATAATTTAATTGTATTTGCAATATATTCATGGGCTGAACAACATCTCAGTATATTACAATACATTTCATTTCTGTATGGTTTTACTTTTGGAAAATTAATGTTCTGCTTGTGTAGCCACAGTGACTGGTAGAAACTTAAGACTGATGTCTCATGCAGGGAGTGGAATAAGAACTGTTGCAGTGATAATTTCATATGTTCTGTGACGTTATACTGTGGTGACAGGTGGAATATGGCTTTTTCCAGTTAGAGGTGTCATTTGGGTATAGCAAGCTTTGCAGCTGCCATAAACTAGCCCGTTTCATATGGCCAACTGGCTTATTCTGCTCTGCCAGAATCTGTGTTAAATGTGTTAATGTGTTAAATGTAGTTGATACATTAAATGTATTAACACATTAGGTGATCCCTGTAATCAGAAAATGTACAGTATGCTGTCGCTATGTTTACTATACTTAATATTTTACTGAAACGAAACCACTTTCTCCATTGCAAAAACATTCTATAATTTTGGCTTTGTGTTCAGTTGTTTCATGCATTTTTGTCTGAATGTTTATCATTTTGAACCACAAATACAGCATTTTCAGTAAACACAGTTGACACTCAAAGCATTTTTTGCCCATTACAAAATGAACAAGATTAGACCAAACTATCCAAGGAAACTTCCAACAAACAGAAATGGAAGTGTATCTAACCACTTCACTAATGAGTGTACACTGTCAATTAAAAACCATCTGTACTAAATTAATTATATCCAATATATATTTACCTTACATTCATATTGGGGCTATATACTATGTTGATTTGCTAATTACCCAATGAACAATATTCATTACCCGAAAGAAAGTGAAGATGCAGACGTGGGAGCTACAGGAGGATGTGTATGCCTGGGAAATCGGGAAAAGTTCCCCAATTTACAGAGTTTGATCAGAGAGTCTTTGTGGATATGCTGTGGTCCTCAAGGATTAAAGGTGGAAGTGCTCCAACACTGACCTGTAAATCCCAAAAAAATGAGATTGTGTCTGTAGCTTTACTGCCAAATCTCTCCAAGGAGATAATGACTAACTTCAAAGAAATTTAGCTGTCCCACCAGCTATACCTACACCTGTTGCTGCCCTCCATCTAGCGCAGGTAGAAGGGTGGCCGGAAGGACCCCACGTGGCCGTATTTAGCTGCCCAGTGTGGCGCCTGCAGTGCTGACAGCCCCCCTATCTGTTGAAAATGTTAATGAGAGCCCGAGGCAGCGTGAGGGAACTGAGTAATCAGAGACAAACAACACGTTTCCCCACGGGAGGGGAGAGGCAGAGCGGAAGGAAAGGTCACCTTGCCACTCCCGGACACGGCGCGGGCCCTGTCTCTCGGGCCAACTGAAGGTGATCGGCATTAGTCCGGACGTGCCTGCCGAAGAGAGTCCAAGAAATTCAGCAGGAGTTCCACGCAAAGAGAATTTCTGCCAGCTCTCTGTGGCAGATGGTTGCCAGGTCCTGTGCCACTCTCATTCTTTTGGGGATTGCATTTATTGAAGCCTCACAGTTTCTGGCATGATATAAATAACCAGTATTCTTTACCGCTGGTAATAAATCAGTATATAGCAGATCACTGTTAATTCTGGATATCCTTAGATTTTGGTGAACAAAGGTGCCAACCTGAGAATGAAGGCACCATAGGCTAAAGCCCCATAGCATTCACAATTGTCTTGAAAATCCCATGAGGAACTACAAATCATATTGCAGGAACACAGAAATGTGCATCACTGTACAACATTGGCCCGCATTATCCTCTGAGAAGCTTCACTAAACAGAATCCTAGTTATCCTTCCATCATTTTTACATTTCTCATTCTTTTGGTGGATCTAAAAACATTTTATTGAAACCTGCAACCTTTAATCATTGACATTCAGCATTCATAAACAGCATGCTATCATTGTGCCATTTTGGGACACATTTAGTCCTACATTCAAATGAGCGAACACAACAGTCTGACAAGCATGGATGTAGCTAACATATATGACATGCAAATGGGGTGTCTTAAGAATGTTGTTGTTGGTTTTTGCCCTTTAGCAGGGACACTGTGATGTGTGTGCGGGGGTGACTGTGGGTAGTGGGCTGGTAGACCAATTAACATTTGAGTCACTTCTTGTCATTAACAGCGAGGACCTCACAGGGAGAGATATACGCACAAGCCCATTGCTCTTAATCAGAACCGACGCACCGCTGGCCTTAATTGGATCAGACGTCAAACCCCTCGACCGCTATCCATTGGAGTCTCCAAGTGCACAATCAGTTCAAAATTACTAACCATTTACTTATGCAAAAATTGATTAGCCCTAAAAGACCAGGGAGTGCCAAAGACTATTTCTAAGGTTCTACCAGGTCAGGAACATCAATATTCAAGTAAACACATATTACTACACAGTTTAAGGTCTTAAGTTCACCGTAAGAGCAGTGCTGGTTTTATAGTTCATTCATCATCTCTTCACACTTTTTTCCTACATGCTGCCCTCTGAAGAGTAAATGAAGTCATTGTGACGTCAGTGTTTTTTTTTTTTTTTCCAATTTGACACCTCTGCACAAAAGCCCCCCCAACCCACTCCTACCCCCACCAAGCACACACACATCTGCTGACCCCCTCTCCTCTCTGTCCACTCCCTGCACCCCACATCCAGCCAATCGTTTCCTTCTACGGGGGAGAGCGCCGGGATGAGAGGGGGTATATAGCTGGGGCGCCTTCCTTCACGAGACCACTCCGATGCTGAAGATTTCCGTGGAAGCTACCACCTCCTCTCTCGACCACCCGCAGACACCCAGGTTAAGGCAGGAAGAGGATGCTGTGCTCCCAGCTCCAGGTGCTCCTGGTGGCCCTCTCTGCATCCGTGCTGCTGGCCAGAGTCAGCGGGGCTCCGCAGAGGGACACGCTGGCCGGACTGCTGAGGACAAACGTCGCCGACGGCAACGAGGTGAGGGGCCCCGTCAGCGCGCAAGCGCCCCGGTTCATGGGGACTTGTGGAGAACTTACAAGTACTTTCAATTGTCCTTGTGTGCATGTTGATGATCAGTCTGTAATGTAACCTCATAGGATTGCCGTAAGTGTGTGCATGTGGTGGGTTGATTCAGGAACTCGGTTGCACCCAACTGGAGCCAAATCGCTGCTTCTGTGAGACAGTTTAGGTGGCTATACTAATGTGCTTATTTTGTGCAAGCCATTACAAGAGGAGCATCCTCATTTCTGGAGGAAAGAGCCTCTGAGCCAGCTTGCCTTGCAGATAACCCTAACTGACCAACAGACTGACGGGGCAGAAAGGTTTTTGTCCAGCGGGCGAACTCCAACCACTGTGCTTTTTAGCTTACACGGGTGTTTGCACCATAGGGTCTGAGTGAAAATCAACCCACCCATCACCAGGAGCAAAAGTCAGACCACAGCTAGGAATTTAAATACAATGATAGAAGTTGCTGAAAAACATGTCACATTATTTGATACAAGTTTAGGTTGCCTCTCAGATTAAGGTAGAGGTCTGGTAAGGCAATATCTCTTTAGGTTGAGGGTAGTCTCATTCATAACGGCCAGCATATGAAATGCAAGAGGGCATTTCACTGATGTCAATTAGCCTCAACTAAGTACAAAAGTTCTTGATTTGGACAAGGTGACAGGAACTACGTCACGCTGTTGGACTTAATTAGGAAAATTTGGGGTTCTTTTGGAAAATGCTGTACTCCCAAAAAGAGGCCACGAGTAATTTAGGGTTACTTTCAATAGCATTGATGTATATTTGTTTAATTCTACAGTCGTCCAATATGACTGGAAATCATATCTCTAAGCAGTCCTCTCCCCCACGCTCCAGGATCTCTCTCGCGCTCTGCTGCTGAAGATCATGTCAGACCTGATGACGCAGGGGGGAGACGAGGTCCTGCCGGACATGGAAGAGCTGGGCATCCGCGAGGAGGTGGCGCGGCAGCTGCCCCTCTCCCAGCGCGAGCGCAAAGCAGGCTGCCGGAACTTCTTCTGGAAGACTTTCACCTCGTGTTAGTGCGCCGCACCAAGTAGACCCTCGTGTCAATCCGTTGTCAGACCTGCACCGATTTGTAAACAGATAACTCTTTCTTTCGCACTCATCTTACACTTGAAAAGCCTGTACGATGTATTGTAACCATATTTGTGTGAATACAAGAAGGACTGACCATCCGGCCACATCTTGGAGATCACCTCCTCTACCCTTGTTTTCAGTAAGTAAAGCCATGTTGCACCAATAACGATTCCACACTCTTCAAGATTTGGAAGTATGTTTGCTCTTTAAGTGGTGGAAGCTGAGTGGAGCTGGTCTCCAGGACCGGGGCTGGTTATGGTCATTCTGACACCAAGCACTGGAGGAATGTAACACTATGAACAGGAGAAGTCGGGGTGCAATGTTCTCCCAGCGAACTCCACTCATAGACTCTGATTAAAACCCTAGCAGTGTTTCATTTTTTCTCAGGCTGTGTCTGACTGTCTCTTTTCTGTACACTATATTAGCAGCACCAGATGTTTTTCACACTGCTCCAAACCCCAAGCTACAACCTGGTATAAAAAGCTAGACTACAAAAGGAGAGTCAATCAAATGAACACACAAAAAAATCAACCGCTGTAAAAATGGATGGTTTTATTACCAGAGCAGTTTCCTACAATCGGCGTCAGAAATTAACACGCGCACACACACGCGCACACGCAAGTGCTGGTATCTAACAACCAGCTGCAATAACACTGCATCTACAATCCAAATCCTTCATACAAACAGCTTTGTAGTGCACAGGATCACTGATCACCTGGTTTTAAATGATCACAGCTTTCCGACACCAGCTCTGGTTTACAGAGCTGCCACCTTGGGTTACAAATAGAAATCATGAATGAAGAACTGGCTTCAAGGCAAGCTTTTTTTCCAAAATGGGATCTTAGTTCTTCATGTCAAGCTGGACCTGGTGGACAGTACTACATCATATTAGGATAAACAAGACAAAACAGCTATCCAACAGAGACAGCTTCCTTTTCCATGGTAACACATGACTAGAGCTCTTTCACATGGTACATCTCTGCCCTCTTTGTAGTTTACTAGAGAAAGCTAACAGAAACCCATCATCACACTAGGACTGAAATCACTAAAAGACTAAACCAATTAAGAACAAGCAACAAAAATCAACTAACAAGGACGAATTTCTGTTGACAATAAATAAGAAAAATTGCAGCTGTAACAATCAATTCATGTCTCTCTTCTCTTCTCTTCTCTGTTTAAAAACTACAGAAAACCCATTCGTGATATTTATGACACTGTATCTTTTCTTGAAAGACATGCGACAACCACACATCTAGGTAAGTCTCACACCAGTTAGCGTAGCACTTCAAAATGAGAGCTAGATGTTATTTTTCAAAAGCCTCAGTGACGCAGACTGTTGTGAATGCCTGAATGGAGGTCGGTCCTCGTTCTTTTTCCATATTTGCTACATCCTTTACCTCGCATTAACCGTATGCATATGAAGTATTCCAGACCCTTCTCTTTCTTCAGCAAAGACGGCCTTGCCCAAATGGTTGGACTTCCTGCTCCATTTGTCTGCATAGACTGATGGGAAACCCCCACAGCCTCGAGCCAGCAATCTGGAACGAAGCCAACACTGAGGATACTAAACGAGGCAAAACTGGCCATCTAGTTTCTGTACTGTACATTTTTCTCCTTCATTGTTAAAAAGAGCTGCTTGTAACTTGTACAAAAAAAGTCAGTCAAACGTCAAACAAAGCAAGAAAATGACATCACGTGGTCTAGGACTACAGAAACTGAGACAACACCAACTTTTATACAGAACTCTACCATCAGCAAAAGTACAATAAAGAGTAAGAGGCATTTCGCAATGAGCAAGGTGACCAGTGCGATTCAGGCCCATACCAGAACTAATCAGGGTTTGTGAAGCACCTCAAATGATGGGGTGGGGTTTTTTTTCTCTCATAACACATGGAACGGATTTTACTCTTCCTTCATTGCACCTTAAATCAGTAACAGTCAAGTCACAGCACAGAAAAAGAAAAGGAAAAAAAAACCTAAAGCATCCAACACAACATCCCGTAACATTTCTCCAACGCTGCACTGACATCGCTACACATCCGCGGCTGCATAGAGAGGCGGCTTAGATCTTCTGCTGACAGGGGACAGTCACGAGGAAAGGTGAAGGGAAATGGACAGGGTTTCTTCTAACACCTCCCTTCTTCACTGAACCATTTTCCTCTCTATGTGCCAAACGTTTCTGCTGCTCGTCAAAACATTCTACTGAGAACCCCTTCCCCGCCAATCAACCTTGCTCTGAAATGCCGACTAGTGTGCGCATTTCAAAAGGGCAGGGGCCTCATTAAACCTAACATACGAAATTGCCCCTTTCTTCATGTTAAGCCATGCTGTAATGCAAAAAAAGCCTTCTGTTTGGGTCCAGTTGTTTTGTGCCAAAAAATACCAAAAAAAAAAATCTTTTCAAACCCACAAAGCTTGCATGAGTTTACAATGTGAACTCCTTGAAGCAAAAACAAAAAAACACAATAATGCAGCAATGAGAAACATCTTAATATTGTTATCATTATCCTTACCCTTAGATATGAACTATCATTATTGTTACGACATGTTAAAGTTGCTAAACGCCTGCTCCCGCTGCCTCCTGCAAGGTAGGGTTGGGAATGAAGCACTAGTGCAGTACGGATTCTGGGAGGGGGTAAAAATTTGCCCCTGCTGCCTGCAGTACAGGGGCGTAATACAGTACTCAAGGGGATGGGGATGGAGGGGAAGGGCGTGGCAGGACTCGGCCTGTCTCTCCTCAGCCTGCTCCTCGGAGGCCCGGCACTAGGGGCACAGAGGTCAGGGGGTGGGCACTATGGCCTGCGCTCTCAGCACACAAGCACTTACACGATGGAGTTTTCCAGGAGCGATGGGGTACAAGGACACGATGGAAAGATTCACGCATCCGCACGATGTTCAATCCCCCCAAAAGTGATTATACGTGTGAGTGTGTGTATAGGTATACATGCACACATGCATACATGTATGCATCTGTTTGTGTGATGGACTCCTTCTCCATTACACGCAGTGGAGCAGTTCTCTAAGCCTGGCCCTGGGAGTTAATTTCAGAGATTTCAGGTGATTCCCAGATTTGATGGAATCAGTTCCGAGAATGATTTTGGTGGGGGTTTCTCTGTGACCCGAGCCCAAGGCCCCAGAGCAGGTTGCGTGTACTGCAACACTCAGACCCTATGGTTGAGCCGCGGGTCCCAAACAGGGGCCCGTGCCCCCACTGTGAGCACCATGGCCGAGTCGCTTTCGCCCAGGAGAGCTTTGCGGAGGGGGTGAGGGTGGGGGAGGAGGGCCGCGGGGGGAGGGGAGGCAGGGGGGGCGATGGATCCTTGTCCCGTCAGCAGTCGGTGGAGATTTTAGCCGAGAGGTCCTGAATGCGGCGGGCGCTGCAGCTCTTGCACAAGATGTGGCCGTCCAGGGGGTAGCAGCCGCGCCCCTCTCCTTCTGAGGACAGCAGCAGGCCGCACTCCTGCGGGGAACAGACAAAGATTCAGACACAGGCGGCAAAATTTCACAAGCTCCTGCTAATCAGTTTGTCACCTTTTTTCCCTGTTAGCCTGCTAATATACTGCTTCTGTGAAAGTTTTAATCAAATACACCACATTAGCACCTACCACACACTTCTTTGCCTTTATTACTCCTACTTTAAGTCCCCTTTTTGGACAGTACTATTAAACAGAAATACCAGTATACCATCAGCTGCAAACTCCATGTCCTCTAACAAGCTAAACTGTCACACCCACTTTGAGTCCTCCAAGCAGGAATTTCAGAGAGACTAAATTTGACATAGGGGATGAACCTCTGATAATGCCACCGCCAACAAGAAACCATGGTTGATTTCTGAGTTTTTGAATCTATACAGTAACAGTTTAAATACAACTATTTAATAAAAATGTCTAATGAGAGGAACATCTTAAAATGCGATACAGACATAAGCTCAAGAGTCTGGGGCCATGGGGAAACCTGAGAAAGAGAAATCATTGAGAATTTCTTTGGCAAGTTAACTTCAATGTATCTTACTGTCAGGGTACTTTTTGGGTACTGTCAGAACTTTTTCTTGTTTGTCTCTGTCGCATATCCATGTTTTAAGGTACTCCTCTCATATGATGCACTTTATGGTAGACTTGTCTGTTACACTGGTCCTCCACAACTAAACTCTGCCCAAGTCAAAGTTATTATGCATTATGAGTATTGAAATAAATACACTGAAACTGAAAATCAACAACCAAAAAAAAGGCAAACCCCAATACTGCCCATGTAATGTTCTGCAACGTTATGAGAACGTTACGAGCTGGCTGAGATCCCTCCCCCTTCTGAAGGATGGGGCCCCCCACAACAGCTGTGGCCTGGTGCCGCTCACCTCACAGACATAGCAGTTGACGTGGAAGCTGCGGTCCAGGGCCACGATCCTGACCGTCTCCTCCTGCCCGGGCTCGGGCATGATGGCCTGGCCACACACAGAGCACCGCGGGGCAAACTTCCTGTGAGGGCGGGAACACAGCTGTTACCACTGACCAATGAGGTTTCAGGGCGAGTGAGCAGCCCATCTGTTGACGTGACCGGTGGTTCATCTCAGGCACTGTTATGGAAACAATCATGCCGGCAGGCTGTTGCCATGCCCCCGAGGAAAGGCTTTATTAAGTGGTGAAACTAAACACTGCTTTGACCATGGCAGTCATCTCCAGGTCAGATTTTTTTCTGAAATCAAAGCTGGGAAACCACATAACCAAAACAAACTACTAGTGACTCCAGTAAGACCTAGCCGGCAAATATACCAAACCATGTTGATAATTCAACAGTCATGGTACTCAGGTAATGTTGGAGCCAAGATGGTGACCTTTGGAGTGTCCTCCTGCACAGGCACAGCTGGTCAGATATGTTTCAGCATAATGCACATGGGCAGGCTATTAGGTGTTTAAGCTCCGGGTTGAGGTAAGCCAGAGAGAATTTCTGTCTGTAACACTCAGTCACGTGGCAGCCCCTCTCGCCCAAAGCAGCTCACAAAGTAAAGGCCGCATAGGCGCATACAGTACATGAACAACGGCACCCACAGAACACGGCAGACTAGTTTTCGATTGTGCATCGAGCCATAACGCAGCGCTGCAAAACCCAGCCTGACCTGTGGAAGTCCTCGATGCAGTGGATCTGGGAGGTGGCGTCCACGGTGAAGGGCACGCCGTCCAGGCAGCAGCCGCACACCACGCAGGTGAAGCAGCGCGGGTGGTAGGCCTTGCCCATGGCACGCAGGATCCGGTCCAGGATGGGGTGCGAGCACTTGGA
This sequence comes from Megalops atlanticus, assembly GCA_019176425.1. Classification (NCBI taxonomy): domain Eukaryota; kingdom Metazoa; phylum Chordata; class Actinopteri; order Elopiformes; family Megalopidae; genus Megalops; species Megalops atlanticus. The sequence goes on from CM032888.1 coordinate 5,803,328, forward strand.
GCAGCGCTCGAGGGTGCTCTGCAGAGGGCCGGGGGTTGGGGGAGCGGGGAGGGGGCAGGGAGGGGGACAGAGAGAAGGGAGAGTTACAGAGAGATGGAGGGAGAGGGAGGGAGTAAGAGAGAGAGATAGAATGTCAGAGAATGAGTTCAAGTCATCACAAGTCTAGCAAGCCATAAACAAGAACATGAACACAATAAAACTTTATATTATTAACTTTAAAACTTTATATCATACATCGTCACGTGTTTTTTATTCCGAATCAGGTATGCACAACTTTCACAGATAGCCAGACTAGATACAGATACACAGGAAGATAGACGGATAGATAGATAGACAGAGAAATCCAAAGTTGTCACAGGGCCATGAGATTATGAGGGCAGCGGTGAACCCAGACTGAAGGGGGTCCGACTCACGATGTAGCAGCTCTCGCAGTAGCTCTTCTTGTCCAGGGCGTAGAAGGGCTGGCCGCGCAGACGGGCGTGGCACGTGATGCAGGTGAAGCAGTCCACGTGGAACACCTGCTCCATGGCGATGCAGCCGCTGCCATCCCCCAGGACGCTGTCCCCGCACCGCGCGCAGCGACCTGCAGGGCGGCGATGGAGAGCAGGGGGGGGAGGGCGTGACAGGGAGCAGGGTTTTGGCGGGCAGGAAATCAGAAGAGGAAGGTCAGAGTCAGTTAAATTTAAACATATGATCACGTGGAAACAATAAGACAAACCAGAAGCGCCTGTAACAGTCGGAGCGCAAAAGTATTTTGTCATTGGTCCTCACACCACAAACGACTGTCACAAATTTACAGCCACACCCTCAGAAAATGACTTTGCAGTCTGCTAACCAGTTCAGACCTAAACGCACCCCAGAACTGCAAACCTACATACCAAAGTACTCCTCAGCTGGGGGGTGATTCATGTCATACACCAGTTTCTTAGTCAGCCGCTCCAGCTCATCCTCTGGCCTCGGCAGTGGCCCCTTGTGGTCACATATGGTAAAACAACAAATTAGTTCACAGAAACTGATAAAACTGAGCCAAGCTTTTAAATAACGTAACTCTGTCTGCATTCCTAACAGGTGAGCCATTATGTCAGCTAGAGCACTGATTCTCAATCCTGCTCCTGGGGGCCCACTGTCCTGCATATCTTCTGTCTACCCTTGCTCTTCCTACCTGACTGAACTCATCAGTGGCACTTTTGATTAGCTAAGCACACCTGATTTAATCAAGAGCATGTTAATCACACTAATCAGGTGTGTTTGGAGCAAGGATAGATAGAGGATATGCAGGACAGTGGGGCTCCTGCAGCAGGATTGAGAATCAGCTAGAGGACCCTTTAAAAGGACAGGATGGGTTAAGCGATCCTGTGTGGACACATGCTGCGCCTGTTATTAGAGGAACTACTACAGCATGATGCGAGTAAAAGGAGCAGGCAGGAATGGCTGCATTGTGGCGTCTCTGTGTGAGAAGGCACCACAGGGACCCTGAGGGCCCTTACCTTGCTGGGCGGATAGGCAGGGCTGTGGGAGGGAGGTGCAGGCAGGCTATCAGGGCTCCGCTTTGGCAGGGGTGCCTGGGCGGCACGGGGAGCTGGGACAGTGGCGGCGGCCCCCATGTATCCACCCCCGGCCTCGTGCTCCTGGACGGGGGGAGGGGGAGAGTACCAGGCCTGCTGGCCTGGGGCGGGATCAGGGTAGGGCTGCGGGCGGTCCTGCGGCGAGGGGCGGGAGGCGTGCTGGCGGGGGGGAGGGGGCGTGTAGGCCTGCTCCGCCTGCCTCCCCGTTTGGGAGTAGGTGACAGGCTGGGCCGTTTTGACCTGGACGCTGAAGCGAGGGCCTGTGGGAGTGGAGGCGGTGGTGTAGGACGCCGGGACAGGCTGGGGGTACGGTTTGTGCGGGGGCGGGTAGGGGTAGTCCTGCTGGGGGCCAGAGACTGGGGGCTCGCTGGGGTACTGGGGTGCAGGGTGGTACTGAGTCTGGGGGTGAGCGGGGTACCCAGTAGAAGGCCTGCCCTGGGACGGAGGGCCTGACTGTTTATAGCGCTCCCCTGAGATGGGTTTGGTGTAAGGCACGTTGTCATAGATCTGCAAGGAATAAAAGTCAGAAACTGGTAAACATCAGCCTCAGGTAAATGAGTCTTGAGTGGCACTTACAGCTTCAGCCAATATTACTTTTGCTATTTAGAGTTGTAACAAATAAGCAGATGCGCACAGGGCCTGCTCAGATGCCCATGAATGAACAAATCATCTTTACCTGGGACCTTGAGTTCTGCGGGTGGCTGTCCAAGTCAGCCAGCATACAGGTGAGGGAGTCTATCTCTGCGTCGATGTTGGTGAGGAGTGTGCCAGGCTTCTCTTGGCCTCGGTTCTGCCGGAAACCGTGAGAGAGAATACTGCATGTGAATGTTCAAAACCTACTGACTCAGATTCTATACCATACACTGTACTGCCCCATGTTGCAACAGAGGCCTTGGAGCTGACCCACAGCTCTGATTTCTCAGATCAAAACCCCCCAGCCCTGAATTTATCTGGCCAACACTCTTACTGTACCTACCTGAAGGTCATAGCTGGCCATGTGTGGATTCCAGGAACAGCGGTCATCTTTGGGGCCATGGGAAGGTGGGTAATAGTGGTCATTTGATTTAGGTGATAGTGGGCGGAAAACTGCTGACCCAGAATCCTCTTGGTGTGGCAGGACCCCACCTGGGGAGAGAAACGGAGAGAAGAAAGGAGAGAAAGAGAGGACACATTAACACAAATCCACTTCTTCTTTGTTTTCCTATTGGACTGGTCACTGTTGTATGAACGCCTGGTCACTTTTGTATGAGCATTGCAAGAAAAGCTGGAAAAGCGTTTACAAAATATGTGGCCCACGTAAAGCCCTTGTGATGTCATTAGTGCTTGTCTTAAAATTCATTTGGGAAAACTTTAACCCAATGTAAGAAATATGAAAGACTACTCCCACTGCGTTTGGGCTTCCCGTCAATTTTTTGGATCCCATTTCAGATTAAATATCACCAAGTCAGTAAAATCTTGTACTCTGATACTTTGATTTCTCGACAGACCAAATTAATCAAACTCTGACGGCATGCATGATCTTACCAGTGGGTCCAGTAGCCATGTACCTGGTGGCCATTCCACTCCCTCCTGCGCCGTTCTGAGCATAGGTTCCGTACTTGGGCCGCGTTTCCACGGCGACCTTCTTGGGAGGCCTGTAGAAGGCAGCACCGGACGGCGAAATTTGGGGTGCAGGTCTCTCTGGGCTTCCCAGAGTCCTCGGCGGCAGCCAGGTGGGACCGGACATCTCTGAATTCTGTGGATGGCAAGAAGATTCAGTAAGTTTGGGACAGTATCCCTCACACCTCTACTCAGGTACTTCAACCACACCGCAAACTGGGTGCGGCACACCACCCACCAGCAGCAAAGACACCCTACATTTACTGGAAAGAAAACTTTTGGCGGTCGCAGCAGGGAAATTCATTGCCACATTAAATCCCTGAAGACCTGAACAGTTCCCTCACCTGAGGGAGCAGCTACCCTGGTTAAAGGAACCACCTCGCTCAGGAAGAGGTGGCAAAACGCACCAGCAGCCAGAGCAGGCTTCTGAGTCCTTCGGCAGTGGGCTCGGGGGAGGTGGGGGGGTGAAGCCATTTCCGGGTAACGCTCCCCACTCCACTTACCTGATAACCCAGGGAGAGACCCATCCTAAACTCCCCAGGTGCCAGACTGGAGGCGAGCTCAGCTGAGGAGCGCGGGTGTTCCTGTCCCTGCTGTTCCGCTGCCACACACAGGCTGCAGCCAGGCACAGGAAGCTACATCTACCGCATCTTTAAATAACAGGTTACCAGGGGAAACTGAGCCACGTTACATTTTTGGTTTCCTATGGCAACCTCACAGTACTCTGGCAAACAATAGGCTTGTTGTTAAAAAGCAGGAAAAGGTACCCGTCCTGGATGAACGAGGGGAATTCCAATGGTCAGGGACAAACCCCTTTCCACCCCACACGCACACGCACACACAGACGCGAGCACACACACACACAACTCACACAGGTGCTCACACAGAGTCATACAGCTTATTCTTCAAAAACACATGTTAAGTGGTCCTCATAATATACAATAGCTATTGTCTTAGACGGTTGTGCGAGACACCCCCATCACCACCACCACCACCACCAAATGCACACACGGAAACAACACAGGATATGTTGTGTAATGATCTCTCGGTGTAAGCACCTGGTTGTGTATTCCAGAAACAATTACACAATGCCCACACATCATTTTATATTTAATAAACTATGAAAATGTCATGCATTAACAGGAAAAAAAAACTCTGAGACAGTTCCGAAGTCGCGTGGACTACACACATTCACACTACTCAGTTGTGTAGTCGTTACTAACCATTAGGCTATATTGGTTTGAATGTATTAGTGATGACGCTGTTATTCAAACGTCTCGGCGATATTGACGTGGCGATGACTGATCAGTTTGTTCACTTTAAATATAACGGCTACAAATGCCTACTTTCATACTTCAGTCTTAACAGATTGGTTTCCTCTTGCTTTCTTGCAAAGTCACTTACAATGTAGTTTTTTCTGTATATAAATTATAGTCTTTCCAATTCGTGTTCCTATTAAATGTTCATTCACAGCAGTTTAACGAATGTCTAATTTTTTGAATTAGTCTTGGTAATATTTCGCGACAACGAGCAATCCCGGTACTTCTCGACACCCAGCGATTGGACTGCTGCACAGTCTGAATTTAAGCCTAAATCCCCGGCTAAGTGCATAGACTTGAATCCGAGGATTGGTGGGCCCGACAGCAATCGCAAAACCGTTTGAGCCTGAAATAATAAACTATCCTCCATGCACATTCGCCTTCGCATTGCAGTAGGTCTGACAAGAAGTAAAAACGCGAACACGCAAGCAATCTGTTGCCGACTGTGTGTCAAACTGTAACTCCAGCGCGCTTTGCCGGTGCACACCGCTGACAGAACTGTAACAACGGAAGGCATTCGAACGCGTCAGCGTGGAAGTGAGAACAAACTTCGCAGCGGCACTAGCAACAGTGCGAACACGGTACAAAAACTACATTCGAATGCGGTTCATCACGCCGATTATGTAGCACGAACATCACAGCAATGACAGACAAAAAAACCTCTTTCCATACCTTTTGGAAATCCTGAAATCGCCTTTATCGGTAGTTCCCCTGCCTTCTCTTTTTCATCTGCAAAAGAAACAAAAGATACTTGTGGCCAAATTGTGCGGCTAAGTACAATAGTAGTGGCTGAGCATGCAACACCGTTTTCTGAATTAAAACTTTCCAACCAAACGAAACGTGGCACACTGGATCATTAACAATCGAGCGTTGATTTATTGCACGCGCATGCTTTGACATTAATTAAAAACATCTCACATGAAAAAATTCTAAATGTAAACTTTTAGCAACACATTCAACAGAAACTAACAATAATCACCACGAATATATAACTCGATGTATTGTAGCTTTGATTTTAAAACAAAATCATTATCAGTTTTATATGGTTGTTTACTTATTTGTGTAGTTTCTGGTCGCTACCACGTTTACACTGAAATATCACCCAACAAAACGTTTACACTTGTTGCACTCTAATCAACCATCGAATTCAAATATTTGGTTAATTCTTAATTCGTTTCTCACGCAATGCTTTACTAAAAAAACAAACTTTTAAAGGACTTTGATTTAGTCATTTTACTCTCAGTAACCTACTTTTCCCCAGGATCCTGCCCTTTCCACAGGCCTACAAATTCGTCATTGCATTCCATGCGTGTGACGTAGGTCGCTGGGAAGCTGTAATTTTAGAGGGCTTGTGCGCCTGTCGCCCATACATTGACAGATGGCGGGCCTTTCGACCAGCCGAAACTCTAAATACCCGGCAATCCAGGCGCAATGTATCTCGGTCTCTCGTGATGTCTGAATCTGGGAAATCTCCAGGTTTGCAGTGCTCACGTAACGTTGGATTTACACATCAGCAGTAATTCAGCGCAGCCTTTGTTGCAGTGCACATTTAGTCCTCCACGTCCAAAGCCAAGCTGTCACACACCATAACGAAAAACCGTTTATATTTAAAACCATTTATGTTTTAAAAAGGTTACATTACATTTTTTATGAATGAGTGTATTTTCATAGGCAAAAACCAGACATCTTTCAATGCAAACCCATAAGCAGCGGCATTTTACATAATTTTCACAGGATGTGAAAAGTACCCGCTGAAATGTGCTTCAGCATGTTTTTTTGTGGCGTGGTAAGAGAAAGCAACTGCTGGAAATTCACACATACAACGCTATTCACAAAAAGAAGGATTATCTCATTAGGCAAGCGAATGGGTCATGTGACAGTCACTGAAACGGAATCAACCACAGCCGTGGGAAAGACGGTGGACGGAATTCAATGCTCACCTGAAGGACCCCATGCGTTAATAAAACGGTCACCTCTGTTTGTGGAAGACAAACAGACTGATGATTGTTAGCGATATTTACTTGTGCTGGGAAACACGATTCGGTCAGCAACTTCGATCAAACCTACCCGTCCATTTCTGTGATAACTGGTGTACCCGTGAATGCGAGACGGGATGGCATCTACATTTGTTCTAGTTCTGAGAATTGGCCGGTGGAAGTTTCTCAGAAGTGCGGTATGAAGAAGATCTGACATCCTACCTGTGCACAGTTGTTACGGAAACTAGGCCAGGGGCGCGTCCATTCACCAACAGGTAAATTAGGTTAATTAAACGTGAAGATGTCGCGATAAGTTCCGCATAAATTTTGTCAGTTGATAACTACTTTTGTAATGAGTAGTAAGTCGCAGTAACAACTTAATAGCAAGCTATTGAAAAAGTAGGTTGAAATATTGAAATAGTGGACGGACAACTGACAAAATTGATAAAGTAGTTTTATAGCTAGGCCTACAAAAAGATTTGGAAATAATCTGAATCCAAGTATGCCTCCCATACATGTTCCTCATTATTAAATGTAATCCAGTAATTCATCATGTTTATCTATGAGAAGAAACTCAATGTTGGAGTGTTTATGCACATAGTTTTAAAAAAAACTACTATTAGAATGATATGCAGGCTATTAATGGAATGCAGGCTATGATTGTGTCATTTGGAAATACGTTGCTCTGTTTTCCATAATTAGATTTAGCCATCCCTGCAAGCACCATTCTATTCCATTTTGACCTGTAGTTTCTTTATGGACATATACAGGTGTGATACAAGGTATGGTGTAGGGTTAGCTGTTGTGTATCAGTTGGCCTCTTCTGTTTTCTGTTGTTTCAATGTAGCTGAGCTTAAGCCTCTGTTTAGAAGGATAAAGCTCTGTCCTTAAATAAATTTGTTTACCTACAGTACACCAGACCACCAAATGAAGATGTAAGGGAGCTGCTTTGACTGATCCTTGTGATGTTAATCCAGTTAAGTACTCTGAGCTGTTGATTCCACTCCACCACTCAAAATATCTCTCCTCACCTCATCCCCACCTTTGGTTCAGCTAAGGTGACAAACAGTGGACCTTTGAGCATCAGCTATCGCAGTGCTCCTTTTCTTGCTTACAGGAAAGGTGCCTCCTGTTCATTTCACACTGCTACTCGGCATCTCTTTTCCTGCTCTGAACATCTGGAAGGGCACTAACTGTGAACGGGGACTTCCCCTCTGTGTCTGTCTCTGTCGCACGCACGCACGCACGCACGCACGCACGCACGCACCCTCACTCTCCGGCCGGATGCTGTTTCCAGGGAAGCCTTTTCTCAATCTTGTTTTTGCATACTGTTTTTTTCTTTGTCTTTTCTTTTGAGTTTTTTTTTTTTTTTTCAAATTTCCGCCTCCGCATCCTCCGCCTCCTACCTTCCGAAGTAGCAGAACAATCTCTCTTTCTCTCCTTGTCTCTCTCTCTCCCTCGGAGCAGCATGTATGGCAGACCATATATGTACAAAAACTTTAGACATTGCTGGGTGTAGGGGCAGGGGGATGTGTTTATTGAGGAAACAACCGTTTGTGTATATCTCCCATTTCCTGGAGTGTTGTAGTAGCCTTGATCCAAATTCACAGCGGTGGCTGGGAACAATGGCTGTATCATCATTGAGAGCTGGGTTACAGAGACCGTGTCAGATCCTGACCATAAAAGGTACCCATCCGGGTGGGGAAGGAGGAGATCAAATAATAAAGGAAACTGTGAATTTTGTAGTGCCTGCATATTTACATGCTTTGCATATTCCTGTGTGGCTGCTCTGACTTGTCCACCATAACACATATCAGAATGTTGTTTTTTGCAGTAGACCAGTGAATTACCTTATTGTCATTTAGCAGATGCTTTTATCCAGAGCGACTTTACAATATTACAACTTTACAAAATATACAATTTTTACATGTTGTCCATTTATATAGCTAAATATTTACTGAGGCAATTGTGGGTTAAGTACCTTGTCTGTGGTTACAACAGCAGTGCCCTATAAGCTCTGCTCCTTCCCACCATACCACAGTGCTTAATTACTTACCAAGGTACTCACCAAGATACCTTTAATAGTATACCATCACTAGATCACCTAGCATGGTTATAGTTTCTTCTTTTTTTTGAGCAGTTAAACAACTGGTTCATTATTGTAGCAAGTCCTTTCTAAATAAGCATACAGCAGTACAGTAGTTGTTCACCCTAGGGTGTGGGGTTTGAACCTCAGACACAAGCCGAGGGTGGGGAAGATCAGAGGGTTGTTTGTGCTCAGGGCTGCAGTGGATGCAGCTAGGGTAGGAGACGCTGGTGGTATCAGAGCCGGATTAGCGCTCGGCTGTAAGCGAGACAGACTGAATGGCTTCCTCTCATTGGTAAACCTGTTTAGTAATGTTCTCACTTTTCCTCCTAATGCGCCCCCAACCACACACACACAAACACACACATAACCCGCCTCCCTGTTCCGCAACTCTCACAATGCCTGGAAGTTGCCTAGACCTACATCTCTCTCCCTTTCTCTCTCTCTCTGTCTCTAGCTCCCTCCCTCCCTGTCCGATTTCCTTTGTTTTTGTTTGGCTTGGGCCTGCCCCGTTCAAACAAACAGGGGCACAGGGGCACGCGTGCGTTCAACACCCCACGCATACACGAGGCTTCTGTCTCGTGTGCGGACCGAGGTCCAGCCCCCTCCCGCCGCCTTCTTCCTCGGACCGCGCATGACTGCTTTAAGAAGCCCCGAAAGCATGCTCGGCGCCATGCAGTGTCCACATTTCAGTGTTCATACAGCGCTGTGGGCCAGACGTCCGGGCGGACCTGTGAGCTCGTCCAGGCCGTGGCTGTATGTCAGCAGCACTCTGCCTCAGTTTGCTTGTATCAACGCCATTGCTCAGTTTTCCATAGTTCTGAAGCTGCTTTCTGCTTTTGTTGGCGTGGGTGGGGCTCTTGAAAAGTAACCATGAAAACATGCCTAGGGTAACAGTGTGGCGTGGTGACCCACAGACTGGCGGTTTGATTCCCGCTGGGCAAGGTACTCGCTGAATTACCGCAGTAAATATCCGACTGTAATATTGAATAATGCGAAAATTGTATGCTGTCCAAGCTGCCCTGGATAAGCGTGTCCGCTAAGCAAATGCAATGTTATGTAATGCATTGTTTACTTACACCACAGCTGGCAGTGCTAAAAATGCACCTCAGGTTCACAGCTGCAGTTTCACAGTGATATGTGGTGATGGTTTATTCATCACCCTCAGGAATAAGTCTCTCTATCCCTATCTCTCTCTCACAATTACTGGATTTTTTCAGAGACTGTTGGAACACTTAAATCACATTATATTATTTTCATTTAGCAAACACTCTTATCCAGAGTGACTTACATAGGTTGCAGTTTTTACATGTCATCTCTTTATGCACCTGAGTATTTAGTGAGGCAGTTGTGGGTTAAGTACCTTGGCTAAGGGTACAACAGCAGGGAATTGAACCAGTGACCTTTTGGTTATAAGCCCTGCTCCTTACCACTATGTTACACTGCTGACCTTATTGATGCACTTGGTTTGTTGACCCACCCCATTGGTGTTGATTTAAAATGCAGTGGTAAAATTATCAGGCCAAAAAGTTATGCATTTGGCCACTGCTGTGTCATTGGATTCCCAGCAGCATATAATGTTAGCAGGGCCAGATTACTTCAGCTTCCTCAGCTCTTCCTCCTCTCTGCCAAGCCTCTGAAATCCGAGTCAGTCAAAAAGGCTCTGTTGAGGCGCACTTCTGTTAAATATTTACACGGGAGTGGACAATGTTGTTCAGGCAGAACGGATGCAGGGGTTCAAGGGGTTCTAGCGCGTGGAACCTCTCAGTGAACCGTTCCGCTGCAGAAGATGAGGTAAGTTTCCGCTTGTTTTTTTGTGACAGAAGGCCTTTGGGCCTGACCCGCTCCCACCCCCCACCCCACACGCCCCTCCCTGTGTTGTGACGGATGTCCTGCGCGGGCGTTTTATCCCCGTCTCCAAGCGTCTCGCAGGAAGCGCAGAGGGGTCCCGCAATTCCTGCACATCTGTCCGTCGCATTTCTGTCATTTCGGGCGGGGGGGGGGTTGTTTTTCTGCCGAGGGAAGGTATCTCCCGTGTTATTTTTCCGCTCCTCTGCTCCTGGGCTTCCTTCCCCCAATTACGCGCCTTGCCGAGGGACGACGCGCCCGCCCACGCGCGTGCGGCAGGGCCCCTGGTGCGAGTGCCACCCGGAAGCTTGGGCGGGGCCTCGGGGACAGGCGGGGGGTAGAGCGACAGGCGGAAAGCGCAGAGTGCAGGGGTGGGGGACGGGGGAGAAAAAAACATGACACCATGGCGGGGAAGTTGGGGTCCTCTTTGTATTCTCCGCCACAGCTCCCGATTCATTTTCGCTCGGGGGGCCACTTCAGAACCTAGGGGCCTCTGGGACTGGTTGGACCCCATCAACATTTAACAACACCCGCACAGTCCATTCGTGCTCTCACAAGCTGTTGCTGATGCTTTTGAACAGTTTGTCAGCTCTTGTTCGCACACTGTGGGGAGCTTGCGAGATGGGGACTGTTCAAACCCAAGCAGTCCATTCTCTAATGTTGCCCCTGTCCTTTGTTTCTGCTTCCATCTGTCTGAGTTGAGAAACTGTTTGATCAGTTCAACGGTGCACAGCCGTGGGCTGAGTTTGTGGACGCGCCAAGGCTGTTGATTTAGTGCTTGTGTTTTTGTTGTTTTTTTTTTTTTTTTTTCCAAGCTTCCCTTCCGACTGTTTTCTTTGTCCTGGAGAGGGGTTAAGGGGGTAGTGGGAGGGGTTTGCTGAGGTAAAGTTTGGCCCTGGAAGGCACTGTCTGCTTTTCCTGCTCCCAGTGGATATATACTTTTTTTCTTCTTGCATGAAACAAAAACACAAGCCATTTTCCTGCCATTACTGTACAGAGGGGAAAAAAACGAATGCTTCACTAAAAATACCCGAGGTTCTGGGCCTGGATCTTTCCTGCATGGCTTCCTGGCTGCGCGTGGGCTGATGGGGGAAAGAGGAAATGAGCGCCCCGGCTGAATGGGGTTTCCTGCGCGACGTTATAAAGAGTTCCCCCCCTCTCCCGCCAGTCCTCATCACCATCCTGACACAGTCATAGTAGAGGCACCAGCGCAGCCTCGCCTACCTCTGCCCAAGAGATTGTTTGCAGTGTGGGGGTTTTGGGGTTGGGACTGTCCGCCTCGGTTCTCGTCCCTGCTGGCCGGGGTGAGTGCATCTCTGAATTAATTCATGATTGTTGAGAATATCATTTAGGCTGAGTATTGTTGACAACGTTTAGGATATTCCATCATGTAGGATGTTGTGTTCTCCATTCTTTGATTTTTTTTTTTTTTTTTCCCTTTTTTGTATTGTTGAAATACAGGTGCCGTCTCTTTGGCCTGTAAGAATGGTAGCCAGCAGTAATGACAAGGGATGCCTTCGAAAAACTTGATAGTCTACAGTTTCATATATTTTTTAAATTTGTGGAGACCATTTTAATATCATGGGACAAAGCGGTCATGTCAAAACAATTGTGGACCCCTCAATGCAAATGTCTTAATTCTCAAGGATTTTGATTTTCACCAAGGAAAAAAAAATCTTTGCCAGGGACTCCAAAACTCTGCTTTGTGTGGTTTTATCCAACTTTTCCAACAGTGCTTTGATAGGGAGGTTTGTTTTGATAATCAGTAGTGAGCAGAAGGGACACCACAGGGATGTGTTAGCCCCACTCCTATGTACAGAACGTGTGAGAGCGTGTGCGGGTTCAGAGCTGATTCAGCTGAGAGAGTAGGGCATAGACGGGTTTGTATACCTTTTTCAAAACATTCATCCTTTTTGTCCTTTGATTAATCACACATTCATTTGGAGACCACAAGACATAGCAACACTTCTGTGGGATGTTTAGAAGCGCATGGCACAACGGCTGTGGTTAACTGTGCTCTATTGTTGTTGTTGTTGTTTTTTTTTTTTTTTTTATAAAATGACACATAACTGTGCTGAATATGTAAAGGGTGAAAAGGACGTGATCGAGAAAGATAGACGGATGGGGTAGAGTCCGAATGACGGGAAAATTGTTGGATAGTTTGTGTGTGCGTTGTGACTCACAGACCACTGCTCTGTGAGTGCGCTTGTGTACGTGGGTGTGTGCATGTACATTTGAGCTGTGTGAGCTTGTCTCTTTTGTGGAGAACTGCAGTTTTCTGTAAGCCATAATAGCATAATCTGGGACATAAGCTGTATCATAGTCAAAGTGCAAGACTTTGGTTCATGTGACTTATGAGCAAGCTCAATATCGTAGTTGTTAGTGTACACACAGATTAATAAGTGGTGTTGTGTAAGTTTTTGATTACACACAGTGTATGCTGACCTGAGACATGGTGTCTTTGAATGAGTCACTGTAACAAAATCTGAGATCTAGCCTTCAGTATAGTCAAACTACATCCTCCTTTGTGATGTTTGTTTATGCTACATCCATATTTGTCTTCCTGCAGGTACGAGTAGGGAGCTGGTCTCACCTGTCAGATGCTGCCAGCTGACTGGTTGTCGCACTGTCCAATCAAACACTGCTCTGAGGTGGGTTAGTGACATTAACAGGGAGTGAAGACTTTGAATGAGCTTCCAAGGAGGAACTTTGTTGACGCTCTGTTGTAACGCTCTCCTCTTTTGTCCCGGCAGAGGAGGTGAGCAGGATGCAGGCAGCGGAGGGACACAGGGCGGGGCGGGGGCGCGTGGAGGACCGCAGCGCGGCGGAGGGGTACGTGAAGGAGTTCACGCGCCACTCCGGCGACGTCCTGCGGAACCTGAACGAGCTGAGGCACCGCGGCATCCTGACCGACGCCACGCTGGTGGTGGGCGCCGTCAGCCTGCGTGCACACTGCTCCGTGCTGGTCGCCTGCAGGTCAGTCTGCCGCAGGGGCTGCTCTCTCTGCCTTTCTCTCTCTCTCTCTGTCTCTCATTTCCCCATCCCCTTCACTACCTGCTTTTTCTCTCCTGCTCTTTTTTTCTAAGATTTGTTCCTCCTCCAATCTCTCTCTTTTACTGTTCTATCTCTCTTTCTCTCTGTTCATCTCTTCTCTTTTGTTCTCTTCCTCTCCACATGAGACCCGCCCATTCAGTTCAATTCAATGCACTTCACCGGTCGGAAATACATTTTGCGAGTATTGCCAAAGCTTAAGATGCAACACAAAAAGGAAGTGATAACAACTGAATAACAGCTGTACCTTTAAACTGGTGAACATGAGCATATTAAACACTGTAATTCTAAAACAACAGGCAAAGTTATATTCATCAATTCTAATAAGTTCTAATGAATCATCAGTTCATTTAAATCTAAAATACAATAATGTCTAACTATTTATTTGGGTGGTTACTCACTGTCCCTCAGGCTATGGCAGGCTCGGTTGTACTGTGCTGCTAGTGGGGCTGTTGGTCCTTCCCCTAACAGGACCGGTGGTTTCTCTCTCTCTCTCCCCATCAGTGGGTTCTTCTACTCCCTGTTCTCTCGGTGCTCGCCCGCTGGCAGGGAGCGGCCAGTGTCGGTGTCGCTGCCCGACTCGCTGGACGCGGCCAGCGTGTCTCTGCTGCTGGACTTCATGTACACGTCTCGCCTGCCGCTGTCTGCCTGCACTGTCCCCGGCGTGCTCGCCGCCGCCACCTACCTGCAGATGGAGCACGTGGCAGACACCTGCCGGGCCTTTATGCTGAACAGGTAAGAAGCGTTGGAGTCTTCCCAGAATGGGCGGCTCTGATAGATGGAGTTCAGGTGGAAATGGTGAGGGGGAAGGAGAAAGACAGGTGCTTTTCCTCCTTATTTTGTGCATTATGTGCCTACAGTTGGCTTTTTATGCAATAGGGTAATGTTGTTTCATTAAGATATGTTTCATTTTACTATAAGTTCAGCTGCAGATACTGTACAGTTTTCTCCTTGTGATTTTCAGTGAGAGAATGTCAGGTCCCCCTCAAAAGGAGCTGGACTCCCCTTCATCTGCCGTCTCGCTTGCGCCCCCTGGAGGAGCGTTCCCGAACAGCTTGCTGAGTGGCCGCCCAACTCCGTATGCTGCCACCTCCCATCCACCTGGGGGAGCCGCTGCACATCTGTGTTGTGACTCTGCAAGGTGAGGCAAACCGTAATATGAAAGGACAAGAACTAATTTCTCTTGACCATGGTTTAAAAAAGGGGCATAACAAGTGCATTTCCCCCTTCCAGGGTCCCTGGAGAGAGCTGGGCCTCACAGGATCCAGGGACTCGCCTCGACCACGAGCCCAGGTCTGAGAGGGTGAAGCTGGAGATTGAGTCGCCGACCCTGGGGTCCCCCACTCCGTCTCCAGACAGCCCAACCCGCTCTGGCTGTCAGCCCAACTCCCCTGCCGAATCCAGTGGCTGCAGCAAGACACCCCAGCCAGTGGTGAGTTACCCCTCTACCACACCCATGCCCTGCAATGAAGACGCTGACAGTTATGAGGCTTTGGAGCAGTGATCCACCCAGGAAAACTAATAATACAACTCCACTGAGCACTGTGATGGAAGTTGCAATGGGAGGGTGTTCTGTGACAGTGGTAATGACTGTAGGGAATGTAATGTAGAATACTAAAATACATCTAAAGATAATATGGGCAATAAAATAATTCACATTTTAAGTCTAGAACATGTGGGTTTCATGAAGGACAGTAAAAGTGCAACTGCAAGATAGTAAAATGTTGTTAAAGCCATAAAACGGTGGAAAATATAAATAACATAAAAACAATACCCAGAATATCCAATCAGAGGCATCATTGATGTGCAGGTGGCTGGTCCAGGATTCAGTTTGCACTGTTTCAGGTTTCTTTGGTGCTGACATATTTACCGGTTTGTCTACAGGTGCAGAATGGGACCAAATCCATCCCTGATCCCAAGGCCTGCAACTGGAAGAAGTACAAGTTCATTGTTCTGAACCCTCTCTGTGCTGCTACAGTCAAGGAGGAGGAGCCAGCTGAGGGAGAGGGGCCACAACACTGCAGCCATGTCTCTGCCACCACTGATAGGTTGGCCTCTACACCAAAGCCTCCCCTGGAAGTCTGGCCAATGGATGGACCCGACCAGGACAACAGGTGGGTGGACTGCATACAGTGTGGCCTTTATTCTGGAACTGTATGCATGTTTGGACTTTCAACAGTGTAGCACATTAAATCTGAACATATTAGCAGGTGACACTGTAGTTGCTTACACGCTGAGTGGGCACTTTTGTCTAAATTTTGAAGCTGCTATTTCAGCTCCAGAATCACCACCATCGTCCTCACATCATAAAGGCAATGAAAGAGTAAATCTAATATTTCAAGACAATGTAAAAAAGAGGGCGAATGTTTTGCCCTGTGTTGCTTCTAAGAGAACGCTTGGATGCTGTACTCGAGCAGGGATGTACTGGTATGGTTCTCCTGTAGGGGGAGCTCTTCATCTGTGGCAGGTGCAGGGCCACACCATCACAGCTCTCCTGTTTTCCAGGGCGGGACAGGGCTTTCACTGTGACGTATCCCAGAATACCCTGCTCCAGGAGGCCTGCCATGGGCTGCTGCCCCGCCCTGCGGATGAACTAACCCCACTTCCCACCCCTCTGGTCCAGGACAAGTCAGGTTAGCCACATTTAACTCCACGCCCCTCCTCACCTCATTTGCTCCCAGCATTGAGAGCAGGGGTCTCTAAACATCCTCTGTCCTGAGGGCTTTTATCCTCGATTGCTCCCTCTGTAATGCTGTCTCATACTTGTGGATATGAGATTAAAGCGTTGATTAATGGTTTGAGTTCCCAGATCTATGACGATAAAGCACCATTTTGTAGTAATTACACAAGTGATTTACAGGGAAGGTTGTGTGACTTTCATTCAGAACTATACTCTCTCTCACTCCCCCTCCCTCTCGCTTTCTCCCTCAGCTCCCTGTTGCTCCCTCTGTCCGCACCCCTGCTCCACTGAACCGCAGGCCCCCCATCATAACAGGCACCTGCGTTGCCTAGGTGACAGCCTGAACAGTCACCCAATGAAGAGCGAGAGCTGCTGCTCACCATTCCGTGTCAGCAGCACCCTGGGCGGGGCCAAATCTGCCAGTACAGGTGAGGCGACGGACCCTGGATTTAATCATGTTTTTTTCTTATCAGCAACACACTGAGCTACAGAGGAAAGAATAATGCAAAACGAATGAAGAAACAATATATAAAGTATTCAGTCTGACTGATGCTTACAATGACCCAAAATTGAACCCAGAGATGCAGTACAAATACATGCGAAGTGATATGGAAATGGAATATTTTTGTATTATATATTATACAGTCACCCAAAGATGAGGTCATATGCAATATGGTCTGTGACAGTGAGGCAAACGGACAGATGTGCGGCAGATGGACAGGCAGCTAGGCACCTTGAGAATAGATGTCAGGACCGGCTACCCCTGCGTGGGAGGCTGAATATATAAGTATCACGCTGACTCATTATCGCCCCCTGCAGGAGATAAGCCATATCGCTGCAGCGTGTGTGGAGCGCAGTTCAACCGCCCGGCTAACCTGAAAACACACTCCCGCATCCACTCTGGAGAGAAGCCCTACCGCTGCGACACCTGCGGGGCCAGATTTGTTCAGGTGGGAAACTGGTAGGGGGTTAACAACAGGTAGCTTTAAGGTGACTGTTGGTATTTACTTGTTAATGTAAGTTCGCAGGTAGCTCACGTGTGCATGTGTGTGCTTGTATTGACACGTAGCTCACGTGCGTGTATGTGGTTACATTGGCAGGTAGCTCACCTGTGTGTGTTTATATTGACAGGTAGCTCACCTGTGTGTGTTTATATTGACAGGTAGCTCACCTGCGCGCTCACGTGCTGATTCACACTGGGGAGAAGCCGTACCCCTGCCACACCTGTGGCACCCGCTTCCGTCACCTGCAAACGCTGAAAAGTCACCTGCGCATTCACACTGGAGAGAAGCCCTACACTGTAAGTATACTCACACACACACACATAAACACGCACACAATAAACATGCATACCAATGAATATGGTAATGTCAGCCCGTCATACTCTCGGCCAGCTCTCTCTGGAAGCATTCCTCACAGGGAAAGAGAGAGCCACTCTGAATGAAATTTTCTCTGCAAGTCACATTTAGTAACCTGAGCTTCAGGTAACCAGGCCATCAAGCATACATTATTGTAAATATGGAGTGTATGTATCTCTCTTATGCCTGATGCGTCCAATGTATCAGCTTATTTAAGTGAAATTTGTAAAGACCACAGAATGTGGAAGTTTTATTCATTTCTATGTGTAAATTCTCCACACCTCTGCAGTTTTGGTGAGGTGTTGATATGTTTCCTTTTTTCCCTCACACTTAAAAGTGGGTAACTTGTAAAACACCTGATGCAAGGTGTAAAACCAATGTAGAAAGAGGACAGTTCCTCTCTTACCCTGTTTCTCTATCTCTCTCCCTCTCTCAGTGCGAAAAATGTGACCTGCACTTCCGCCACAAGAGCCAGCTTCGGCTGCACCTGCGTCAGAAGCACGGTGCAGTCACCAACACCAAGATCCGCTACAAAGTCCTGGTCGACCCCTACCGGCCAGTCCTGCAGTCCTGCTGAAGCCCTCGCCACCACCTCTGACCCCTGACCCCTGACCCCACCATTCCCTGAATCTCCCCAACCCCACCCCCACCCCACACCTTGAGCTGGATCAACTGATTTCCCTTCCTCAGATGTCACAGGCAACACCCGCCACCCTTTCGCATTATTGGTTGATTGGCTTGTATTATTGGTCCTCCTTTACTTTTGACCTGCTGAAAAGTGTGTGTTTCCATGCACTGTTTAAATGGGAGCTCTCACTCTGGCAGCGAATGTGAGCTGGAGCTCCACACTGCTGTTGAGGTTCAGGCCACTGGCGGCAGGAGGCACTGAGCAGCGCCTGCGGGGGAGGAAAGTGTAAAAGATGTGCAAACGGCGGGCAGGCAGGCACTTACCATACGACAGCAGCATAGCGTCGGCGAAGACGCTGGGCGGCTGGGATCGCGACGCTGTGACCGTCTGTCACCGGAGCGTTCAGTCAGAGGTTTGGAATCAGACTGAGGGCGGGATGTTCCAGGACATGTTTTGAGTTCTGTTTCTTTTTTTGTGAGAGAGAGAGAGAGAAAGGACCACTCTCCTTTGTCTTGGGCTGTGAGATCCCTCCCAGGCGACCACTGGTTTGTCATTCCTCGCATTCTTTCAGGGCAGTGGCCTCCGCTCGTTCATGTGTCGGTGGAGCCTCTGAAAGTGATTGGCACGCCAAGATGTGCTTTGTCCAGACAGGCAGACAATGGTGTGCTTTAGAGCCGATGGGGCAGGGTGGCCAGGTTGAATATGGCACTGGAGAGGGCCGACGAAGAGGTTGCCAAAGGATTGGTGAGAGGAGAAGGGAATGATAAGTGAATAACAGGAATGTTATGGGAAAGTGAAAGAAGGATGGATGTTTGAGAAGGGCGAGAGAGTGAGGGAAGGAGAGATGAAACAGTAATGTGTCAGGAAACGAGGGTAAAAGGGTAGGAGGAACACTAGGGTAGCCGTAAGGGTGTAAGGATAGTAGAGTTATGGGTTTACCTTGTCAGTTTGTTGTGTCTTATTTTTTTGTCTGTTTTTTTTTTTGGTTCCCTGAGCCAATAGGGCCAATCAACTGGCCTTGTCCATGAGAGTAGCACTGCTAAGAGAAATGAGAGGGGAAACTCGATGCAGGCCATTGAGTTTTGACAGGGGGTAAAAGGGGGCGGGGTTCATTGTGGTGTGACATCAGTCCGCAGGCGGGGTCACACATTGGTCGCCTCCCCCTTGATTTTTTTTTCCTCCTGTGCTTTCGAATGCGTACTCTCAGGCGCACCTCCCCTGTTGTGTGTGTGTGTGTGTGCCCATAAACAATACGCCACCTCCTAGCCAGAATCAGTAGGTTCTGTTGAACTGGGAGCTCTGGGGAGCAAGTATTTTGAGAATGCTTTGTGTTGAGTCAGCTTTTTACATATCGGACTGGAAGAAAGAAGCAAAGTGTCTGTCTAAGGCTTTGGTAGTGCCATTGTGTAAACATGTATGTTTGTTAAATAATGTCAGCCTGACCTCTGTGTCAGGCTAACACAAACAGTCTGAGGACACAGGGTTTGTGTCCTTATTCTAAACTGTTCCAATGTTTGGTGTAACACATGGTTGACTGCCCTCTTCTCACAAGCGTTCAGCAGTGCAGCCACACTGCAGAAGCCAACCACTGCTTGTAAAGTCAGTGTCATTCTGTTCTGAGTGGAATTCAGCCTATTGGCTAGTTTCCATGTCTCAAGCCACCTCTTCTAACATTACTAAGGGCTCCAGCCAACAGGAACACGTAGCGCTCAGAGGTCACAACAGTGTCATCATTGGTGTTCAAATGGAATGGCCGCTCCCAGAAATTTCTTACTTATCAACTGGTCTGTTCTGAAATTCTTCAATGTGGGGTGATATTTTTTTCTATAAAACAAAAAGAAACAAAACACTTGGGGGATGCGTGGGGTCTTGGGCTTTGATATCACTGCTGTATTTCTCTCTTGCTCTATTCTGATTGGAAAATACCAAGTACTAAACCCTCTCATTGGTGCACAGTCATAGCTGCATTTCAGTGTCCTGGCAGGGACCAGTCTTTATTTTGTTAAAGGATGATTGCTTTGAAAGCAGAACAGTTACCTACATGACATAAATGTAAAAATTGATGATGATGATGATGATGATGATAATGATGATAATGATAAGGATGATAATATATGAAAACTGTAAGGAGCTCTTTTGCTGGACAAAGACAAGACCTGTTTCAAATATATTGGAATAAATTAATTGCTCTGAATTAAAAGAAAGTGTCTTCCTTATGTATTGTGTGTGTGTGTGTGTGTGTGTGTGTGTGTGTGTGTGTGTGTGTGTGTGTGTGTGTGTGTGTGTGTTAATGGCATGCAATTCAAACACTTTACTTGACAAATCCCTTGTGGCTAATCTCTTTCCATTATAAATCATAGTGAATTTCTGAAAATACATTGTTGCAAAAATAACAAGCAACTAGGTCAGTCTGCAGTTTTCCACCGGGCACTGTAAACATAGTGGGGGGAAAAGCCATAGTTTTAGAAGGACTTTGTTTCTTTTTTCTATCAGCATGGTAATTGCCATGATTGCAGCCTCCTCTGGTGTGATTTCTTGTACCATTTCAGAAATCAACTAGAGTGGCAGGATAACAAGGGTGCTCTTTTGTTTAAGATCTCAGGGCTCTGGACCCTCACCCCCCCTGCTGTTTCCTTCCTCTCTCTCATTAACTCGCCCCTTGGAACTGTGACTCATTTCTGGTGTACAGCAAGAGTGTCTTATTACTTTCTGGGTGTTGGGGAGAGGGAAGGAACAATAGAGTCCCTGGCACCTGTTTCCGGCCCTGCTCTAATCCGGAGCGCACACTGCCCTCCAGTAATGCATGTCAGCACGCCGCTTCCTGTGTCGAGGGCAATGGCCTGTTGAACTCTCCCACCCTCTGTCTGCCCCACTTCCTGTAAAGGGCCGTTCTGTAGTTGGCTGTCTATCAGGCCCACTGTAGGTTTGGTGCAAGATCAGATGTGGGCAGCAGGAGCCTCGCCTTTTGACCTCCTCAGTCGCCACCTCCACGGTTGCCAGCTGTTGTCCATCAAGACAAAAAAAAGAAAAAAAAAAAAAAAACGTGAGAACGGGATTTCGACAGACGGCGAGTGTCGCAGCGAGTGAACGACAGGCACCAGCCCCTATCGTGTTTTGCGTTGTCCCTTTGTGAGGGGGTGTGTGTCCGCCTTTATTTCCTCACTACTTGATTAGACTCGTCATCAAGAGTGATGTACAAGCCCCCTTTGCTTTCCTTTCCCAAATCACTATTAAAGAAGAGGGCATTTTTGTTATTTAGGAATGGACACTTGGAAATGTCCACTGATCTCAGTCTGGTGCTGCCTGCAGTTATGACCACTGGATGGTGGTTTCTGTCATTGACCAGAATATGAACCACAGGACCCAATTCTTGCTAAAAACACACAGATCCATGTGTAAATGAGGGTGGACAGATTATCATCTCCCTTCCCCTAAAAAACACACTCCCAGACTTCCCTGAGAAAGACAGAGCAAGGAGAAGGTCAAAATTAATAAATACTGCTAGGTGGAAACAATTGCACAGATGTAATGAGGTGTGGCAGAAGCACAGTGATAGAAATAGAGGGAAGCTCTCAATGGCTGCCAAACTAGTGATCTCACACCTGTTTCCTGTGCTGAGTAAAGACACAGGGTTGCCAGGTTGACCTATGTTCCCTGTTTTTGCATTGCACTTTTCATTCAGGACATTTATAAAGAGGCTGGGAATGGTTTGAGGCCCACTGCAGAGGACACGTCAAACATATTTGTATGTCTATGGTGATGCTGAGTGGCTTATGGTACATATCTGAGATAAAGATAAGCTGAATCTGTTTGAATTTTCTTAAAGGTTATGAATTCCTACTGTCCCAGGTGTCTCAGCACCATAAATTACATTACATTACGTCATTTAACAGATAATTTCATCAGCCATTTCCAAATAAATTCCCAGTGGAGCATGACTGTAAGGTACAAACATATTAAATTAAAACATTGGATTTTCCCCTCCTATTTCTTTTATAGATCACCGAAAATTTCACAGACGGCAAATTACGAGTTCTAGGGGTGATATGACGTATACGATTAATAACTATCTGGAAGATAATGTGGTCATACACATATGCAAATATCTGTTTCTACATTTACTATATCTCATTATCTACAGTTTTATAATTCGCTGCAATTAAGCTTTCCCATGCCAAACTTGCAAGCGTGGGACTGGCCAAATGTCACGTGGTAATTACTGGCCGTCTTGAGCAAGCCCAAAACAAACTGTGACGACGTTATGCCTCACGTACCTGTACGTACAAATTAGTGGTTGATGGTAGCACCTATTCTGTTCCACTCCCTCTACTGTTGTTCATCAATTAGATAACTTCCATAAGTATCAAACTTTGCCTTTTAATCTATTCTCTGTCGACATTAAACTAAAATAAATTAGTGAAAGGAACAGCAAAGAAGTAGTTTTAGATTCTGGACCAGTCAATTTACCTGCTTGGTGATAAATAAACAGCCAGTTCTTGTTTGTTTGTCAAAAATAAGTATCGCAGATTATGGAGACGTTGTTTTATCACATTTATTTTTTATACCCAAAATCTTCATTTTATAAGATGCTGTTAATGTAGCGGTAACTGTACCTGCGGTTTGTGGCTCGTAATGTAACGTAATGTTGATAAGCGCGTGCATGTGGCGCAGACGGGCACGAGCATTTCAGACGGCCTGCTTGCCGTTTTAGCCCGCCCTCTCAAGCATAATGAACCGGTCTTCGGTGTGTTTCCTTTAAAATTATTGATCAGCTGTAACTCTTGCCTTGATGGAGTAGCCGTAATATCCTCCCAAAACAAGTTCGATGGTCCTAAATATACGAGGACATAGACTCAAGACTTCAAGCATGATTCAACGGAACACGAGGTAGACAGGTGAGCAAAGAAACGGGGAAGGGAATGAACGAATTGTGAAATTACTGCACGCACAGGCCTACCTTGTAGTCACACACATTGCTAGAGTAACGGAGATGCATGTGTATGCATTAGCGTGTTAAGAATCCAAGGCGGCTACAACATGTGCGTCTTCAGTACCCAGAATGAATACGTAGCTGGCCTTTTTGCTGTTGTCACTTGCCTAGCCACGATTCAGGGAAGATGTTGTTGGTCGCTGTATTATTGTTGGTTAATCTGTGGGTTAGAGGGTATTGTGTTGATTCGCTACGCCTAGTGTCTTGCATAATATAGATATCATCTGTCCGTTAATGTCAGATATATATTTTCGGTATCAATTAATTAAATTATGCTTCAAGCTTGTGAGTCACAAAAGCGCTCGTGCACCTCTTTCGCAGTTACCTCGGAAACAGTTTGAAGCCGCTACAGTGCACGAGCGCCTCATTAATATTATCATAATATTTTGGCACTGTTGGAGCCGACAAGACTGCACGCCGTGTCCACACGGAAACAAAACGTTTAAAGGCGAATCAAGTCAGGTTGATGTATATTCACGATAAACCCGCTCAAAAGTTAAATGAAGGGTTGTATTTTCGATTGAAATATGTAGTACACGTTTAAGGTCAATACAAGATTAAACATTATATGTAACAACATTTTCACGGTCAAATATATTGTCTGTACACTTAAAAGAGCGACAGGTCTGAAAATTCAGTTTGTAATACTAATGTTTCGTAGCGCTGATTACTTGAGTATTGCGATGTTAATTTAAAATTGGTTCCACTGTCACGTTTCATTAAGTTTACCCTGCTCCCACCGAAGTAAACCCCTAACAGTTGTGAGTAATAGAGAGCCTCCTAGCGGTACGTTGAGTAATAGCACTAATGTATTTCGACTGCACAGTGCACACTTCAGGGCAGGGTGTTATTTAGCCTACTGTTCTTTAAAGTCTATCAAGAAAGCAGCGCTAACTAGAGCGTGCGCAGTCCCCCACTGAACTAGTTAGCTAACCGGCGAGCAAAGTTAAGGTGTTTTTTTTTTTATCCATAACAAAGCCGAATAGTAACCAAATACCAATGTTACGTTCATGAAAACTCAGGCAGTATCATGTTTCCACAGAAAACAGAAATATTTGATTGTCTTATGTTAATGTTATCTAGCTAACATGAGGACTGTTGTGTGTTGGCAAGGGAGTGGTCTTTTCTATTTTAGCATAACAGGGACACAGCTGCAACATAATTTGGTCAAAATAATGGATGATTAGAATACAGCTGTAGTCAAGACCACCTTTGTCGAGTCCAAGACCAGGACTAGTCAAGTCCAAGTCCAAAGAGATTCTAGTCCAAGTCAAGACCGAGCTCAAATGAGAGAGACATAGTCAAGACCGAGACGGAAAAAAAGAATCCTCTTTGAGACCACTTACTTACCTGTTTTTAATTTTTGTGTGATGCTAGAGACACAGTATATCTTCTATTTTAAGATGCTCATTTTGAACTATTATTTGTAATGATCAAAAACCAAGTGCAGTGTAACAACAGTGTAGGATCAAATTAGGCCATATTATTTACTTTAAGTATAGCAATTTCACTTGATATCATACTCAACACTCTCCAAAGACAAAACAACATGTAACCCCCACCCCGAGAAGGGTGTTGTACCGTGTGATGATCAAAAAGCAAGTGCAGTGTAACCACACTGTAGGATCAAATTAGGTCATATTGTTTACTTTAAGTATAGCCTTTTCACTTAAATGTCACATAAAGCTGATGTCAAAGTCAATGCGAATGCCCGTTCTGGATGGATTTTGAATTAATTAATTAATTAATCAAACCAATGCCCGTTTTCTGAATAAGCTCGCTTAACCCTTTCGCACGTTTATTTTACGCTACGTAGCGCACGTGTTATATGGTTCGTTATGTTTTCATAAGCGTTTTAAGCTTCTCATAGTTTTCACCGCCGCATTTGCTATATTTTTTATGTTAAATCGTTGTTTCCTCAAAGCTAAAATTAGCTAGAATTTTCCAATCTCGTGTTCAAATCGCACCGGCAGTGGCGATTCTAGACTTTTTTGACTGGGGTGGCCCAAGTGGAGCACTGATTCATTCAAGGGTGGCATGAGGATAACGTAACATCCACAATAACAGAAATCGGCGCATAACAAATATTTATAATGCCCCCCCACACACTAAAAGCACTACAAGATGTGAAATTAGCACAAATACAATATAGGAGCTAAACCATAAACTAACCATATGAACACCATATTCAGAGGATGAAACGGCAAAGAAGGACAAACACCATATATACACCAATAATGAAAAGATCCTACTCCTACAAGGCTTTTTTTTTACAATAATGATTTACATTTAACTAGATGGCTGCCTGGTGAGCTTTGTAGTTCATTATCAAGCTAGCTGACGTTAGCTAGCTAGCTAAATAACGTTAGCTAGCAAGCTAGATAGATAGATTAGCTAGCTAGCTAGCTAGCTTGCTAGATGGGCAGATAGCTAGCTAGCTAGATAACTTTTCTTGCTAGCAAGAGCAATAGTATTGTAAACCAGTTGCACCACGGACCGGTTTCATATATATAGTTTTCTATTACTGGAACAATACTTTCTGAAAAGTCTTTGCAAGGGCAACACAATATTTCTGTTTTGTTTTATTTATTTCAAATATTGATTTTATTTTTATTCATTTAATAATTAATCCATCTATCTGTCACAGTGCTGGTAATAATCTGGATTGTGCAGTCTTCTCTGTCTGCTCCTTCTGAATGTTGGCTGGCCCCCTCCTCCCTTCCTCTCAGGCTCCTTCTGCTGCACACCATTTTAATTTGAGGAAAAGAGGGAAAAATGAATATTTTGTCTTGCTTGTGGGCATTTCATTGAAAATCCTTATTAAAAGCTTATATTAGAGGAATAGAATTCTACAGGACACAGGACAGCTACAGTCTTGGATAGAGAGTGCTCTATGTTAGTCCTGGCTGAACTTTCTCACATGGGTCTGCTTGGAGCCCTGGGTATCATGCTGCTCCTTCCAAAATGATGACTCTGCCCTCTTGCGCCTTTCAAAACCCTCATGAGCCAGTTTCCTACAAAACAGAGAACACAGGGTTATTTTCTCTTGACATAATCTTATTTGATGCTCACCGCTTTAGAGAAATCGTCATAACAATAAAAATTACATTAAGTAATTATTTATCATTATGATAAAAGCGCACCATTACCTT
The DNA here is from genome assembly GCA_019176425.1 of Megalops atlanticus. NCBI lineage: Eukaryota > Metazoa > Chordata > Actinopteri > Elopiformes > Megalopidae > Megalops > Megalops atlanticus. The sequence continues at coordinate 5,829,580 of CM032888.1, forward strand.
AGAGTTTACACAAATATCCACCATACATCTCAGTAAGGACGATGTAATAATAGTTTGTATTCAAGTCCACTGAATACACTCAACACCTCAACTGACAGCATCGAACTTTTAAACTGACACCTTTTTACCACTTAATCATCAATTCTTAGCCATGACCCATCCCAATGCTTATAAGTAAACCATTTAAGTTAAATCCACTGGCTACTGAACTCACTGCTTGTGAAAGACGGCCATCTCCTCCCTCTCTTCCTCAAGGGCCCTTTGGGACTCACAAGCAGCCATCTGGGCAGAAACAAAAATGAATAGATATTCTGTATTTTCTAAACACATCAGAGCACTTTCTTTCAATTGTGATTTTATTTTTCTTACCAGATTCTCTTGGGCCCTTTTCTGATGAAATTTGATCTGGGGAGAGACAGTAAACAGAATATCTGATATGTAAAATCGCTCATAGAATGTACATCTTGAAGATGGCTGCTCTGTAATTATTAGCAGTGCAAGGTGATCATGCTCACTTGGGCTTTGAGGGAATCCTCCTTCTTTTTATTCATCGTCACGAGCTCCTGGATCCTCAGTTCGTAGTTCTCTTTCAAATGGGCCAACTCAAGCTGCTGTTTCTCCTTGTGAGCTAGACTCCTGCAAAAAAGAGTACAGGGCCTTTTACAGCACAAATGATTATTTTCTTCATTCTTACAGTCAAACTAGCATTAACCCTATGTACAGACATAAAGAGCATATAAAATTGAAATAACAAGGTCCTAAAACTATGTCCCTGTTGCCTCATTTACAATGTCGAGTGCAAAAGTCTGTCTTTCCCTGATTAGTATTTTAATTCATACTTACTGCTGTAGAACATTATCTTTCTCTTCACACAGCTTGGTGATGGCCTCAAGCTTTTCCTCAGTGGCCAAGAGTTGGTTCTTAAAGATGTCCCTCTCATACTTGATGGATGTATGGAGTCCGTACATTTCTTCGGCCATGTCTGAATTTTGTTTCCGCAGCTCCCTGATTGTACTCTTTTGGAAATATGAAAGAATGTGAATGTAAATTGGTCCATGGAGGTCCGTGTGATATTTTAGCCAGGGTTTTCAATGCAAGTCACAATTCTGAATGTGCCAAAAACACCAAGATATAATTTTATCCCAGTGGTGGGTGTATATGACACTGACAACGTTCACAAGTAAGACACATGTCAATTTTGGCTTCTTACCTTCAGTTCCCCATTCTCATTCATTGCTGACAGCAGCTGACTGTCAGCTTCCTTGATCCTGATCTCCTTTTCCTGGATCTAAAATAGACAAACACAGGCAATAAATGATGATGAAATGTATTCCCATAACCTACATTCATGTAAAAAAAAGTAAAGTAACAAACATGACTTTGGTAAGGCAAGAGCAATGTATTGGTAGGACTGGGCAAATGGGCTCACTTTGGCATTGAGGAAGTCCTCTGTTTCCTTTCTCATCTCCAGGAGCTCCTTGATCCTCTGCTCATAGCTGTTTTTGAGCTTTTCTTGCTCAAGCTGATATGCCTCAACCTGAGCCTGACTCCTGCAACACAGAGAGCACAGGGTCTTTCACAGCACAACTAAGTATTTTCTGCCTAAGCACAATTAGTATGAACCTCATGTAGAGATGTAGTTGCAGCCAAATTTAGAGTAACATCAAGATCTTAAATCCATGTGCCTGTTGCTTCATATACAATGATATGAGTGTACAAAGCCTGTCTTTTCCTGAATTCTATTCATACTTACTGCTGTAGAGCACCGTCTTTTTCCTCGAACAGCTTGCCAACCGTGGCCAGCTTTTCTTCAGTGGCCAGGAGTTGGTTCTTAAAGTTCTCCCTCTCATTTCTGATGGATTCATGGAGTCTATCCATCTGTTCTGCCACTTCTACATTTTGGTCATGGAGTTCCTTGATTGAATGCTTTTAGAAATATGAAAGAATGTTAATATAAATTGTACCAAGGAGGTGCATTGATGATTTCAGCCAGGGTTTTCAAAGAAAGCCACAATTCTGAATGTACTACAGACACCAAGATGCAGTGGTAGGCATTATTGACACCAACAATACTGACAAATGTCAGTTTTAGTTTCTCACCTTCAGCTCTCCATTCTCCTTCGTGGCTGACAGCAGGTGACTCTCTCTTTCCTGGATTTTTAGATCCATTTCCTTGATCTGAAATGGACAAACATGAGTGGAATGATGATGAAACATGTTCCCAAAACCTACATAAAAATCCCTGGACAGTTGACGAATGTTTCTTGTGAATAGTATCGGCTGCACTTCTTCACCTGTGCCTTGTGGGGAAGTTGATTTGCTTTAAGCTCTTCCTGCAGAATCTTAATATGCTTTTTCTGGGCCTTGATGTCCCTGGCTGCTTTTGCCTCCCTTTTCTGCTGATCTGTCCTCTCCTTTTCCTTTTCCATAACTAATAACACAAATTTCAAATGGAAATTTAAATTTTTTTTAGAGATTTCAGTAAAGTTGGTAAGACATGAAAGAGAAATAACTAATATGAATGGCAAAATAGCAGTAGCAAAACTTACTCAGGTGTTTTCTGCATTTAACCTGAAGATAAAAGACAAGAAAAATATATCAATACCAAACACTGAAACACATGCAGAGAAATGTTGTGCAGATTAGGTATGACAGAGGCTTTATGGTAGAGTAGGAAGAGAGGACTAGGAAATAAAAAATACATATAATGGCTTACAGTGAGCACCGTCTGCCAGACGAATATCGACATTGTTAGGATTTCCGCTGCCATAATTAGGATATTCGAACTGAAGGTGACCAGTGGCTGCCATTCCTCCAGCAGGCTGTTGGTCAGCTGTACAAAAATCAGCAAAAACTGTCTGGGTTAAAACAGCTGCTCACTAGGGCTGTATTGGGCCAACAGAACCCACCTTAATCAATAAACATAATCCCCATAAATATATGTTCATCAAACTCTGCAGTCTACATTTGAAAATTTAGAATTCAGCAAAATGATGAATGTAAAGGCACACAAGTATTCACTGACATTATTATTATTATTTTTTTACTAACAGCTTATATAATGAACCAGTTTAAGCTACAAGTAATTCTAATCATTACAGTAACAAAAAATGCTGTCAGAACTTACAATTTCTTGAGCCAGATGGAAAATACTTTTAACAGCTCCAGGCAGGGACTGATCCTCTTCCTGTCTGTAAGAGGAATTATCTGAAACAAGAGAAACATACAGTCTTAGATATTAAAACATGACAAAATGTGCACCCTAACATTGAACAGTGCAATCCAGTCACCTACAAGTGGGCGTTCTGCCTCCAAGCAAACTTCCACCTTACGCTTATCTTCTGGGAGGCCTATATCACTGTGCAAATTACCAGCGTTCTTTGTTTCGTCATTGGTCTTTTCCTGAATTGAAAAAAGACATACCATTTCTAATTACGCTGTGCCCCCTCCTTAAACATGCATTCTGATTAAAATGACAGATTACTCTACATGCAAAGCAACTTTGTAACATACAGTGAAATATGATTTTGTGCCATTGCTCGAGGCTGACGAGCTTACAGAAACTCACAAATCAACTAGTGGTGTAGTGGCAATGGAGAAGTATATATTCCCAGAAGTCTTATCACCAAAGACACACATTCACCTCTGTTTGACAATCAATATCTACTTGAATGTACTTACAGATTCAGTGGGGGAGAGCTGTATGTCCTCCCATCTGAACTTCAGGACTGTGGAAAAGAGACATTTTGCTAAGTAAAGCTACTGAAATCACTCTGTTCTTATATCCATGATGTTCATACATTGCTGATTCTCATTTATTTTAGTATTTTTTTCTAAAGATATAGATACATAACTAGCTTCTACAGAACAAATGGCCTGAAAATTACAGTAAGCTAGCAAAAGTTCACCAACATTTCAAGCTAACAATTTAAGTGCCCCAAAGCGTTGGCAAATGTCATTTTCAAGCTGTTCCTCAGGTGGCTCTCATATTTATGATTATCATTCAGAGATGGCAGGTAAGCAAAATGACCTTGTCACATATAGTTTGCATATAGGGTGTTGTTGTTGAAGAATCAGAAATAATAAAGACAATATTTTGAAATATTTTTGGTTGCTAGGGTTATTTTGCTGCATGAATTGTACTGTATTGTAGTGTATTAGCAGCGCTCGTAACTCATAGAGACTTTAACGGACATGTCACTTCCACGCTGGAGTTGCCTGTAGGTGCTGATCTAGGATCAGGTTCACTGTTTACCTTGTGACTCTTATTTTCAATTTGAATATTAGTTTTACAAATTTAGCGTATTAGCCGCCTAGGTAAAGAAGGGTTTGGCAGTTATTTAGCCAAAATGTTGTCGTAATTATCCATAAGGGTAGGCATTTACCATCAAGCATAATTTTATTCCTAATTTTACCGAAATACTTACCGTTACATAGTCCGTCATCAGCTGGGTCACAAACGAAGAACCTGTCGTGCACGCCATATCTCGGCATGCCTATATTAAATAATAAAATAAATAGCGACCAGCGCCAAATCGCTGCCATGATGGCAGACTCTGTTGTTGGTAGCTATTCTACGCGTATGGTCAACAAACAAACACTCGAAATTTAGAGTAAAATGCGCGATCTTCATAAAGCCAGGCGATAATTGGTGATATCTGGTATAAGACTAGTCAATTTAAACACCAACCAAAAGGTCAGGTCATTGTGACGTAATCCATGAAATTGTATGATGTCAAAGAAGGCTCGTGGTGTCAGGTCTGTTCTTAGATCGTGAAAACGTCCTCTGTGGATTGTTCTATGAAAATAATCTTACAAATTCAAAACAAAAATAAGACTACTAAGTTATCTGTTTTTAGTAACCACTTGTGAGTTGTTTACAAGAAATGAAAATAAATTAAGTGAAAATGAAATGTTCAAGAGAAACAGCAAACTAAATCAGTAGAACATTTTTACTGACCCGGTTTCACTAAGGGGGCGCTGGTTAAAATTAATATTACAATAGTTTTACGAGATTATTTTACAATATTATTTCTTCAAATGGTGCACCATGTCCAAAAAAAAAGACATCCAAAAACTACTGGCGTCTGACAGCCTCGCAGTTCAGTGCAGCGGCAGGTCGTCGATCCTCGTCCATGCGAGCTTTGAACTGTCTGATTGAGTGCAATCGTGCGGACGAATCAGCACACTGATTAATGCTTCTATGCTCTACAGTATGGCGGGAAAGCTGGTGGTCCGAAGCATCTTGCTAATCATTTGGGAAACCATTGACATGAAATCGGAGATGCACTTTTTAACAAACATCTACTCACTGTTTTACAGATCCAGGAGACAATCAATCTGTGCCTTAGGCGGATATTTCTATCGTCACCCAGCTGCTGCTGTTACGATGCACAATAAAGGTGCTTACACATGACTAGCGTCAAAATCTCACAACGCTCGATTTGCCATTGTTTTCCTATAAAGAGCCATTGTTTTTCAAACCAGGCGTTGTAACTTTCCGCTCAAAGTTCAAATTGAGAACGCTGTTTATTACAGTGTGACGTACTGGAGCATGGGTACACCGGCGCGAAATATACACATTTAAAGAATTTAAAGATCCAATCAAAGTCAAAATTGAGGACAAACTGGAGAAGCTTATACTGTGGGTGTCAGGCATCACTTCGAAGTGGTAGCCTACCACGACCTCGCTAAAAAAAAAAAAAAAAACGATGCATGGCGCAAAGGTAGCATCGAGATGGGGCTACCAGGTTTGTAGATTCGGCTGTAATAATTTATAGTTATTACCTACATACCTGGCATACTCAGAAGCTTGCTACGTCCCTGGATATTAGCTAGCTAGCTAGCTTAGTTGTTCTGTCAATGTGCCAAATCCAAACGTGAGTTTATAGTATTAACGTTACACAGCTGCCTTATTTCTCCCTCTCTACTTTTAAAATAGCGCTTCGTGATTACATATCTTGACGCTTGTCATGTAGAGGACTGAGCGGCACGTCAGTCCTCCACGTGACAAGCGCCCTAGATATGTAATCACCTTAACACATGACTATTTAAAAAAATGAATTGAGTGAAGTTCCACATGACAAGCTCTTTTAATCACTCAATTTTTAAAAATGAATTGAGTGAAGTTCGCTCTTTTCATATCTCATAAATATCTCAAGTAAGTGCTTCTTCCAGTACCTTTCAATACCTTTGTCCATTGTTGCCTAGTGAGCAAATTCATATTTAGAGGCCTAGTTATACATTCCTGTTCTGTTGAACTACAAGGCAGTAGGGTTGTCAAACTATCAAATATTCTTCATTATAATATAATATAATATAATATAATATGCATTCTAGGTGTTATTATCATACCATGGAAGACATTTAGCCAGATCCTTGTCATGTTTGTGGCAGAAAAAAGAGAATTTGATCACCCACAACAAAAGCCCACAAATTAAATGTGGTCAGGTATGGTCCAGATTTCTTTATCTTCACATTACTGCATAAGAATGTTATGAAAGTTATGAAATTACAGTACAACAACTTACCTACAATTTACTATATTGTGCATGATTATGAAGGAGAGCGTACTCTTCATTTTAGTGAGAAGTATTGGCCAGCTTCTCCTGACAATGTGATGGTAAATTAAAAAAACAGAACTGATTGTTTTCAGACAGCTTATATTTGTTAAGAAACTACAGTTAAACCTTCTAACCATAACATGACTTCAGATATGACTTAAAAGACTGACTTCAGATTTCCAATGTCAAACAGTTTTGCTATGGCCATTTCAGAGACCTTCGGTGGCTGTTTTGGAGATGGGTGATTCATTCTTTCATTTACACTGTGAGTAATAACCCCAAAAAGAAGGAAGTGCTATCCAGTGAAATCAAAGCTTTAAAAATACCGCCTAATACAAAAATGAAAAAATGTCATGGGAAGAGTCACAGAAAATGGAAAAGAAGTTTTGCAAGTGTAACAGAGTTAAAAATGCACTCTTGGTTTTAGTGACTTTCACCAAAATTTAAATAATGTCTTATGTAAATAAGTTTGAGAGACCTCTACTGGTTAAATATGGCAACTGCATCTGTGCATTATTTAGTACTGTACAGTTTCTACCTCCTGCAGATGCCACTGTAAGATCTGCAAGAGGTAGGTGACACAACCATGAGCTCCGTCCACAATTTTCTAAAAAAAGTTTAAAGCAACGTCATATGTAGTTGAAATAATATATTGGTATAGCTATACATACTCTTGAGCAATGCTAAGTACAATGTACAGTACTTTCCATGCATTCATGAAATGAAATTTAAGCTATCCACTGTTGTCTAGCTAGCAGCCGTGTGGGAAACCAATGTGATGACAGTTATGCAAAATGACGATATGAACTGGAAAACTGAAATCATTTTATTTTATTTCTATTGTGATCTGCACAGATTGCCTGTTGCCTAAGTTCATGCTGACGACATACTGTATTGTATGTATGTCTTGTTGTCAGGTACGTTAATACATTTTGTACAATTTTACCTAGCTAATGTTAGCTAGCTAAACCACGTGTCGTGTGTAGTGAAGCTAGATTCTAGAATCTAAAATGGTGTTACATAATCCCCATTAGAACTTGTCTAAGAATCGAGCATAGCTCTCATTAGATGTTTATGTAATAGGTTACACGTATATGCATTTCCCGATATTACAAATATATGTGTAAATTGCCAGCTGCCTAACTTTATGGGCAGATGCCACTGTACGATCTGCAAGAGGTTGCCTGTTGCCTAAGTTCATGCTGACGACATACTGTATTGTATGTATGGCTTGTTGTCAGCTCGTCATAATAAAAAGGGAATTACATAACTTTGCGTGTCCCTGGTCCTTCCTGCTGAACAAATGAGCACGTGGTTTGCTGCCTTGGTGACAACCGTTACACAAGAAGTTTCTGACTTCCTACTCAAAAGAACAAACTGTTGTCAACCAATCACAGTACATTTAATGTAAATGCAGTACACAGTAAAGATTGTCTCTGTGAAGTGATGGTTGTTTTCAGGATTCACATGTTTCTGAGTATTTTGTTAAGATTATATAGTATCAGAGCAGGCAAAAACACTAGATAAATAGAAGCATGGAACACTGAAAACTGTCCTTTAGCAGTCAGAATTAAAAAAAAAAAATCAACTTTAGTTAACAATAACAGGTCTTGCCCCCGCAGGCTGTTTGGCTGTACTGCTTGTCTGTGCTCCCTTGTGAAATTCTTGTACGATCTTGGCATGCTCCAGTAAGCAGTTACTTCGCCTTGTTTCTCTTTCTTTGATTTGTCATTGTAACAGAAGTGTTCTTGGAACGTAGATTGAGCAAAGGGGCAGTGCTGACAATTAATTGTATGTCTTTTTTGTACCTTGCACCTGCTCTTCATATCTCTACTTACTTTCTCCTTCATTTCTTGTGGCAGGTCACAGTCGGTTTCAAACAGTGAGGCACGAAAAAGCCTCACATTTAAGTGGCAGAACAGTGGAAAGAGTTAGGTGTTTTCAACACTTAATTAGTGAGCTGAGGGCATCTTGTAAGATGTTGAGAGGTAATGTCAGTCTCCTTGAACAAAAGGTACCACTTTTAGCTGTTTCTGCCTCTACAGTACAACCAGCTTGCCTCTTCTATAAAATTTAAACATGTCATATGCTGAGTTTCAGAATATTATTTCATCAAGAATGAGTCTGTGTCACAGAGAAAGATCTGTCAAGATGTCTTTAATATAGCTGAATCAATCAGTCAATTTTTTTTGTTATAGTGCATTTTTACAGTCAAGATTGTCACAAAGTGCTGTACACATAGCATAGTGGATTTTCCAGAGGGAATCAAAAAACCAGAAAACCCAGACCAGTTGGGAAAAATTAAAAAATTATTTCCTAACCCTGGGAAAAGCTGGTCGAGAGGCTTCTGGATCAATGGCATAGCATGTATATGGCATCAGTTCATCACAACAGTTCCATTGCACACCTAGTGAGGTGGACAGGGGATTGCATGTTGGCCTCGGACAGGTTATAAGTGGGGACCTTCCTTCTGAGAGTGGATGGTACAGCAATTGTCCAGGCACTGTGTTAGGTTCAGGTATGGTGTAGCTCATCCTAGTTGTTTAACTTCTGCAGAGTTTGTCTAAATCCAGGTTCCTCTGAGTGTAAACATGTATTTGATCCATGCAGATAAATACTCCTATAGCCATGTTTAACAGATAGGCTAGCTAACCAGGTAGTGTGTCAAATAACTCGCAGAAATAAGAAATTTGCTGGCTAGTTATAAACTCTCAACCTACAACATTACTGGAACCTTAGCAAGCCTATCAAGAGCCTTGTGGCATGATGGCAAGCTTACATTCAAACATAGCCTGTGTAGCAAAGAGATGCATAGTTCAGGGGATTTTATTACTCAGTTTGAAAAGAATGTCTTTTATTTCAGTTTGGGATTCCATGTCATAATGTCTCTGCCTCAGGGTTTTGCTTACCAGTGATAGGCTGACTTTACTGAGCCACGGTCCAATGACAACACCTAAATATCCTTGTTTCTGCCTTTCTGTCTTGCCCAGAAGTGTGTGTGTCTGACAGGAAAGTACTAGTGTGTAATGCGTAAAACTTAAAGCAGATTAATGTACCATTGCCTTTGACCACAACCCAGGCAGACTCAGGTGATCGTGACCCCCCCCCCCATTTTGATGGGTAAAGAATGAATGGGAAAGAAGACGGAGCTAATGCATCAGCTGTTTTTAAAGATGTAACCATTATGTCACACATGCAGAGTTTCAGAACACAAGCAACAGTCACAGGAGCATTGAAACCATTTCGAAATTGCAATCACAAAATTCATACTTGGATTCTTTGGAGTTAGGCAAACATAGTTATGAGCTCTAATGTATTTATAATACAGTATGCTCACAGAAAAAATGTGTAAAGTACTGCATAACCTCTTTTTTGAGTTTTGACATTCTGTTCATTTTCACTGTCCCTGGGTCAATTTGCCTCAGGTCTAGATTCAAACAGCTTTTGTCTTTAACATTGACTCACAGTTAAGTGTCATTCTATGTTTTTCACAAACGCAGTTTGGAAAGTTCAGTGATCTTCAAAAATTACGGAAAATAGTTGTGTTTGTATTGAAAAAGTGACAATTGCATTTATTTGTCAGTTAAAAGACAACTTTATTGAATTTAGGCTTTAGCTGTGACAAGTGAACAACTGTAGCTGAAACTGTGTGTACACGAGATGCAGAGTCAGGAAGAATTGTATCTGCAGGAAGATGTTTTCTGTTTGAATTTAAATAAAGATGAAGTTTCTTTCATTTCATGTGATTTTAATCAAACCCAAAATAAAGAAACTGAAGTACCCACATGTAGGAGCTGTATGCAGTGCCTGTTTTCAGATCATAACAGACCTTTCAGGAAGTGTCAGTGCTACTGTCCTTAAAAGCTTTATTTTTAGCTACACCGTATATATTTACAAAACTGGAAGGGATATTTTGGCCATATGGTTTTCCTGTCTCCTTGAGTTTCAGAGATGGTATAGGAGTACAAGCCTCACGTCTCAAGGAGGCCTCTTTGCTTGTCTGGTGTGCTTAAAATAGAATGCTAAGAACAGGTTTCTCACAGGGTCAACATCTAGACCACAGCAACTAAGGGATGATCTTTTGAAGGTCCCGTTCTCTAATCCTTTCAGTCTTTCACTTGTGGTTAGTTAAACACGTGCCAAACGCTGCTTCTTTGACATCACAGGTAACGTTTGTGTGTTGCTTAGTTATATAATGTCTGGAATGAGTTGGGCCATAATTGCCCCTGATTTGACCTACATACCCACAAGTGAGACACACATTTAAAGATGAACAGAAATTTTAAGCGTGACATCCATGTTCGCACAGTAATTTGAAAATGTTACGGCTTCTGTCTCATTGCAAAATAGGCTGTGATACAAACATGCAAATACAAACATGTTGCTTCTTTAGCATAGCTGTAAGAATTTTTTATGTTATTGTTTTTTTGCGCGTTTTGCTTTCTTAACAAAGCTGATGATAGCTTGCGGTGACGCTGGAGCTGTTCACTCTTAAGTGACACACACTGTCGTGTGTTTCTGCGAGATCCGCTGCGACGCTGATCCTTCTACGTCCTAGAGATGCGGCTTGAGAGAACTTAACTAGGAGACATGACTAGCTATGCATTTCCTATAGGGTTTGCATGGTAATGGGCAAAAGCGTCAGGATTACAGTCCCGACATGCTGATTAACTGTACATTCCAGTCGGTTCTGATTGGACGAGCTGGGGAGTGGGCGTTCCACGTTGAAGGTGAGCGGGTCGGGAGGGGAGGCGTGCCCTGTAGGGGACAGATGCATATTAGGCTAGTCCAGTGGAGTAGTGGACTGGAATGCTGATTTGTCTTGCACGGCAAGTCAGTGTTGGCTGTCACTGAGTCGGTCAAGTGAAGCACCTCTTCAGGACACCGAGTGGAGCTCGCAGAAAGGTCAGGAAGAAATACGGTGTAAGTTTCTGCAATGTTATGTCAGACACCTATAGCATACACCGCGCATCTGTATCTATATGACGTGAGCATGCACACTACAGCTCTTATAATTTATAGATATTGAAAAATAAGTTTTAAACAATCAGAGGCAATAATGGTCGTTGTGAGCGCGTTGTGTTACTGAGTACAAGTCTTCTCACAGGGGCGTTATTAGTATGTTAATGGCCCCATGTAAGCCGATCAGACATCACCGTGCAAGAATGTTCATCAAGAACCGTTTTTGAAAGAGTGATTTTAATATTTACCAAACTACTACAGAGAGTATTTAGCGCCACAGAATTAACTAACATTGACGGGAGGGACTCAGGAAAAAAAGCTGAACTCGGGACCAACGCAGCATAATAGATGGGAAAGGAGAGAGATTGCACTGTACCACTAAAATTAAGTTCGCGCTTGTGATAGTCAAAAGGTGGACTTGCGTCTATTTTGCGGGACGGCGTTGTAGTGTGAAGCTTTCAAGCCGACCAACCCGTGCTAATAGTTTTTGTTGTCTTTGTTGTCAATGCGCGCTAACGCGCGGTGTTTACGCAGGCACGCGATGTAGCGCGTTTGGTCCAGTCTGACACGGCACTACTTTACGTTCAAAAGCCTACATTCCTGTGAAATATCCTGTGTGTTTTAACACCTGTTTAACTGTTGCAGTTTGTGCAATTTGTGGTTGCAAATATCGTGATTGTAGCTTAGCAGGGTTATGTATTAATAATAATGAGAGTAGTAATTGGTATTATTATTAAAAAAAATAATATTATTATTATTGAGTTCTTCTGAGTGCGACAAAGGTCAAGTCAAACCCTGCTGAAGCAGTTTTGTTGAGGGTATGTTATTGGACAGGAGCAGTCAGGGTCCTGACGGCAGGTGATTACATCCTGTGCAGGGGCGGAGCCAATGGCTCATGGCAGAGGGGGCGAGGACCTGTAGTGGGCCTTTATACAGCCTATTATAGGCTGTATCGAGATGCAAGACAGATCCAAGTGGAAACTTACAGAGACAGAAGAGCGGAACGGAGTGAAATGCGGATTACAATGAGGTGTGCTATTTCAGCACATCTCATTGCGTGAGACCATTTTTAAATACCACGGCTCCGTCAGCAGTGACTGTGATGGGAAATAAAACAAGACAGCCGGCGATCGCCTAGTTCCTACTTTGGGACTTGAACAAAGGGCGTAATTTTTCTGTTTGTACACTTACACAAGGATACTGGACAGCGAATAAAGTTTTCTGTAACTCTATTGTGTCTCTGCTAATTCAAAATAAATATCGGGGAGAGAAACTTAGCTAGGGGTCGGTCGAAACCATTACGCCCTCAGTCTGACTTTTTTTTTGCCGCAATCAAGACACACAGACAAACTTCATTCAAAATATTCAACTAAACAACAAATATGCATGTTCAGTCAGGCAGATTGGGCCCAAGGTGGGTCCCGGTGTAACTGGAAGAACCGTGGGCCCGGGGCAGCCGCACCTTCTGCCCCCCCGCTCGCTCTGCTACTGATCCTGCGGCATTAATATCAGGTAGGCTCAGAGGACCCTGGGGCTGTAGAGGTTAGCACACCACATAGTGCATTGCTGGTCCATGAGCTCATTTTATCATGAAACCCTGTTTGGAATCAACAGTTGTACATGAAGCTCATCTCACCGTGAAAACGTCTGCGGTTGTACAGAAGAGATGAGGCAAGAGGAATGAAATCCTCCAATATGCTTAAATGCTGCTGACAGCTATTTTTCACACTACAAGTCATACAGTGCACCACAGTGATGCAGGTGCCAATTTGAGTATGGGCGCTATTCCACTTACATAATGTGAACAATTTGCAGGCACCTGAGTGATTGCAGGGTATCTGAGAGCGGTGAGACAGGGAAGCTCTGGCCCGACCCATCTCTGGTGGAACCGAGCCAGTTTGTTCTGATCAAGGTCGTTGTTGGATGATGACACGACTGGTTTCAAACCTGAAACAGTTTCTGCCTGCACCTCAGATGAGTGCCTTTTAAACTGAGCCCCCAGCCCTTTCATTCAATCACGCCCCTTTACAGCTGTTATGGAGATTTACACTTTTGCGTGGAACCAGATTCATCTCCCAGGTCGTGGGTCAACCCTGTCGGGAGAGTACCATGCATTTTATGGTTATTTGCCCTGGTCTGGGTTTTCTAGGATTCCTTTCCCTACTCAGGACCAGAACAAGCGCAGATAAGATAAGTCAACAAATACACACACATAGCAGGCAAGAGGGCAAATGGTCTACCACCGTAAATACCCCAAAATCAGTGACCACAGATCACATACCTACTTAAAATAAGCAGCCATCACTTTAGGATTGCAAGAAGTCAGCTAAAACCTAGTCAGATACTTAAAACCTCAACCATAATGATTGACTGTTTGGATTCACATTATTTTGCCAGATAAAAGCGGAAGTAGGGTGTGATACGCCCGCTTTGTTTATTGGTAAGCATGAATCTGCCCCTCGGATGTAGAATCCTTGGCTAAACGGTGGCTGCAGTCATGTTTGGTAATCTGAAAGAGGTTTAGGCGCCAAATACTTTTAATATAATCTTAAAGAACTATGCCTTTTTAGCCAATCTAAGTTGCTTAAGCTGTAACATCCTGGTAGACCACAGCTGCAGGGGGTTGCCTTCTCTCCCCCCTTCTCCCCTTCCTGAGCACAATCAGCGTGTGTGTGTGTGTGTTTCTTTGTGTGTACCTATACGTTCGGATCACTTACCCTTTTGTACCCCACAGTAATTGTACTCTCATGTCATGGAAAAATGTGGAAAACCCAACGTTGTGTGATAACACATGTATTTCTCAATATAGCAGCAAAACCACCATTTTACCAATTCCTCGCAGCCAACTCTCTCCTCTCAGCCCATGCCTGTTAATGTTTGGTGTCATTGCGATGCTCATGAAGAGCTGAATGCAAAGATGAGAATCTTGAAAATATATCTGGTATTTCCAGATGTTTGGATCGAAAGGACAAAATTAAGTCCTGGAGGAACTTCCAGGCACTCCCCAACCATAAAATTAATCATGCGTGGGTGAGGGAGGTGGAGAGAGCTTCTTCTTAAGTCAGGCCTAGAACAGGCCTCTTTGCTCAGTCTTTTGTCATTGCTCAGTTTTGCCCCGCTCAGTTTTTGCCTCAGCTCAGATAGACGCTCAGTCATCTGTTCAGTCATCCAGTCCGTGGCTCAGTTTATCTTGCAACTTTTTGCTTTTTTTTGGGAGTTTTGCTGCTATCACGAGTAGTTCCTGTGTTCTTCATTGGGAGAGGTAAACAATTGGCTTGGGTAATTTTCTCTGCACGCATTCATTCACTCATTCTGTGATCCATCCATGTTCTTGTTTTGTTAATGTCTTTATGTAAGTTAGTGTCTGTTAAGGTAGTGGACCAGGTCTGTAGCCCAGACTTTGAATTTTGTCTTGTCTTCGTGTAACTGCTTAATAAACCTTTTTAATTTATTCCAGTTGTGATTCTATATTTCTGGCAAAGGTTGATCCACCAGACTGCTCATCTCCTATCAACGAATTCGGTGGTTTAATTGATAATTAAGATCTTTGATAATGATTATTAAATTAAATCATTTTTATTATTATACATGTTGGTTAAGTGAGGAGTTTCAGTAACTGACGTCATTTGTGTCCGGTAGTCAGAGTGCCGGACGATAAACAAGGGCGTTAATTTCTAAGACCGCTGGGTTCAGACCATTGAATTTTTATTAAATCCTCACTTCCCCGACAACCCAGTACTTTTTTATAGAGAAGTTTATGAAGTCTTTTTTTTTCATCCAAAACTGGTGCTTAGTTAGTACTGTGTTAGCCGCCTGTTTGCAGCAGCCACCACCAAGACAGCTTCACTCTGTCTACAAGAAAAACAAGGAGCCAGCTTAGCATGAACTTGCTGGTTCATGACCCCTGGCACCTATCCGCTGCTGACAGCAAGCAGGCGAGAGTCAGGGGTCAGTGGAAAAGCAAGCGGTACCTCCCATGTGCCCAATCCACCAGAACCATTCCGGCAGTTCCAAGGAGTTACCCTCTAGACTAGAGTCTAGACCACGGAGGGCAAGGCAAGCGCTGGGCAAGCCTTTCCTTGTTCAGCCTTCCAGCCCACATGGTCTACCAGGGTGCAGCTGCTTTTGCGTGCCAGCAGCAACAAAGGAGCCGTGGGTGACAGCCAGGTGCGTATAGAGCCCTACTTAGATGCTTGATGCCCCCTTGGGGGACAGATGTCCCTTTCTCTAAAGTTGCTGACGCTCACCATCACCCATTCTTAGTTGGTAATGTTGTTGTTAAGTAGAAGTGGAGGAGGCTCTAAAAGAATGTATGAAAGTTGCAAAAGAATTGATTGAGTCATTTGTGCCTAGGTGAAGAAAAGTGGCTCATCTGTTAGCCAGTTCTGTACACTAGACTGCACTTTAGCAGAACTGCTTCCCCCCAATATGCCAGTCAGCAGTTGTAGCTTTGATCCTTTTATACGGTATTGTAAAGACATCTCCGGTACTATCTACATTAAAGTAGCTGTCTGCAGAGAGTGAGCAGCAAGATGGAGCCAAGTGGTTGAAAGGTCACAGAGTCACAAGCATTGAGGCAGGGGGAGGGGTTTGGGGATAGTTAACCTTTCATAGTGGAATGTGGGGCTGCAGGGGATGTGGTCTTTGCTCTGAGGACTTCCTTGTTCACACACCGAAGTCACTGACATTCGTGTTCATGCAATAATGCAGTGCCTCATGTGTGCATTAAAGAGCTTGTGCTCCTAGTCATTTCAGAAATTGGTGCACAGATGCACAAATGCGTGTTATTGAAAAGATGGCACTGGTTAGGTTTGGTGCTGAGTGAATCTGTTTTGTTGTGCCCTGGAGCAATGGGATGTAATGGTCCTGGCATTTATCTAGGATGAAAAGGTTTCTCCATGCTGGTAGCTTGAAGCAAAGGGCTAAAGACCATAGGTGTATTAATGGTGGAATGGACGCATTTGTCTTGATGTCATTTTTGAAATCCAAGAAATTGCTTTATTGTGCTTACAAAAGCACACGCTGTTAGAAAACAAAAAGTCGATAATTTTGCCAAGCATTAAGCGCTTGAAGGCTTTTCAGTCAGTGAAGACTTTCACAAGCACTGTCAAAACGCTTGTCTTTTTCATCTTCAGTTCCAGGCTGATCTTTGAAGAGTTTGGTTCCACTATAGCTAATGGGGATTTTTCTTAATTAAAGCCATGAACTTATATATGTATTGCCTTGCACTAATGCATAGAACCAGACACGCACTTGTGATCTCAGCACTGTTTGGCAATATTTCATGTTAGAATGTGATCAGTCGTGTCCTGTTTATACAACTTTTTATGCCACTTTATAAAATAGGCTAACCTTTTAACTCACACATTGTAAGTCGCTCTGGAGAGGAATGTCTGCTGGGTGATGATAAACGTGATGTAATAGGTTTGCTGGCAGTTCCACGTATGAATTCAGAACAATCTTGAACTGAAGATGCACAGACATGTGGTTAGTGGTAGCATTTAATCGTAACAGCATTTGTAAGTCCACTCACAGAATGATGATGTTAATGACATTGGATGGGGTCGAATATGGAACAAAATGTGCCCATGTCAGTTGACCATTTTTGTTGAAATCTCAAATGTGCAGCTCAGGGGCTCCTGAGTAGCTTGGTGGCTAAGGCACTCATCTCGAATGCAAGCTGAGTCCTGCGGCCCGGGTTCGATCCCAGCCATGTTGTCAGCTGGCGATGGCCACATTCTGCGGGGGATGAGGGTGGGTAGGTCGATGCTCATCTTGCTGCTCATGGGTTCCCTGTGTCAGGCTGGCCAGTCAGATGACATCAGCAAAGCCATGCCCATTCTTCCAGTAGGCGCCCACTAGTGGATGGGGCGACTTTCAGCGTGCAAAGTAATCGCTGTCGGCGTGCAAGTGGTGCAAGGATTGCATTCACTGCGCCCCAGCGCACCTGCACAAGCACAGCTGTCGCAGTGAGACAAGTGTAATATATTCAACTGGCGTTTCCACTAGAGGGCTGCACAAATATAAGAAAAAAGCACAAAAAGACAAAGCTCAGGAGCCCAATTTACTCTGAACCAAACAAGGTGCTACACACCATGGTGGAGATACAGAGGAGCCCAGCATCATTCAAGTCTAGGCCAGTATTTCAGCTTTTACTTGATTTATTTATTCAGGTTATTACTTGATTTTTGCAAGGTTGAAAATTCCACAGTTAATTAATTTTGCAGATAGGTGTGGATACAGTAGCTTGCTCCTCACAGGGGAGCAAAACCTAATTCCAAGTTTGTTTACTGCATTCATTTTACATTTGGAAACTGTAGACATTTTTGGAAACACACACAGTTTCTGTAACAACAGTGTGCAGGAAAGCACTATGAATCATTTCCAGGCTTGGCTAAGTTATTGCCAGGTGGTTTCACCTTATACCAGCGCTGCTTTAGAAACTGAACAGGCAAGCGGTCACAATGAGCCAGACAAAGAGGCTCCTCATAAGTGCACAGGGTTGCTAGCTTCCTTGTGTGTGAATTCTTGTCAAGTGACAAGCTTTTCTTGTCAGTCAAAAAAAACTAGCTGATGCAAGCATTTCCCTGTTCTCCTCAGTTCCTTTTCCAGCATATACAGTATTGCGTAGAAGGAGGAGACAGAAGAGACAGACTTTGCATTTTGCTTTTGAGGTGGAGTAACGCTATTGTTACTGTTTATGCTGTCATGTTTCAGGTATGTGTACATCTGTGTAGAGTATTTCAAATGTGGATGGGTGTGTGAGTTTACCACCTTTAATTAGTGCGTCTGTCTGAGGATTGAGCTTCATTTTGGTTGTGTATGGCAATTCAGTGTGTGCAGTGTTCATGTGAGTTTGTGTATGTATATGGGAGTTCTCAGCATGTATGCATTTGGTTTTGGCAATTGCCTAAGGCATTTGAATGTAATGAATACTTCTGTGCTTTGCCTTAATGTTTCGGATGTTGCCTTTTGGTTGCGCACTGAAACCCCACACAGAGTAACCTAAAACTTACAGGAGATAAAGAGTGTTCTAAAGTTATAGTGTGAGGAGTTGAGCATGTGGTTTCCACATGCCCCACAGTTCATGTCAGTCTGTCCCTGTCAATGTCTCTGTCGGTATGTGCTGTTTATTATAATAAACCGCTGACAGACAGCGAGACCTCTGTGTCAGAGAAACACAGGCCTAACCCTTGCAGCAAGGTAAAGAGGTCAAACTTCACGCAGCCCACAGGCCAAAAGGCCAGGGTTTTCTCTGGCCTTGCATGCATGTAACAGCAGAGTAATTTTGGGGCAGGTCCATGGGCTTGATGTAATAATCACTTTTGCACTAAGCAATGTGACAAGAATGGGGTGGAGACATCATGCAGCAGGAGGAGACTGGTGGGAGGGAGGTGTTGACTCCAATGGAATACCAACTGTCTTGCTGTAAGTTTCCTCTTCAAGGAAGTTCTCCTGTGATTGTGATTTCAAAAGATTACATCAGTTTGCCAAAAAACCCTGTGGCGTCCTTTGAACAGCTTAGTAACTTTTACCATGAGTAGGTGTGATTTTTCACTGACAGGATTCTGTTGCTAGTAGCTCAAATTACCGGAAATGGTCTTCTCATTGGATTACATGGGTGGTGGACAGAAAGCCTTGTGTTTTTAGCATACTACTGTGTGTGTGTCTGCTGTTTCCTGTGTGTCTGTGGGTGGTGTGTACAGCACTGTCAGCCTGTCGGGGAGGACTAAAAAACACTGATCCGTGTCTCTCCCTCAGCTCCGCCCGCCTCATTGGAATCCAGGGTAGACTTTGACCACACCTTTCCAGCCCACACAGGTAAGACCTAAAGTTTACTAGACTAGATTGATCATCGTTGATCATCCGGTGGAAGTCAAGTTGGACAGTGTGGTAGCTCTGGAAGCTTTCTTACTGAGGCCATTGGAGACACAGACACACACACGCACACACACACACACACACACACACATACACACACACACAATGCCCCATACACACTCATACACCCACACATTCACGTTCATGTTATGTTACTCTATCTTTTCTTCTTTTTTTTAAAGTTGTATGTCTTTTTTTTCTTCATTTTTCTACATGCCTTAGCAGTATGAAAAAAACTTGTCATGCCAATAAAGCAGTTTGAATTGAATTGAATTGAATCGAATTGAATGATCACAGAGCTGCATGATTTTTTTAACAGCTGTCTCCAGGCAGCCAGAGACAGGAAGCGGAGATGTGGCAGAGCGTTTTCGGTTCTGTGATCACACGTCATGCAGGTTTCTCAGATTTGCTGCAGTTCATTTCACACCCACACATCCCCATCCCCAGGAGAGGGTGTTATAAAACAAACCGGCGTCACACCAACATGTGCATAAAATCTCAGCAGCAGTGGAAATGCTTCTGTGACACTACAGCTGAGAGCTGCTTTTGCTTTGATGCACATCTTAGCAAACAATTTTTTCACCTTAAAACTGACTATGGATTTTCTTTGAAAATTGTTGTGTTTAATGCTCTTTCCCCTTTATGCAAGCCTGTTTTTTGGAGCTGGCAGTTGTACTTCAGTCTCGTCTCACTGCGACAACCTGTGTGCACAATCCTCTGATACACTAACAGGCAGCCAACGGCTGCTTTTCTCACTATGAGTCTCACATACCCCTTTTCCACCAAGGCAGTTCGAGGGCCGGTTCGGAGCCGGTGCCTAATCTTGAACCAGTTCTTCGGCGTTTCAACAGCCAAAGAACCAGATGTCGGCTGGGAAGACTGGTTTGAGAGCGGCACCCACACTTTGCTGGTCTAGAATCAAGAACTGCTTACGTCAGGGGCTGGGAGCGGGATTATCGTGACCAACAAGACCAACTACAACTTTGTGACAGCCATTTTTAAAAACCAGAGCTAGTGTACCATCTAGTCTACCTAAAAAGAAGAAGAGGAAGAAAAACCAGAGCCAGCCAGGATTTCTTTTTTTTTTTTCCATTTTTCTCCCCAATTTGGAATGGCCAATTTCCCACATTTGGAATGCCCAATTAGTCGGTCCCATTGCGCAACCCCCACTGTCAATCCGGGAGAGCGTAGACAAGCACGTGCCCTCCTCTGAGACATGTGATGTCAGCCGCTGCTTCTTTTCGCTCTACAGTCCACAAGCCAAGCTAGCACAGAGATGAGTCGGAGGAAGACATTTCATATGCAGCTTTTGGCACGTGGACCACAGGCGCCCGATCGACCAGCAGGGGTCACTGTTGCTAATGGGACCGGAGCCCCTGCCAACGCACCCACCCCTATCCCCGGCGGAACAAAGCCAATGTGCTCCGCCTGTGAGCTCCCGGTCACTGTCGGCTAGTGATACGGCCGGGATCGAACCCGGGCCATAGCGTTCAGTCGGAATGAGTGCTTTTACCGACTGAGCCACTCGGGAGCCCAATCCAGCCAGGATTTCTTAGCTGTTTAGCGAGCTACTAATTTCTCACATCAATGTTACATTCGACCTTGGTAACAGTAGCTTTGTTTTTTTAAAGCCGTGTTCTTGTGCTTGGCGCTAGCGGGAAAGCGGAGACGTTTACAGTGACGTAATGACGTGGCTCTGTGGTGGCTCTCTAGCCCGTGGAAAAGCAGACCGGTTCTTAGAAGGTTCACAAGTTGAACCAACTCTGAACCGGCACTAGCACCAGCCCAGAACTAGCACTTAGTTTGCATTGGTGGAAAGGGGGCCACATTGCTCTGCAGTGAAATAGGCGATAATTGGAGAATAAGTGCTACACCACCGATGGGTGTCTGAGCAATTGGCAGGCCCCTGACGAGTGGCAGTGTATTTGAAAGTGGTGAGATAAGGAAATTCTGACCGACCTGCCCACCCCTGTTCAAACCAGATTATTCTGCCCCTGTGTGCCCCCCAGGCATTTTTAGCAGGTGACACAGCCAGTGTTGGACACCCAAAGCAACAACACCCATGTGCAGTGCTGCTCCACGTATGGGTCACCCCAAATTAAGGAGGGGGGAAACTGGTGTTTGACCGTGCTCTTCCACTGGATCAGTGAAACAAACAACCCAGGAGAAGACTCACGCAATTCCAGAATGGTGCTGAAGTCCTTATTACATATTGGGTTGAGGAGGCAGTCGCTGGTTTCACTAGTGAAATCTCACACCTGGAGCATGCGCACCTGCTGGAATGTACATTTAAGGAGGCTGCCAAAGAATCCTATGATTAAAGATGCCACTCATAAGCCACACTTCCATATATAGAATCATTACATGGGGAAGCATCTTCCCTCTGGCAGTCCGCTGTGCTGCTAGTGTCTGGAGCATTGGGTCACCTGAGGACTGGGCCCGGTTACTGTCAGCACTGAGTGACTATAGCCCAACTGCTGAGACAGGACACACAGAAGCTGGAAGGAGCCAGGGGGGCAGAAGTACTCCTTTGATGTTACCTTATTTTTTATTTGAGGGTCCTGATCGTACTGGTCTGTCCAATCACGGTGATGCAGAAACCGTGGTTTGTAGAAGTGCTCTTCACTGGTAACAATGCAGGAGACAGTGGTGTGGCTTTGGGGTCTGTCTGCAGTGTCTGCAGTGTCACATAGCAGAACAAAGTCAAAGGTCAAAAGGAAGCTGCAGAAAGTGACAGGATGAAGCTTGTTTAGCTAGCAGTGCTCAATCTTTTCTTCTCTTCTTCTCGAAAGTGTCAGAGCAGGCATAGCACAAAGAATAGAGACATAGCCTCACCTGATTCAGTGGACAAAAATGACACCTGAATGATAAAAAGCAGAAGTGAATGGATAGCCCCCACCTCACCTGCTCTGTCTCAATTTTTCTGCGTCCAAAGAATATAAACCTTTAGATTTTGTCCTGATTCATTATAAATGTTGTAGTCACTGTATCCAGAAAAATCAGAGGGGATGAGGTGGGGGCACCTCTGATTCCTGAAGGAATAACTCAGACAACCTTTCATGATGCAGAACTGATACCAAAAATGAGGTCTATGGTGTACGATACGGGGTGGCTTAAAGAGCACCAGCAGCCGGCAAGGTGATCCCAACACGGCTGGCGTTTAAGGAAACCGAAGGCCATAGGTGAACATCGTTCTCAACAGTGCCCCTCGAGGCAGAGGTGTGTTTTGTCATGACCTGCTCCGTATTTGTTTTGAGTGCAGGCCGTGCCAAGCACAGGGGAACCTTAGTCACAGTTTAAGACTTACATAAATAATTAGCTATGTTTTATAATACATACAATCAAGTACTTACATGCACGGCTGAGCATTCTGGGCTGTGACCAGAAGCCACATTCACCTCCTCAGGCGGCTGATGCAAACCTTTCATGAGAGTGAACAGAGTAAACACACTGTTGTTTCCACATATATATGTCTGCACATACAGTATATACTAGGGATGGGACAATAAATCGAAATTCGGTTTATCGCAATCCAGAAATATTACGATCCATTTTGTAAGTCAGAAAATGATTTCGCGATGTTTGCTGCATTGTATTGTCAGGGATGCAAACTTGTCACCTTTCGGCGAAAATCCCGGTTTTGAATCCAAAATATGGCATTTGTGTGATTCGTGTAGAAAAAGGGGGGTCTGGGTCTGCGAGGACAGAGTCACGGGGAATGAAATGAGAACCACACCTTCTGAGTTGTCAAAAAAAAAAAAGCTGGCTTCCTTGCTTGGCACTTGCAACACACCTGAGAAGAGTGAAGACTGAAGACTGGGAGGTCAGTTTTTGACTGCCTGCATGCCTTAACCCTTTTGTGCGCATGGTCACACCGGTGTGATTAGCCATTTAGCGCATATGCTAAAACCCGTGCGATTAGAACACTAGATTGGAAAAATTCTAGCTAATTTTAGCTTTGAGGCAACAGCGATTTAACGTTAAAAAATATACCAAATGTTAACTGAAAACTATGACAAGCTTAATAACGCTAATGAAAACATAATGAACCATGTAACGTAACACGCGCACTACATAGCATAAAAATAAGTTACGTGCGAAAGGGTTAAGGTAAGAATCTCTTACAGTAGCGTTATGAAACCCTTAATTGGCTTATATGACGATATGTCAAGCTTGGGACTGTTAATTAGCCTGATAAGGTTGAGTTGTTTTGATTTAGCAAACACTAGCCATCACAATTTGGATGTGGTGTTAATGTTATTTCCATGGAGTCTAACATTAGCTATCGCGCTTGTTATTCCAAATTCCACTTGTATAACGTTACTGACGTTAGGGCTCTGGGACTACTCGTTTAACGTTATTAACATTACCATTTTGCCGATGATTACAGCATAAGTTTAGCTCCTCAGCCAAAGTGCCAACTTAACGTTAACGTTAGCCCCTGATGGTTCCATTTTCTTTATGCTAAGATAATATTAGCAAGACTAATACTATCATAACCACAACGTAATTAAACTATTTGCTTTTGGATTTGTTTTGGAACGTGAGACTAATTCATGAGACAACGTGTAGACATTTAGCTAAAATGGATCTACGTTACTTACGT
Organism: Megalops atlanticus; assembly: GCA_019176425.1. Classification (NCBI taxonomy): domain Eukaryota; kingdom Metazoa; phylum Chordata; class Actinopteri; order Elopiformes; family Megalopidae; genus Megalops; species Megalops atlanticus. The sequence continues at coordinate 5,853,592 of CM032888.1, forward strand.
TTACTTAAACGGAACGCTTGTTACAGTAGCCTAATTATGTCACTTGAGAAGGGGGCAAATGCCAAGCTCACTGAAAATGACAGAAGCTGAATTGAAATTACCCTGTGGCGGTTTTTCTTTAAGTTGTAGTGATTGTGAAATCAACTTATAAATGTCAAGAGCAAAGACCACATTAATTTTTACTAGCTACCCCCACACACACACACACACACACACACAAGACGCTCTGTTTATATAGCAATGTCATAATGACAAAATTGTGAGTTAAATGCAAGATGGGTGGCAATGTTTGTGATGTCACCCTTACATTACTTTTGTAGCAGTAAGATTACATTAATTCTAGGGTGAGTTTTTCCCTATATTGTCATGCTAAAATCGACTGTAAATCCACATTATAAAGCTGATATTTAAAAGATTTTCTTTGTGGGGAGGCATGCCTTTTTGTCACCTTTTTCACCCCTGATGAGTTTGCATCCCTGATTGTACCCTGGTATTTAACCACAAACGAGATGATATGGGATGATTTGTTGAATTTCTGATCTTAATGAGAATTTCTGTTGTTACTTTGATCTCTTTATGTGTTGTCTAGTAGAGAACTTTGAGAATGAGAATTTATTTTGTATTTTGCATGGCTAAAAATTAAATATCAATTCTGAATATTCATACATTGTCAGTGAACTGTTATTAGGCTCTATCGAATTGTGATGATATCAAATCGTGAACCTCATATTGTATATCGAACCGAATCGTGAGATAACTACAGTATATTGTCCCATCCCTAGTATATAAATATTTACATGATACACATTTCTCACATATCTCTGATCACTGAGACACCTAGAATCTAGGGGCAAATTCTCGCTCAGGTGCATCAGCACCTGTCTCGTGCAAGACCTATACAAATCTGATGAAGGATGAACACCTGGTATTAATGAGGTCCAGATGGGCTCCTGTGTCGGTGTGACGCATGATAAAACTAACCAAGCTAATATTACCGATATAAATGATGAACCTGCCAAATGGTTGTTATTAGTATGTAATAATAATCATTAGCTATGTTGGTTAGTGACTAGTGTGCACAATGTGATGGTAGCCAGAATGTGAACGGCACATCTCTGACCTGCGTAGCTAAGACTCACTCCCTTTTCAGTTTTTTAGAAAAATATTGAAGACAGTTGTGGTTGCAGTCAGCAGTGGTGTTTGGCATCATTTACTCCATAAAGGGAAGTGCTTCGCACAAGAGCAGGGTGAGCAAAAGTCCACTCTGCCCCAAAGCTCTGACATCACTCTTTGCCAGCCTATCAGTGCAACTTATTCTGTTGAAATCAGGTAAGAACACCAATGAGCCATTTTAAAGGTCTGAATGGCCACACTGGCTGTATTTCTAAAAAGAGTAAATATATATATATATATATATATATATATATACACACATGTGCTTTGTTCGCTATGCTTTGTTGCAACCCTGTTTCGGAATCACCGATTGTACGTTACAACTCCTCTCACCAGGAGCACTGAAGTGAGACAAAGGTAATTCTCCGATACACTCATACGCCACTGGCTATTTTCCACACCTGCCAATTTACACAGAGCACTGCAGTGAAGTGGGCACAGGAAGACAGTCACTTCTCCAGTGATGCCATTGGTGCAGCTGACAAATCACCTGTGGACCTCTACCAAGGCAGAACAAAGCTAGTTTGTGCCTTTGGGGGATGCTGGTCATTGGCTGGTTTCAGACCTGGGCTTTAGGGCTCAGCCCACACTTAGGGCTGTACTTCCTTTCTGAGCCAAGTGGAATTTAAAGATGGAAAGAATCAGCGAGAGACCAAACTATTATGTAACAGCATAAATATACAGCACATGTTATTAGTTTGCCTTTCTTCTTCAAAAAAGGAAGACCGCTACTCTGGTCGAGCCATTGCTGATAGCCAGCCTGTCTTCAGTTGGTGCTTCAGTTATTAAAATCCCTCAGGGCAGGGAGCAACTCACAAATTGCATTTAACTACCCTCTCAAAATATGTCAGTTCTAAGACAAAACAAGCCTCTCGGAACTTAATTTTAATCGAAGGAAATTACAGAATAATGAAGGCTGCACTTGAGTGATCTCAGCAAAGCCTGCTAAGCCACTCTGGCAGGTATCTGATAGTGGTGTGCACCTCTACCCAGCTTACGTGGGGCTGTCCCTCTGAGGAACTTCACTGCAGGAAACATTCTGGATGCACTGACCTGGTGTTTCGCCTGCATTATGCTTCCAGAAGGAAGAGAGATCAGTTCGAGAGTCAAAGTTTGATGTTGGGTGTTTTTTTCCCAAGAGGTTATTGGAGGAGGTGGTGAAACAGCTGGGGGTTTTCAGTACATCGTTCTCGGGCTCAAGGGGTGCTGGGACGGCACTCTTAGTTTAAAGACTGCCTCTGCCCTGCTGTCCAGCTGGCCAGAGATCACCTGAGGGAGGCCCAGTCAAAAACGGAAAGGCAGTACAACAGGTGTTCTTTGCCGAGGACAAGTTGTAAATGTTTTTGCCAGTTCCTGGCTCTCATTACAGAAGAAAACCAAACCAGTCTTGCAAAGGATAATGACTTCTCACAGACACACTCAGAAGCTACTTAGCCTATGTTTCCGCCCTGCTTTGGGATATATATTGGATAGGCGGAGCTTATTTCGATGAGCATCATATTTACTAAATATATACAGCATTTTACAACATTTAGACAGTAACAAATTGAAAACATGTCACTCACAAAAATTTCCATCAGAGATGGAAATAAACCCAATTCAAAGTGTGTATTACTTCTTTGGATCTCATAGGACATGGGACATTAGGACACGAGTCTGCCAAAATTCGGGACATGTAGATCTTCAGCTGCTGTTGTATGTCTTAGGTAATCGTGCGGCTTACAGAAGGTCTGTACCCAACTTTGCTGTTCTCACTCCCACAGAGCAGCTGACATAAAAATTGCGGCATTCCACTCGACAGAAACATGCTGGGTAGCCTTTGAGCCATTAAAGTCTATGCGTTAACTGTTCTTGCCTTTTAAATTTGTGATGCCTAGCTGATGCTTGTGACGCAGGAGTGCTGCACTTTCACGAAGGGGCATCTCTCAGAAGGATAATCCCGTGACCTACTTCTATGGAAAACTGAACACACAACTCTGAAAGGCAGCAATGCGGTGTAGTGGCATGGATTATGGTGCTTGACCCGAAATTTTCCTGGGTCAGTTCCCCAGGTGGGAAAGGTAGCAAAGGTAAAGAGGCTCATTTTGTAGCCCTTCAGCATATTTGCATATATTGGATCAGGGGGTCAGATAGTTCACACAGATCACAGTCTGTTCTCTTTGAGAAGTTCAAGAGAACAAACCGAAGGGACTTTTAGCACAGTTTAGCACAGTTTTAGCACAGTAGGACTTTTATACAGTTCACACATGTGGCATGTTGCTAAGAAAGGCAATGTCATAACTGGTGCATTATCTTGGTCACAAATTATTGGCCCAGCACACTGAATAACAAACCCTGTGCTTGACTTTTGTTGAGACTTTAGTGTGACATTTGCATATATGTAAAGATTTTTCCATATTCTTGTGGAAAACTGTAAAAAAACATATCCAGAGAATTTCTTGTTTGATTGGTTGTTGTCTCAGTATATTGCCTACAGGATTGTGTGCAGGTATACAGTTCCAATTTAAGGTGAAGTGAAGAACCCCATCGGGCAATTTGGACAATCTTTGCTCAGACAGCTTTGGCTGTCAGACAAGTCTTTGGCTGTAAGTGTGAGATGGTGCCAAGTTTTTAACCGTTTGGTAGGGATTTGTTAGACAACAGTTTTTATAAGGTATCTTTTGTCCATTAGCCATTTCATGCATTGATTTGGGGCTATGGTTGAATCGAACAGGAAAGCCGTCTTGTTCCCACTCAGCAGAGGGGTTTTCTCTGTCTTGGCCTGATCTCTGTGTTTGCTAATGCTGCCAAATAGGTCACTGAAAATATGTTCTCCTGTTTTTACCCTGACTTTTGGAATCATCAGCTGAGCATTAACCTCACCTCAATGTGCACATCAAAAACAGAGAAAAAGACATAATACAGGTTCAACAAAACAAAGTCACATAATGTGAACTCTGTGTGTGTGCCTGTGTATGTGTGTATGAGTCATTGTGTGTGTGAAAGTGTGTGTGTGTATGGGTGTGTATGAAGCATCTTGTGCGTGTGTGTTAGTGTGTCAAGCTGTCCCTGCCGATAAATCTTTCCTGCTTCCAAAGCTCCTGAGACATGAATGCATTTTAAAGAATACATCTGTAAAAGTCAGTAGAAACTGAATGATTTTTGAACATTTCAAATTTAGATGTCACATTTCACAAGCATTTAAGTTGAATAGGAAAAAAATGCGTTTAGATGCCGAACAGTTAAATGCATGTCCAAAGCGTGGGTAGTGTGGAGCTGGAGAGTGAGGTGTTGGTGTAACTGCATGGTTCAAAGAGCAAAATCAAAAGCAGACAACACTCCAGTTGGGTACAGGCTATTGTATATCAATTACATTGTTATGTTAAGGTACTCAATGTTTTATAAGCTATTTGCTAAAAATAGAAAGACCATAAGTTTACAGGAAGCCATAAACCACTACTTATTAGCTTAAACTTATAGTGAGAGGGTTCTGGTGCCAGTTATGGGTTATCAAATGTGTGTCCCTTTATACCCAAACAATTAGATAGGTTTCTGTAATTTAGATTAATGTCTAACGACTGCCATGTTGTGTGGAACACTGCAGACATAATACTGTGTCATTATGAAAATAAATTTGTAAAATGCCCAGTGACCACACCTCTAGCTATTGAAAAAGCCAGGCACAAAAAATCATGGCTACCAAAAGAAGACTATGGTGAGGCTGAGAAAGGTGAGGTTGAAGATATACCAGAGAATATACCAAGGCTTATGCTTAAATGCTTGATTTTTTTTCTGAAACAAATATAAATCATGAAGCTGGTGCCTGTGTATGAATTACTTTCCAAAAAATGTAATTAAAAATATTTTTTTTGGCTATTTTTAAGAATCTACACTATAAACTGGTTTGGATTTGTTTATAACACTTTTTTAGTCACTGCATAATTCCATTTGTGCTGTTTCATAGTTTTGATGTCTTTACTATTTTTCTAAAATGTGGAAACTGGTAAAAAAGAAAGAAAAGTATGCCTGAACTTTTGACTGGTACTGTAAGGACAGTAGTACAGAAGTTCTTCAGAAGATTTACATGAATCATTCCAAATTTTAAAGAACCAGATAACATAAGTTAGATACTTGTCCATCCCTCTCCTAGACACATGGTCAGCAACATTTGTTGCACAATTTGTGTTAGAGTGCCATAGCTGGACAGACAGTAGCTGACAGTATTTGATATTATCTTCATAGTCCGTCGGTCACTATTAATGGTGTTATTGCATTTATATAACAATATCCCTCTATCCTAATCATTACTGATTTATTTGCACATGTTGTATGCCTGATCGTAAGAATTGTTAGGCAAAACTTTGGCAAAACTGTTTTTGAAACAGTCAATAAGCAATTTGATTTTCAATGTGCACCATGGCTGCACTAGGCCAGAAGCCATCATAGCATTACACAGTTAATGATTGTAGTGTAAATGACTAAAGGTGGTTTTCAGAGGATTTGACCTTTGAGCCAAAGTCAGTGCTGTGCCCTCATACACCAACCTTTTTACACATATACATTCTCTCTCTTTTTCTCTCTCAGTTCTGTTCAGTTCCGATCAGCTCAGTTCAGTTCAATTCAATTCAGTGGTACTTTATTAGCAGGACAAACATAAGCAGTGTTGCAAAAGCAATGAGGGAGCAATATTAGATCTAACAGCAGCTATTAAGAGAAAACATATATACATCAAGAAATGCAGGGATATATTCAATGTAAAAGACAAACACACAAATAATAATGATAATGTCTCTCCCTCCTCTCCCACTCTCTCCCTCTCTTGCTCTCTCTCTCTCTCTGTCTCTCTCTCTCCCCCATTCCCCCACTCTCTCTCTCCTCCACTTCTCCCTCTCTCTCCTGTGTCTCTCTCCCTCCCTCCCTCCCCCATTCTCTCTCCCCCTCTTCCTCTGTCTGTCTCTCTGCAGCGCCCATGGCCAAGCGCGAGCCCCAGGCCAGCCCTGACGGAGGCTGGGGCTGGGTGGTGGTGGGGGCGCTGTTCGTGGCCTCGGCGCTGGTGTTCGGGCTCATCCGGAGCCTGGGGGTCTTCTTCGTGGAGTTTGTGCAGTACTTCGGGGAGAGCGCGCAGGCCGTGTCCTGGATAACCTCCATCGGCGTGGCCATGCAGCAGCTGATCAGTGAGGAGGAGAAGGGGGTGGGAATAGAGTGTGTGGGAGTTGGAGGGGGGTCAGTAAAAGAGGGCGGGGCTTAGACTGACCTGCGTGACAGTAATATAAACAATGTGCATGGTTAAGTAGCAGTGAATATGCAGGCATAATAAGAGATCAATGCATGTTTGTGTTCTGGCATGTTTACATGGTTTGTGTGTGTGTGTACATGTGTATGTTTGGGTCTTCAGGTCCAGTAGGCACAGCTCTGTGTAATGCATATGGGGCACGGCCGGTAGTAATGATGGGGGGCTTTCTGTCCGGCCTTGGCCTCATCCTGGCCTCCCAGGCCACCTCCCTGATACACCTTTACCTCACCATGGGCCTCATCACAGGTAACAGCTTCTCTCACACACACACACACACACACACACACACACACACACACACACACACACACACACACACACACACACACGCACACACACACACACACACACAGAATGATTGTTTTGCCAACCTGTTCTCTCTGCACATATGTACAAAGGTGCAGCATACACCACTCTAGTGCAGTATACACCACTCTATTGCAGCATTCACCACTCTAGTGCAGCATACACCACTCTAGTGCAGCATACACCACTCCTTTGCAGCATTCACCACTCTATTGCAGTATACACCACTCTATTGCAGCATTCACCACTCTAGTGCAGCATACACCACTCTAGTGCAGCATACACCACTCTAGTGCAGCATTCACCACTCTATTGCAGCATACACCACTCTAGTGCAGCATACACCACTCCCAGTGCAGTTGACGGTTGGCCTCTGTGCCCACAGGCTCAGGCTGGGCCCTGGTCTTCACCCCCACCGTGGCCTCCGTCATGCAGTACTTCACTCACCGCCGCTCGCTGGCCATGGCCCTGGGATTCACGGGCGTGGGGCTGTCCTCCTTCGCCTTCTCGCCCCTCTTCCAGCTGCTGGTGGAGCTGTACGCCTGGCGGGGCGCGCTGCTCATCCTGGGGGGCCTCAGCCTCAACATGGTGGCCTGCGGGGCCCTCATTCGGCCCCTGGTGGCCCCCAAAACCATGGAGCAGGTAAAAATGTACATGGTATTAAAGGCATTCTCTACTTGAATGTAGCTAATATCAGGGATTTTTGTGAATGCCAAAGCCTTGCTGTTTCTCAATGTCTCCTGCTGCAATCCGCCGGGAGGGAGAAACTCTCCCTGGTCTGTACTTTTATTTCAATAAAGTTAAAAAAAATGTCATCATTTTCACAGAAAGGACAGGACAGGGAACAGGGTCTGCAGTAAATTAAGGTTCTGAAAGAGGTGGATTGATCAGTATTCAGCATAATCATAAAGGATGTGTTCTGGGACATTTGCTGCAGGCAAGCTCAATCTCCACAGGCAAGTAGTTGTTCGCAGTCAGGCTTTCAGCACCCATTCAGACAAGGAGAAATGCAAGACTTCGGGTAGAATTTTCAGAAAAAGAGAACATCACAAAATTAGCTGCGTTCAAAGTAAGAAAATGTTTAATAAATTCTTAAATTTTTTTGGTGGAATATTTGTTTACCATCCTGAGGTATCCAAAAATAAAAGGTGGACAGTGGACAAACAGACAAACAAGTCCACCAGACAAGAGGCAGGGGAAGGCCCTGCTCAACTGTAAAAATGAACATTTTGTACCAGTTGGGTTTGTCACACTGCTCTTAGTTTTGTTACGACAGCATGGAACAGAACATGATTACAATATTGAATAACTGCTCTCCGTGGGGCCCATCCCCCCCTGGCCTCCATACACCCAGACTGTAATCTTTATGAAACCTACATTCACATCTCGGCTGGCTAGCCTGTCTTGGGTTACTGTAGCTAGTCTCAGTGTGTGGGAAGGTTATTGTTATTTCATTGTAAATCCACACCAGTACAGAACAGCTGCATGAGTGTTATGCGAGGGTGTCGGCAGAGACAGTGCGGACCTCTGTATGTAAGTAAAATACACAGGATTCGGCTTTCCTAAATGAGATCACTGGAAATGCCAGGCGATGATCTCCCTCCTGAAACCGACCAAGCTTGAGCTGTAGAAAAATCTTTTCTCCTCTAAGCAGTGTGTATAAGAAACTCCCATATGGAGGACGTCCATTTTGATGCGAGGCCAAAAAGAGCACTTCTCATCTGACTCAACATGATCTTGAAGATGCAAATCACATGTCATCTGTAGAGATCGCATTGTGAAGATCACAGTGCATTTCTAAGATATGTTAACATACATTCAGGAAATAATTTGATAGTTTCTTTAACATTATTATATGTAAACGTTTTAATACGTACGTTAACGAAGTGTCAGTATTGCGGCATCGTAGTCGGTTTGTTTTTTGTTCCTCCCAGATGTGTGCTTTTGTTTTGTTTTCTCTCGCTTGCCTGCCCCACCCCTTGTTTCTCTGCCTGTGCTTGATTGTTCATCTGTTTCACCTGCCCGCTTGTTCACCTGTGTCTTGTTTGCTTGTTAGCATGTTCTTTTATACCCCGTGTGTTTCTTAGCCCTTTGCCAGTTCGTCTCAGTTTACCTGTTTTGCAACCAGCAATTCCCGTATCTTGTTATTCTGCCTGCCTGTCTGCCTGTCTTTTGATCTTGCCTGTTTCCCGACTACGAGTTTTTGGATGCGATTCTGTACCGTCCGCTGTGCTTTCCTGGTTTTGCCTGTTTTTGGATTCTCCCTGAGGACTGAAATAAATTGTTTGTTCATCCTCCACCTCTGTCTGCGCTTGAGTCCCTGCCTGAGTCCTGACACGAAGTTCCAAATGAAGATTCCGGAAGAGAATTTTCACACAGTCCCTACGCAAAATAACCAAACCTAGACAAATCAGTCTCATCCACGCGCAGAGTAATCTCACCTACCGCCTTTTTGTGTCAGCTGTTCACGGTATCCCTCCTCCACCCCATCTCCACCTTTTTTCCATGTTTACAATGTCCAGATGGATGGGGGGAGGGACCACATCATGGCCAGATGTGGTCCCTTCATCAGACTCCAAGCCAGTACCCCTGTGTCCTTGTCATCAGCACCCACTTTTGTATTATATGGAAATTCATGTCTGTGAAAATATATATGATGAAGCAGACTCTTAACACCATGTTTCATAGCATAGCTTAGTTTACCAAAGAAATATCAGCAAATATGACACTCTACAGCTCTGCTTCCTGTTATGTAACAAATCATGTCCAAACGAACATTTCTTTTTAAATACATCTAGCATTTGATGTCTAGTTTTTGCCTGAAGTCTACTTACCTCATTGCATACTGCAGTAAATACACAGACAGGAAAATGTGTATTTCACGTATGCTTCTGGGTGAATATAGAAGATAAAATAGCTTTTTTTCTGCACCTAAAAGTTAACAGATCTCCTCCTCCAGGCATGTGGAGCTCAAATGAAACAAATGTCAAAGACTGCAGGAGTCGGACTATAATGTATAAAAGATCTCTCTTTTCAGGTTCGTTTGTGCATTTATGTGGCAAAAACCACCAAGCAAAAATGTGAAAAAGGTGTGAAAAAGAGCAGGGGCGAGGGCCAGTGCTGAGGCTGAGCTTTCAGATGCGTTTCCTGTGGGTCACAGGTTAGCGTGTCTTAGCCTGAGCCAGCACTTCTGCCTGTGACCTTTGAGTCTGTGCCTTACAGAGAACATAGCGTTCTCTTATGCCCTGAAGTTCAAAGCACAGATGTATGGATCTTTGGTTTAGTTTAAAAGGATCTTTAGCTGATTGGAGAGGTGCCAGTGAAGCTTGTAATATATATGTTAAATGTCATTAACGGCTACCTGGTTAAAGGCTTTCGGCACCAGTGCGCTAAGGGGGACCATATCTAATATCTGTCTACAGAAGAGAATTTGCATAAAGTCTCACACAATATCTCCAAAGCATGTTATGATGAAATCCTTTGTTGGCCCAGCAAATGTACACATATTCCTTTGCCAAAGCAGGATTGCGAGAAAATAAACATAAGGTAATGATAACATAAATGGTATTCAATGACAGTTTAGAGCAAATAATTGTGTAATTCTCTTTCTCTTTCTCTCTCATTGCCTCCTTTCTCTCTCCCTCTCTCTCTCATCCCCTCCCCTCTCCCTCTCTTTCCCTCTCTCCCTCTCTCTTTCCTTCTGTCCTTTTCTCCCTCTCTCTGCCTCTCCCCCTCTCCCTCTCTCTCTTTCATTCTCTCCTTTTCTCCCTCTCTCCCTCTCCCTCTCTCCCTCTCTCCCTCTCTCCCCCTCCCCTCTCCCTCTCTCCCTCTCCCCCCCCACTCTATCTCTCTCGTTCCCTCTCTCACACATTCTCCCCCTTCTTTCCCCCTCTCCCTCCTCTCTCTCCCTCTATCTCTCTCCCTCCTTCTCTCTCTCACACACACGGCAAGGTTGAGAGTGACGGTGGGCGGAAGGCCTCGTGCCGCTCCTTCCTCAGGCGGGCGCTGGTCTACCTCGAGCTGTCTCTGCTGTGCGAGCGCGCCTTCCTCACCTACGGCCTGGCCATCACCTTCTTCAACTCGGGCTACTTCGTGCCTTACGTCCACCTGGTGGCCCACAGCCGCCACGCGGGCTTCTCCGAGTACCAGGCGGCCTTCGTCATCTCGGCCACCGGCGTGACGGACCTGGTGGGCCGCGTGGTGTCGGGCTGGCTGTCGGACCTGGGCCGGCTGCGGCTGCCGCACATGCTGACGGTGTGGACGGGCCTGACGGGCGCCTTCATGTTGCTGCTGCCGCTGGGCTCGGCGCAGGGCTCCTACGCCGGCCTGCTGCTCATCAGCCTGGCCTACGGCTTCTGCGCCGGCGCCATGACGCCGCTGGTCTTCTCCGTGGTGCCGGAGATCGTGGGCATGCCGCGCATGCTCGGCGCCCTGGGGCTGCTGCAGCTCATCGAGAGCCTGGGCGGCCTGCTGGGGGCGCCGCTGTCAGGTGAGAGAGTGCGCCCCGGCCCATTGTTTCCAGTCTTTAATATCCCCCCCCACAGTCTTTAATATCGCCCCTCTCTGACTCTCCCTGCGGTCTCAAGTATCGCCCTCTCCCCTTCTTTGTGCAGTCTGTAATGTCACCCCTCTCCCCTTCTCTCTGCATATCACCCCTTTCTGACTCTCAGTAGTGTTTAATATTGCCACCCTCTCTGCAGGCTTTAATATTGCACCTCTCCCCCCTCTATGCAGTCTTTAATATTCCTCTCTCTCCTTTCATGTTGTAGTCTTTTGTATCTCAGTAATACTTAGTGACACACTTCTCTTTGCTGTTTTTAATATGGCCCTGCTCCCCCTCTCTGCACAGGCTGGCTGAGGGACCAGACCGGCAGCTACACGGCCTCCTTCCTGGTGGCGGGAGGGTTCATCCTGCTGGGCACCGTGGTGATAATGACCCTGCCTCACTTCTGCTCCTGCAGCCCGCCCCCATCCCCACAGCACCAGAAGCAGAGCCAGAGCCCTGAATCCGGACTGCTGAACAACTCCGCCCCCTCCCCTCCCCCTTCCCCCTCTGACAAGCACCGCAAAGAGGGACTTGGGCCCCCCTCTGAGCCCATCCCCCAGGACTGTCAGAACTGCCAGCCAGAGGGGCAGACTCCATGCCTGACCACGCCCACACCTGAGGTTGACACGAACTGCTGATTGGTGCTGTTGTTATCATCTGAATGGCATCTGATAAGCTGTTCAGGTTGCTGCTTAATGGGTGGCAATGGTGTAAGCTTGGTGTGTCTCTAAGGGGATGGACGGTGAATAGAAGGTTAATGATTGCCAATGGGTGCGTTACCGCGGCTACCCTGGCCGGCCCCAGACTGCACCACAGAACAGCTGCGCGGTGTAAAACTAAATCAGGTAGTGTTTGGCGGTGTTAGGTGTAAAAAACAAAAATCATGCTCTTTGGTTCACAGGGTCACCACCACAGAGGTATACAACCTTATTTAACACATTTTATTTTACCTCTCACCAAAAAACATGTAACATTTTAGAAATAGAGGGATATAAATGAAACAGATGAACAGTGGGAGGGGGAGAGAGAGAGAGAAGTGACTACACTAATGAAACATCAGCTCTCCAACTCACTAATTATACTATACCATGCAATACACAGCACAGTACCACTATCTATGAAAGACTTACAGCTTTTACAAGAACGACAGTGTGTGAGGATGTCACATTTATCAGCGTGCAATCACCTGAGACTTAACAACCAATTGGCTGATCCATGATTGCAAAACTTTTGGTTTATGTAGATGCTGTACCACAGATTCCCAAACATGGACTAGATGTTGGCACACTGAAAATTCTGTGCCTGCTATTGTTGAAGTGTTCGGATTCGCCAGCTCAATGTGAACATTTTTGAAGGGTTGTGGTCTAACAGAGAGCCCCAGAAACCTCCTGTTACCAGTCAGAACCTCTTCGATGCAGGATGGACGGAGAGCAGGAGCTAAATATCTGGTCATATTATAACTGGTAGAAAAGCTATGGTTGCACTGTCGCCATTTTTCTTTGTTTTGCCACCACTTCCTCAGCCATGAGGACCGATGAGGTGCCGTCGTCACCATGTCTGTGCGCGCGTTGGCGTGATGACTGTTGAAGAAATGCAGCAAGCGGTTCCAGCTGGCACCGCAGAGTTTGCACGAAGAGCTCCTAATGAGTTCGCTACTGGGTGACCTTGACCTGCTTCTCAGCCTGAGCCCAACCGGCTCCTTTGATAATCTTTCCAACCGTTGGACCAAATAAACACTGCATTGATGTTCACTGACGGAGGGCTGCACCAGACGCCTGCATAATCCTTGCCCCGAGCTCAGAACCATGGCAACTGTGCAGTGGCATATTCTGCTGTCAAATTTCATTAGACTAAGCATTGACATTATTATATTGAAATACTACATATTACACCTATAAACGCCGTACAGCTACAGACAAATAGCGGTGACTAGGACAGGGTCTGGATCCGTTTTTCGGCGGTGTTTTACAGTCGCCGTTTTTCGGTGCTGACCCCAAAGCCATAAACAACACACCCCCCCCAAAACCTTGGACGTTACTGGTAGCGAAAGAGTTACTGCACGCTCCGAGAACCGAGTGCCTTACTTCACACATCACAGCCCTGCAGCGCTGGGATGTTTTTAAAGCCATATTCTGCTAATATGTGTAGATGAAGTTTTAGCTCGCTGCTACTGCCTCAGTGTCCCTTAGCTGCCCCCTCCTCCATATTTTAACTGCCAACTTGTTGCACAAAGTGCAAAGTGCACAGAGTAGCTAGCAAATATTTTGCATTCCCAATTCCAGCAAAAGTGACGACATTTGGCCCATGCGTTTGGTGTGTGCACTGGCCAGCTCCTTATTGCATAATATAGGCTGTCACTGTCATTTCTGTCTTAGGGGCTTTGTAGTTTAGTTTGAAAGTATGCGCCAAAGACATTGTAACATCAACTGGTCTGCAAAGGACACACTTGCTCATGCGTATGACCGACACAGTCAGTCATGCTCTCACCTGATGTCCAAACCATTTGAACGTCAATTTGTTTTCCAAAACCAGATGCTAGTAACTCCCATAGGTTGCTAGCATTAAATATAATGGTACATGCTTTAAGCCCAGCATCTCACCATTAATATCAGTTTTGGATTAATTAACATTAAATCAGTGAATTCTGGCTGTTGCTGTTCACACTTGCAGGTTGGCAAATGGTGAAAGCAGTTGGTCATTTTCGCTTAAACGTGGAATGCATTCTGAAGCCGAAAGAGATCTCCAGTGAAAGATGATATCGATGGGAATTATCTGCTTTGAAAGGAAACGTTGAGCTCTGCGGCAGCATTGTAAGTTCAACAGAATTTTGAAGTAAAATTGTGTAATGACAGAACTCAATGTACTGCCTGCACAACAGGGTTCATATTGCTTTAGGGAATGCACTGAAGTTCTCTATATAACTACATTTTTCTTGTATGTAGTTACAAGTCATATGTTATCCATTTACCCTGTCGGTGTTCTGAGGCAATTCTGGTTTAGCACCTCACCCAAGGGCACCACAGCAGTGGGCCTGTTGGGTGACCTTTGGGTTACGAGTCCTGCTCTGTACCACTGTGCCACACTGCTGCCCCAAATTCCAGACACCTCCTCAGCACCAACATTGTTGCCCCCAGGAGCAGTCTCAGTACAGAGTCAGCAAAAAGAAATGTCAGCCAAGTGCTACAGCTGCAGATTTTTCCAGGTGCCACGTTTCCAAAATGAAATGATGAAGAATTTTAGGGGCAGCAGAACATAAGTGTTTTCGGGGACAGGGCTGCTGACACAAAGGTTGTAGTGTTCAGGTCACGGGGGATGGGGGGGGCATTGCTTCCCTGCAAGCTGTTTAATCCACCAGGGGTAAGAGAGTCTGAAAAGCAAACTTTTCTAAAGAACTGTTCCTCTGAACACCATAGCAGGTGCCCTTTTACCACTGAGCTCCTTGCTTCCCACGTACCTTGTGTGCCCCAGTAGGCACAGATCAATGTGAAGTGGAGCATAAAGTGAAATTAGGGATTACCCTACATTCTCCAGTACATCCCTTTATTGGCAGTGTCTGCTGCCAACTAGTGCATATTCAGCAATGAGGGAGTTCTGTCCACTCCTTTGACATTACCCGGGCAAGGTGCCCCTGGTGGAATTATCCACACCCAAAGTCATAAAGTTGTTCCATTACATTGTAAATGCTGTCTGTGGAAAGTGTGACTGAGGTAGAAGTTGCTTTGAGAGTGAGCTGTGGGGAATGGGGGAATGGGTACTGTTGGCCCCCACCCTCTGAGTCACACTTTGAAGGTCTGATGTGCTGATCTCATTGGCCCACGGGTGGGTTGAATCCAGGGTCAAAGGTCAGGTCTCCATGGTGCACAATCTCCAGCCGTGCACTCCCTCTGACACCCCCAGAGAGAGGCGCCTGACTTGGCAATCACAGCCCGTCTGCCAAGCGTGGCAGGTCACAGGAAATCATGACCGCGGTGCAGTCTTCCTGTGTGGTCTCTATGAGTCAGGGGAGGTGGAGTCATTTTAAGTTAAGTAAACATGAATTTGTAAAGCTGCTCAGTGTATCACAGATTGTCCAAGTCTTTGGAGCACTGGATGATGACTCTGTACGCACAAATAAACTCATAGACTTAGTATGGTCATCATTTTATGTAACTTCTGGTTGTTAATGGCTGTGGCAACAACATGATACATTTGTTTTTTTTCCTGACCAACTTGTTTTGTATTCTGTTCTTAATTTTGCTTTGAATTTTCACCTCTGAATTTCAGCTCAAGAGACCAACACCAAATTATCATGACCCGTAAACCTTACCAAACAGAACCTGCAGTACACTGCCAGAGAGGAGACAGATGGGGGAGAGAGAGAGAGTGAGTGAGTGAGTTAGAGTTGGTATGCACATTCGTGTTCTGTATTGCACCGTGTGTGACTGCTTTGAGGGTACTGTTTTTAGTTTGTCTTGCCGATAAAGCACAACTGAATTTGCAGAGTGAGAGAGAGAGCAGAGGCCCTGACAGTCTTAACCTAGCACCTGCTGGAGGGGTTCTTCAGCTTGCATAAATGAACTTGCTGTGGGTTCATTCACAATGCTGGTGGAGGGAAAATCACTGTTTACAAATGACAGCACTTGTGTCATTCGCTGCCTGTCATACATAACAAACCGCGA
This sequence comes from Megalops atlanticus, assembly GCA_019176425.1. NCBI lineage: Eukaryota > Metazoa > Chordata > Actinopteri > Elopiformes > Megalopidae > Megalops > Megalops atlanticus. The sequence continues at coordinate 5,869,547 of CM032888.1, forward strand.
TTGCCTTGTATTGTGGAGGTGTGCATTCCCAGTTCTGTTTGAAATTGTTTTTCTTTTTACCTTTCATTTTTTCTGATGTACAGCATACATTTTCACTGTATTGAATTCTGATGTATTATAAAAGAGAAACTACAAGATGCACATAAACAAGTCTGTGTGTCTGAGTGCTAGTTGAGAGTGATTTTAGTAAATCTGATCCTATTTCCTGTAATAATGAGTTTTCAGTCTGTTCTGACACAGCCATCTGGGCAAACAGTGAATGAGTATTTAGATGGAAAATGTCACATTGCTGCTTAATCTCCTCATTTTTATAACATAATTTCTGCATCTCTCAATAATTCAATCTTACAGTAAGACCCCTTTCATCGCCGACTGTCAGTTCAGTAATGCCCCAGTTATAGTATTCGCTCATATAGTGCTTTTGTGATTTTGGAACTCAAGTCACATGAAAGATGTTGTGTTCACTGAGACCCCTTCTCAGTTAATTATCACTGCGTTACGCAGTTGTTTGTGCCTTACATGCCACTGTTTTTATGTTGCGTTTTCTGAGCTAGAGGGCCACCATAGGGATGGGGGAGGCAGAAGGAAGGGGAATGAAAACAAAAAGTAAACACGGCACTTGCCTAAACCTAACGTTGGTCTCCTCGTTCATTGAACACAGCAAAAGGGTCATTCGGTTCTTGACTGACTAAGGCAAGGGTCAGCTTGGACAATAAACAAGTCTGGCGTTGAGAGCCTTTGAGGACATGGATTGGCCAACTGTTCTTGAGAGCTACTCATTTACCTTCAGGGAATAGTAATGTTTCCAGCAAAAACAGTCAGGTGGTCCGTTGGGGTCCTGGGTGCTCCTGAGGGAACTACAAAGCAACTGCACTAGCATGTGTGCATGGATTTTTCACGTGAAGGACGACAAAGCAGTTCAAGTTAGACATACAGACAACCACCTGCATTACTATAGTCCAACTGAAAATGAAATATTAAAATCCATTTGCGATGGTTTTACAGGTTTTACCTGTTTTACAATTTACCTAACTTTAAATTATGCAGGTATAAGCGGATAATTACCTAGAGGAGGTAACCATGTAAATGCTGAATTCAAGGGGTGTTATGGGAACTGTAGTGATATTTAAGGATATGTTGTGCCACTGGGAATATAACCGACAATGTAGTTTACAGCTACTGTAATTCACACTCCGCTTACAAAACAACTGTCTACACTGTCATTTTGGGCACTCTCAGAGTATGTAATACGCAAGGAGTGGAGTGGGCGGCACATACGTAATGAAAAGCTGGAAATTTGCATACACCGTGTATGTGGCGGAAATGACCGAAGCACCTTGAGCCTAAGGCCCTGTCCACACGTACACGGGTATTTTTAAAAACGTAGCTTTTTCTATGCGCTTTGGCCTTTCGTCCACACGCAAACAGCGTTTTAGGTCACTGAAAACGGATCTTTTGCAAAACGCCTTCCAGGGTGAAGATTTTCAGAAACTCCGTTTTCAGTGTTCACGTGTAGACAGGGAAAACGGAGTTTTTGGCTTGTGACGTCAGAGTGTGCGCCTTAATAACCATTTTCAGGCTTCTGATTGGCCAACATGGCTTTACGGTTAGGGTTATATCGTCGCCTGTTGGTTTAGCATGCTCTAAAGGAGGAAAATCCCCGTTTTCAAAAATACCCGTGTACGTGTGGACATGGCCTGAGATTCTTGAAAAAAAGTGCAGTTTTTTGGAAAAAAAGTGCCGTTTTGTCGAATGCTTTCATGTCAGTGCACGGATACGCTGCCTACTCGAGTTATAGCTGTAAATTCAATTAACGACAGGGAGTTGAGGACCTGGACATCCTCCGTCGTCTAGGATTCCACGAAATAATGAGCCGTCATATTTATATATAGCAGATTTTAAGGGGGACAAAATGTTTAACATGAGTCAAACGAGTGATGTTTTTAGTCACTTTATTTAGTGAATTAATAGTTCTATAAACATACTGAACACTTTAAAATATTTTCAAGAAAAAAACGAAAGAAAATTTAGTAACGTCCATTTTAACCCTTAATTTGGAACCCTGCTTTTAAGAATAAACCGTTGAAAAACACGTTATTCATATAAGCAGTTCCAAACTGTTATCTCGTTATTGAGGAATTCAGTGGGAATGTTGGCGTTTTTCTCTCAGATAACAAAGTGTTAAAAAAGAGATTAGCAAGTTGTGGTAATTGTCTGGGTGCATGTGGGTTCTGGCTGAGATCAGCTATCACCAACAAACCTTCGTGTTTCAACACGTGAGCTCCTGCGTCGTTGTCTTACCAGCGTTATGTAGAGGTTGACATAATGCAATTAAATAATTCACAAATGGGGAATTAACTGTCTAAGTATTTAGTTTCAAACTGTAATTTTTTATTCGATTATTGGAGTGTTTGATGATAATGATAATAGCTCTCTTTGTGAATTACATTCCTATGATGTCTGGTCTCGTGGTTAGCACAAGGGTTAGGGTAAGTTGTGGGCAAAGGGCCTTCCCAGCGAGCAGTAAATTTTGAATTCGTTTGAGAGAGTTTACCGTCCTGTTTACATCACTCCAGTGAGTCTCCTATAATTTCCCTCAGAAATGAATGTGCTTCTGGAGATGTATTACATTCCATTATTGGCATTTAGTAGACGCTCTTATCCAGATCGACTTACATCAGTTACAATGTTATCCATTTATACGGCTGGATATTTACAGAGGCAATTTGAGGGTTAAGGACCTTGCCCAAGGGTATAACAGCAGTGCCCCAGCGGGGAATCGAACCTTTTGGTCACAAGTCCTGCTCTGTAACCACTATGCTGTTTGTGCCAGTATAAATAAGAATTTATTTGTGCATATTTACAAGAAGTAGGTTCTGTATATGAAAATCATCATATACAGAGGCCCAGGTGTGAGACTCACTGACTCATTTGCTTGTTAAATCTCATTGCATCAGCTGGTACATACGACATCAACAAGGGTTTGTCCTGGGCCATCTTCTATGTTTAGCCCCAGCCGAGATGGTGCTGGGGTGTGAAAAAGTCACTATTTATAATTTAATAAACATTTCATTTCTACATATCCAGACAGCAAAGTGTTTCCAAAATTCATTTTGGTTTTACTTCAGTTTTTAGAGCAGGTTAGACAACAAATAAGCGGACAACTTGCTTTCCAACCACTCATCACCTCAGCAAACTGGTTTCTCATAACACAAACTTAAAAATACATTGTGAGCTTAAAGAAGTTAACCAACAGTCATATCAGCTACAGAGGTTGTTTCTTTACCTCTAATAAAAGTACTGAGTTGCACAGTAAGGTTGGTCCAGTACGGTATCATTTCATTGATTTAGCAACCTGGTGTTACTCCTCACTACATTTGTACAGGCAGCTGACATTTTCAGGACACTGACACCATGGTATGGGGAATGCTGTCCAAGAAAAGCAGGTGGAAGGATGTGTTCATTGTATGGATTGTCTACTTATGGCTAATTTACCCTTTTTACCTGTTATTTTCTTATCCACTTAATCATCAAAGGGTCTTCTGTTTGGGATCCATGGTATGCACAGATTATCAAGTTATGTCTGTAAATGTAGTATGAGGTGTACATACTGTTAGAAAGGCCAAGGACTATAGCAGATCGCCCTGCATCCATGCGCTTAGAACTGTGTCTCAAGTAGTTCAGCGAGTTGGTTCACCCATTATAAGCCCTAGCAGCTGGTTCGCCTGATTACCAAGCCTAGCGGCTAATACTGTTGTAAATCTTCACTTACCTTTCTTTGGGTGCAAGGTTGTGTGTCACTGACGAACCACCACAACATTGCATCTATAGTATTCATGTTGGCCTGAGTTTTGTGCATTACTGTGCTGCCCAAATCCTTAAAGTAAATCTGTAAACGGCATTCTGACTCCAGGGGTGTTCTTACGGACACACCAGGGCGACACCACCATACCCGAACCTCACCTATACAGTCCTTTAACCAGTTACCATTTCAATACATACCATACTCATACTATAGTTTGTCAATTAGTTAGCTTCGTTTTGTCCTTATTCACCATTATAGGCTGTCTGCTCAGCACAAGTGATCATACATGTCATGTGTAGATTTATTCCTAACATCTTTTCAGACCCAACTCATGCCAGTAAAAGCCAGGGATGATGGAAGGTGACAAGACTTAATTCTTGATGTGATAAAAAGGTTCCATTGCACCTTTGAGAAAGGTATGTAACCTAACAGCCATGTTTCGCTATATTTCTAGCCTGCCTTATTCCACCAGCTTTACAGGTAGTGAGAACTGAGCCAGTAAACCCTGGATGGCTGGATAGCTCAGCTGGTAGTATCAAGTGTCAGACATGCAATCTCAGGGTCCAATGTGTATGTCCCCTGTTTGGGTCATAGTGCTTACCAACTTACCAACTGGATGCTCATAGCTGTGGTGTTTTCAGCCCAGATGCTATGAAGGTGGACCCCTTTTTGGGCAGTAGTGGGGGAGGAAAGGGCGGTGAGAGGTAGTGAGGTGTAGTGGCAAAAGACAAGCTTTGCAACCCAAAGGTTGCTGGTTTGATTCCCAGGTCCCATCTACTTCTGTATGTGTTAGCCAGTTGTTTGACCTGAAGTGCTTAGTTCTATTGATGGTTTATGTGTGAATCTGTCTGTAAGGTAAAATATGGATGATATGATAGTTGGATGAGGGTGTCTTCTACATAAATGATAACAATGTAAATATAAACACTCCACCCCTGACAGCATGATGGAGTGTTGTTCTCAGTATGACAGATTCCTGCTCCATGATGACCAAGTAAATCACCTGCTCTGTTTTTGAGTGCTCTGGCTTGTCACATTCAGTATCTAAGTTCAGAGCATGGCTGTCACCAGACATGTTGTCAGGCGTGACATGTTACTGGTAAGGCTGCGTAACATGAATTGCTTTAGCAAATATGCAACAGTATCATTTAACCTCATTTCAACATACAGTTGCACTCTCTTCCTGGAATGGCTGCCATTGTACCATTCGCCTTAAATGGACACTAGCCTTCTTAATGGACTCTACACTGGAAAGGGGCAGATTCTGATTTTGTGAATTCTTTCATGACCATCTCCCAGTTTGTGGTCAATGACCATTTACCTGCACTCTGACTTAAACCGTGGTAACACAGACTACTGAATATCTACCCTCCTCTTATACCCTGGGGAAACACAAAGCCCTTGGATACCTTGGTATAAATTCTGATATTTTCACTGAAATTGTAAAAGAATTTCGGTGTAGATTTTTGTTGTATTTCACTTAAAAGATTATGTGTAAATAAATGTGACTTTGATGTTTTCTGGAATAAAATCTATTATTTGGGAACAACATGGATTTTCTCTCCACAGTGCTGTTGAGATTAAAGTGCAATTTCTTTTAAACTAAAAAAAAAAGAAAGAAAATCCTATGTGCATTTTGTTCTGTTGCGTCATGTCTTTTTGTTCCTACTTAATCAGGGGAATGAATAAATACTAGGGGCATTCTATGTGTTCTGCCATGAATGTATGGTTTGTGAAAGATTATAGAAAGCGAGAAAATTCCCCTCAACTCAGCTGTGAAACTGGGACCTGTAGGGCTGGCAAAGCTATTTATGTATTGTTAGTCACAGTGAATTTAGCAAAATAATTGCCCCTTTCAAATGCACCGTAGTCACTGCAGGCTGCTTCTGTCCCAAGCCGAATTGTCCTTCCATCCTTCCTGGAAGCCAGGGGGGTAAAGCTGTTCATAGCAGGAGTGTATCTGACAGTAATGGTTTAATATGGGCCTCTCCCCTCTAGCATTTTCAGCTAACATGCAAATAAGACACATAGTTATGCTTTAGGAAAAAAAAATTTTTATTTCTGCTAACGTGCGGTGATAAACAATTATGATAAAAAGAGTTCTGACAATACAAAATATCCGAGGTGCTGGAAAAAGAATACAAAACAAAAATAGACAGAATATCTTTTCTGGAAAAAACACAGAAAACCCCCCAAAAAATTGCACCCCAGATTATGTTACATTCTGCTTGTTATGTTTTACAACGGCGACACCTTGGGGTGGGAAAGAACAACTACAGTTTGGAGAAAACTATTGCAATTGCCATGTCAGGCCGTTTCTGCGCCCTTGATGGTGAATGTGGCTTTGCTCCCTTCGTGCCCACCTTCCACTGCTCAGCCTAGCTACTTTCCTTAGAATAACGAGTTCAAACAGAAAATCCATCTGTCAGGGAAATCACATTCGGTCCTGAAGGCCTCCTCGATCCATTCCACCCAATCATTGTGACCTGACTGGACTAGCTCTGCCATACTGCCAACAACCCTTGATAAACATGAATGGGGCTCCCCAGTATAATGCACCCCATCACAAAGTGAGACACTGCCTGCTATAGTGAGAATGTGCACGCCCTACAGCCATGGACCTGGGTCCCCAGGTGTTACCAACTGAGTAGCTCTAGTCAGTTTGCCCACCATGTGATGAATCTTATAAAGCGCACCAGCAGCATCTAGTATAATTGCAGTGCCTTGTGCGCTATGATCCCAGAAAGTGGCATGCCCAATCACATACATGATCTTCCATGTGCCTTGTAGAGGATTTAAGGTGCATAATGGCTTTTATTTGGAATAAATCCGCATTGGGGAGTTGTTGCTGACGTCGTCCAAGCAACTTGCAGGTGCCTGACCAATCACAGGGTGCCTGAAAGCGGTGAGACGAGGAAAACCCTGAAAAACCTATCCACCCCTATCACCTGTACTATGAAGCCAATTTTTTTGCTGCTGTCGGCTCTCGGTCATCGTTAGCTGTTAACACAGCTGGGATCGACCCCCGGGAAGTAGAGCTCAGCTTGCTTTCAAAGTGAACACCTTAACTGCTGAACTGCTCAGGACCCGGAGTAGCACATTTCACCACATGCTCTGTATGAACATCCCTTTTTACTGCAAATAGAGAATTACTCCAATGGATGTTGAATGGCAACCACTGTAATTACTGTGATGAAGTGTAAGGTCTTTACTACTTGGCTGTAATTGTCAAAGTAACTGGCCATTGTGACCGCTGTGCAATGCCTGTAATTGTTAATAGTCTTAAGAGGACCGCATTGGAAATAATGTTTCCAGTGTTATTCTCTTAAGGGGATATTAGGTGTTTTAGTAACACTTTCCTGTTCTCTCCTCTGGGCAATATGGTTGTTTTGTGTTTTGTACATGTATACACATTACATCCTAAATAAAATCCAAATTGAAGACAGGGTTTGTGTGACACAGAGATGCATTTGGCTGGATCCTTTTGGAAACAAAAATCCAAGCATTGGAATTAACTGGGATGTTGTGGGCCAATCTCTAAATAGAGAACCATGTATTACAGTGGGGAAACAATTGGATAGAATGAAATAAAGTCGTACTGATGATTTCAAATGATTGAATGACCTGTGATAGAAATTAGAGTTCAAATTGAGCACCAGGTCACCGTTCCCTGCAGATCTTTGAAGGGTGTGGGGGATTGATGGCCTTAGTCCTGTTAAAAGAGTTTCTTAAAATGAATACTTCCTCCTAGTGTGGCATTTTTCAGTCCCAGATCAAAAAGATACCAAAAAATATCAACTGTGGCCCTTCAAGGACCAGCATTTCCGACCCATCCTAAAATCAATCCCTGTTCTGATCCATAATGTTTTTATGCCTTTTCTTTAATGCCACGGCACTGCTTTCACCTTCCTGCAACATCAAAGAAATGTTAAATAAGGCCCTTGGTGTTGATGTAGCTGCAGGGTGAGGGACCTGATGTTAAGCCCAGCAGGAAGGGGTGGCCAGTGCCTGCATGCGCAAGTTAACAAAAGGGCGAAACAGCGACACCCTGTGGTCAGGGCGTCTTAATGTCGGTGCTGCGCCGTTTCAGCTTCTCCGGGTTGTTGGAGGCCATTTGGGAGAAATCCCGAAAGATATCATGATATGTTTCATCACCTAAAAAAGAAACAGGAAAAGAAACATATTAGAAAAAACCTCATGATAAACTGGAGCACACAATGTACCAATATCATCTTTTTCTCGTTCTGCTAAATAAATTTTACTGGTAAGTTAAGCCAGATCGTGTACACCTTTCTGTTTATAAGTTGAAGGACAATGACTGAGAGTAACAGTTTTCACCCTCCTTCTCTCCCTCCTTCTCGTATGTCTGTTTTTCACTTCTCTCCACACCTCTATCCCTTTTTTCCATCCATCCCATGGTCGTGTTTATTCCCCACTACCTTACCCACTTATAAATCCCTGGGAAAATGCCTCCACAATGTGTACTGTGTAAAGCTCACTCACAAAACAGACAGCACAACCACACGCACACCACCCCCCCACTTCAACACACACAAATCAAAAGATCCATACATGAGCACACATCCCCTCTCATATACAGACACGTGTGCCATCTCCTTCTCTCTCTCTTACACACACACAGATAATACTTGCAGGCTGGCTTCACTCAGATCAGATGTGCCCCTAGGTGCAGCATGCTGCAGCACACACACACACATACAAACTACGCGCCCATATCTACACTGGTCACCGTGGTGCATCGTGGGATATTTGGGGTCAGTGTGAGTGCTGCATTATAAACTAGAGTGGGTGAGTTGGCAGTTGGGGGGAGGCGGGGGGAGGGCAGGTGTTGCACGTGAGCCAATCAGCAGCGGATTACCTGTTCTGCCAGGACGGGGCGCGGCAGGACGCGACAGAGACTGCGCAAACAACGGAGACCCTGGGGCGGCGTCTCATTGGACAAACAGACACAGACAAACAGACGGCAATAAAAAGCATTTGCAACATTAAGACTGCAGGACAAGGTCTCTCTTTCCTCCGGATGCAGCAGCAACAGACGGAAGCTGTCTCTGTGGCGGCGGCAGGCTGCCCCGACCATGAGTGATCTGATGTCACTAGCTGAACACTGTGGCAGGGCACGCTTTAAAAAGCCACTGCATCGGTCCCAGTTCAGTGGAACCAGGAAAACCCGGTCTGGCACAGTCAGCTGCAACCTGGAGCAGACTGTACCCAGGCCAGAGCTCTTCAGCATACAGTCAGGAGTGGACAGTCTCAGGCTTTGAGGGTGCATTTGTACATTTTTTATACTTTTCCCCTTATTTCTTTGGAGTTGGATATTACACATCAAGCCAAACTGTTGCATTCTCTACACTTGCACCGGAGTGCTAAAGCATGGGAAAATGCAACCCTCCCATAGGCTTACACACAGCCAATGGGTATTTTTCGCACTACAAGTCCCACAGTGCATTGTAGGATAGGCACATCACTACTGATGTCACTTGAGTAGTCGTAAATGCCTGATGAGTTGTTGGAGGGTGCTAATTAGTGGTGGGACAAGGAGACCCTGGCCGATGTAGCCCCTCCATTTCCTGGTGGAGTGAAGCAAATTGTTTTCCGCCGCTGCAGACAGCTGGTCATTATAGGCTAATGACAAGGAATTTTCATAATTTATATCTGCAATAACACTTTAAAGCACACTGTGATTAATGATGTCAATTATGATCTGAGTTGGGACAGAGTTTGCCAGCAGACATTTTGGCCCTCATAGCGTGAAAAAGGACTGTCCACTTCTGGTCATGACAGCATGATGTGACACATCTACAATTTGCAGAGGCACAACTCTGCCCCCTAGTGGCCCACACTGTATCAGCTCTTTGATCCCCTCAGCCTTCAACCCTGCTGCGCTGTTACGAGAGGTGTTCGGCCCAATAGTGAAAAGACAAATCAACAAATGGCTGAATGAGCTAAAATGGTATTTTGGCAGGGGGTATGCCTTATACCCCTGCCCTCGAGAAGCTCCAGTTACAGCGGGGGACGTGCCGATTCGGGGCCGTCCGGGAGGTGGGGGGCAGAGTTCTGCGTGCGCTGTCTGCGTTTCGCGCTAGCGGGTTAAAGTGCTTGCGTTCGGCTCGCGCTGCCCGTGCAGGCCGAGAGCAGGTCATACGCTCGGCTGCAGACCGCTCAGACACACATTGCCCTTTAATGCCGTCTGGAGAGGCCCGCCGGCCCGGCACCCTCTCGCCACGAACAGAAAAACCTGATCGATCCTCACAGTGGAGCATTACTCAAACCCTGAACATGAAGCAGCGGCTCAAAACCAGGTCAGTCCACGCAGACGCAGTCGGACAAACGCATTAAGAACGTGCACGTCTGACCTTTGGGGAAATCATGACGCAGGTCTTGATGTGTGCGTGGCAGACGCTCGTCTCCAGGGAAACTTACACGGTTTGTGATTTTTAACGTGTCGGCCATTACGTGCAGCTGGATATTATTATCCTGCGCTCCTGCCACGGCAGGCAGTGACTAAGACAATGACTAAGATGTACCCATAAAATCTGCCATGCTCTTTTTTTTTTTTTTGAAACCGCTTATTCAGGAAATTGTCACATAAGCTTCATTTCCCTGAGGACACCTTGTGCAGTGCATATTACAGCCCAGATCGATAATGCTATTCAATTTTAGCACGTTTCCCTGTCCCCGTATGAAGCACCTTATAATAACACCACGAGGTACACTGCACCAAAAGCTGCTTGGGGGGGCCAAGGTGAGTCTCATTTTAGGGATGGGGTTGCAACAATGATACAGCTTTAACAACATCACAGAAACATTTTACAAACATACACTGTACAAACATACCTACATACATAAAAAACCATGGAGATCTGTACATTATAATTCACAAGATGAAATGCATAACTGCCTGAACATTATCTTTTCAAACACAATGTTGCTTCTGTTTTGCTAATGCCCATGTTTTAGTGTTGCATCTGAGCTCTGTGCACAGTTATTTATAGACCTCATAGGCGTTAAAGTGCAGTCCGGCTGTGCGGTCCTTACTCATCAAAGTGCAAAATGGTCTCCGCTGTGGGAGTGATTACATAAATACTCCCTCTCCTCACCTGTCCTCCTTTTCCCTGCCTCAGCACTGTCATCTCTTCATTTCTAGTCCTCCCATCCTTTTATATACATCCCTCTCTCTGCTCCCCCATGTTCCCTCTCTTTGCCCTGCCCCCCTCTGGCACTGGCTTTCTATTGGCTCCCCCACCCCGCCCCTCTCTAGTCACTCTGCCCCCCCAATGCCCATCCGCTCAGTTGGTTCCTGAGAGCCTGAAAGCTCTTCTTGGTCTGGCCCAGCCCAGCTCCGCCCCCTCCTCCCAGGAAGCCCAGCCCCCCGCATTGACCTGATTGGCCAAAGGCGCCATCCATCTCCCGCATCTCCTTGTTCATCTTGGCGATCCGCAGCCTGGGGGGAAGAGAGTTAGGCAGGCGTCAGGGTCCTGTAAGGTGCCGATACAGTGTCATCTACAGGTGCTGGTTTGTCATCAGCAAACGCTGTGGCTCCTCTGAAGCTCTTCTCTGGTGCTGTTCCCTGCTGTCTCTCAAACAGCGATGATGCTCTGTCCCAGAGCCATCTTTATCCAACACCCCGCCCCGTACCCGCACACTCTCCCTCCCTCACCCTCCCATAATTCCACTCCCCCACCCCTCTGTGCCCCTCCCTCTCTCTCACAGCGTGACGATGTCCGCGTTGGCGTTCTCCACGGCGATGGTGATGGGGTCTTTCTGGTCCTTGTCCCGGGCATTGTAGTCCGCCCCCCGCTTCAGAAAAAGGCACACCAGCCTGGAGGATGCCAGAGCAGCTCATGTTATCGGGGAGAGAGAGTGTGTGGGCTTGTGCTGTGAGGCTGTAAGTGAGTATATACATGTGAATGTGTGAATGTGTGTGTGTGTGTGTGTGTGTGTGTGTGTGTATCATACCCAGTGTGTCCCAGTATTGTTGCATGGTGAAGAGGTCCTCTCCCGTTGCTGTCCGCCTGGTTGACGTTGGCGCCATTCTGCAGAAGGAACTCGCATGCCGCCAGGGAATTCTGGGAACACAAGAGGGGACAGATTAAAGATGAGAGCTCTCTCTCTCTCTCTCTCACACACACACACACACACACACACACACACGCACACACGTGCACACACGTGCATACTCATACACACACACACATGCTCACACACGCACTCGTGCGCACACACGCACACACACACTCGCACACACACTTACAGCGGACACGGCCTGTATGAGGGGGGTGGAGCTGTCCTCGGCAGTGTTGACCCAGTTGACGTCAGCACCGTGGGCAATGGCGTCGGCCATGACGGGGAAGTTCTGCAGCGAGGCCGAGCGGTACAGCAGTGCCCCAGGATGAAGGGTGCTCAGATCCTCCTCCTCCTCTTCATCTGGGGCAGAGAGAGACGTGACCACATTAGACACTGTGCTCTGCGCTCCTCTCTAATATGAATCTATAACTGTCCGCTTTCTCAGGGGGGGCCACGCCAGTGCCGTGAAAGCGGGTTTGTGTGGGAGCAAATGTGTGCATGTACATGTGTATGTGTGAGGGTATGTGAGGGTAGGTGTGTGTATGTCCATATGTGCGCGCGCGCACGCACGCATGTGTGTGTGTGTGTGTGTGTGTGTGTGTGTGTGTGTGTGTGTGTGTGTGTGTGTGAGAGAGAGACAATGTGGGTGTATGTGTGTGTTTGCGGGTATGTGTATGTCCATGCGTGTGTATGTGTGCACCTGTGCTTGTGTGAGTGGGCTTGTATGTGTGTGCATGCTCTTGCTATGAACTCTCACCTTGGTGGAAGCCAGTGTGGTTCTTCTGGACCAGGTCACTCTGGCTCAGGCCTGGGATAAAGAGTCACATGACATTCCCTCTGTGAGTAACACACTTAGGGCGTTTGCACCTCTGATTAAAGCAATGCGTAATATGAGGACCAAGCTGCAGGGCTTAACACCCGTCCTTGCTGGAACGCATAGGCTTGTCCTCAGACCACCTGAGACCTTGCCCCCGCCCTGCTGTGAGTGCGTCTTCCTGTGTTCGTGGTGTTCCCTTGTCTGCATATACACTGATAGAGCAATGGGTTTATATATAGCAGTGTAGACAGCACACTATATATATCTGCATCTGAGCACACCTCTGTGTATGAAGCTGTGTATGACTATACCTGTCACAGTGTGTGTGTGTGTGTGTGTGTGTGGCGTTACCTGTGAGGCGTGGCAGGGTGGCCCGGTTGGGCTTGGGTTTGATGGGGGGGCGTCCCCCGGGTCGTTCCTGGGTGTTGGCCCGGTTGCGCCGGGCACTGGAGCGCCGCAGGGGGGCCACCCGGCCCGTCTCTGGAAGCTTCTGGATGAACTTCTTCTCCACGTACTTGGAGCGGATCCACGACTCTTTATCTTGTCTGAGAGAGAGATATGTACATTACCATAATGATACTTTCATGGTAGAATTTTGATCAATATTATGTTCTTAATTTCTCAAATCAATTAATTTACTTTCAGTGTTCACATATATCTTTGCCTGTGCACACTCTGTGCACATTTTCTGTATTGCAATGAAGCTGTATTAAAACTGAACTGAACCAAACGGAACCAAACTGAACTGAAGGGAATTGAATTAAATGGAATTGAACTGAGACAGACAGCTGTGGGTTCGAGAACATAGAATCGATTTGGCTGGAACTGGAAATCGGTCAACCGAGCTACGCAAACACATTTTCAATGCATGCACAAAATTATAACCAGCACATCGCACGCAACCATTCATGACAACCGGCCAGTGTTAAACATGTCTCTCGCACACTGAAGCGGGTCTGATCAGAAGCTGCAGCCAGCTGGTGTTAAAGTAAAACCACGGAACCATGAAATCAGACGTCATGTTTCCGGGGGGGTTGGGGGGTGGGGATGGGGCTTTATTACAACACGCTACACAACACCCTACCTGTGCAACTTCCTGACTGATGGGCAGCGGAGAAGGAGAGAAAGGGGAAGTCAGAAAATAGCAGATGGAGATATCAATGCTGACGCTAAGCTAGTGTCGAAATAACGGAAGTGGTGTACTGTCACAGACACATCAATTGACTGTTACGTTACACAACAGTAGCAGGCCCCGCTGAAGATGCGTACATGTTGGGTGCTTTGTGGCCGTGGCACAAAATGGCTGCAGTGCCCATATATGGACAGCAGGGGGAGGTAGAGAGTTGTTTTGTTGTTTGTTCTTCTGGCTAAGCCTTTTGCAACAGACAGGACAACCCACATTTTTTCAAGCTAATGACAAGATCAAATGTCACCTACCCCACCTTCTGGTTGCTGGTTATGCAATTGGACTTGGAGGTTTGAAAACTTCTGTACATTTTGCTTGTGCTTGTAAAACAGCATTGAGGCGGTGCCCTGAGTGATACTCACCTGGGACTAGAGGGGTGGGGCTTCTTGATGGTGATCTCATCGATGCGTGCCTCGTAGATCCTGTTGATTGCAGTGTTTCCCAGCTCACACATCAACTACAGTGCCAGAGGGGGAGACGTGGTGAGGGAGAGGGAGAGAGAGAGAGGCAGTGAAGGAGAGAGAGGGAAAGAGGCAGAACAAAGAGAGAGAGAGGGCAAGGGGCAGTTAGGGAAAACACATGACCAATAAACAAACTTGTGCTCATCTTTGGCAGTTACCTGACTTTTTTTTCCTTTCTCCTTCAAAGAAACCTACTTTCTGTTCAGAATTACGTTGTTTGATTGCTTCATTAGTGTAACCCCATACGCTTTGGCAACTGGAATATATTTCTGACGACAAGGCAACTGAAATGGAATTGAAGCAAGGAGGAGGGAGAGAGGGAGGGAGTGAGGGGGAGGGAGGAATGGCAACATGTTGTGCAGGAGACGCAAACACATTTTGCAAGGTTTCAAAGAAAGACCAACGGAGTGTGGACTACAAAGGAGTCAAGGCTTTGCGCAACGTTTAATTACCACAAAAAAACAAAAACACTTAAATTCTCAGACTCTGAACTGGTTCCTAATGAAGTGATTTAAGACATTACAGTGTGTGTGAGTTTGTGTACGTGTGTGTGTGTTCACACTCGTTGCGGATTGTCGTACCCTGACCAGCTCTGGCTCCCAGGAATCCAAGGTGAGAGAGCGCACTTTGGAGAAATGGACACCCAGACTCCTGTGAGAGAGGAACCGAGGCAAAGAAAAGACAAGCTAAGAGCAAATCACAATTAATTGTTATTATTAACACTCATGCACAGCCTTGTCTATTATGCTCTCATGCTGCCACACACAGTCACCTGTATGTACAACCCCATGGCTTGTACGTGTGTTACCTGTATGTGACACTGCAATAACGAGTGCATGGTCCTGTGTATACTTGCATAGGCTCAGGTGTGCATGTCTGCACTGGTTACCTGTGTCTGCTGGCCTAAGCACAGGTGTGCATCTCTGCAGGTGTTACCTGTATATGTTGGTCTAAGCTCAGGTGTGCATGTCTACAGGTGTTACCTGTGTCTGCTAGTCTAAGCTCAGGTGTGCATGTCTGCACTTGTCACCTGTGTCTGCTGGCCTAAGTTCAGGTGTGCATGTCTGCACTTGTCACCTGTGTCTGCTGGCCTAAGTTAAGGTGTGCATGTCTGCAGGTGTTACCTGCATACGCTGGTCTAAGCTCAGGTGTGCATGCCTGCAGTGGTTGACTGTACATGCTTGCATAGATTCAGGTATGCTTGTCTGCAGTGGCTACCTGTGGATGCCGGAGCAGACGATGCAGAGGGTGATGCCCAGGTTGATGGAGGCCCAGTCGGGGCCTGGCTCGCCGCAGTCACAACACTGGCCATTGCCCGGGATCTTCTGCACCTCCTCCAGCGCCTCCGTCCCGGCGCTCTCCTGCTCCGCCGACAGCGCCCCACTGCCCGTGGACACGGAACTGCAGCGCTCCCTCCATCTCTGAGAGAATCAGAGGGAGGCAGACACAGAGGGAGGACAGGAGAGGAAAAGTGAGGAGTGAGAAACAGAGAGACACAAATAGCAAATGGAAGTCAGAGAAAACACAATAGCATCAATGCATTGAGAAAAAATGATTGTGGGATGAAAACTGACAATAAAAGAACAGAGCTGTTCACTCAAGGGTGTGTAGGGGGGACAGAGCTGCCATCTGAGCCAAACAGTGTTCAGTGTTTCCACTGACGAAATGGCAGAAATTACAGAGCAGCGCCTTAGCTCCATGTGACACTGAAATTTAATTTCTGCCTATATGGATGACCCGCTCCTCTGGTTCCGTACAGAGTAAGGGACACCCGTCTGTTAGAGTAATGCTGTCAGAAAAGGGCCCTGACAGTCAATCTGAGCAAGGGCAGAATTACAGCACTTCAGAATAAATCTTTGTGTCAGGCGCACTGGTGCAAATTTACTGTGGGCCTCACAGACGAAAGCACTGCATCAGCTACAATTACCTCAGCCTACCCATCAGGTCCTGCTGCAGAAAGACCTGTTTCAGCAAAACTAAAATATTAATACAACTCTGCCTAAAATTTCCAGCACACCATTAATATCAACCCTGAGTATGCCTCACCCTCCCATCTACAAATCCCACACTCAAGAACTTGGTCAAAAAGAGAACAAAGACCTTACACTTGTAATTCTGTAAAATCTTTGTGCGGGCGTACAGGAGGGACCCCAAATAACGACTGCAGAGTTGAGCTGGGACTTTTCCACCATTCATATCCCAGTTGAGAAAAGAGCAGTAAAACGCTGTTTTCACTTAAAGATGTTTGACTGGAACTATAAATAAAAAAGCCCTACTGCGTAAAACCAGCTCTCCCCAGACAATGATCCCCTGAGGCATCTGCTTCTGGGGTTTCCAGAGCCAGTCTACACCGAAACCAGCGGGCCACAGACCCAAACCACCGAGAAAGCTATTCCAAAGGCAACAAAACAAAAAAATGAATGGCCTTACCTTGAAAATCAGATACACTTAAAGAAATCATAAATAAAATAACAGGACAAACTTGGATGCTATCCGGCCCTAATTAGAAACATTACATTGGCAAACCCCCCCCCACCACAGTAGAAAAAAGGACAAATTCTAACAAAGTACAGACTCGGTGACGACTGCTGAGCAATTGAAAAAAGACAGATATGGAAATCCTGGATTACCAGAGAGAAGCTGGGCTTGGATGGATAGAGTAGGACACAGGAGATGGAAAAAGAGAGGCGCTCTCTTTCATCCCCCGCTCAGAAACACACAGAAATTTCACAGATTTACTTCCCCCAACTGGAGGGCCAAATTCCTCCGTTTAATCTCTTCTGAGAATCCGTCAAAGCCCTGGCCTTAGAGCGTGAGGCCGGGGAGACTGCGGACCAGGGAGTTGTGGGTAGAACCCATGACACTGTTGGCCTATGTTACCGCTGCTCGGGAGGGTTGGTAAATGGAATCAACTGAACCGGTCATAAGACCAGAAAATGTTCTGCAATTTAGCTTCTTTTCTCAAATGGCTAAATTTCAAGGGTCGTAAAATTACAGAGAAAGCTTAATAATCATATGCTGGAAATATTATATGTTTTCTTGTTTCTGCTTAATGTCAAAGTGCTTTGCCAACAAAATTCTGTTTATGGTCCATGCCAACAAAGCTTATATGTGTTTCAGAGATAAAGAGAGAAGGGAGAGGGGAGGGGACCCTTGATATCTTGAATGTGTGTGTGTGTGTGTGTGTGTGTGTCTGTATGATTGTGCGTGTTGCGGCTCTCGCTCACTGGGCTGTGTGGGGCTTCTCTTCGGTCCTGGAAGGCGGAGGCTATGCTGTTCTGTACCGCACTGATCCAGCCCTGCAGCTGCCTCTCTGAGTCTGCCTGCAGCAGACAGCTCCTAGACACAAGCATGCATACTGTTACAGTACTGCACACCACACACTTACTGTACCACAAACACACTGTTACAGTACTGCACACCACACACTTACTGTACCACAAACACACTGTTACTGTACTAAAAACACACACACACAACACACACACACACACACACACACACTCTTACTGTTACTGTACCACACACACGCACACACATACCAACTATGTCTGTACCACACAGTGATTGTACCAGACACACATACTGTTACTGTATCTCTCTCTCTCACACACACGCACACACACACACACACACGCACACACACACACACACACACACACACACACACACACACAGGGCAGGTGCTGTGCTGACTGGGCGAGGACTCACTTGGATGGCGACACCACCTCAAAGCAGAACCTCCTCTCATGATCAGAGCAGGGCTTCACCGTGCACAGACGCAGGTCCTCCACCACCACTGTGGGCTGGTCCTGCCAAAGGAGGGAAGTGTCAGAGGTGTGTGTGCATGTGAGAGAGAGAAGGAATGTGTGAATATGCTTGTGAATGCATGTGTGTCTGTGTGCACGTGTCTAGGGGAGGTGTATCTGTGTGTACGTATATGTGTGTGTGTGCGTGTGTGTGTGTGTGTGCATGCACATTCATAAGTCAAAATAACATAATGCCATTAATATTCACCTTGAATTTCTTCTGGTAAACCAATTGATTTTTCTGGATGGTAAACCAGCGCCTGCAACATTGTAAGAGATGGGGATAAAATTTAATGTTATGAACATGACTAATCTAAAATTCTTCCAATTTCTTTCATAGCTCTAATTCACTCAAGCCAAACACTTAAGAGGGAGGGAGTGCTGGGTGCTGGGGCAGAGGGGAGGGCTGGTTCTGCCAACTCTCACTTAATTTACAGGCAGTCAGCAAAAACCCAGCTATATTTTATCATTGTCCGCAGGTCCATAAACAGTAAACACTGCACATACATTTGTATATGAATAATGGTATGCAATTTTTTTTTGTTGCAATTACTGTCTCGTTGGTCTTTTCAGCCATTACCGAGACCAACCTGCCTGCAAATACCTCGTCTGTACAAAAAATTAGTTTTCTGTTCCGTTCTGTTTTTCTTGAAGTGTCAGTTCTAAAAGGGCAGACATCTATAAAAAGAATGCACTTTTCAGTCTGTCTGTCAGAAAATGGGTTCCCCATGTCAGGGGAAAGAGGGAGAGAGAAGGAGAGACAGAGAGAGAGAGTGAGAAAGAAAGGAAGAGAGAGACACACAGAGAGACAGTGAGAAAGACAACGCGAGAAAGACAGAGAGAGAGAGAGACTAATATAAATCTACCTGCCATAAACCGAGGGGCCGAGTGAGAGACTCCACCCCACCACACATTATATTCAAGCCCCTCCCCCTACCTAACTCCTCCCAGCCTTTGCTGACGCATGCTTCAAACATGTTCCATCCTGCCCCTCTGAAACAGCACAGCTGCTTGTGCACCTGCTTTGGCGATCCCCGCCAACAGTACTGATGGGGGGTGAGGGGGACGGCGCTGAGAGAGTGTACTTAAATTTGAATTTGAATTTGAATCCAAGTGTACCTGCTCCAGGTCTTGAAGGCATTGCTGGCCCTCTTGTACAGGTAGCCCTCCATGGCAATCCCGCTGACGGCGTCCGGGCTGAAGTCCATGATGGAGTCGTCGTAGGACATGTCCTGCAGATACGCAGTGCGTGACGGCCGATTAGAGGTGCCACCACTGTCCCCGATGCCACACCAAAGAGAGGACTTGAACTAAACAAGGCTTAAAGTCACAGGGCTCTGGGCTCCCTGTGTGCCGTACCTTTGTCTTGATCGCAGCGTGTCTCTGCTCCATGTCTCTTTTCTCCCGCGCTGAGTTCAGGACCAGGTGAGTGTGCTAAGGGGGAGGTGAGGGAGAGTGAAGAGGACATGGAGGAAGAGGTGGAGAACAGGGGGGAGAAGGGGAACAGAGTTGGGGGTAACAGGAAGAGAAGCACACTGCATTAGGAGAAACAGAGTGCGTTTCAGATACTGGGTACCAGAACCTGCATATACACACATATTCCCAGAACCTGGGCCCTTCAAAACTAGCAACCTCTGTGTCATCAGCCAACAATGACTGGAAAACCTTGGAGGATAAGGGTGGGTAGGCCGGTCGAGGTTTCCTTGTTTCACCACTCTCGAGCACCCTACGATTTTTCAGATGCTTGCAAGTTGAATGATATCATTAGTGTAGGCTAAACAGAGGCTCATTTCCTCTGACTGCTGCCCTCTTTGCTGTGGTGCATTGTGGGACTTGTAGTGCAAAAAGTGGCCATTGGCTGCGTGCGACTGCACTGGAGGATGGCACTTGTCTTGCTTCATCACTCCTGCATAAATGGGTTATCACAGTGAGAAGAGCCTAATGTGCAACTGCTGATTACAAAAACGGTTGCATAAAGGAGGAGAAACTGCATCCTGTTAAGAGAGAGAAGCTGTAAATCCAACAGCATTACGTATACATGCCTTCCACAGCCTGAGGGGTTGTGGGTAATCACACACAGAAAACTCAGCTCAGAGGATAAAGGCAGGGGACAGGGACGCATGCAGAGAACAGAGAGAAACACAGCAATTATTCCTACATTGCTGTAATTAAAAACATGCGGAGGCCTTTTGTGCTTGTGTGTGCACTTAGAAACATGATCGAGGGGTGACAGGAAAAGGGAAATTGGCAGTTACCTCCTGTTTAATGACATTATGTTCTGTGCTCTTAAAAATGCTTTGTCCCCTGCTTAAGAAGCATGTAATGATTTGGTTTGATGTGACTGAGAGTGACACAGTTTAAAAGAGAGGACATGAGACAGGGGTGCAACAGAGCCAAAACAGACAGGATGGAGAGAAACTGGGGCGGACGGCCAGGACGGCTTTCAGTTAGGGGGTCAAAGGGCACACCAGGCCCGGATGTCAGAGGGGGAAAAAGGAAGTAGGATGTGATGCAGCTCTCCAAGTTTCCTGTGCTGGACCGAGGACAGAGCGAAGGGTTCCTGACTCCTGCCCCTCCCTGCTCTGCCTTGCAAAACTTTCTCTCTCTCCCTCCCTCTCTCACACCCTCTCTCTCTCTCTCTCAGGCCATTTCCTGCCCCTGCAGGCACCCAGGCGTGCTTTCGCGGTTTTCAGAGGGACGGCGAAAGGTGAACCTGCTTCCTGTGTCACACTTCCGAAAGACGGCCCCCATTTCAGGTCTGACTCTCAAGCATCTCAGGCCCCACGCAGGCTGTTCGAGGTGAACTAACTCGCTCCACTCGTCCGTCGAGGACTTGCGTTTTAAGTAAAAACAAAACCCAAACAAACATGTTCTCAGCGGGCTGCCTCGTGCTGAATGATCCGGATTTGCAGTGGCCCTCTGCCACTTTCCGTCACACGCTTTGCCCGGGATGCAACGCCAGTGCCAGCGCACGCGCTTCGTCACTGCTGCCACTCCATCATGTTGTCATGTTTCCTGTTATTGCTGCCTTCTTCAGTTTCCTGTCATGTGTGCTGGTGGCTGTTTGGGCGGGGGGATGGTGCTGGCGGTGTGCAATGGGGGCGGGGCAGTCACCTTGTGATTCCCCATGTCCCACTGAGGGGCTTTTTTGGCTCTGTAGAATTGCTCATTGTGAAAAAGCGAGACCTAAATCCCCTTCCCTTTTCTGACGCTCCCTCCATCTCTCCTTGTACTCCTTCTGTCTCCCCTTCATCTTCTCTCATATCCCCACTTCCCTTTCTCTGCACTCCTGACTCCTGAATCTTCTCAGGGGGTTACAGCACCCCTGTCTCCCTTACCTTCTAACCTTCTGCCCCCTGTTCCCATCCCCCCTCCCTCTGCGACCATCTCTCTCTCCCCTACCCCTTATCTCTTTGCCTCTCTCTAACCCTTCTCACCTATTCCTCTCCCACTCTATCCCCCTTCCCTTCTCTTCCCTCTCTCTCCTTCCCTCCCTCTCTCTGCCTCTCCCTCCCTCCCCTCTCTCCTCTCTCTCTCTCTCTCTCTACTCCTCCCTCCCCTCAGTCTCTCTCACCTGGTCACTCAGGTTCTTGCGGTACTCCTCCAGCTCGGCGAGAGACTCGTGTCCCTGCTGAAAGAACTGAGCCTGGGCCTCCATCATAGACAGCATCTGTAACACATACAGACAGGCACTGTCAACACACCTCCACACACACACACACAAACACACATGCACTCACTGCACACACACCTACAGACCCTGTTAACCGCCGTGTGGACATACAAACACATGCAAACGTGCACAAGCGCACAAGCAAGAGATGTGGACCCACACACGCAGGTAAACGTGCACTGACCCACACACTCATGCATAAGCTGTCCTCCCCTTGTACAGTTAACTTCTTTCTTGCCTTTGTTTCCCATTCATAGCTACATCAGAGCTTATAAAGATGAGGCTCACCGCGTTCAAAATGTCCGTCTTCTTCTTGGACTCGACGACATTGATCTGGGAGAGAAAGAACACAGCCTATGAAAGACAGCTGCCATGCACTGGCCTGTGGATACTTTATTATACTTTACAAAACCTAGAGTGACCCAGCTGATCTGAGCGCAGGTCGCACAGCATTCCCACAGCTGAAGGGCTATGCTATTGTTAGCAGTACACTGTTCCTGGATGAGCAGGTCAGAGATGCTGCCGTATTTGTCCACAACCTTAATCATGACTGATTAGGGCGAATACTAGGATTCGTCATCTGCAGAACAGTGAACGCAAACCTGCAGACAGGAGAGCACATTAGCATGTGTGGGAGCAGCACTGTCCAACCTGTGTGTGCATGCGCGTGTCTCTGTGTGTGCATGTGTGTGGGCGTGTGGCTTTGTCTTGCAGCTCGCCCCCTCGCACCTGCAGCACATAGTCCAGCGCCTCGGAGCGGAAGGCCTTGCGGGCGTTGAGCAGGGCGTGGCTGGCCTCCTCCACCTCGTGCTGTTTTCCGCGCGGGGCCTGAGCGTTCCGGGACAGCGCCGCCTCCAAACTCTCGCTGCTGCGCTCGAACTCCTTCCGCACGTCCTTAAAGCGCTTCACGTCCCTGAGAGAGAGAGAGACAGAGGAAGAGATACAGAGCTAAACATCTTACCATTTCTGTTTAACATTGACGTAAACTGCATGTTTGTGAGAATGTCAATAACACTGAAATTTATTGAACTGAACTGAACATAGCTGAACTGATTACAACTGAAGGAAAGGGAATGATAGAGACAGAGAAGAAATGAAAGGAAGAGAAAGAGAGCTAGAGAAATAAGAAAAAGATAGAGGGTGAAAGAGGAAAGGGACAGAGAGAGAAAAAAAAAAAAAAGTGTGAGAGAAAGAAGGCAGAAGAGACAGACAGAGGGGGAAAGGCCATAATCACTACACCCTTCTCCTAAACTAGAGCAGGAACCAGAACTACAGCTCTACCGGACCATGACAGACCGGCCAAATGAGCCCTTTCCTCCTGGGACGTGCATGCTACAGCTAACTGAGTCACGTTCTTCTCTCTCTCTCCACGCATCCCCTGCAGAACCTCCAGTACAGAGACCAAAAGATCGAGGGAGCCATGGAGAGAGAGGGGTCGCAATGGGGCGTCAGTCATCAGCACAAACCCCCCGTCTCGGAGGAGGAGGGAGGGGAGGCGAGCGCCCCTGAAACCAACACTCACTCTTTCACAAAGCTCTGCAGCTTCGCCTTCACTGACCTCTGCGTGGCCTCTATCAGTTCCTAGGAGAGAAAGAGAAGGAGAGAGAGGGATAAGTGGGGGAGGGGTGTGTAAAAAAAGGGAGCAGGGAGGCACGGAGAGAGAGCAAGAAAGACAAATTTAGAACACTTTGTCTCAATTTGGGTTGCAGTTAGCTCCAGAGAATCTGGGGAGATCTGCTTTCCCTCTGAGGTGACTGGACACGGATGAGGCAAAGGACTGCAGTGAGCAGCTATTGCCACAGATGTGGTGACAACTGTCATGGATACAGGGACACAGAGTTCAGGGTCCGGCGTTGGTTGGCCGGGGACAAGCACCGTGCATGCACTCCACCTCAAAATCAGCCAGTAGATAACATGCCTGGAGTGCCTCAGCAACCCTGGGAGCACACCACACAGTAGCCAGTCTCAAGATATTTATCTCATTTGACAGGAAAATATGATGACATATTTAGCAACTGCGCCGTGCTATGCATCGCACGTCACCTCTGAACATACAGGGAAGATACTTACTAAACTTTATCAGCAATGCCAGCTATATTAATCATACATTAGGAGGGAACTTATTATCTTTCCTAGCATTCCTTTTCATTTTAATTTACTTACCACATGAGCTATGCTTCCTGCAAAATGCACTCAATGTTTATAACAAGACATATACTAGCTAACAGGAGCGAGTACATACAAAGCTAACAGGAGAGGAGAGCTCATTTCAATGCTGCAACCAAATGGTTGCAGTGTGTGACATCACCACTACAGACTAGATTTGAACTAGGGCCACAGCACCCAGAGTGTGGACCGTCCGACCGCACAGGGAGTTAAGGGATTTATGGGTGTAGTTTCTGCCTGAGGGAGGGAGAGAGGCAGAGGCGGAGAGCTTCGCTCACCCCTTGCGCCTCCAGAATGACTGACAGCTTGTTGGAGAATTTCTCCAGACATTCCTGAACAGAGGGGGAGAAAGAGAGAGAGAGAGAACAGGCATGTTATCGTACGCACTGTGAACAGCTCACTCACACCTCGTACCACACCACCCCGGCCCCCTTCCACCTTATCGTCCAGAGCTACCACCACCAGTCCAAAGTCCCTCTACTGCCCTTATCACCCATTACAATACCCCCGTATCACACTGTTCTCAGCAAAACAATACCCCTGTAAAACACTGTTCCCAGTGCAGACACCCATGTATCACACTGTTCCCAGTACAGTGATACCCCTGTATCACACTGTTCCCAGTACAGTGATACCCCTGTACCACACTGTTCCCATTACAGACTGTATCATACTGTATATCATACTATGACTATATCATACTGTTCCCACTTCCTGTTTCCCCTTAATCATATTGTTCCCAGTACAGTGGTGCCCTCTCCAATCACACTATTCCCAGTACAGTGATACCTCCCTTTTGCACTGTTTCCAGTATAGTGATGCCCTCTCTGTCAAACTGTTCCCAGCACAGTGGTGCCCACTCTATCACACTGTTTCCAGTACAAGGGTGCCCCCTCTGTCACACTGTTCCCGGTACAATGATGTCCCCTCTTTGCAGTCTCACCGACATGGTAATGTCCCCGGAGCAGTAGTGGCCCAGTTCCCTCAGCCCCGTGACAAAGTTCTTGTTGTTCTGACAGTACACTTTCCCAGCCTCCAGCATGGAGTTACACTGCTTCACCAGCTGAATAAAGATGAGACACAAAATTACCACAGATACACAAAGGCACAAACAGATACAAATGACCACACAAGCATACATGCAGACAGAAACACACACACACAGACACACAGACACATATGCACAGCAGAAATACAGACTGAGCAATAAACAATCACAACAACAGCTGCAAAACAATGACATGGAAGGTGGTGCAGGTTCCACAGTAAAAGCAGGAATGAAACACTCTGCAAAGGTCAATGCCACTGAATACCATAACAGCACACTGCAGTACACAAGCTAAGAGGAAGGGGGAGCCAGAGAGCAGACAGCTACAGGATTCAGTGTGTGACGATGCAGTGCGCATACACCTCTACATGCAGACTGTGCAGAACACGTTACATTACATTGCTTAACTGACACCCTTATTCAGAGTGACTTGCATAGCTCACAGTTTTTACATACTATCCATTTATACAGCTGGATATTTACTGAAGCAATACAAGGTACATGCCTTGCCCAAGGGTACAACAGCACTGGGAATACATAAGGCAACTTTCTGCTTACAAACCTTGCTCTTTACCACTATGCCAGTAATATCATCCTCCAAAAGAGACAGAAAGAGGTAGAGAGTGAGGCTAGAAAAAGAGCAGATCATTAATGTAGCTGAATTACTGCACCTCTGTCCCTAGGACAGCAGAGGAGAGATGGACAAAGGGGATGCAAGTGCACAGAGGGGGAGGAGTACCATGGGGAAGTACAGAGAGGAATTGCTATGAACAGGTGTGTTTTCCGATAGCAGGAGGAACTAAGAAATGGAGTGCAACCGCCAGACATGCCTCTGAGTGCACACTCACATTACAATACATTACATTACACACACACACACACACACACACACACACACACACAGACACACACACACACACGTGTGGATTCACAATCACACATGTAAACACACACGTATATAGATTCACAAACGTGAATGCACAAACATTTCCCTCTCTCCTACAAACACAAATGCTGAGGAAAATGAAGATTAAAACACAAACATGCAATGAGGTACATTCAAAAACACACCCATCTACACACAAAGTATCAAATATAGACACACAAACACATTATCAGATGTGACACATAGATTCTTATGAGGGAATGTTAGCTCTAAACAGGTAAAAAAAAGGCCATTTCAAACCCACATGCTTTTAAAAAACATTAACACTAACAAATGTAGGGCAAACATACTAATATACATTTAAAAGCTCAGACCTCCTTTAAAACGTTCTTATGGTTGTTCACTGAGGAAATGTAAACCCAGGGAAAGTGTACGATTGGAAATGCCAAGCATTTAGATGCCCAGCTTGTAACTGGCAGTTAAATGCTTACTGGTGTCTTCCACAGAACCATGCGCTAGATTCCAATTAGATACACGTGCATATAGTACAAGCTAAAGATTCCTGTTTCTGATGGGAGTCTCTCGTTCCACTTCCACATTCTTTGGTTAAAAAAGTGAAATGGTGGCACAGGACTGGCTCCAAAAACAGGAGCCGTGACACTGACGGGAAATCAGAATGAAACCCACGTGACCGAGGATCGCCAGCGGGATTCCTCTTTTTTTTTCAGGTGACAATGGGGAGCGGTCGGCCGGTCCGCGGCCAGTTCCCTCACCTTTTACAATGGCCGGGTGCCGGATCTCCCTGATCTAGGTCGGGCTTTAGAGGAAGAGGACGTACAGGGGGATTCAATCACTGCAGAGTTTTCACACTACAGGCTGCAGCAGGTGCTGACACTGAGCAACTAAAGCAGCTATTTTTGAAAGCTGAAAGCAATGCCGAAAACGTGCACCCGTTCGGCTAGGCGGCTCCACCGGGCGGGACCGATTCGGAGTATATTTTAGATTCAGATGAGGTTCTTTGTCTGCTGAGAGAACTCAGGCAACTGCCCAGAGAATGCATTTCCAATCTGAATGCCATTGTAGGGTGACCAGTTTTACAGAAATAAACAGGGCCAATCTAGTTATTCTGTATCTACAGGGCCTGGCAGAAAAAATTCACTGCATACAGATATTTTTCTGGTGTTACCACACCCATCTCTGACCAATGCTGCACTTGGACACATCTCAGTGTTGTTGATTTCTTTTTGCTGTCTGTTCATGAATTTGAGTGAATGTGAATTTGTGATATGATTGTAAATATCAGTAAATATCAGTAAATATGGATAACATTGTAAGGAACTGTAACCTATGTAAGTCGCTTTGGATAAAAGCGTCTGCCAAATGAATAAATGTAAATGTAAATGTAAATGATTGTGATTATTAATTGCGCACGTGTTTGATTCAACTCGAGCATGGCCTGGTGACCATGACTGAGACACAGGTAATGCTTATCCGTGATGACCCTCTCACCTTGTCTAGTCTCGTCTCGAGCTCGCTCACATCTCCTTCCACCGACTCGATGGCAGCCCTGAAATAAAAGAAAACGCGCACGCACACACACACACACACACACACACACACACACACAGAAGACCACATCACTAAATCACAAAGTCTTCTTCCACGTTTTCCCTGCCTGCGAGTCTCTGAGCTCAGCAGCTCGGTGGGATTTGATCCTTATTAATAGTTGATTCTGGTGAGCAGAGCATTTCGCAGTGGGCCTCTCACTAGAAGAGCACGCTGCACCAAGCGGGACATGAGCGCTCAACTTACTTCAAAGATTCAAACCTACTGTGTATAAACACACTACTCTTGAAGAAGCAATACATTCCCTTTTATGGACAGAAATAATTAAAAATACTGCGTTTTAAAAATGATCACAGGAAGGTAATCAGCATGTGTACTGTTTGGAAAATATCGGGGCTTCAGTGAGCCTCACAGAATGGTGCTCCTTCTCACTGTAAAGCCCAGCAATGCTCTATGAACAGAACCCAGAGGCTTGAGGGGACTGCATATATTTGTTAAAGATTTATTTGCGCGTCCACATCCATCGATTCTGCCTCCAAAAAAGCCTCAGCTTCCTGGATTGCTGAAGAAACCTGGGAGGAGTGGTGTGTTCAGTGCACAAAGTCCTTCCCAAGGGCTCACAACGTACATCTTTCATGCTAGCAGCGTCTGCTTAGCAGTGCAGTGCAGCATTCCTTATTTGAGGTGAGAGCCTGGCTTTTAATGAGGTTTGCTCGCGTGTGAGTGCAACGGGAGTCCAAATGTGTGTGTGTGTGTGCATGAGCGTTAGCAACCGCATGTGGTGGTATGAAGGCCTTGTGCGTGCGTGTGTGCTTGTGGCAACTGTCCGTCAGATGGCGGGACCGCAGGGTGCCTAAGTCCCTGTCGGTGAGTCAGTGTCTCCCCTCATTTCTCATCTGACTCTTTGTCACACTGCACAGCACAGCACAGCACCCGGGCCTGTGGTTTCTGCTGCCTTCCATAGAAGGAGATGAGAGAGAGAGAGAGAGAGAGAGAGAGAGAGAGAGGGGGAGAGAGAAAGAGAGAGAGAGAGAAAGAGAGAGGGAGAGAGAGAGAGGGAGAGAGGCCCTGAGACGAAAAACAGATCTCTGCCTTGGTCACTGTGAAGCTTGTGGGTCAAGTGTCCGATTCAGATTTAAATGCGGTTAAATCAGCATGGCTGATTTCTGAGATCTCTGAGGCTGGAGAGGGCTCGGACAAAGGCTGCTAAAAAGCAGAGCAGGCGTCTCATTGGCCTGGGAGGGAGCAGGGAGGGACCACGGCATCCCTGTGGCCGCCCCACAGCAGAGACCCTGCACTGCAGTCTGCCCCCACCTCCAATCCATCTATCAATATCAGCACAGCGCTGAGACGATGTGTGTGCAAGACTGAGATGGAGAGAGAAAAAGAGAGAGTGAGAGAGAGAGAGAGACCTTGGGTTTCCGCAGCGATCCACCCCCCCAACACGCTTCCTGTCTCCTGTTTATCACCTCGGTATCTCACGCCTCACTTCCTGTTCCACTCCACCACCTCCCCCTCGCTGCTGGTAACCTGGCAACGGGAGGCAGCAGTTTGAGCAGTGCCCTGCCCCCTCCCTTCTCTGTCTGTCTCAGCGGCAGCGTCACCCTTTTCCACTGTCTTCTGCAGGCTTTAGCCCCTGGCCTCCTCCTCCTCTCCTGCACTGTTTGTGTGTCTTTCTGGCCATGCCCTCCGGTGGCCTAATTCTGTAACCCCCTCCACCCCCCCCACCCCCCCGCGCTCTCTGTGCTACACCAGACCTTCCCCCAGCATGCTGCACTGTCACCACAATGAAACTTTCCGTCGCTCTGGCATTCCAGATGTACCAGAGCCAGGAGAGCAGAGAGGGCCCTTCTAACCACTGTCACACTCTTGTAAAAACCCACGCCAAAAAAGAAGGTGCCACACCCAAAACACACAGGCCCACTTTTAGTCCGCTGCCTTCCGAAACTGGCCCACCATCTGTTTTCTTTTTGGGGTGAGCGCAAACTTTCAAGGTTTGGATCGGTTTGGTTTTGCAGTCCTAGAAACATGTAGGTGGAAACTTTCTGAGTGGTACAGGATAGGCACAACCTTGAATTTACACCTTCTACTACTCCCCCCTCACCCCAGCCCCACCTACCACCTGATTCTGTGTCCCCTATCTAGATGACAATACGCTTCATCCATGAACTTTGACCATAGGGTTTTGGCTTTTTCTTCTTTGATTCGCTCAAACCTGACAAAGCAGCTCAGCAGCTGATAGATCC
Source organism: Megalops atlanticus (assembly GCA_019176425.1). Taxonomy (NCBI): domain Eukaryota; kingdom Metazoa; phylum Chordata; class Actinopteri; order Elopiformes; family Megalopidae; genus Megalops; species Megalops atlanticus. Next base: position 5,899,295 of record CM032888.1, read on the forward strand.
TTCTTTGGGTTCATTAATTCCAAATGCAGGTCATTTTTACTGACCAGCAGCTGTAGAAATCTGCAGATGTGCATGCATTCTCATTTTCTTTTAACTGCTCCAGGACTCAAACTCATGTAATCTTCTAGCCCATTAAGAGTGCGTGTACCTTCCTGTCACTGCATCCCCTGCTACTGTAAGTCATTTCCTCCACCATGTCTCCATTTTATTTCCACCTCTTCCTCTTTGATGAAGACAACACTCAAACCTGTGCAGCATGACCAAGCCCGGTCCTACAGCTGTCTGACCCATGTCAGATTTGACCCTTCACAGCTGGCTGGAGAACTGTATGCAGATGGTTTAAATGGACTGTGTAGTTTGCTTGGTGCAAAATCTAAGGCCTAACCTGCCCTGCAACCTCCAGGGAACCCTTCTGCATGTACAATCCCCTCACCTGTGTTGGCTCACACTTCTCCTGTCAAACCTCCACCTGACTGGACCTTCAACAAGCCTGAGGCCACTTGTCAGCCCTTCTCCCTTCTTGCACCTCCAACACTAAACATTTTCACAACGCTGCTCTGATGTTGGAGCTATACTGAAACATTGCAGCAGCATCACCGAAAACGTGAACATGTTGCCACTTCAACCTACAAACACTCCAAAGCAGGGAAAATTGACGGGGTTTTGAAAATGAAACCTCAGACTGGAGTGAAATAGGACACACTTCGGCAACTTTAAGCGTGAGGCATCACTGCTGCCAAATCATGGCATGACGCAACGAAAGGTGTTAGAGAAATTAGATCTGCGGAAATCCGTTTGACGGCGTATTTCTCTGCTTTCGTTAACATGCAACCCATCACAACCCCCACTAAACACAGTTAATAATCTCTAGCCCGCCTCTGACTTGGTGTGTCCTTTGCTCAGTGCTCTATTTGCGTCGAAATGTATACATTGCTCCCATAATACTTTCAAAAACTGTCAACACCTCTTCAGTCCATAACTCAATATTTTGTTTCTATCGAATAGCGCGTTGAAAATGTTTGATTATTTCCCAGCAAAGCATACAATATTAACAAAATAAAATAAATAATTATCAGTTACGTTTTACCTGTTGCGCAGCTATAACTCACGTGCACGTTCTTTCAGACAATATTTAAAACGGATGAAGGCCTTAAGCAACCGCCTGTAAGTGGGGGCTGTATCGTTGTGCAAAATAATCCATTTTACTTTACTGTAGAAATCAGTAAAATGTGACAAATTTGTTTGTTTTTTTCGTTCGTTGATTTTGGTATGTGACGAACAGAAAGTGTCCCCAATGAGCTTAATATTGCTAATTAATATTTTTAAGTGCTGACAGAAACAAGAAGTGTTGTGACTTACCTGAAGCGGGGGGAGTCTTTGAGACATTCCTCAAAATCCAGTTTGACGGTCATCCTTAGCTTGTATACAAAATAATGATAATGATGACAATAACATGAAAACACTTGTATACGCAAGAGGAGTCCAGGCTGCAGGTGTTCTGTTTTTGTTCAACTTCGCACTTCAAGGACGAAAAAAAAAAAAACAACTTCAGCAAAACTTTTCTGTGGATATCCTACTTTACATGCTTTCGAAACCCATTACGAAAGAGAACATGCTTGACTAATTACAGAACCACATCGGGACAACATATTATAAATATAATTATATGTCTACCTGCTTTTATTCTGTGATCGTTCATTTATGTCGAAACAAATTCATATTCCGGTGTCACGGGCGAGCACGATACACTCCGTCTCCTGTTCTTTGACGACAGAAAATCTCAATTTAATACATTTACCAATGGTTTAAAGAGTTCCTACTTAACACAAATTAATGGCTTTTGAGATTCGTACCAGTAACTTAAAAATCGCCTTTTCTGTTACCCCGTTTTTTCCGTCAAACAATTTCCTTACTAGAACTACCGAAGTAGTGCCGCGACATAGGCGTTCTTCAAGTCAAAGAACACGAGCGAAAATAAGGAAATTATATACATATGCACAGAAACGATGCTTATTAAAATAACGCAATTAACGACATGTCCCTTTTAGAAGCCTCGGAGCGGCGAGGCTGTCACAGAAACTCGGTTCTCTTCCTCTCTTCCCCGCTCACCCTTTTTGCCCTCCCCTTTGCACTATTTCCGGGTGTGCGAATACAATATTCAGTTAAATTTGAGCAAGCGGTTAAATTACTGTGGCAGGGCGAAGCAGACGAAAACAGAGAGGAACTACTTGAAAAAACTGGTTAATGTTAAAACAGTTGTGGCTCAGTGAAAGTTTGGGCAAAAAGGAGCGATAGTTCACTATTTAACGAGGTAGATGGTAAAACTTTTGGTGGCAAGGGTAGCGTGGTATTATGCCAGAAGAATGTTGAAGGCGCAATGGCATTATAATTATAGCTGGTGTCCTAATATACAGTTCTGGTGAGCCCCAAACAGCCTCGTTTAAAGCTCTGTAGCCTGTTTCTGCTGGGATTTTTTTTCTCTACCACTGCAGAATCTACAGAATCAGCCTCTCAATAAGTCTGACATGGGAAACATTTTAACCATGTCCTTTTCAAGAATATCTTTTTCAAAATACGCATACAACTTTTACAATATGCAACATATGATAACTATAACATTGGATGTACTGGATTTTTGACCGGAGTAAGTGATTGTATGAACTGGATCATGTGGTTGAGTTTGTTTAACCCTTCGCTGTGTGCGTGCTACAGTCACAACAGCAATAAATCAGGTCCAGGTTAAATGAGATTCAGGCACAGCTGGGCCGCATTAGGACCAGGTCAAATGAGACCCAGTCACAATAGGACCATATCGGGGCCATGTCAAATGGTCCAATGGGGACACATAAGTTGCCAATATCCTCAAACACCTCCCTGTTCCTGTGACCAAGCCAGTTAAAGCTTTTGAGAACATTAGCATACAAAGTTGCTGTGCTACAATGACATATTCCAGTACCACAGTGCAGATAATGTGAAGTCCAACAAAAACTAAGTATCCAGCTACAACAGTGAAACATTGAGGCAGCAGCTACAATGCCACAACTATGTCATAACTCATAAGACTTCTGGATGGCTGGTACAGAGAAGGGGTGAACCTAGGGTAGCCAACCTGTAATCCCTGGGCCTCATGTACGCCCCCAAGCTTCATGTGAGGCTTGTGAAGAGAGTGTGAGGGATAATTGGCTTCAGCAAAACAGTAATACCATAAATCAGACTTCATATCCATACCAACATATGGTTACATAAAATCATTTGATGACTGGCTTTATAATGAATGCAGCAGGTGATAAAATGAGCAAAACATTTTTACTGCAGCCCTTTGGGAATGACATTGGTAAATCCTGGCTCCTGATCTGGCCCAAGTTGGTGCATACTGTTCTTGTTCATCAAGCCGCTTTATAATACAAAAAATCAGGACAGCTCTGTCCAGTAGCTTTGTCAGTCATCCAACCAGAACACCCCCTACTTCCAAATCTGTCTAGTTAGCCACCACTAATCACCGACAAGGTTCCGTCTGACTTGCACAAACAAGGCCGCTTTGACAAAACATGAAAACGTTCGGAGCAGCCCAGACACAGCCGCTGCGATCACAACCACACAAAAAAATGATTCAGTTTGAAAAGTGCAGATTTCCCGATAGCTTGCTCGCATCAGCTGTGATCAGAGGAGCTTTCGTGCGAGTAGGGTTTCTAAACCACCTTAGTTTAGTGTTGTAGACACATTGCGCTGCTCGAGAGTGGGTGAGCCAGAGGAAGACGGAGAGGGAGGACAGTGAGACTTAAAACAGTCTTTCAAAACAGGGCTGCTAAGGCAATACGCTACAGAGGCAAGGTTAAATAGCAATTATAAACTTTGTGCAACACGAGAACAGCTCCGCCCTGGGATTTATCGCAACATACCGTGTAACCACGGCCCCGTTTACCGCACTAGAACCGGTCTGTGGTTGTCTGACTCTGAGACTATAATTATAGCAGCTGGGCGTCTGTTCCGTCCTCTCGTCGTCTCTGTCACACTCGCCCAGATATACGTTTTAGACAGGCGCGTTCCTCTATATCTTTTAAAGGTTGCCAGCGTGGGCAAGGCATTCTAAAATGGAATCTTAACGTTTAAAAACTCCTGGACTGAGGTGTGTGACGCATACAGGCAGAACATTTCGGTTTCATGAGAAATGAATGGTGTATGTGCTGTAGTATCGGGAAGAAGCAATCAGCTTTCACAGATCTGGAAGGCAAATGGCTCTCCCTTGTGACAAAAATACGTTAATACAGGGTACCGCTCCTCAATGCTGTTTAACAGATTACCTTGAGAGGTGCAGCATTAAGACGTACTGCATGTGTATAACAGGTGGCAGCAGCTTAATGGGACCTATGATAGTTTTCCATTTTGTCGTTGCAAGAGTGCATTGACACTTTCCAATACTGACGTTGCAAAAACTGCAGTGTATCGTGCATGCTATGGTACAAGCCGAGCACTCAACAGTTGCTAATTTAGAAGCGTATGGTGAAGTTGATCTCATTTGAGCTGCTAATGTTGATAAAATGTGATCTCGTGTTGCCAGGGAATTGATAGCGGTGTTGATGGCATGAATTGTGCAGAACATGGTTTAGATTGGGTTTCTTAAAACAAACGAGCAGTTTCTCGATAGAAAGAGTTAATAAACAAAAGACAACATTTTTCTGTCTGAACGTCATACAATGGGCGTGGGATCTCATGACGGCTACGAAAACTCTTGTTGCTGAGTTACATTAAAAATAAAGCAATATAACAGATAGGCCTATATGGGATTTTTCTTTGTCGACTAAATGTGTGTATAGTGTACAGTTCTGAACGGGGTATTTAATCGATTCATGTATTCGACTGCTTATTTTTCCTTTGGTTTACATGTGTTTGTTTTATCGGGCTCGGTTCGTTTCTTCGCCTGCGCTTCAGCTTCACGGTTCCTATATTTTGTCACCAGTCCAAAGCGCCGCGTCTTCCCGGAACAACAGAGCAAGACAGAGACCCAAAGAATACGCAAAATAGGGGTGTGCGTGTGACAGCGTGGTGCACGGAAGGCAATAGAGAGTGTACATGGGCAGCGAGTGGTAGGATTTTTTTACGCCGCGATACCGCAGCGATGAATAAATAAATAATGACATAATAAATCTCGAATAGGCAGACAGGTCGTTCCTGCTCCGCTTCCACACTCCAAGTGGACTACGCATGTGAAATATCGGTTTCAAATCACACGGACGTGGACCGCATAACCGTTTTCGTAATGCGGGCGTGAATTACATACACTAGTACAGGGGAAAGACGGGGAGGGGAGCGGAGGGTCTATCCCGATTGCACTCCACTATACGTCTCCGCCCGACTGAAGGGGGAGAGAACCAGAGGCAGGTATGTCGAACCGAAAACACCGGGACAACCAAGAGATATGCGCCCGCAAGGTCCGGGAGCTCGCCCAGTCTGGAGTCAACAAGCACTGCTTCGAGTGCAATCAACCCGGGGTGACTTACATCGATATCACCGTGGGCTGCTTCGTGTGCACGTCGTGTTCAGGAATGCTGTGAGTATATGAAATATACAAGTCAAAAGACAGATATGTGGTGTTTTATAATGCTTAACATTTTAATTATGTCGACCATGGCGATGGATACTATTTTGTTATACTACAGTTTTATTATTATGCGTGTTATTATCCTTAGTAGCCGTAGTAGTAGTAGTCGTAGTAGTATCAAGCTTTTCATTTTATACGTGCATATCTCACTGACAAGTATCAGTATTGCATAAATGTTGTGCTGGAAAATTAACGGTAAAAATAAAAAAAAATACAGATCGATTCTGTGGGACTTTTTCACTGAAACGTTGAAATCTTGATGTCCTTATTTACTTCCCTCACAGTCGATAATTACTACTTTATCATTTTCAGGCGTGCAGTTAATCGCGTTTGCGTTACGTTTCGTTTCGTCACGGCTCCAGGTTTGGTATCATTTAGCCCTGTTGTTTTTGTGCATGTTCCCGGCGCGTGGCCCTGGATTTAGGTTAGATTTCACTGAATTGCTGGAGTGAGATCTCGGAGCAAGATTAATGTGGTTTCACAATATTAATATTTCACCAGCTTGAAACGAAAAGGAAAGGAGCAGCTCACGGTGTACACAGCGTCTGTTTACTTACGCTTTTGTTTTACTTTATTGTGTGGGCACAATTTCACCGTTCCAGCGTCTGCCTGTGTCTCTGCAGAACCCAGTTTCACCAGTTCCTCTCCCCTCCATCCCTGCCCATTATTAAGCCACTCTGCTTGACTGGTGTGTGTCATGCCCCACTGTTTTTCTTAAACACTTTCACCCAGTGTTAATGCAATTTTATATCAATCTGAATGGTTGCCACCTGTTTTTCCTTGGATTTATTCAGACTTTTATGTCTCTGTCTGGCTCTCTGCAAACCCCCCCATCTCTCTCTCTCTCTCTCTCTCTCTCTCTCCTTCTCTGCCTCTCCATCTCTCAGGAGAGGACTCAACCCTCCCCACAGAGTCAAGTCCATCTCCATGACAACCTTCTCCCAACAGGAAGTGGAGTTTCTGCAAAACCATGGCAACGAGGTGAGTGGCAGGCGGACAGCATCCCTGGCTGATGGTGGTGGGTGGGCTTGTGGGTGGGACTCATAGAGTACCCCCCCCCGAATACGGACTCCTCATTCCCACTTCAGGGCCCATGCTTCTGCTCCTCTTCCGCCACCCGCTTCATGAAAAGAAAAAAAAAAAAAAACGATAACGGCTCCTCTGAGTGTACTTCAACTGACAGGCCTGCGACAAGAACGTGAGAGGTTGTTTAATCTTTTTTCCACCAATCAGCTACCGCGACAAACAACTGATTGGTGGAAAGAAATAGCGAGAAGCTAGAGAAACAGTGTTGGTGTTTTGGTAAGTGCTTTACAGCTCTGTAAGTCAGCATCAGTGACCAGTGAACGGCTCCGTACACATGTCCTGACGTGGTGACACATACCTCCATTTCCACATTCCAAACCTCTTGGTGCAGGTTAGCCCAGGGCTTCTCCCCTCCTGCCGTAGCCTCACCTTCATGTTTACCTGGATAACTTACAGTGTGGTCGCGAGTGGCTTTCAGGATTCGTTATGCGTGTGGTAGATCTTAGTATGAAAACCATGCACCTTTGCTTAGTGTGTGCTGCAGTCTGGGATTCAGGTAGTCAAAGTGAGTTGAACTCTTCGGTGCTTGCAAAGGGCCTTTGCATCCGGGGATGAGAGTGCCAAAGTGAATGCAAGGATACACCTACAAGCTCTGCACCACTATTTGATTTGTTGCTTGGAGAAAGCCAGCATGAGACATGAAGTTGTTCGAAAGGGGATGAGTACAGCTTGCAAGCGGTTCTCCCCTGTGTCCTACACGTCAGGATCCTGTTGTCGTGCCCCCCCCCCCCCCCCCCCCCCCAACACCAGTTGGACCTGTTGCGTTGTAGTATGGGATGAGGCCGTTTTGCAGGAATGCTGTCACGTTGCCCTACCTGTCTGCAGACAACGTCCCACCCAAAGCGATCTCATGGTAGCCTCTCACGCATGTGTGTGATTAACCTCTGTTTTAACACATGATTCCACACTGCGGTGGGCATGATAATGGCTATTTCTGTCTGCATCCTCGCCTGTCGCTATACCTCTCTGACGTCAGCATGTGGGTGCCTCCGAACCGCATCCTTCTCGACTCGATCGAGCTCTCCTTCGTGCTCCTCATTCTTGCTTGTCACCCAGATGATTGTATCAGTTGCACTCCTTTCTCCACACCTTACAGCATCTCAGTTCCTCTTTCGAAAAATATTGGCTTGTGATAATTGTGATATTGGCTTATCAGATACAAAGAGTAAAGTAACTCCAGCTAGTTTTAAAATGATACAGATGAAGTTACACGTTTGTGACTCTGGTAGCAAAAATACAGCTTAACCTATTTAAAGGTGTATGTTTATGATTGAATTCATATTCACAGCCAAACATCTAAATTTCACTGATTCATGTGGTCCAAATGTATTTACATTGATAAATGAGGGTTAAATACAACTAAATAGTGAAATAAAACAGTTAAGTGTGAATGCTTTGGCCCAAGCTTAACTTTCTCCCTCTGCCTGCTCTGTCTGACTGTCCACGCCTCAGTCCAAAACCTTCTATACACAAGGCAATACACAAAAGTATGAGCATGTTGCTTTAGATTATGTTTTGTGTGATGTTTTTTATCAGTGCATTGGTCCCAAACATGTTGATCAGGCTGATTCATCAACTAATGCTTTTAAAGGAGATCGTTTAATACATGGGCTTTATATATATGTGTAATGTTCTGTGTCCAGTAGCTAGGAGTGTAGAGCTCTCTCCATTAGAATTCCCCTGGGCAGCCAATCCCCTGATTGACTCACAACATGCTCTCGAGCCCTGCCTCCAGCCGCACTCCAATGGTCTGAGAAGTAGGTGATTAAGGGACATTTTGTTTGATGAGAGGGACAAAATGAAGGCAGCTAACTCAACAGCTCAAGATTTCAAGAGTAAAGGAAGAGGGAGAACCGTTATTATTGTTATTATACTTATTCATTTCATTTACATAGCTTAGTGCATAGCCTTCTGTACCTTTCGAGGATCTCGGAGTGACTCACCTTAACCAGCAGAGATGTGTAGAATCCACCTGGGTGATGCTTGGCAGCCATTTTGCACCAGATTGCTCACCGCACATCAGCTGAGATGGAGAGAGTGGGATTTATTCAGCCAATTAAAGTGGGGATGGTTAGGTGGCCAGATTGGCAATTTGGCCAGGACACAGGGGACCTCCCACTCTCTCCGAGATATGTCATGGGATGTTTAATGGCCAATGAGTCAGGAGCCCATGTTGACGTCTTGTTTTGCTCTGCTTGTTTTTGTGGTTCAGTAGCATGTAAATGTAGCGAATCTGTTTCAGTATGTGTTTATGTGGGGTATACCTCACCTGTTCATAACCTGGCATATGACATACATGCCGTCCCAGTATGGCGGGGAAAAGCTAACGATAACATGTCCCTAGTCAGGATACGGTAATCATTAATATATTAGTATTTACCTTTAATTTGTATGTTTGATATAGTCATATGATATATTCATGTTATATTTTATCTTAAGTAAATAATTAAGGACAGTATACTTAACATTGTTCTTTAAAATCTTCATAAATGTGGGGAAAAATGGTGTCTTTGTTAAATGTGGGATAAAAGTTATATTTATTGTGAAAGTTGAAAGATGCATGCTGATATGAGTGCATTTTATGCACTAAAATACTGTGCTGTTAAAATGAAGCGAAAGTAGATGCTTGTAACATTTAAATGGGAGAATGACAGCCTTGATGCATGTGTTTGTGTGTGTGTGTGTGTGTGTGTGTGTGTGTGTGTGTGTGTGTGTGTGTGTGTGAGTACGTGAGCATGTGAGGAATGTGTGTTACCTGTTGCATCACCTGTGGTGGGCCGTATGCTTCTCAGGTGGGGAAGAGGACATGGCTGTGTGCGTTCGACCCCAAGACCGATGGCTGTTTTGATGCCCGTGATGCCCAGCGGCTGAAGGAGTTCCTCCAGGACAAATACGAAAAGAAGAAATGGTGAGCAAGGCGGACTCACCTATACCCCTTACACAGATTTTGTGTGTGTGTGTGTGTGTGTGTGTGTGTGTGTGTGTGTGTGTGTGTGTGTGTGTGTGTGTGCGTGCCTGCACGTGTCACGTCTCCAGCTTTGGGTTCATTGTATTGTCATCAGTGACAACAGTCACAGTCTATAGTTAAAGGTACAGGTATATCTCAGTTAACGGAGCTTCTGAGAATGAAGCTCCTTTAAACTGGATATAACATTTTTAATCATTTATGAGTATGTACATTTGTTTAAAAAATCTCCAGAAATCAAAACAGTACAGATGCATTTTGATATGGATTGCTTTTAAAAGTAAACAAAAGCTGTTTCTTTGTGTTATCAAAAAACGGCAGTTGAAGAGGTTTGCAAGTATCCCCTTTAGAAGTTCGTTGTCTCACTTCTTTGGCTCCCATTTCTCATGTATGCCAGTGATTAAAGTAACTATCCAAACAGCCATCAAATGCAAGGGTGAGTGTCCTTCCCGGGCAAGAGAAGAAACAAAAATCATTTCCCCCAAATGAAAAGAATAAGGAGTGTGTCAGGAGGAATGATAAGTGAAGCTACAGTTTTCCACAGTCGGGTTAACACAGTCAACAGTCAACCGTAATACGAGTGTGAATGCGTCTTAATTAACGTACATTAGATTAGAGTTGAAAACTCTAATGTCCTCAGTAAGGGAATTCATTTTGCAGCCAAAAAGTACAAAGACAAACTCCTCAGTTACAATAGTTTAAAAAAGTTAAAAGAAAAAACGTTGAAAACACAGGTTTAAAGACCAACGTGCAGAAAGTACTGCTGATAAAGTGTTTTGGTGATGAAGTACTATTGTAAAACAATGCAAATGCTGTACTATGCAACTGAACATACATTTATTAGGTAAATACGCATTTCATACTTACAGTAAATCTGATGCTCTTTCTTGTGTAGATAATGATATTTAGCCAGTTAGCACAGCCAGTTGGCCAGTTAGTTTTCTGAAGTCTTGGAATGCATCCCTATCGATGTGGTGATAGTTATGTCTCTGTGGAGAAAGTGACCTAATGGAGCTTGTCTGCTTCATTAAGCAAAGTGTGTCTGTAATGACTGTGAAGGACACAGTGGACAGGAAGCCTCTCCTCCATTTCAGGCACTTTTCGAAGAGTAAGAATCGGAGGGAGGCGGAGGGGCCGTGGAGCCCGGGGGCACAGGCCCCGCCTCCCGCCCAGACCGCTGCCCACGCCCTGCCCACCTCCGCGCGCCCCACCCGGACACTGGTGAGGGACTCCGTTTCACCCCCCGCTGCACTGTGAATGTGTCATGTGGGGGCGTTTGGTAGGAGAGTTGGGGGGCACCGTGATGACAGAGACAGGCTTCACAAACACCTAAAATGGGTGGAGCTAGCGCAAGCTGTCAATGACTTGCTGAGTGGACCCAGACAGTGTTTTGCTGTGGAGTTTTTTGACTTGTTGACACAAGTCAGCCATGGACAGCACATGGTGGCTCCTCCTATTATGGGGTTCATGAAGCCTCTCCCACAGCTGGTGTTTAGAGATATATAGGGGTATCAGTTAGCAGAAGCCTACAGGATAGGGTTTAGAGGAGTGTGACCAGGAGAGACTAAAAGACAGGATTACGATCAGTCATATGTGGTGCCTAGGTGAGATTATCAGTCATTCAGATGAACTATGAAAACAGAAGAGGAAAAGTGAGGAAGATAATGTCATACAATATAAGTATGTACACTGATGAGCCAAAACATTATCACTCACAGGTGAACCAAATAACGTTGATCATCTCCAAACAAGGGCACATGTTAAGGTCTGGGTAGATTAAATGGCAAGCGAACAATCAGTTCTCGTAGTCAACATGTTGGATGCAGGAGAAATGGGCAGGAGTAAAGACCTGAGTGACTTTGACAAGGGCCAAATTGTTATGGCCAGACGACTGGGTCAGAGCATCTCTGAAATGGCAAGGCTTGTGGGGTGCTCCTGGTCAGCAGTGGTGAGAACCTACCTACAGTGGTCCGAGGAGGGACAAACCACAAACTGGCGACAGGGTGTTGGGCGCCCAAGGTTCATCGATGCGCGAGGGCAACAAAGGCTATCCCGTCTGGTCCGAACCGACAGAAGGTCTACTGTGGCACAGGTCACAGAAAATTTTAATGATGGTTATGGGAGGAATGTGTCACAACACACAGTGCATCGCACCCTGCTGCGTATAGGGCTGCGTAGCTGGGCTGAGTGCCCATGATGACCCCTGTCCACCGTCGAAAGCACCTACAATGGGCACGCGAGCGTTGGAACTGGACCTTGGAGCAGTGGAAGAAGGTCGTCTGGTCCGATGAGTCCCATTTTCTTTTAGATCACGTGGATGGCCGTGTACGTGTGCGCCGTTTACCTGGGGAACTGATGGCACCAGGATGCAGTGTGGGAAGACAACAAGCCGGTGGAGGGAGTGTGATGCTCTGGGCAATGTTCTACTGGGAAACCCTGGGTTCGGCCATTTGTGTGGACATCAATTTGATACATGCCACCTACCTAAACATTGTTGCAGACCAGGTACACCCCTTCATGGCAATATCCTGAAGGCAGTGGCCTCTTTCGGGCAGGATAATGTGCCCTGCCACACTACACACATTGTTCGGGAATGATTTGAGGAACATGATGAAGTGGTCAAGGTGTTGCCCTGGCCTCCAAATTCTCAAGATCTCAATCCGATTGAGCATCTCTGAGATGTGCTGGACTGACAAGTCCAATCCATGGCGGCTCCACCTCGCAACTTACAGGACTTGAAGGATCTGCTGCTAATGTTTTGGTGCCAAATACCACAGGACATCTTCAGGGGTCTTGTAGAGTCCATGCCTCGGCGGGTTGGTGCTGTTTTGGCAGCACACGGAGGACCAAAAGCGTATTAGGCAGGTGGTCATAATGTTTTGGCTCATCAGTGTATATAAATATGTACATAAACACATTCTATGCACTGTACGTTTTGACGTAAGACATTACATTATACACAAACAACCATGTTGTGAGTTATACATGATACACTGTTTATGATACACTGTATGTTATAGTATAGTGCAGCATTTCCCAAACCTCTCCTGGAGTACCCCTTGCCCTGCATGTTTTAGATCTCTCCCTGCTCCAAAACAGCTGATTCAAATGATCAACTCGTTATGAACTCCTGAAGCTGCTTAATAACAGACTGATCACTTAAATCAGCTGTGTTGGAGGAGGGAGAGATCTAAAACATGCAGGACAAGGGGTACTCCAGGAGAGGTTTGGGAAACACTGGTATAGTGTATATTATAATACTATACATTATATTCATGACACACAACACTGTACATTTTGACTGGAGTGTACATGGTGGTGTGAACTATTGCTTTGTACGCTGTCCTCAGTCGCAATCCCAGCTGTCGTCCTGGGACAGAGCGCCCCCTGTCTCCCCGGCTGACCTTCGCACGGACGTCTTCACCGCTCGCCCGTCTCGCTCCCAGAGTTTCCGAGACCCACCCATCAAAGGTGTGCATTTTTCTGAAGTTTCTGAGTTTTTAGGATACCACAAGACGCTGCACTAACTTTTCATTTCCCCTGTGTCTGCCCTCATTATGACCTGCGTCCTAGTCTGTACTGTGTATCCCACTGTAGTGTGTAACACACTGTAGTACGTAACTCTCTCTCTCCCAGACTCTATGCTGAGTGGGCTGGAGAGGCAGCGGCCAGGCATGGGACCCCAAAGCCACACCCCTTCTTTTCCTGCTTTGCCCCGCCCCTCAGGTAAACCCCGCCTCCAGAGGTTCCCTCACTCAATAAATCAAATGATGTCACAGTTTCTGTGCCCTCTCTGTATATGTCATGTTTCTCTCCTTTCCTTGTTCCCTTCCTTCCATCCCGTTGCTGTCCTTCTTCCCCCCCTCCTTTCCTATCCTTCCTTTTTTTCATTTCTTTCTCTGCGTATCAGCCAGTAGCACTTTTAAAAACAGCTTCACCTTAGGTAAGGTATTGAAAAATATGAGCGAATGTTACCATCAGAGCGTGATGCATTGTATTGTATGAAACAAAATCATTTCTGGGGGTTAGATGAACTGTGATTTTGCAAGAACAGAGCTGAGAACTGGAGAGAAGAAAAAAATAATTGCAAGAAAGTGCACTAATTGAAATGAATAATTCATAAGGGGCTGAATAGCAACAGGCACTAGCATGCTGTGTTAGCCGTTACAAAAAAACCGATGTAACAATATATACTGCATAATGAATGAGAGAGTGCATTGATGAGTCAGGCCCATATACCCGTGACCATCTCATAACCTTTGAGCATGGGGATATCCTACCAGGCATGCGTTTGTATTACTGCATGTACAGGGACACAGCAGCAAAAAAGTCCCCTTAATGACAGTGGCACTTCACACATAACGTGGCATTCTGACATGCGGGGACATCTCCCTCTGACTCATCTAATAGCCTGCTGGATGCCATCCATAGGCACCACACAAAAAGACGCTGAGAAGAAACAGATACAGTGAAGTGATACAGTCAGTGAAGAGACCCATCCTGTGTGTATGTGTGTGTTTCCTTTGCCATGGTTACTCTGCATGCTGTGTGTGTCCTCATGCCCGTAATGGCCTGCACTGTGAGACAGTGGGACTGGATTGCACTCCCTGCTCAAGAGCAGCTCAGTTCAAAGCCCAAGATCAGAGGAGACCCAGCTTGTGGGGAGCTGGAGAGTTCCCCCGATGGAAAAATATGAGGGGGAAAAAAAACTACTTTAAAGAGCTCCTGTATCTATCTGGAGCAAATATGAAATACTCTTACCTCCAGGCTGTGATCACATACTTTTTTTTGATAAATTTATGGTTTTGATCAAAGCATTTTAATGTTCACTTTCCCTTTCCAAATTTCCAAATTCCAAATTTACTCTCCCTTTAAAAGTGCATTGCGAATTTGAATTTTGCTATTAAAATTCGAATCCTATGAAGCAGTCACGTGAAATCATACTCAGTCTGTCTGACTCTTTATTTTCTTGAACATTGGTGCAAACATTTCAGACAACCACACAATTATATTGTATCTAAATACTTAGTACTATGTAATACGTACTAAATACTTTTGAGATGTGGTTAATAAAACCAACCTCAGAATATATTTATGAAAAATGACATGTTTTTTTTGTTTTTGAAAATTGAAAAGTAACATCAAACACAACTGATGGGTTTACTCTGGGTTACTCTGATAATGGGTTACTCTGATAGCTGTAATATGACACCACGATTGCATCACCACCATGTGTGTTAGCTGGGGGGAAGCTGGGTACTTACCAACTTAGAAGTGTTTGTGGAAACTTTCAAGAAAATCACATTGAGTAAGATTTTGTGCTGAATGGCTCCCTTGGGAGACTTATGTCCGGAACAAATGTTCTGCAGTTGTGCTTTTGAGCAGAGTTGTCCTATGCCAGACATGCTGTCAAAGTTTTATACAGGATCACCTATTGCACTCTTCTGACAAAAAAACGAGCAAATTTTGTAAACAGAATCCTCATGTTTTGTCACCACGCCCCCTGTTTTCGACTGGCTCAGGTCGAGCTGCCTCCTCTGTCGGTGGCCCCGCCCCCTTCAGGGCCTTTCCCAAGTCTTTGAGTGTTGATTTCGGGGGCCTGAACCAGCACTCTGCGACCAGCCCCACCCCACCTGCTCCAGCCACGCAGGACAAATACGCGGCCCTGTCGCAGCTGGACAGCGTCTTCTCTGATACGTCACCGGGGACAGGTAAGAGGTCAACTGTCACATTCCCTGTCCTTTGTGTGAGGTGGGAGCACCGAACACCAACTGAAACGCTAGAACTAAAAGCTAAAGGCACCGAGCAAAAGCATGTTTAGGAGCTGATGAGAAGGATACACAGTAGTGAGGGTGGGACTACAGCCGGCTGCGGGTCATTCGCTGATTTGAACCAATGAAAATGACTCACTTTACATAGTGAGACACATGGTGGCAACATCTGTTATAGAACTTATGGAGCCTCACTCTCCCCTCACCATAGAGAAGATATCTTGAACAAAATTTCATCAGTTAAAAAAGGGAAAAAGGGAAAAAAGGACATTAACCTGAAACTGAATATGCGTGACATTACCTCTCAAAGTGACCAGAACAAACGACAAGTTGCGATGTGTGCGCTTCTGTTTCAACAGCACCACCTGGTGGTCCACCACAATATAGCACCCTCTTTGGCAACAAAGTGTCCTCAAGCTCTACCCCTGCCAGGTAGTACTGCAATGTCCGTCTCTTTAAACTGTCCTCATTTGCAGTTAGAAATGTTCACGTAGCTCTGATAAACAATTTTCCCTTCCGTTTCTCTCTCTCTCTCTCTCTCTCTCTCTTTCTTTTTTTCTTGTGACAGTTCTCCTGGTCTCACAGATCCAGTTTCCAGCCCCCAAACCTTTCCAAGTAGGCCATGTTATAAATAACCATCACTGGTCCTGTTATTTTTGTATGTGCTATAGTCCATTGGTTGTGTTGTTTCTGTTTGCCTGAGAGCAAAGTCTTTTACAATAGTGCCATTAGAAATCCAGTCTTAATTGATTACTGTGTGGAACAGAAAGAGACGAGCCAAAGAAGGCAGGCCTGTTTGGAGAGCATAAAATGAAGTATTTAGCAGAGTTGTGTTAACCCTCTGCTACTGTGGATCTGAAGGTCATGGGTCTGAATTCTTGCTGGAGGGTGGCCATTGCAGTGTTTCGCGCCCGTTGCACCTGTAAAACATGACACAATTTAAAGCTCTTCAATAGGTGAAAGGCACTGGCATCACAGAGCGCTAACACTGAAGTCTGGGTTTAATGCAATTAAGTTCAACTCAATTCAATTCAAGGAGCCAATCTTTATTTCTGTATAGTGCCATTTACAAACAAGTTGACACACAATGGATAGTTTTTCTTCACAATGGACATTTTCCAGAGGGAATAAAAAACAAAAACAGAAAATTAAAAAAAAAACAAATTAGCCAGTTGGGAAAAACCTGGAAATTTATCCCCCAACCCTGTCTAAGGCGATCTAGCTAATCTCACACATTCAATTCAACAGTGCTTTATTGGCAGGACAAACAATAGCAATTTTGCCAAAAGCAGCAATGTAAGCAATATTGAATGTATATATACACAACTATTTAAAGAGGACATGTATGTTTTAGGGATTCAGAGATCAATGTATCATCTACCTCTCTCTCTCTCCCTCCCCATCCACAGCTTTTCCCAATCCATTTAACACCACTGCCAGCTCACAGTCCTCGGTTTCTCCCAGCAACCCCTTCACCAGCACGGCAGCAGGTAGGTGGCAGGGCTGCGTTCCTCCTGTGCCTCTGCACATGTCAGCGCCTGCGACAGACCCTAAACTCAGCTCTGCTCTGCAGGTGACTCTGGCAAGTTTGGCTCCTCCCCCTCTGCCATCTTCCCCCAATCGGCAAGCTTTCCTGCGCCCGGCGCCCAGGGCACTTTTCCGCATCAGCCAACCGGCAGCCAGGAAGCTAATGGTGCGTACTTAATCCACTGTGAGAGTATGGTGGCACCCTGAACACGAGCGATCTCTATCACCATTTTACTGTTATTTTTGTGTTGGCTCTGGTGAATGACGCAAGTGCACGTGTTATGAATGCAAGTTCATAGTTCATATGAACGCCTGGTCTGAAGTTTGCTGAATCACACAGTAGTCAGAACATCTGCGGCATGAAGCCGCTTGAATAAAAGCAAGTGTGTCCTGTGCATCTGTCCGTCTAATACATGCCTTTTTTGTTGACTGTTGAAATATGGGTGTAATTACCAAAGCATCGGTATGAGTTGACGGGGCGTTTAACCTAGAGCTCTCCGCCATCTGTTCAAACACTTCATCACAAGGGCATTGAATTGGTTTCACAGTTTATAATTGCCAATGATTATGAAGTAACAACATGTACAGTGCAATTTGTTTGCAAAGAATGTGGCCCTATGTCTTTGCAGCGATTCAGATTGTAAAAATACCATAACTTCACAGATTGGCAAGGGAGCAAATCAATGTTCCTAGAACGTGTCAGTAGCAATACAGTACTATGAACTGTATAATCAGGTTGGACAACCATATCATGTCTTTTTTTGGGGGTGTGGGGTGGCTGCAGGTTTTGCCTCTTTCCCGGCACCAGAATCAACGCCCAGAGCGGCTGCCCCTGTGTCCGTCAACCCCTTCACTGTGAGTAACTCCTCCCCCCGACCCACCGGCAGACAGCCGCTGAGTTTTCCATGTGTGGTCAGCATGTTCAGTGTGCGTTCAGTGTGTGTTCAGTGCACTCTCTGTGGGAGTGTGTGTGATGACTGTCTCTCTCACTGTCTCTCAGGGGACCGTGTATCCGAGCAGAGGGACATCACGAAACCCTTTCATCTGATACCGATGCCCACCCCTGCTCCCCGTCCTCGCCCCTCTCCCCCTCCCCCCACCGTTGTCCCTCCCATCCATCTTTCAGGTGGGTGGAGGGGTTTCGGCTGCCATCTCAACACTTTTTGGATGTCTCGCCACACCCCCGGCCTAATCTGACAGGACTGGAGTACACGGCCTCTGTGGGTGTCATTTCTGGTCCCCCCTGTCACTTGGTATCAGCAGACGGAGACCCATGAACACATGCAGATCACACTGTCAGTCTGTTCAGTTTCAGACTCTGCTCATTGATTAATGGAGAGTGGGGGCGGAGCCCCTGGAGCTCAAGGCGGGGCCTGACCCACCCCTGCCATGCCACATGCCCAATCAGCACCCACACAGTGGGAGCTCACCTCTGTTCTTGACCACACCCATCAGTAATATAGTACTTTGCTTGCTTTTGGGCCAATTGAGATATTGTACATAAGCAATGATATGCAGGACAGTGTGTGTCAAATTTAAGTTAGACCACAGACATCAAGGAACATTCTAACCGAATATCCAGCCAGAGCTAAGCATTGTTTCAAATGAAGATGCAGCAGTCTGACAGCTCCTAATGCATGTAGATAGGAGCCCGTAAATGGACAGCTTTCCATTTGTATCACATATACCATATATATATGGAATATATTTTGTATTTGAGTTTTTTAATGCGTGATCACAGTATCAGGCTGCATGCGCTCGGGGAGCTTGAAGAGATGTCGCTGAATGTAAAAACAAAAAAAAAAAAAACAATAATTAAAAAAAGGCATTTGTACGCCATCTCATGATATTATGGACCAAATGTATATTTTTTTCCCCTATTTTTGCTTTCATTTGCTTCCATTTGCTGCAAAAAATAAGGGCCATTTAGAAATTTGGAGCAACAAGTTGTGCCAATGTGTATAATACATGGCTAATGTTTTTTTTTAATGTCAGCGTGTTCATTTAGCCCTAGTGTAACTTCTATTTTTCCCTGACACTTGGACACCCAAGTGTGTGTGTGTGTGTGTGCGTTTCATGTGTTTTATTCCCTGTATGTTATTGCATACAGGTGACTCCTCAAACAGGCAGTGGTTGATACCCAGCTGAAAGAGTCTGTTGGTATGCTGATCTCCCAAAACAGACTCATCTGAATGAGTCGGTGTTTTGCAGCATTTCATTTTGAAGGACCCCTGTACTGTCACCCCGTTTGCCCCTGTTCAGTTCCTTGTGTTCAGGCACTCATTTTCCTGGCAATAAAGTCTTTCTGAATGGCATTTGCTACCGAAGACATTTTCAGTGTTGTGGAATTTAATCGGTCTCTTTGTCTTTTTACCTAGGGAAGATTTCATAGCTGCTGTTTGAAACATCAGGTCTTATTGAAAGCATTAACCCTTCCAGAATGTCAAAAGGTCTTTGAAAAATAGCTGCCATAAATAAAAGAGGAAAAATACCACTGTAGTCATCAGTGGCTCGTTTTAAATGCCTAACTTTCCTCTTTTGTGACGCAGAAATGTGAGTTCATGGCAAAGAAGAAAGCAGGTTCCCACGTCAACTAAACGTGCAATGACACAAAATTACCAGCAGATGTCGTAAACCGGCAGATAAAGAACAAGATTCGAAATCATGTTTGCGGCGTTGCTACTGCTACATGAAATTCCATATTGAATAATTGTGCTAAAATATGCAGAAGCAATACTTATTTTCTGTGTCAAATCTACACATATAATAGCAAGGAAAAAAATATAGGAATGATTAATGCTTTTTATTTTTAATTGGCATTTTGTTTAGAAATAACCTACACAGTAATAAATTGAAATAGAAATAAATAATAGAAATGATAATAGAAATAACAGTAATTTAATTTCTGTAGTTGCAAAGATTTCCCCGTCAGTGTGGTTCAACGCTAACTTGATATAATTAACCCTGTGATCGCACAATGCGTTGACGCAAAACTTCAACAAAAATTAAAATTAAAACATTAAACAACCGGGCGTATCCATATTCACAGCACCATAACCTATGCAGAAACGTCTATATCACTAATATCCGTAGATATGTTGCACCACTGTTTATGTGAGCGATATTTTGAGGTTTCCAATTTACACAAACGACTGTATTACACGTGTCAGCATTTTTTCTCTCCCCAACAGAGCAAAACAGTAGGTTGGTCCTATTTAACTTTGCATGTGGTACTTAATGTGGCTTTGAGATGGATTCATCTAGACCGAACGGCAACTGAAATACGATGCCCGCACACACAGTTGAGATACATGCGCTATTCTTCCTTGCCCTCACACACTCACAGACGAGCGTTGACTGACAGGTCTCCACAGTAGCACGATGCGATGGCGAAAAAGGGTGGGGGGCGGCAGTCGTGTATTCTGTACAGTGCCTTGCAGTAAACGGGATTAAAGTACTCAAGCTCCTAAACAGTAGTAGTGGGCAGTTTCGTGCAGACATCGCCGCATGTGCACGTCTGTGTGCAGCAGCGGAGAGACGGAACCAGTTGTAGCTAGCTAGCTGGCTGGCAAGAGAGATAGCCAAAGTAGAAACGCATAAAAATACATTAATTTTAAAAGACACGCGCGTTCAACCTCTCTCCCTTGAGTGCGTCTGTTGAGAAGAAGGGGAGGGAGGGGACTGGGAATGAATAAATAAGATAAGGCTAACATATCGCAACATTGATTTAAAACTATCTTTAGCTTTAATCCAAGACAGCTGAGGGAACTGCAGCCACAGAGCAATGGAGAACCAGGCATCGGAACAGCAAAGCTACGAGGACGTGCGGAAAAGCGGCTATCTCCGCAAGCAAAAATCTATGCACCGACGATACTTCGTTCTTCGGGCGGCCTCGGAGCGGGGCCCGGCTCGGCTCGAATACTACGAGAGTGAGAAGAAATTCCGCGGCAAAGCGCCTGTCCCGAAAAAAGCCCTGAACCTGGAAACGTGCTTCAACATCAATAAACGGGCAGATTCTAAAAACAAGCACATGATCGTCCTCTACACTCGCGCGGAAAGCTTTTCCATCGCGGCGGAGAGCGAGGCGGACCAGGACGAGTGGTTCCAGGCCATGTTGGACCTCCAGTGCAAAAGTAAGTCCGCAAAGCAAGAGAGACGGTTGCCGGAGCACCGCAGTGCCCAATGCTCTGCGTGTCTCTCCAGCTTGCTAGCGAGCTAGCGATTGCTGTAAATTACCATTTGTTAACGTGGCACCCTATAAATGCACCAAGCTAACCTTCCTGTACAATTTATGAAGTGAAACAGGATAATGGATATTTATGCTCCGTTTATTTTTTTATCTTCCACAATTAAAATAAACGCACGCTTGTTTTCTAAATAACGCATACATATAGCTATCTAGCAAGTCAGCACGCAAGCAAGCGAGCAAGCTAAACAGTGCCCAGCACGCGCTGTTCTGCAGAACCATTAGCTTGCTAGCTAGCCAACTTGTCTAGCTAACTAGCTCGATTCCCAGCTATTTAACAACAACCTAGAGGCTGTTTTGGATTCACAAAACAGCTCAATATTTCTGTTTATTATTGGCATTGTCATTGTCGTTAAGAAGTTAGCTAATTGCAGTGACTTAAATGTAAATGTGTTGGTAGTAGTCCTTGTCAACGTCGTGGCTTAAGTGTTAACTGCAAATTTCTGATAGTTCAGAGTGCCTGCGTGTAACCTACATAGTACATAGTGTAACTGACTGACAGAAGAGGCGAGTCTCTCTGCATTGGAAAATGAGGTCCTTTCTTTACCCACTTTAAAGTTGCCATATGCCCTTATCCTCGTCCCAACCACGTAAACGCACGTTATCACGCTGTGTACAGTACGGATACTTGGAAAAACTGCTGCGATATGAATGGAGACCCAAGTTGGGCGCAGTAAGATTAGGAACAAATCAAGTTAAAAACAACACAAGCGTCTCGTTACTGGGAGGCTCGCAAGCTAGCTTGCTATAACAGAAAACCCGAGCCAGCAGCCCCCCCTTATTTTCATGTCGACTGAGGCCATTACTCTGAAACACCCAAATCCGCATGGTGCGTTCTTGATCATAGCTTATATGCTTTGCTTGTTCTCTATTTTTGCTGAGTTTGCAGTATCCTTGTAGACATTGAACCACGTCAGAAAAACACAACGCTGAAGTCGCTAACTTAACTCGCCAATGTTCTCGATGCGAGTGAACTATTTTGATATTTTGTGTGGCATGCTAGCAAGTTACTTAGCTGGCTTGCTAAGTATGCAGTGACCTAACGTGGCTAAGCTTAAGCACTGTTTTCTTATTTTCCAACTGAAGGTGCATTTAAGTCGAAGTAGCTATGAAGTGCTTGGTCACATACTTATTATGTATGAATATGGCCCGAGTGGTCAGTGCTTTACCAAACTACAAGTGTAATTATTATACTTATTAGCTTTATAGATCTAGTTTGCTACATACATTTCCTGAAAATGACAGACCGCTGGGGAAAAAACTGTCATTATTGTTCCCTCATAATCAGAATGAATTGACATGCTGAGCCAAGTTGTACATGAACATCATATTGACAGTGGTTAATTATGAGCTCAAGACATAGTGGGGGCAGGCTTTTGATGGAACAACATGTGACGCAATCTCGCCAAACTCAGATTTGGGTCCAAGGTGCTTACCGCTGACCTGTTGTTACATAAGGAGCTGATCAGAAAAACTCTACCACTAAAATTAGACTGTCTCAGATCAGAAGCGGTAGGCTCTTGCAGTCACAACTGCGGGGTTGAGGTGAGGTGCTTCCCGACATTGCCTGCTTCCCTCTCCATTCACCACCAGCAATATGCCAGTATGCCAATAAATTGTAGCAGAAAAAGAGCAGAGAGAGAGAGAGGGGTAGATAGGAGTGGCGGAGGCGGTATTGGGGTCTTCCAGTTGGCAGCCGTAAAACAATTTGCATAGTCAACTAAATAAACAACTGTGGACTAGTTGGCTGGCCAAACGTTTTTACATCTGTCTTTGGCATGTCCGACTGTTATTTAGGTCTGTTTTCTCTATTTTTTTGTGTTCCTCATTCTTTTTTTGGCTTTGTTTGGCTGTGCAAGTCGTCAGAGGCCCTTGGTTGAGTCTGCTCTGCTCTGTTTTCAGGTGTGTCACCCATTCTCCCAAGCGTATTTAACAGTCATACTCAGGGACTGCTAACAGCTTCCTGCTTTGATAACTTCAATTCACACTCACTGGTTTTCGTCATTTATTTTGTCAATTATTGTCATTTCACTCTGATCAGCACCCGATCAGATAACTCCAAGACACGGGTAATTCTAGTGCAGTAATCAGAATGGACAGTTCATACAGTCTGTCTCCTGTTCAATTCAGTCGTACCAGACCCAGGTTTGTGCATTTGTTTAAAAGCCATAATATTGGATGCACTAGCACTAACATTACATACTTTTTCTGGGTAATCCTAAATAATACAATATATTATTTAAGTGCGTCTGTGGTGCACTGCCTGCTTCAGTTGCCGGAATGTTTTTGGTGGTTGCACTGCACGTCATGATGTAACTCTGTTTGCTGCCGATTTCTGCTGGGGTTGCACGCTTTTGTTTAACTTACATTGCACACAGAGCTGCTAACTGTCAGGTAAAAGAAAGTAGGGGGGGGCACTGGGTGGCAGGCTGTGCTGTGTTGCTGCACTGAAGGAGCCTGTAGTAGCGTGGCATGCGCACTGTTAGAGACAGCCCGTTGGAGAAAGGTGGGGCAGATTATGTGGAGTGGGAGGAGCCATGGGGGCCAGCTTTAGGAGTTTTCTCCAGTAACCAAAGTTTATGGTGTAATCCGAACCCCGCATGTACAGTTGCAGTTGAAGGTATTCGCACCCCTCACACAGAGGTTGGAGAGTGGGGGCAGGGGTTGTGTGTGATGCAATGGAATGTATATTTTCCTTTTTTATGGTCCGTGATGGTCATGTCTCCTTTTTTTTTTTTGACTGGGGACCGGGGGCCTACCTAGGTATCATGGTCCGTTTCTGAGATAACACTGTGTTATACAACTCTTGACCGACATGTGTGAGATATATCGGCAGATCAATAGGTCGGAATTGTGCTTGTTTGCTGAAACAACAGACGGGGACTAAAGCATGTCCATCTTCTGAGGGCAGGTCCCCCGGGCCTGCCCGGAGCACAGGTTCAGAATCTAACACACGGCACGATTGACGCAGCTTGGGTGCTCGCATTGCTGAGACAGGACCCTGTCACCTGGAGCTTTCCCCCAGGGATTTGGGACCGAGAAATTCACCTGTTCCGGAAACAATCGGAGGGCACAGTTGCTTCCTGCTTCCCGCCACACTTGGCAAATGCAGAACAGCTGCCACACAGCCCTGCGTGCATGTTTATGTTTCTGCAGTGAGGCTGAGTGGAGGGATTTGGGCTTCGATGCGGCGCGTCGTAGCAGGACGCTAATATGCGCTAAGGCGTATTGGAGGTGTAAATAACAGTTAAGGATCTGGTGAGCCCACTGAAATGTCAAACAGTATTTGGCTGCTCATCAGAAATAGAAGTTGAGTTAATTACTTCAAGGCATAGTTGACTTACAGCATTATCCTCCCTCCCTCATCCTGTCTGTGCGAATATGGTGATGTTTCGTCAGCGGTGTGATGCTGGAAATACTCCAGCATTGTGAGCCGCTCAGAGGAACAGAATATGGAAGAGTGGCAAACTGGCAGTATTGTTTGGAAGCCTTCATAGTTCCCCCTCTTTGACAGCTGAATGCTCCCATCGACACGGACCACCCCATGACTCACGACAGAAGTGACAAAAGAATTAGCGCCGTTGGGTAACTTTCACTTTCTTTGAGGACGTCTAGACACTAGCTTAGCTCACAGACGCTGCCCCCACAGAATAAATGCTCCAAAATAACTTGTGAACGGCCGGAACAAAAGCTTGTGAAACTTGGAATCCAAACAACTATTCCATTTTAAAGTTTGCCATTTAAAGTGCGTTTTATTTAATGTTACAGGTAACCCTGTTCCCAGATACTTGTCAGCACACCTAATACACAGACCACTGTAAAAATCAACACTGCAAGGCTGCAGCGTGGTGTAAATGACATCTTGCAATGTGGCCAATTCAAAGGACACTTTGTTAAAAGCACAGTGGGAGCTGCACGGTACAGTGTGAGACATAGTGCATTTTAATTCTGTGGTTGCATGGAACAACACAGTGCATTTCAGGTCTGAGGTTGAGTTAAACAGCACCGTGCATTTCAGTTGCGAGGTTGCGTGGGAGAGCAAAGCACATTTCAGTCCTACAGTAGTGTGGCACAGCACAGTGCATTTCGGCGTTCTACAGTCATATGCAACTGCACAGTGTGTTTCAGTGTTTCTCTGCAGTGTTTGCATAAAGCTGCCGGCGGAATCCTGATCTTCCTGGTCCCTGATGTTTAAAGGTTAAACCCCCTAATGCGGTGCTCATCTCCCTAATTAGGCAGTAATTAGTGTCCGAGCAACAGAGCGACATATCCAGTGGGACCACAATGCTATTTTAACTCCTAAATCCCATGCAGTGAGCCAGATCTAGGGGGCTTGCCCCGCCTGGAGGTCTGTACCCAGAATTCCTGTACGCAGTTAGTAATCTACATTCTGTGTCTGCCTTCTATCAACTGCTGTGGGGTTACAAAAATCAAGTGGCTATTTATGTGTCGCTTTCAAAATGAACAGTCTTAGCTTTAAAGATGTCAAATTAGTCGATAGCTCATCATGTTAACAAGAGTTAAGAGTCAATACTACTAATTATTTTAAGCAGGGTTAATAGTTCCTTTGTAGCTAATTGCAGTGTTAAGGTTGTTCTCAGTGAACACCTCTTGAAAGATTATGCAGGTGGTTCCTCCTGGTCCTATACCATATATATGTATATAGCTTTTGCTTGTAACTCCATAAATATCTAAGCCAGGGTTGCTATTGTTGTTATAAACACAGACTTAATGATGTTTGAGCATGTCATTACCACTCATTATCGGACACCGGCAGAAGTATTTGAATGAGACTGGGCAGGGGAACATCATGTTCCCTCCCACTGATTTGTTGACCCGTCCTTTTTTTTTTTTTTTGTGGTGACCGTAATTCTGGACAAAGAGGCTGGTGGGCGTTATTGGGAGTAGGGAGCACCATCGCCTCCCACTGAGTCATTAGGAGATAGGATGCCACTGCCGCAGCTCCCAGGTGGGGGCGTGATTGTTCCCCGCTGGCCGCTGTGCTGCAAGGCCCGGCAGGGCGTGGTATTCCCGGTGGCCCGAAACGCTGGTGGTTGCTTACGGCGCAGCGGCGGCTAGCGGGCCACAGAGCCACAGATGCTGGTCCATAACGTAAACGCCAGAGCTAAAGAGGGGACTTGCCTGGTGTAGTGTGCACTTGAGACTCGGTGGAGCTACCCTACATTTTGTGAACTCCATGCTTCACTGGTCAAGTGCTCTTCAAGTTCAAGTCTCATAACATTTTTGAGTTAAGGTTAACACCTAATGAATATAATTCAAAAGACAGAAAGGTACAAAATTTGATTTCCTGAGAGAAACATTCAACCCCTGAAATGGTTGGATGTCCTTGTGTCCTCATACTGGGGAAACATGAAGCTTTAGGTTTAAGCTCTGGTGTTACCTTATTTTTCCAAAAGCTTTCTTAGCTATAGGATTATATGAGGATTATAATAAGTATACAGTAAGATTTAAAGCAGAAAGCTGACGCGACATGTAGGCTATCTACCTGCTAGCCAGTCATATCAGCTAGGTGTTGTCCTACCTTGGAGAACTGGACAAACTACAGCAGGTGTGACAGAGGGACAAACGAACAATGGATTCATTCATCACAATCAATTTTAAGTAGAGGTTCAAAATACACCTTGGTCTGTCTGCTCCCTACACTGTTCAAGCATCAGTGTTTTAGGTGGACAATATGTACAACTGCCTCCTTAACTCAGAAACCCCAGGCCTCCAACCCTTGCCAGACCATACTGTTACACACCTCTCTCCCTGTAGCTACAGTAGATACTTGTAGCGTATTCAAAATAGCTTTTTGCCTGATTGAATATTACTTTTTTTGCTCAATTAAATTGCAAGAGCCAAAAAAAAATTCCTCAGAATTCCCACGCCCGCCTGTCTCGATCAATGTCACATGCTGAAAATATGTGTCAACAAACCTGGAAGGACCCGCTTCTGTATACCGTGTATACTCAGCGCACCTATACATAAACAAAAGAAATGGCTCAAAATAAATTAGCCAGTCCGTGGAACCACATGCCAGGGCTGTTATCACTGCAGTTAAAGGAACCGGGACCGAAGCATGAAGGACATGAGTCAGAGAGATGCACTCCACGGTGTCGTTAAGTTAAGCAAAACCACAGGCTACCAGTCTTTCCATGCTAGGTTATTTATCTTGAACAGTCACTTCTCTCCCACTCAAGTCTCACCACAGCGATGTATGTAAATTTTTGTTTATTTATTTGTTCAGGTTTTGTACTTTGTATTTTGTAATTATACTTTGAAATCATTGTGAAATTAAATGGCCGTGATGATGTGGTGTGGTAGTCTGAAATAGTCTGCGCTGAGCTGATGGTATTTGTATGTACAGTGCGTGACACAGTCAGCGTGAGAAGACTCGGACATCAGCCATACCTGTCAAGTCCAGGCACAACACTTGGCAGAGGTCCCTGGTATGGTTTGGTTCAGAATGTACTGAACACAAGACTGGCATCGATAGCAGCATCATAATCCGTGTAAGCCGTTAAACAAATGACCCCAACACTCGCGCACACACACGAAGGTAAACAGTTCGGAACCCGATGGGTGTGCAGAATATAACTGAAACCACATGCGTGAAACGAACCACAGCGGAGGTGTTGGTGAACTCTGTCTTTAGGGTGGGAGGGGGATAAGGGGGTAGGAGACGGACAGGGACACTTGGTGGACCCTCCATTTTTTTTTCTTCTTAATGAACCCTGGAGAGAGAGACACACGCGCACACACACACATACACGCACACTCAGACACACTGTCGCGTTCACAGCTGTCCCACGTGTCTGCCTGTGCCCTGGTCCTCACAGGAGGCAGCAGATGTGTTGAAAATGACCCGGGCCCTGTGTGTTATCGCCCTGCCTCAGGTCACAGTTAGTCGCTGTCAGCGGTTAAGCTGGAAGCATCAGCGCTCGCTTCCCCATTTGAATCGTATCGATTCCTCTCTCCATGTGTTTGTTCCGGGATGTGGTGTTCACAGTTTGTCCCTGTTCTGCCCTGACAGAAGCGCAACACACAATCAAATCACTCCGATCAATAGTGGCCTGCTACAGCTTCCTGCAGCAGGCTAGGCTAGGCGAGGCTAGTGTGAGTAGGAGAGATGCTGGCCTGCTGTGGTGTATAGTGTTACAGTGTTTGGCAGTGTGTCAAGACTGCAAAGCACCGCAGCAGTGGAGCAGCATGCAGTATGACCCCCGGCTGTGTGCTGCTGGGAATGTGCTGTGGGCTGTTCTGGGACCTGTCTTCACCTGACCATACTCTACTGCACCACGTCCTAATGCACTGTACTTTACCCTTGTGTCTTACTGGACTGTACTCTACTGCACTGTATCCTAGTAAGCCATACTCTACCACACTGTGTCCTAATGTGCTGTTTTCTACTGCACCATTTCCTAATGGGCTGTGCACTACCAGACTGTGCCCTGATGGCCCATACTCAGTACAGTACGGTACTACACCTCACCATAATGTACTGTGCTGTATCATGCCATACCTCTATCGCACTGTGTTGTACTGCACTGTACCATAATGCACTGTACTCTACCACAGTGTACATTACTGTGCTGTACCGTAATGCACCAAATTCTACTGTGCCATAGCATTGTACTATAATACACTGTACTCTGCCACACCACACCATAATGCACTTTGCCTCGTCATACCTCTGTCACTAGACCGTAATGCACTGTAGTCTACCACACAGTACCGTTAAGCATCGTACTGTACAATGCCGTACCGTGATACACCATATTCTACTGCACTGCACCCTACTACGCCTTACACTACTGTGTAGTACCACAGTGCAGTGTAATTACTGTGTCGTACAGTAGAGTGCCGTTCCTTTCCACACGGTACCGTAACGCTCCGCATCGTGATGCGTGGCACCCTGCTGCTTCATACTGTGATATGCCCCCCCCCCGTCGTACCCCGCTGTGCTGTACCCAGCCGCGTGGCCCGGCGCTCCGCAGTAGTGTGCCCAGCAGTGCCCTGCGCCGCCGCGCTGCTCTTCATGACCTAATTTCACAGGGAAGCCGAATCGTAATGATCTGTGCGTCACTGCGGCTAATGGCCGGGGTGGTCAGTCTCCCTGTGGCGAGCGTGGTTTCGTGTGAGAATTGCAAACAGCCCTTATGGCCCCAATAAAAACCCCATTGATAACGGCCGCCCGGGAAATACTGCAGCGTCAGAGAACTAATGAGGCCTCCTTATAAGCCCGTGTAATCTCCTGTGGAACGAGGAGGTGGGGTTAGATTACCGTGGCTCTCGAGACGAAAGCGGAGCCGAAGGACGAGCGAATAAACTGTTATTAAAGTGGCATTTTGTACGTGCAGTCGGGCACACATGGTATTTAAGTATAATTTGGATGCTCTGCCAAGCTTATGTGTACACCGAAAATTATTAGCGTGGCACCAATGTACTGAGCGCCAGGGTCTTATTCTTGCCTTGGCAGAAAATGGCTGAAATTGCCCCGTGATGCTCGAGCCAGACTGTCATAGTCACCGGCCGCAGTGCAGGATTTCCAACACAGATTAGTCTTTCAGGTGTTAACTGTCTCTGTTGTCATCTAAATGGTAACCATTATCTTTACTGCCAGTCTGATTGTTATATTGTTATGGAGAGGGGAGTGCTTTGATCACATGATCAGCCGTGGTGCATATGAAGGGTGAGGTCACGCCAGTGTTTACAGGTCCTCGTTAACGCCTGGTGGAGTTCCATTGCCGAGGCCTTCACAGCTGTCCTGGCCTGTGAAGGCCGGCGTGCCCCTCGAGGAGAACACCACCGAATCGATTCCGTAGAAGATTTTTAACCGTCATCATACTGGGTTCCAGAGTGTTTACCGAAACCAAAAGGTACCAGTGAGAGCTGGGCCCAAACAGTACAGAATTCTTTTTCTTATTCATTACATTACATGTTTAGCAGACATTCTTATTCACAGCAGCTTATACAGGTTGCAGTTTTATCCATTTACACACCTGGATGTTCTCTGAGGCAATTCTAGGTTTTCGCTCTCGCTCTCACTCTCATTCTCGTTCTTGCTCTCGTTCTCGTTCTTGATCTCATTATCGTTCTCGTTCTCTTTCTCATCTCATTATTTTGAATGTTTTACATGTTCCATGGACACATGCCCACTTTGGCAAACCTCTGAGTTCATAAATTGCCATCAAACTGCTACACTATAATATTGCGCTATTTATGTTTAATATCATTTGCTGTGTATCAAAACCATAATGAGAGTCCATTCTGGGGAGGTGGTAGCGATGAGGAGAGAGCTCTTCATTGAGCTGAATGATATTTGGCTGAGTGTTGTGCTACAGCGTTGAATGCAGAACTTTTTAACTTTCTTCCTTTAGCCTGCTTGTGTGGAGCCCTGTAGTGGGATGGGCGTGCCAGTGTTCACCTTCCTAGAACATCAAAGGATGGGCCTCCTCAAAGCTCATCTGAAGCAGGCAGTTCTCTCTGATGTATGTATCTAGACAGCAGAGGCCCTCTTCAAGATGAGAGCACCGAGTTAAGTGATGTTGTTTTGGGAGGTGTGTCTTAGCCAGAAGAGAGGTGGAAGGAGAGATTTATAGAGAGGAAGACAAGATGGAGGGATGGGTGAGGCTTGAAGCACCAGCAGTGTTGTCCTTGAGTGTGTGTTCCTTTGTCTCTTTTCCAGTGTTTGTCTCTTTCACTGTCTGTCCATCTCTCCTTCCCCTGCTTCTTCCCTTCCCACCCGTCTCACCTTCTGCACTTCTTCCACTCTCTCTTTCTCTGTCAGGGAGACTCAGACCTCTCCCTTTCCCACCCTCTCCCACTCTCTCTCTCTCTCTCTCCCTCTCTTTCTCTCACCCCCCCTGCTCTTTTTTACATGTACTTACCTTGAGTATAAAAGGGGGCTCCTTAACATGGGCCTTATCAGGATCTCATTAATGGGAGTGTGGTAGAGTCTGTAAACACCTGTTGTGTGAACAAGTGTGAGGTGTTCCTGAGGGTTTTTTCTTTTATCTCAATTTATTTCCAACTCTTTTTGTTTGTTTTACATCCCATTAATGCTGCTTGTGACAGCCATTCAATGTTCAATAAAGAGCTTTGAAAAGTCTTTCTCTCTCTTCCCCTCTCGCCCCCTCTCCAGTTTCGTTCTGCGCCAAGCTAAGATGGCAATATATCTAAGCAGAAAAGTGAAAAAGTTCTAGCAAATGGATCAGCGCTTGGTTATGTAGTCACTCAGGATATAATTAAAGCCAGAGTTGCATCAGGTTTTAGGTTCTACAAGATGACAAACGAGCTTCTTCTGTTCCAAAAGATATTTGGTGTGTAAAGAGCGCCGTTCAATGCCAAGATGAAGATCTATCTTTTGCTGTCTGGTATCGAGCTGCCAGCACTAAAATAAAAGGATTGTTTCTCTTTTCTGCTTTGCGGTGTACCGTTGCGTTTACCGGCCGCTGCTTCAGTAATTCTTATTTTTATGTGGTTTAACTGTTTGGTGAGTCAAGTTTGTTTGATGAGTAAAGTCGGTTTCAAAATCTCCTTCCCTCCCTCCTCCCTCCTCCTTTTCTCTCTCTCTCTCTCTCTCTCCTGTCTTTGTCCATATGTCTGTCAGTGTGTTTGTGTCTTCTCTGCCTCTCTGCCTCTGTCTGAGGAAGGCTTACGTGTGACTCCATTACCTAATAGTCACGACCACATGTAAGACCTCCCCCGGCCAGCTAAAAAGCAGGTCTGTCCGGGTCATCTGGCGTGAGGGATGCGCTTTAGAAACAACAATGTCTATAGCCACGGCCTTCAGCAAAGCCTTCAACTGCGGAGTTATTCTGGGCCCCCGAAATAATAGCTCACCATTGAAAGAAGGGGGGAAAAAAGAGAAACGCACATGAGCAGGTTTCCTCTTTCGTGCCCACAAGTAGATGTTTTGGAAGCTCGAGCGGAAACGTGAGTCAGACAAGCAGCGAGACGCTTTTTTTTTCCCCTTCTTCTCCTCCTCCTCCATCTTCGGGACGCACTGCAGCCCTTTTTTACATATGGTTGCGATTGGCCAGCCGCACAGCAGAGGTACGGAGAGAGAGAGAGAGAGAAAGAGAGGCATAAGCATGCCCACAGATGCAACTGCGGCCAGGGCCTGGGGGGCGGTTCTCTGGGTGGTGTGAGTTTTCTGGGGGTATAGTGAAATTCGTGACGGCTGAGCTATATGTCGAGCGCCGTGTGTTGTTGACTCAGTACGGTCACGGAGAGAGTAGGAACCTCGGTATTCGGCCGTCCAGAAGGCAGTTCTTTTTCGGAACAGGCCTTGTCCAGCACACCAGCGGTGGTATCAACTTGGCAACCTATCCCAGCCTATGACCGCCCCAGCCCCCCAGGGCTACACCACGCAAGAATTCCCCCATCGGGACAGATGTTTTATGAATTTTTAAAAAAAACCTGTGTGTGTGTGTCTATTTTTACGATCTGATTACAGTGTAAAGCGCTGGGGTGTTGACATATTCTCTAAGGAGCACAGAAACGCATAGAGCTCGCCCTTGGGCGTTCAGCTTGTCAGCGGATTGGCTGATTAACGACGCAGGTGTTGTAGTTCTCCGTCTCGTCTGAATGTCGTTTTTATACCTGAGGCTGTCATCATCAGCTAATAAGACAGATTTGCCTGTTCTTCAGAAACACTTAAATTTTGGCTCTGAAGAGCAGGGTTGCAGGTTTGCAGGACCAGGCCTGAATAGCCCTGAGAGTCCTGACCTCCTTACTCCTGCAGTGTTCACTGCTGCTGAGGCTCTGTGTCGAGAAGTAGGTTTTCACGGTTTGACAAAAAGCTGGAATCGGAGGGCCGTGGAGGGACACAGAGAGAGACGAGCTCATGGACAACAGTGAGTTTGCTGGGAAAATAGCTTTAAAAACGTATGTGGGAGATCCGCTACGCTCATACGGGTGGCATGGAAACGGTCGATTTAGCCGAGCAGCTGACGGGCAACACTTCAGCGGTGATTGTTTTCTGCAGTCCGTTGTCCTCTTTTGAAGTGGCTGAATCCTCAGCTGGTTTCCATGCAGGTGTGTGAAACCGAGGAGCGAGCCACTGAGCTGGAACATGCAGGTGTCGGGGCGTTCGGTGCAAGCTAGCACTTGCTAACACGGAGGGGAACCGTTGAGAGTTTAGAGAAGGCGATACTTTCTGTGCTGCTTGCATAACAGCAGAAAGCTGTTCTTTTTCCCATCAGTAAATAGTGGTGTTCTCACCCGGCCTTCCTCTCCGTGCCTGCTGTGCAGAGATACCATCTCACTGATGAGGATCTCTCCCTGTGTTGCCTTCTCTTTTTGTCCTCCTCTCCTGTCTTTCACACCATCTGCGGTCCTGTATTAATCGCCACTTCAATCTTTCTCTCCCCCCCCACCCCTCCACCACAGGTAAAACCCCCCATGACAGCGGAAGCGGCGGCGACTATGGCGTTCCCTCCCCAGGTCCCGCCTTCAAGGAGGTGTGGCAGGTGAAGGTGTGGCCCAAGGGGCTGGGCCAGGCCAAGAACCTGGTGGGCATCTACCGGCTGTGCCTGACGGAGAAGACGGTGAACTTCGTGAAGCTGAACTCGGACGCGGCGGCGGTGGTGCTGCAGCTGATGAACGTGCGCCGCTGCGGCCACTCGGAGAACTTCTTCTTCGTGGAGGTGGGCCGGTCCTCGGTGACGGGGCCCGGCGAGTTCTGGATGCAGGTGGAGGACTCGGTGGTGGCGCAGAACATGCACGAGACCCTGCTGGAGTCCATGAAGGCGCTGAGCGAGGAGTTCCACCAGCGCAGCAAGTCGCAGTCGGCGGCGGCGGCCGGGGGCGGGGCCACGGCCTCCAACCCCATCAGCGTGCCCTCGCGGCGGCACCACCCCAACCCGCCGCCCAGCCAGGTGGGGTTCACCCGCCGGCCGCGCACCGAGCCCCCCGGGGGCACGGGGGGCGCCGGCAGCAACAACACGTCCCCCACCCCCCGGCACAGCTTCCCCAGGGCCCGCACAGCCAGCGACGGCGGGAAGGTGGAGGAAGGCGGGGCCGCGGCGGCGGGAGGAGGGCTGCCCAGCTCCAGCCCCAATGGCTCCTGCTCCACCACCCCCACCCTCAGGCCCAAGAGCGCCCGCACCCCCACCCCCGCCAAGACCCCCATCACCCTGATGCGCTCCGCCTCCACCCCGGCCCCCTCCCCAGCCCCCAGCCTCTCCTCCAGCTCTGGCCACGGGTCCGAGTTTGGAGGGGGAGGGGCGGCGAGCACGTACAGCCGCCTCCCTCACCACACGTCGGTGTCCGGCTCCCCCAGCGACTACGGCTCTTCGGACGAGTACGGCTCCAGCCCCGGCGAGCACTCCCAGCTGACCCCTGACCTCCCGGGGGGCTCGTCCGGGAGCCTCAGCTACCACCCTCTGGGGGACGAGGCCTCCAACTACATCATGATGGGCCAGCGGGGAGTGCCCACGCCCCTGCAGACCCAGGCCTCGCACCCGCCCACCCGCAGGGTGCTCCGCCGCTCCTCCAGCCGGGAGTGCGAGGCCGAGCGCCGCCTGCTCAGCAAGAGGGCCTCGCTGCCCCCCATGGCCCTGGACCGGCTCGCCCCGCACCGGCGGCCTGACGAGGAGGCGGAGGAGGACGACTACGCCGTCATGTCGCGCAGCACCAGCCGTGAGTCCTTCACCTCCCGCCGCGACTCCGGCATGGGGCCCGGCGCAGGCGTCTACCTGGACGTGGCCGGGGAGTTCCGGGAGAAGAGCGAGGGCGGCGGGGCCGGCGGGGGGGTGGACAACGGCTACATGTCCATGCTGCCCGGGGTGACGGCGCCCCCCGTTTCCCTGTCCCAGTCCCTCTCCGTGGCCGTCTCCGACTCCACCTCCAAGCCGGCCGACGACTACATGGCTATGACCCCCAACAACAGCGTGTCTCCCCCGCAGCAGATCCGGCCCCCGCCCGCCGGCTCCGACGGCTACATGATGATGTCGCCCAACAGCAGCTGCTCGCCCGACCAGCGCGGGATGGGCGGGGCCTGGGTGGGCAGCAGCAGCGCTGACAGCAGGGCCGGCAGTGACTACATGAACATGTCCCCCATCAGCGCCCGCTCCGCCAACAGCACACCTCCACCGTCCGAGGGCCTGCCTCACCCGGAGCTGCTCCCTCAGCCTCCACCTCAGGCCGCCCCCAAGATGGTCTACTCCTACTACTCCCTGCCCCGCTCCTACAAGCACATGCCCCCCGTGCATTTCGAGGAGGACGGCGGGCGGGGCCGGAGGGCCGGGGGCAGGGGCGGGGGCAGGGGCGCGGCCAACCCCGGGAGGCAGGAGCCCTCTGCGGGCTCGGCGGTGGGGCGCCACCTGTCCCTGTCCTCGTCCTCCTACTCGTCCAGCTCGGCCAGCAGCGAGAGCCTCGGGGAGTCGGAGGAGAAGCCGGCGCGGGCCGCAGCGGGCCGGGGCTCGAAGGACGGGACGCTCCAGCAGAGGCGGGGCTCTGCCGGCCAGCAGCCGGGCCAGCAGCAGCAGAGCCGGCGCCCCGTCAGCCTGTTCGTGGACGTGTCCAAAGCCAACACCCTCCCGGGTTCGGGAGACCCCCCTCCCCCCGGAGCCCAAGAGCCCCGGGGAGTACGTCAGCATCGAGTTCAGGGGAGACAGGGACAGGGTTGGAAGAGGAGGAGGAGGGGGAGGAAGGGGGCAGGGTCCGGGAGTGTCTCTGCCACCGGGACCCTCCAGGCCCTTGCACCGACCGACCTCCTGCCTGGCCGGATTCCTGCCTCTTCCTCGCAGCCCTTCGACGCCCCTGACCCCACCCACCGCTTCAGAGTACGTCAACATGGACCTGGGTCCCTCCCCCTCCCCCTCCCCTCTTTCCCTGACACCCTTGGGCTTTCCCTCCTTCTCCACCCCGACTGGGGTCGCCCCCAAAGCACAGGACGAGAGCAGGATGCCCCTGCGAGCGGAGGAAGGGGCGGAGGCGGGGCACCGGAAGGACAGCGCGACTGACTCGCCAACCTCGTGCGGCGACTACACAGAGATGGCCTTCAGCCTGGGTGCCGCCTCCACCCCTGGCTCCACGACCTCCCCCAAGCCCCCTTCCCCCGGCAGGCACGAACAGCAAGGCCCTGAGCTGGGCCTGGGGCTGGGACTGGACTTCTCTCTGGCCAAGGCCAGCCCCAACCCCGACCAGGGGGCCAAGGTGATCAGAGCCGACCCCCAGGGCCGCAGGCGACACTGCTCCGAAACCTTCCTCGCCTCTCCGCCCATGCCCCCTCCCTCTTCCTCTTCCTCCTCCTCCTCTTCTTCCCTCTACCCCGAGCACACCCAATCAGTGGCGCGCCGCCTGGGGTTCGACGGCATGCTCTGGGGCAACGGAGCCGCCTCGGAGGCCCCTTCTCAGTGCGCCAACCCCGGGCCGTCTGGCGCACCGGCTGCCCAGGCTTCGTCCATGGAGCAAGGCCTCAACTACATTGACTTGGACCTAGTAAACAAGGACAACCCGCACTCTGCTCTGGAGGGGCCCGTGCCCTCCCAGCCCCTCCCCGCCCGGCTCTACTCGGCCGTGATGAGTGGCGGGGCTGGCGGGGCCGGGGGCGGGGTCGGCGGCGGGGGCGGGGCCGGCACCGCCTCCAACCTCAACACCTACGCCAGCATCGATTTCTACAAGTCGGAGGAGCTGAGGACGCACCACAACGGCAGCAAGGACGGCACAGGTAAGGGCCTCTCAGCAGCTCTCCACGTCTCACTTCGCTTTCCAAACGCAACATCCGTTTGGTTTGAGGTGACCTCCGTCACGCTCAGGTAGGGGTAAATTTATCAGATCTGGCTTTTTGCCTCGCTCGGCTCAGTCACGCTTATGCCGTTACGACACGTGACAAACGGCTTGCACGCTTCCCCTCCTGACCTGTGGCCCCCGTTCCTCCCGCTCCTCCTCTCCCCGCCTCTCTGTCGCCGGCCTCGCCACGCATGGCTCGGCTGAGAGCTGGAGCGCGCCGGCTCGGCGGCGCAGCCGGCTCGCTGCAGCTGAACCGAGCGACAGGGTCGATGCGAGCGGATTTATGCTCGTTTCCGCCGGGCGCCGGTTTAGACGGAGGCCACCGATCAGGCGCGCCACACACCGCCGGAGTGTCTGCCGGCAACCAGGCTTGCTCAGACTGATCGTATCGGCTGTCGTCTGCCCGTGGCCTGGGTTGCGTCTGGTGGACAGGATTGTTCTCGTTGTATGAATTTCAATTTGTATAAATCATCATCTGCGAATATGTCAAGACCATAAAACTTGTAAGAGCACTGGAGCATTCTGCTGAATGATGTGAAATGATATTCCGTCTACATTACTGCATTACATCTACATTTAAAATCAGTAAAGTAATCATATTATGTCATATAAGATACAGTATATATATGTAACAACTATATTCATCATCTTTTTTTGTTTAGACCCCTTCCCCCAGTTGTCTTATCAATTTGAGTAAATAATGGCTTTTAAAAGTAGTGTTCTTCCTCTCTGCTATGTTCTGTCAGGGGGCCGCTGAAGGGAGTGAAGTGCATTAGCTGTGAATTGTGGGAAATGCAGTCCATCTCTTTAAAAAAATGCTCCTTTTGTTGAGTTTCTGCAGTTTGCCCCAGCTCAGAAACGCGGCTGGGTCTTTCCTTCGGCCTTGATTTTCACTCGTGGGGTTTTTTTCTCTACTCTGAAGTTTCCTATGGGGGAAGGGGGGTGTGAGAAAAGTGAGAGGCGTAAAAATAGAGCGGGTGTAAAGGGGATCGATCCGCGGCTCGCGCCGGGGTTCGGGAGCGGTGGAGCTGCCGGTGTGTGCGCGAGTGCGCGGCGGCGCCCCGGCTGCGGGGATTTTCCCTGGCTCGGCTCCAGGCCTGTCTCCAGGCCGCTGTGGAACAGAGGCGGCTCTGTCAGCCCGCCGTAACTCTGCCTGGCCCGGCCGCGCGCAGCGCCACCGCCGGGGGAGGGAGCGTCTGCGGGTGTCTGTTTACTGTGTGTGTGTGTGTGTGTGTGTGTGTGTGTGAGAGAGATAGAGACTGTTTGCTTTGTGCTGTGTGTGTGTGTGTGTGTGTGTGTGTGTGTGTGGGGGGGACAGTTTTACTATGTGTGTGTGTCTGTGTCTGTCTCATGCTTTGTATAGTGTGTGTGTGTATGTTCGTGTAAGTGTGTGAGAGTGAGAGACTGTTTGCTTTGTGCTGTGTGTGTGTGTGTGTGGGACAGTTTACTGTGTGTGTGTGTCTGTCTCATGCCTCGTATAGTGTGTGTGTGTGTATGTGTGTGTGTGTGTGTTTGTGTGTCGGACAGTTTACTGTGTGTGTGTCTGTGTCTGTCTCATGCTTTGTATTGTGTGTGTGTGTGTGTGTGTGTTTGTGGGACTGTTTCCTGTGTGTGTTCATGTGTGTATGTCTCTGTCTGTCTGTCTGCTTGCTTTGTGCTGTGTGTGTGTGCATGTGCGTGTGCGTGCGTGTGTGTCTGTGTGTGTGTGCGTGTGTGCTTGTGTCTGCCTGTCTGTCTGTCTGCTTGCTTTGTGCTGTGCGTGTGCGTGTGCGTGTGTGTGTGCGTGTGTGCTTGTGTCTGCCTGTCTGTCTGCTTGCTTTGTGCTGTGTGTGTGTGCGTGTGTGCGTGTGTGCGTGTGTGCGTGCGCGCGTGCGCGCGTGCATGCGTGTGTAGTTCCCTCTGCGTGTCTCCAGAGCTGCTGACCCCTCCGCATGGCGGCTCCATGCCGCCCATCAGTCATGGCCCCGTGGCCCTGTGCTGACCTCACTGGAGCCGGCTGCCCGTCCTCGGGCCCTGTGACACGAGCCAGGCCATGTGTCTCCAGCAGTCCAAACTCACAGAGGAACCCGGGAGGGGTCAGCAGGACATGACACCAACCGCCCCCCCCGTAGCTGTTTACACACAGGTACACACACACACACACACATCTACACACAGGTACACACACTGTACAAGGCAAATAGACATGTGCATACACACACTCACATGCATACATACATATTCACACACACACACACACACCGTACACAGCAAGCAGACACAAACATACACACACACACACACACACACACACACACATATTGCATCATGTACACATTGCCTTATTGTAGAGGCTGTTGCTGCCTCCCCACCCCATATCAGCCTGCCTGATCCATCAGCAGACACAGCCCTGACCCTTTATGTAACTGTAACCAGGCATTTTCAGCACCGGGATTAGAAAACAAAGTCTCCACAGACTAACTAAGTCAGTGACTTAATTCTGCTTCTGTTAATCACAGCCAAGCCAGACAGAGCTAATTGGGTTCGGAACCTCTCACCCCATCACCTCTCCCCTCTCGCAGCGCCCTCGCTGGGGGGGGGTTGGGTTATATCGGAGGGCAGCAGAGGGGGCGGGGACAGAACGTGCCACAAGCATAGCCTCAAGTCATCATTGGCGTTAGCGTTACTTCCTCCCACCCAGCAGCATCGGAGCACCGTATCCCCCCACCATGCCGAACTGCGTCGGGTCTGGCAAGGGGGGCTGCTCGGGGTGCAGCCCGTTCACCGCGGCGGCACAGAGAGACAGAGTGGAGAGTGAGGGGGGGCCGATGGGGGAGGGATTTTGCCAGACGGTTTTAAATCCCTGTCTGTTTATCCGTGTCCAGCGCTGGCCGTTACATCACCGGCCGCCTCTTCTGCCACATCGATGGAGCTTTAGGAGTGGAGCGCGCAAAGCCGTGGCAGGAGCGGAGTCATGCCCTGTGACAGCCCTGCGATCAGCTGACTCGCCGAGATCCACGACATCACACTCAGCTCTGCTGATTAGAGGCTGTTTCTTTTTCCCATGCTGCTCTGTCATCGTTCGTCGCTGCTGTTTCCTCGGAAACCGTGTTGTTGCGCAGAAAGGACTTCTGCTCAGACACATCAATTTTCTGAGCTCCCACCTTTCGCTGCCAGTTCCTCCTGTTTCTGAAGCCCTCAGTGCATGAAGGAGGGCCCGGGAACCCCGCCCCGGCCGTGGTCCTCCAGGGCCAGCAGGGGGCGCTGCCTGAGAATTGGTGTCAGTTTGTGTGGGGTGTGGTGAGCACCTGTGCGCTTCTGCGGTGGCACGCCGTGCTCTCATGGTCCCTCCGGCCATGGCGACGGGCAGAGAGCCGAGCCGGTGCTAGGAGCCGAGTCGAGGGTCCTTAACGTTCCCTCCGCATTACCGTGACGTTTCTGCAGGTGACAGAGATGCACGGAGAGCAGCTAATGCGCCAGCCGCGACATTTTATTGCGCTGCATACAGTGCTGTCATTTCCTGGTTGCCAGGACATCGTATTGCTGTCCCTGGCTCAGTAATATGTCAAGCTGTCACCTTCGTTGGTGAGGTGTGTGAGTAAAGGAGGGTAATGAAGGGTGAAGTGCAGAAAATTAGGGTTATTCTGGGGTTACGGCTAGAGTTATTCTGGGGTTATTCTTCAGCACAGTGCCAGGTCTGGACAGAACAGCCACCAGCGTCCTGAGCTCTGTATGGGCTGGGACGGGGTTATTGGTTATTGCGCGATGAGGCGACACAGTCCGATCAGTTCTGTTCAGCACACCACAGAGCCAGGCTCTGCAGCGCTCAGCACAAGCGAAAGCTGTTGAGATCAGTCCTGTTCCTCCTCTCCTTCAGGGATGCTGTGCTCATGATGCACGTGTCCGTCCCTCGT
Source organism: Megalops atlanticus (assembly GCA_019176425.1). NCBI lineage: Eukaryota > Metazoa > Chordata > Actinopteri > Elopiformes > Megalopidae > Megalops > Megalops atlanticus. The sequence goes on from CM032888.1 coordinate 5,940,126, forward strand.
CTTGCGTCACAGTTGACCCATTTGCGCAGCTGGATTTTTACACCGTTTACATTATTTGCTTAGCAGCCGCTCTTATCCGGAGCACCTTCCATGGTTACGCGCACGTCATCCATTTACACAGCTGGGCACTTGCTGAGGCCCGTCGCCAAAGAGCACGAGAGCAGCCCAGCTCAGGATTCGAACTGGCAACCGCCCACCCCACAGGGTTAGTGGCCCGGCTTTCCTCTGTGCCGCACCGCCGCACTGTGTTGGGGGGTGATGGAGGCGAAACCCCCGCTCCCGTGTTTGGGTACGGTGCTCCCGTGCGCAGCGTGATGTCCCAGCGGAGCGTACTGGTGCTCAGTGGATCTGGAGCGGTCGGGTCCGGGCCTGAGCGGAGCCAGTGAGCCGGGGGGAAAAAGGCACAGAGTGTTTCAGCATCCAGCACAGGGCAGTAAATATAATACGATGCTGGTGACACAGACGGCGCAGAGGTCAGCAACAAGGGACAATAAAACTGTGTACAAATAGTTCTCTTCCCCCTGCTCTCTCCCTTTCTCCTCTTCTCTCTCTCTTTCTCAGTAACTCTTTTTTCTCTCTCTCCTGCTCCTTCTCTCTCCCCCCTTTCTCTCCGTCTCTCTCCCTCTCTCTCTCCCCTGCTGTTTCTCTCTCCTTCTCTTTCTCTCTCTGTTTCTCTCTCTGTCTCTTCCTCTCTCCCTTGCTCTCTCCCCTGCTGTTTCTGTCTCTCTCTCCCTCCAGTCCCCATATCACTCAGTGTGAAATGCCGCCAGACATCACTTTGCACCTTAGGTGGCGTGAAATTAAGCTGGTGTCAGCCATACTGATCTCCCACCCCCTCCTATTACTAGTGACAATGTGAAACTTGTGTCAGACGAACAAGAGTGGGGTTTATAGTTTCTGTGTGTGTGTGTGTGTGTGTGTGTGTGTGTGTGTGTGTGAGAGAGAGAGAGAGACTGTGCGGTTCTCTTTTTTTTGCAGCAGCTTGCGTTGGGTTGCATGAGGCATTCCCCTTTGTCACCTAATCTCCCATTGAGTACAGTGAGAGAGCAAAGGAAATGAGAGGATTTCATAGCGCAGGGAGATGAATGGGCGGCCTAATCCCCGATTTCAGAAAGGGAGCGGGAGAGAGACCAATCGGGAAGCAGAACACCGGCGCGCACAAAGGCCTCGCCCGGGGTCACGTGATTAACGGCGGCGTTCAGTGAGAGCCCGGTCTGAGCCGTGCATCACCTGCCCTCGCGGCCGGGGCCCGGGGCCCGGGCGTTCACCGGGGCCGGCAGAGATTGATCAGGCTTCAGTGAAGTGGTAAAGCTTCTCATTGCCCCGTAAGCGCAGCGGAACAACAGCACACTCCTCCAAGTGGAGGCGGGACCGATCGAAGGGCTGGCGCTCACTCATCACCCTGACTGAACAGACATAAGGAAACACACACACTGGGAGAGGCTGCTTTGGACTTTGATTTCTTTTTTCTTTTTTTTCCTCCCCCTCCTTTCGTCAAAGGAAGTCTGGTTCACACCGTTTCCTTAGTGACGCTAATAAACGTGTTGTTTTCTTGGTCTGTCCATATCTCTGTTTTTGGCCTTTTTTTTCATGAATGTCACCCTCACCCACAGACATTCTCTACCTCTCCTTTCCCCTTTCATGCCCTCCCCTCTCTCTTTCTCTCTCCCTTGCTTTCTGTCTCTTTCGTTCTGCCCATATCTCTTAGTGTAGTACTTCACCCCCCGTCTTTTGTGTCAGCCTCTTTCTGTCTATTGTAACCGCATCTTTGTCATCTGTCTGCCCTCTTGTCTTTTGATCAGCTGGTCTTTTCCAGTCCCTCTCTGTACCTCTCTCTCTTTTGTCTGTCTCCCCCCCTTCTCCCTCTCCCTCTCTCTCTCCCTCTCCCTCTCTCTTTCCTTCTCTCTTCCCTCTCTCTCTCTCTCTCTCTCCTCCCTCTCCCTCTCCCTCTCCCTCTCTCTCTCTCTCTCTCTCTCTCTCTCTCTCTCTCTCTCTCCCCCCCGCTTTGTGTGGGAATGTATGAATCGGTGTGAAACGTCGCCGGCGCGCGTGACCGCCGGGGCTCGGAGGAGCATGAGGGGTCGAGCGGGACGGAAAGACTGGAATGTCCTCATTCCTCTGTTCATGAGGTGCGAGGGACGTCAGGTGAACAGCACGAGCGACAGACGCAGAGAGAAAGATGCAGAGATAAGAGGGGTGTAAAAGTGAAAGGGGCCGGGCCTGTCGCTTTCCTTCACTCGCGACGTGGTGACGGCCCCGTGGGGACAATCAGTCTCGCCACCCAGCCTTACCTTTCATTGGGCTGTCGTCCAGGGGACTTCTGGACTTCTGATGTTCACACGATTTACAGAAGAGCGTTCAGGTGTCTCGGTGCTAAATGGAGAAAGTGCTTTTGTTGATGGGCTCAACAGCAGTGCTCCTCTTTGAACACAGACCTGCCGTCCTTAGATCTCCAGTCTGCTGCTTTAACCACTGTCATGGTCTGCTGGGCAGGGTTGTCAGCTATAGGAATAAGTGTGTACACAGCAGACCTTTTTTCTCATCCAGTCTGGCGTAAAATGCTTTCTGTATTACACTCAAGAATTCTTGAGTCCCTGGGAATAGGGGAAATTGGCCTAGAGTCTGACAGCTGTGCCTCTTCACAGGATTTGAACCCTCAACCCTCAGGTCCATAGCACAACTGCAGGAGCCGCACTGACTTTACGCTCATCATACTACTGTCATGTTGAGGTTGACCTGTGATGTGCAGTGTTGCCTGTGCTTCATACGTACAGTATGAAGTTTTACCACACAGTGTTCTAGTATAATATGTTACAGAGCAGTATGTCGTACTGCATGTATGTTGTACAGTATGTTGTAGTGGGACATACAACCAGAGGTGGAAAACCCCGGCTTCAGAAAGTAAAAGTCCTGCCACGTATTTGTTCCACCCATGCACTACACCAGCTGAATTTAATTAGCACGACTCTTCAGCCAGGTAGAGGAGCTAATTAGTGAAATCACCTTGTTTAGTGAATGGCCAGAACAAATACATGGTAGGACTTTTACTTTCTGAAGCCGGGGTTTTCCATCTCTGTATACAACAATACAGCAGTATTGCACACTGTAATGTAATGTACTACAGTATAATGCAGAATACCGCAGTAGTACTGCAGTGTTTTGTAGTGTGACATACAACAATACAGCACAGTATAGTAATGTAATATTCTATAATATAACATTAGCACAGCATGGTATAACACTGTAGCACAGCACAGCATAATAGAGTAGAATATACTACAGTAAAATACAAAGTAGAGATTAATCACTTCCGTTGGCTGGGCAAGTCAGCGGGTCAGTGCTGACTCCAGAGAAGATGAGCGCTTACTCTAGCCAGACGCTTAACGTGGTCTTAATCCCAGCGCCACATTCATCATCCCAACCATAAGCGCTTGTACGTCTTTAGACATGTGCGCAAATCCCATTCCCTGGGAGAGGAAAGGAACGTGACCGAGGGAGAAGCATTTCAGCTTAGAGTGGTCCTCTTTACCATTACTTCCAGAGAGAGTGAGTGTGAGTGAGTGGGTGCATATGTGTGTATGAGTGTGTGGCTGGGCTTTCTCTCCCTCTCTCTCTCTCTCTCTCTCTCTCTCTCCCTCTCTCTCTCTCTCCCTCTCTCTCTCACACACACACACACACACACACACACACACACACACATATACATACACACGTCCACTTTATACTTGGCCTGCTCATGTATTATATTCAGGGGTCCAGGCCTCTTGCAGTAAGTCAGGAGAGGTTTCAATCAGAGACGGGGGGGAGAGAGGTCCCCCCCTGCCCTGTTCTCCCTCTTATTGCTCACTTGTTCCATAAGCCCCATCCTAAGTGTTGAGCTGGCCTTTTAGAATGCCTCCCTCCAGCGATGGCTCCCTGTGTGGTTTACCCCCGTGTGCTTTGCTGTGCTCTAACCGGGTTTGTCTGTAAAGAGCTTATGGCCAGTGGGCGTTCAGAGAGCAAAGCAGATTAAAGGCCGGTAATGAGCCATTTTTCACACAGGGAGGCTGGGAGGGGAGGCAGTGGGGGCGGGGCTGGGTGTGTGCGCGGGCGCGCGGTGGGAAGGCAGGAATCGGCCCCCGGGCGAGGCGGAGGCCCGGAGGCGAACGGGGCGCACGGGGTGCACGCGGTCTCTCTCTCGCCTGCTGGTCTGCCCGTGCCTCCCAGCTTCCACTTGGCTTTTACTGCCTAATCAGAAGGAGCGCCAGGGCACAGCTCCGCCTCTGGCTCTCCAGCGGCCATTGCCAGGCTGCTGAGGTCACCACAGAGAGCAGGAAGAGCACACATCTCAGGGTTAAATGCACTTCTCAAAGGAGCTGTGCTGCTATATGTGCTCGCTAAAGCTCGCAATGCAGCTGTGCTTCTTTTTCCCAAGAAAAACCATGCATAACCACCAAAGTAGCATCACGGCACACATCCATAAATATATGTATGTGTGTGTGCATGTGTATATTTAATATGCATGCATGGTACCGTTGGTTGGGCTGTTGCAGTATTTGCAGCCTTCTCATTGGTCTGACAGCCCTGGTTGTGGCTTTTGTGGCTCTCCCAGCTGAAAGGCCTCCTCATGCAAGGGGATTATATTGCGTATCCATGGACGCCCGGTCCCGGCCGCAGTCTAAACACCTCCGCCCGCCTCATTATAAAACATCTGAATATGCTAAGAGGTTTTGTGCGGGAAAGGGCGGCGGGCGGGTGGAGGGTGGGGGGGGGGGTTGGGTTGGAGAGAAACATGTTGTTGACTGTCAGTGGTTTATTTCCCAGAAAAGGTGAGGGGCGGCGGGGACAATTGTGTAACGCCGAGCGCGAGCGAAAGGGGTCCGTAATTAACGTCAGTCACACAATGTTCCCTGCGCCGGCGCTCGGAGGAGAGGGGAGCTAATCTTTGATGCATTAGCGGTTATAAACGGGTTGACTCACGCACAGGGGGGTGTGTGGCGTTGGGTTGGTTTGGGGGGGTGGGGGGGGGGGTTGTCGGACCGAGCAGTGTACGAGCTTGTTATGGCTTCTCAGAGATGGCCGAGTGGACATTAAGCGGGGGACGGGGGGACGGGGGGCGGACAGGGGCGGCCTTTAACTCGAGAGCACTCAGAGGGCAGGGACAAATATCGCCCCCGGCCGTGTGTCAGTGCCCCCTCTAAGATGCTCCGAGACGCTTTGGCAGGGAACATCAGTGCAGTTCAGGGACTGATTGGCTGCAGGAAATTGGCTGTTCAATTACCATTGAGGCCATTAGCCATTGTAGCCGGTAGCCATTACCTGTTGTGATGTCACAAAGGGCAGCTGTTCCGATGCCTCCCTCCGTCCAAGGACTGCAAGCGGTAAAGCTTCTGTGGTCCGTGACATGGGTTACATTTTTATTTCTGATCACTGCCCCCCGAGTAATCCTGGCAATCATGGTTAATCACTGATACCCTACACTGGTCTTCAATTTTGCATACATGGAAACTTTTAACACATTTCAAAAGAAAATTGTCAGTAGTTCACATTTCACTTGTCATTTCATACACTTATCCATCACTGATACCTTGCATTGGTGTCCACTTCTACATACACAGCTATTTTAAACACATTTTAAAAGGCCGTTGGGTCTGTTCTCAGAAAAATCATCAATAGTTCACCTTAGCTGTCATTTCATGCATTTATCCTGAAGGGTTTCTCCATGGACACACCAGACACATGTCCATTGAACGTCCAGTGCGAGGCGGATTGGGAATCCTCAGCACTCCCACCTTTTGGGGTTTAATTTTCCTATAGATCCTCCCCAGGTGATCTTTAAATGGTGTTGTGAAAGTGTGCTTGAGGAGTGTATTTCAGAGGGAGGCTGGGCACTGAATAGGCGTCCTGAGCGTGTGTGTTTGTGTCCTGTCACCGCTGGTGCCACTCCGGCCTCGGGAGCCGCCAGGCGGGAATATAATCACCCCTCGGGTTTAAAAACGGCACCTCCGCTCTGACATGCTTTACGACGCTCCCACACCGGGCCCGGATTTTATTACCCCACCTCAACCCCCACACACACACACCTCTCTCACATACACACACACACATGCACACACGCTCAACCTCTCACATACACACACTCAACCTCTCTCGCACGCTCTCTCAGATACACAAATGCACATACACACACACTCTCGCACACATATATACTCATGCACACTTATATATACACTCTCACACACATGCTTTTCCACACACACACACACACACACACACATACACACACACACACACACACACTCAACCTCTCTCGCATACACACACACATTCAACCTCTCTCACACACACACACACACACACGCACACAGGTTCTCCCCCTGGACCTGCTGCTGCTGTCGCCCTCTCCGGCACAGCGCCATGACACAGTCACCCTCCCTGCCTGTCGCAGCTGAGAGAAAGGCCTTCTTTAATCAGGGCTGAGAGCAGAGAGCTGGAGCTGCGAGGGCCTGGACGCTCGGGCCGTCATGGCTGCGCGGCGCCGAGGAGCTGCCTCCCTCCCCTCAGCGCTGAGGCCGCGAGAAGAAAGGTCCCGTTCTGCCCTCCGGCCGCCGCCCCTGCCCAGGCTCATAAATAAATATTTGAGGTGCCATGTATGGCAGTGCTGGCCGGCGGCTGCGGGGGCCCCCCCGAGCCCCCCCCCAAGCCCTCCCGAGCCCCTGAACACAGATCCACAGAAGCGCCCTCCTGTGAACTGAGGCACTAAGGTTACAGGCAGTAATGTAAGATGGGAGGAGGTGGGCCTTGCGGTGGGGGGCGGCAGTCAGGGTGGCGTAAGGGGTGCCGCTCGCTCTATTAATAATTGACTAATTTATCAGGAGATTTTGAGCCCGCGAGGGACGTGCGACAGGACGCTGACAGACGAGGGGCGGGGTAGCGGGCGGGGCGGGGACAGACAGGCGGACCGGGGTTTCTGGCCGACCGCGCCAAGCGCCGCGGCATTTCCAAATATTTTGGTCTGCTCTCGGTCGCACTTTTTGAGGTATTGTAGAAGTGCGATTATCTCCCTGCTGGCAGAGGCCCACGCCAGCCAGCCCCTGCCAGAGTCCCCGAAGTCAAAGTTGCAAAAGAGCGGTTGCAAGAGAGGGAAAGCAAAGGGATGAGGTCAGTTCTGAGGATAGGACTTTTTAACTTTTTTGGTGGTTCTTAATACCGCACAGAGCTGCGGTACTCATCCCATGCTTTAGCCCCCACAGGGAACCCCATCATGAGGTGAAAGGGGGAGAGGTATGAACAGAGAGGCAGACAGTAAATCAGAGAGAGAGAGTGTTCTGGACGTTTCCGTGAGCGCTTTGGTGGAAAGTGGCAGAACTGGTGGAGTGACAGAGGGAGGGAGAACGCTGAGTCAGCCGGGGGCAGCGTGGGGGAGGGGGAGGGTTGGGCTGCTACAGGGCCTGGCCCGCTGCTGCAAGCCCCTGTGTTTGATTTTGCCTTCCCCCCCACACACACACCCTTTCCTCCCCTTGGCTTGGCTGCCTCATTCTGCAACGAGGGACAGGATGTCCCAAACAAGGATCCCGGGCCACCAGAGCGCCTGCTCACGCATGCACATTCACATGCACTGGCGCACACACACACACACACACACACACACACACACACACACACACACACACACACACACACACACACAAACACAACACCACACAGACACACATGCTCACACACTCTCTCACACACGCGCCACACTCTCATATCCCTCCTCCCCAACCTGAATCGCAAACCTGAAGTTCAAGCTTCACTCCCCTCCCCCCATGCTGTGTCTCTTCACCCGTCTTGCCCAATCCCCCAGCTTTCTCTGCAGAGGGCAGACACGTTACGAAAGGCCCTTGGGCCTCACACGCGTGTATGTGTCCGTGCTGCTTCTGTGTGTGTGTGTGTGTGTGTGTGTGTGTGTGTGTGTGTGTGTGTGTGTGTGTGCGTGTGTGTGTGTGTGTGTGTGTGTGTGTGTGTGTGCGTGTGTGTGTGTGCGCGTGCGTGTGTGTGCGTGTGCGTGTGCGTGTGTGTGCGTGTATGTCTGCATGGGCTGTTGGTGTGTTGGCATCGTGGTGTGATTGGAGGTGGGAGTGTGTTTGTCGAGCAGGTCTGTTTGTAGACTGTGCACGACCTCACATGTAAACCCCCCAGAAGATACACGCATGTGCTCGCTATAGACATGTGCACACATCACACGTACATACTGCATGCACTCGCACTCACACGCCCCTTACGCGCGCACACACACACACACACCTACCTATGCAAACAGAGCGTTGCATAACTTTCACAGACAGCAGAGCTGGCAAGGGGTTGAAGGGGTGGATGGCTGGCAGACAGCGCAGCAATACTGATGCACTCTGTCTCAGAGAGAGGTGCAGACACACACACACACACTCACAGGTTCCCACAGACAGATAAACACACACTCATAGGCAGATACAGACATGCACACACCCACACACTCACAGACAGACGCAGACACGCACACACACAGTCGCAGACAGACGCAGACACACACACAGTCGCAAACACACACTCACAGACAGACGCAGACACGTACACACACTCACAAACAGATGCAAACACACAGTCACAGACAGACAGACATGCGCGCCATTACAGAAAAGCTCTCAATGTCCAAAGAAGGCCACGCAGACAGTGCCATAAAACACGACAGCTTTAATGTGATCTTAAATGGCTTTGCCCCGCTCGAGCGCCTTCCTCTATTTGCCATTTCAGACATGCTGAGGCAGACCGATACGGGGGGCTGTCTGGCACATGGGAGATGGCAGGCTGTCGAGCTGAGGGGGGGAGCGGACAGTCCGTCCTTTGCGTGAAGAGACGGAGTGAGCCGGTCACGCACGGCTGTCCACGCCACCGTTGCATTGATCTGTAAGGAAATGAGCAGGATTGATCAGCGCGGGCGGGGGGAGAGGGTGAAAGAGAGGCACCCGGCAACAGGTGTGGGCTTCTCTCTCCCCTGCTCCGCTGTGGAAGCGGCAGCAGCAGCAGGGGAACACAGTCAGAGGCTTTAATGCATGGACATTAGCGGGGCGTGTGTGTGGTTACATCCATTAGTGTCTGTTAGTCTCGCATACAGTCACTCCCTCCCTCTCTCTGTCTATCTCTCCATCTCTCTCTCTATCTCTCTTGCTTTTTTATCTCTCTCTGCATCCTTTCTGCGTGTGTCTGTATGTGTGTCTGTGTTTCTGTGGGTGTTTGTTATTGTGTTTCCATGTGTTTTAGTTTCTGTGTGTTTGCGTGCCTCTGTGTGTGGTCGCATCTTTTAATGCCTGTCAGTGTCCCATGTAGTGTCCGTCTCTGCATCCTGTGTCTGTGTGTGTTAAATGTGTGTTTCCGTGTGTGTGTGTCTCAGTGTGTTTGTCGAGATGCATGTGGTACTCTGGGGATGGATGAAGCTCTCTGTACAGCCTGTACCGGGTTAGGGGGATGGGGGGTGGCGGTGGGGGGTGGGGGGTCTAAATATAGCGTGGTGCAGAGAGGACGGGGAGGAGACGGTGTGGAAGCGCATTTTAAGCCAGTCAGAGGGAGAGTACACGCGGAACGGAAGAGGCAGGGAGGGCGAATCGGCACCTTCCCTTTCCATCGCTCCCTCTTTCACACGTTTATTCATCCCGTTCGGGTCGTTCACACGCGCCTCTCACATGAAGAGGCTCCCCAGTCGGACCGCAAAGCTGCTGCCCGGGAGACATTTCACTGGCTACGGCGTGGAGCTTCCTCCAGTGCGAGACCGCGAGGCCCCGTGAGCCCAGACCCTTTCCTCCCTGTAGCCTAAATACGTCTAGCGATGAGCTACTTGGTTTATCGTCTGTACTGTAGGTACCATAACAACACTGTGTTTGTGTGCGAATTTGGGGACGTGACGCGTTACTGCAGTAATAATTTTTTTTTCCTCCCCCTTCCTCCCCCCTGATTCTTTGAAAGAGGCCACTGTTTGCAAAAACCAAAATGCATGTTTAAAAAAAAAAGCGCTCTTATGAATGGTACGTTGGTGGAGAAAGCAATGGCCACATCTCCACCCTTGCGTTAAATGCCAGAGCGGCTGGCTTACTCTCCCAGCAGGACATGCCCTCGCATGCCCCCCCGCTCTCCTTTTCTTCCTCTCCCTCTCTTTCCCCCCTTCCCTCTCTCACACTCTCCTCTCCCTCCCTCACTTTCTCTTTCCTTCCTTCTCTCTCCCTCTCGCTCTCTTACTCCCTTCCTCACTCTCTTCCCTCTCCCTCCCTCCCTCCCTCCCTCTCCCCTTCTTTCACTCCCTTCCTCCACCCCCCCCCTCCCTGCAGTCTCGCAGCGTGGCCTCATGGCTCTATCTCATACGCTGTTTGTTTTGGGCTTTGCTTTGTATGCACATCTGGTACACTTTGTACCCTTATTACCTTGGAGAGGTGCTCTGATGAGGAAATGATACTGTACAGTAGACTTTAATAACAAATAATAATCACACTGATAACAGGCGAAAGCAGGTCTGTTCAGTCACCGCACAGCTCCCCATGTTTGCGTACCGTCTCCTCGCAGCCAGAGACGTGACAGAACCCTCACGAAACCTCTCCTTTTCCAGGTTCTCGCAGCCTGTCATCATTAATTTCCAGATTTCCCTAACCGCTCTTCTCTTGTCTTTGCAGAATGTTGACGCCTCTCACCCCTGACCCCTTCCTTGGAATTATGGGAAATGGAATTTCTGAGGAGCACCAATCCCGACGTCCTCATCCGGCCATGAGCAGAAACGGAAGGGGTTGGGTGTGAATCTCGAACGCTTTCAGAGCCTGAGGAGTTGGACAGCCCCCTGAAGCACTTTGAGAGAACCAATTAACGGTTTATTTTTGCTTTGTCAATTGGTTGCCACAACCAATGGGAGTATGTGCCAAAAGACTCTTGGCCCATTCAGATCCCACAGCAGGGGAACCCAACAGCCAATCAGAATAGGGTATAGAGACTCTGACTGCCAACCAAGAGCCAATAACTTTTTTTCTTTTTATCATAACCAGGAACTAAAACAAAACAAAAAGTAAGAATAAGTTAAAAAAAACAGGATTTCATCTAATGATAGATAAAGCAAAATATATAGTATAATTATGTTAACTAAATATAAATATATATAAAACTTTTAAAAAGTGCCTCATTTTTGATTGTAGCCATTTTACAAAGAAAAAATGCTGATATGACAACTGGTATGACAGAAAAGTATATTATTTGTCTTTTTTGCCCATTTTTTAGTAAAACTATGGCGAAGACGTTAAAAACGACAAAAATCAGAAGAGGTAATATAAATGACGATAATCAGATGGCCTTACTGTGTTTGTGAGAAGCATTTAAAGAGTAGCCTCTTTCCACGTAATGCTGTGCCTGCCGCTTTAATCAGACTGACAGCTGTCCGTCACTCTGTGCCCCGCGCCGTTCAAACTCCCTCTGTTAGTCCCCATGCAGTGACCAACAAACCCACACACGTACAGAGCCAAACCCAAGCACACATGCGCAGACACACACGTAAATGCGTAGATATGTTATGCATGTATATGTATGCATACACACACAAGCATACGCATACACACTGACTTCCACACTCAGTAGTCTTAGTATTTTCCCGACACATACAAAGACAGTTTTACTTTTGTGAGAACACACGCACACACATGCACACACACGCACACACATGCACGCACACACATGCACACATGCACACACGCGCACACACATGCACACACACGCACATACATACACCCACACTCATGCAGTCTGATCCCCGCTAACGCGCATTGGTTGGAGCCGCCAGGGTGTGACGACCGCAGCCCCAGTGAATCACCCGCAGACAGGAGTGTGTCTACAGTTGGCCACGGCCAAGGTGCTCCGGCAGATCGCAGCCCAGCTAGCTTGGGCCGCGGCGGGCGCCGGAAAAAGCCCTGACAGGCCGGGATCGGCGCCATCGATCTCGTTAAAAGATTAGCGCCGGGCACGTTTCCCCCTAATCCCCCAGTGTGCACGAGGGCTGGCGTTGGGTGGTCACAGGCGACCAGCGGGAAAAAAAACACGGACACCCTCGACGCTCTCCCTCCGTCTCGGACCCTCAGATTGGAGTGAGCTTTGACCTCCATCCACGACACCCAGCTGCCAGCTCTCACCCGGTCTTTTCTTTGGCACAGGGTAGTACGGGGACAGTAGCAGCATCAGACCCCTCTCCTCCTCTCCCCTCTGTCCCACCCCCTTCCCTCTCCCTGTAGCAAAACCTCGCTCTCCATGCTCCAGCTATGCATCAGCAAAATAAACACTCAAGTGCCTGTCCGTCTGTACCCATAGTTCCCGTGTAGTGCTGTCTGCAGAGTTTTTCCCCTTAAGAGTTCCCACGCAGACTAGAGTTCTTACTGCTTGACTTTACACAGCCTTTTTGTCTCTCTTTAGCGGATGTACAATTCTGTAAGGGTAGTCCACCCTCCTCTCTGCTGCTGTTATGGTATAGACCCATTCCAGGGCTGGACTGTACCACTTTTGGTCGGTGAGGACAGGATGGGGGGTACACTTTTGCCCTTTTCAAAAGACCTTCTGCTGATGGCAATCAGTGCCAAAATACATGGGTCGCACCCGTGCAGACTCAGTCGCAACTTCTGTTAGCTCACGCCATGGGTGTGAATTTTTTTTTGTCCTTAATGAACTTGTTCGCTGTGATGCTGGAAATGGCTTTTCCTTCTTTTACTCATAAAACAGGTTTACTTGCGGTTGGGACACTTTCACAACAAATGAGGAGACCGCGTTGCCCCATGATCTGCCCTTTGGACTCTTTGAGATGGGACAGGTGCATTTCGGAACTCTGGTGGTTTAAGCCAGACTCACCCAGGTCAGCCTGTCAGTTGAGAATTGATCAGTGCTGATAACTTTGGATCTGAGCTGTGATAGGATGTGGTAGACCCAACATTGCAGATTTGGACAATGTGTGTATATCAGCTTTTCGGTCCTGTCTGTATGTATTTATACGTCTACCAGCCTATTTAGCCACAGACTTGGTCCAGTGCTGAATGATTGCAGGGATCCATAATTCATGTGGGAGAGATGTGACAAGATGTAGGTACTGCGTCTGCTTATAATGGACAGGTGGCCGGAATTTTACTGAACACTTGCGGTTCCTGGTACAACTTGTGATGTAAGGGTGACACCACAGTCAAAAAGACGTGAGGTGAGGGTGTGTGGGTGGACTGTTTTCAAGCCGTCCCAGCCCCTGGACCCCCAGCTCTGCATCCCGATAAGAAGGAAGCAGTTATGAGCTTAGTGCAGGGTCTGTGCATACCTCCTATCTCAAAGAAGCTGAACTGGCACTTTTGGGAGGGTCTCCTTCACAATCACTGTAGAAACCACCATTTCAATGCAGAAGGAGAGCAGTGTAATGATAATGTAGGTATTAACTATGATGATGATGATGATGTATAATGGGAATGGGTATATAGGCTCTCAGTCACTGTATTTTTCATAATTGTGTTATGGAGTAGAATTTATTGTGGGGGATTGCTGCATTGTTTTTTTTTTTCGTTTTTCTCTTTTTCTGCTTATGGGGATTATTGAAAATGGAAAGTTTATGATTATTGCCTGTGATGCAGACAATGTCACTTTTGTTGCTTGAAAAAAAAAAACAGTGAAACAAACAGAAAAAAAGACAATTAAACAACAGACGGTGTTGTGTGCTTCTTAACCGGCTGTATTACTGAGCGTGAGGGGCTGAGGTGGCTGGAAGGGGTAACGCCGACAGGCGGACCAATAGCAGGCTTTCACTGAATACGGAGAGGGCAGCGCCGATGCACACACACACCTCCGACACACGCGCGCTCGCCCCCCCGCACACACGCTCCCGTCCAGGCCCGCCCGCCAGCCACCGGCGCTGACACCGACACGGGGCGACACGGAACGCGAGGCCGGCCCGGTCGGCAGTCTGGTGTAGGCCACTGCAGCAGTGCCACACCTGCTGCGCCCCGTTTTGCATTTTAGAGACACCTGTTAAAAACAGCATTAACCGCTGACCTGGAAGCCGCTACCCACACCACCCACGCCGGCGTGTGAGAACAGTAATTGTATCATCTCGCAGACAGACTGAGCGCGCTCAGTGCACCGCCGGTGGCCGCAGATGGCCAGGTAACCTGATCCAGGAGTAGGCCGAGTCCTCGTTCACATGAATGGGAACGAGGGACGCGCGGTGACACCTGCTCGTGAATGGGAACGAGACGCGCAGTAATATTTGCACCTGAATGAGAATAAGAAACACACTAACATACATGCCTGAATGGGTATGAGACATGTTACCACCTGTATCTGAATTTGAATATGACACACACACTAATATACATGCCTGAATGGGTATGGGACATGCTAACACCTGTACCTGGATGAGAATAAGACACACACACTAATATACATGCCTGAATGGGTATGGGACATGCTAACACCTGTACCTGAATGAGAATAAGACACACACGCTAATATACATGCCTGAATGGGTATGGGACATGCTAACACCTGTACCTGAACATGAATACGAAACGCACTAAATCTGTACCTGAGTGGGTAATAAGACACACTAAACTGTGCTTTAATAAGAATGAGATACACAGTAACACCTGCACTTGAATGAGACAAAAAGAAACACACACTGATATCTTTACCTGAATGGAAATGAGAGACACACACTAACCCATCTCTGAATGATACACACACACACACACACACACACACACACACACACACACACACACACACACACACACACACTAACACTACTGTAACCCACAGAGGAACAGATTCTGTTATAGCCCTCAGGGGGTAGGAGGGTCCACTTCCCTCACATGCTCTTTGGGACTGGCGATCTCGCCTGCCTCTTTATATGTCTCTTAAATAACTGAGTGAGATGTGAGCAGGCAGACGGGAGGAGGGAGGGGGCTGAGCGATGACTTTGTTAACAAAAAGAGGTGTAACTTTGAAAAAGGTAGAGGGAAATGAATTTGACTTTTGCCCTGGAGGGGCACAGCAGTTTTGTGCAAGCAGGAAGGTGGCGGTAGGATTTGTGTGTCGGTAGGCCTCCCGGGACGAGCGCGTTGACCTCACAGGGGAGAGCGTGAGAGCATTACGCTGCGGCTGGCCCAAAAAGTCTCCCCAAAAAAAAGAGCGCAGGGGCTTTTCAGAGTTGTTGTGTTGCCCGCTGTGGTCTCTCCCCAGGGCCAATGGGGGCGAGAATGGACGGCTTCCACCCGGAAAGGCAGCCGGGGCCCCCCGACGCCACCGACGCCGTCACCATGGAGATGTGGGAGACAATGCCTCCAAAGAGCCCGCGGTCTTGAAAGCGGGAGCGGAGACTGCTTTTTGGGAGGGGGCCAAGGGAAAGGCCACGGAGAGCAGACGGTGATGTCACAAACCTGGAGCGTCCACTGAGAATCCTCTCGCCAGCAAAGGTGGGAGAGGACAAGTGTGTGTGCGCATGTGTGTGTGTTTGGGGGGGGAGTGTGTGAGAGTTAGGCGAGGAGTCCAATATCAACTGAACTCCCCTGTATCAGGCACAGACACCTACTATTAAGTAGTGCATTCAATAAGTCTCTGTCCCCATCCCCACATTCCAGTGCATTGGGCCAGAGCAAACAATGTGCAGGAAGGAGGCCAGACTCAGACAGAGGAGCAAACCCAAAAAACGGGGGTTTATAGATATCCCCTGTCCCGAGACTGTGAAAGGGTGAAGATATATTACTAAAAAAATAAAAGATAGACTTGATTGGAAATTACACTACTGAACTTATTGAATAAATAAGTAAAGTATACAGATACACTCTTAACACGCAAACCTGGGCAGAGATTGTGTGAGCATCTGCCCTTGCATTTTTTTTCTTTTCTCTGCTGTATGTCCAGACCCAGCGCAAAAATACTGCATAAAAACATTGGCAGGTCACACTTCAGTGTTCTGGCAATTATACAGGAAGTCTTCCATCTTTATTGCTTCCTTTTTGGCACAAGCTGGCAGGAAGCCCATTCAGAGTGACACGGAAATAACTCCCCTCCTGATCTGAACACACATGTTCGCGCACTGACTGTGGCACAGATCTATTCTCATGGCCCTAACCCAACGGCATATGAATATCTGAGGGATTCCTTTTTGGCCTGTTTGCAAAAATGCCCTGTCGCCTTTGCTCTGCTGTTATCTCCTCTTCAAAGTATTCCTGCAATTCAAATGTTCCCCAGCATGTCCCTTTCTCCCTCTGCAGTCTCAACAACCTGTCATTCCCTGTGCTGTTTCCTGTTTTCCTTTACCGTATTTACATCCCTCTTTCTGTCTTGCATTAGCGTAGCGTGTCCTGGTGTCACCTGTGCAACTGAGCGTAATAAGCGACGAAGAAAAGTACAAATCCAAAGTACAAAAAAATAAGCGTCAAAAAGTGGTAAATGGGATAGAATGATATTCAGGTGGTGGGAGGGGCCTTGGCTCCAGGGATTAGCAAATGGATCCCCTACACACTCAAGTTGATATTTTGTGTGTCGCTTTCGTCCTGCAGTACCCCTTCCTCTATTTCTCTCAACCCCCCCTTCCTGCCCTCCCTCTTTTTCAACTGAGAGAAACAAAAAGGCTTTCTCTTTCTTTCTCTCTCTCTCCCTCTATCTGACTCTCAGCGACATGTTAAAATCTTGTGGCTTCGCCTGGGAGACATGGGTGAAATTTGCCCGTGTTTATTTGTGCGTTTGTGTATCTCTGTTGCTCTGTGCGCTGAGCGCCTGGGATCTGAGATTGAGTCAGAAAACAGAAAATTACACAGAAACAGAGAGGTGGGGCGGGGGGGGCTGTTGGCGACGGGGAGCGCAGAAGGAGGGGCCAGCTGACTTAGGGGCCTCTGTACTTTATTTTCCTTGAGAGCTCCTTTAAAAACCACAGACACATGGTTCACCCCCCCCACACACACACACACACACACACACACACACATGGAGAAGGAGGGAGGCTGGCAACGTGCGAAAAAACCGTGACAGCACAAAAGCTAACTCCCAATAAACATTGGTAAAAGAGGGCTATTAATAAGTCTGTAAAGAATAGACGACAGAGGAGACGCTTCAGAGAGACACGCAAAAATAGTCTGGCATTACGAAGAGAACTTCTTGAAAGACTGGACTGTTCCATTTTCAGTTAGTGTCGGGGGTGGTCCTGAGTACAGTTGCAGCAGGCCGTTTTTTTTTTTTTTTACATATGACTGACACGTTATTGGGCCTTTCCGTCCGTTTGGTCTCCCGCAACTCTGGTGCCACAGTTGAGGACAAGTGGACGACTGGTGGGGCCCCAGAGATGGGAAGAGGTCAGGGGTTGACTCGTATGAATGAGCTTGTCGCTGTGATCAGAATGGAGCGGGGGCCCCGGACGCGGGCTTAAATCCTGCTTGAAGACGTGCGCAAACTGTCTGAGACGCTGGGACTCGGGCCACTGTATGTGCAACAGTGCAAAGTTCCTTCTTCGTTTACAACGTCTACTTTAATCGAGTCGTTTTATGGTTACGTAGAAACGTCACATTTGTGTATCTTTATCTATTTCACGAGATTCTTCACAGCTTTGTTGTTGTTGACTGATGTGTCAATTTTACATGCATCAATCATACAAGTTACTAAGAAAATCTTATAAAAAGTGTTGATTTTGATTGCAGTTCTGTTGTAAGTTTTACAGTTTTTACTGAGTTTATTCGTTAAATCGTTTTACCTTGCTTTTGTTCTTACTGGGATCTCTTTTTCCACACATTACTGCAGTCACCTAACATGACGCCTCGTGGAGCGCAGTTTTGCATGGATTCTGGGCGCCACCTAATGTTTATATTGAAGAATAACATCTACTTAACATCTACTGTAACAACGGTATACAACTCCTGTTTCCAAGACGGACTGTGCAGTAAATAATACATTGTTTAGAAATTATTTATAATAAATTTCAATAAATATGTACGGGATTTATTTAGTAGTAGCTGTTAGATGTCTGTATTTACAATGTGGATTCCCTAGGAAGAGACCCCCACTGGCCACTCCCCTCGGGTAGGGTTAACAAACAATTACAGCTCATGAGGAAGTTTGGGGTGTTTACGCTACATTACATTAATTTAGCAGACGCTCTTACCCAGAGCGATTTACAAAGCTGTGGTAAATGTGTCATGGCAGTGGTTTCTGACTTCATGCTGTCTGGGCATTGGAGTATGGGCTATTTTCTAAAGTTTTCTTAAAGTTATTTACTCAGCCCACATTAACAGTGAAGTGATAATTAGGGTGTTAATGCGTCGGTGCTCTGGGAAGCTTGCGTCCCTGCGCCGCTCTCGGCAATTCCTCTCCTTCTGGACGAGTTCACGTGCCTTTCAATTTCTCACTGATTTCACCGAAAATGCAGACAACCGCGGCTTATGTTCGATAAACGTTTGGACTGAACTTTGACTAAAACATAAATGTTTTACTCTTTCTCAACACAAGCATAATTCTATTCTCCAGTTCTGGGGACCGCTGAACTCGTTCGAACTGTGTGATGGTTAAAAAAACGCTTACATTTAATTGGTAGTTTAAGTTAAGGACAAATGTTGATTGACGCTGGGGACTCTGTCTCCAAATAATGACTTTAGTTAAACCTTCAAGAGGTACAGCCAAAAGCACCCTCATGAACCGTTCCTTAAGATGTCTTTTAAGAACTGAAGTTGCCCATCCCTGAGCTAACCCAATTATTATGTGGTTCTTGATGGTCTCCAAAGCAGTCATCAGCAAATGTATGATTAATAAGATATGTAATTTCAACCATTTATCAAGAATTCCATTTGAGCCGCTACCAAATATTTTGCTGAATACGTGTGCGGCTCAACGGTACCTACCCAAAAGCGCTGGTTTTGAAGACATTCTTTGAGAGCTCCTCGTAACAATTGAAACGGGTTGCTACACAAGATGGCAACTTTGAAAGTGGGCTCAGGGTGATTTTCCTTGCCGGCATCACGTTATTTTTGGTTGCCTTTGCTAGGTCACAGCTCAGAGGAGAAATCGGCAATAAATAAACAGCTGGCAGAGGAAGGCTGGCAGTTTTTCTTGACCTTCCTTCTAAAATAAAACTATCCCAAAATTACCAGGCCCTGTTATTTTAAGGGATAAAATACATTGAATTTCAGCTGTTATAAGAATTTGACTTGAATCTTCGGCGTTATATCCTCTTCAGACAGCTAGATGCTCTGCCCACGGTAACTTCCAACAAGATCAACTGTGCAACTGTTAACATCTACAGAAAAAACTGGCAGACTAAATCACCACCAAAAGAAGAAAAACTAATAAGATATAATTGCGATAATTGCGTCTCTGTCAGATTCAGGTCAGCAACTCGTTTGCGATGCTTCGGATTTATATATTCCAGTAAATTTCCATTCATATATTCCGTTCTCTTCCGTTTGTCACGTTACCTCTTCCCACTGATTAATGCTATGCACGTCCCTCTGATTCCAGACAAATTAAATTAGTTAAAGTAAACCAGACAAAAGAGCTCCCTTCTCAGAAACGTGCAATAAACTGCTGAGTTTGTCTTCCCGGCAGAGACGGAGGCTGAGGGAGGCGGGGGGGGGTTGCGCATTATCTTTAGAAAATGTAAAATGTATTATTACACAGAGGTGAACCAAGTTCATTCTACGGCATTACGGGCCAGCAAGCTCCGGTCACTAGAATCCGCGCGCTCTGAAGGAGAATGGAAAACGTGCGCCGACACACTGGAGAGTGGTTTCTGGCGGTGGCACGCGACCGAGTTGGGGGGTTATTACCTTCACATACATGCAGCACTTTAATACTATTCGAAACCGCTCCAGGTCAGGCCGACACTATCAGCGACGCCACTCAAAGAAAATAATGTACACTGGGTCACTACCGCAGGGACAGACGGGTGCCCTCTGTAGTATATGTGCAGAGCAGCGGCTGCATTCTTGCCATGTTATGCATTTGGAATTGCCCTGGCGCTTTTACATTCCTGCGGTCGAGCTTTTGATTTCTTCGAGTTTCATGCGACCTAACCTGGCAAATGCATACAGAAACAAGCAACCACTAGTCTTTCGAATGGAACATCTGGTAAATTTGAACAACGGTCAAGAGCACTTCTAGAGAGATAATGTTGGAGACGTGGGAAAAGCTGATCGAGCAAAATAAATGAAATTTACGCGTGGACCTTGTTTAGCAAGATAAATTATGCACATCTAGTAAAACAGTAATATTTACTGTAATAAGCATGGTCGGGGAAGGACAGGGAGTAATGGTTTTAACAAGCAGTTTGCGTGCATGTGTAGTCCGTGTCTGAAAGGAGTGTCAAATCTGACATTAACGAGGGAATGCTTTGAAAAGTTATTGACTTGTGTGAGTAAAAGCATTTGGTGGCCATTTTGGTTGAGGCCTTGGACCTTTAAGGTGAAAACACACACACACACACACACAAACACACACACACACACACACACACACACACACACACACATATGCACAGAATGTGACTAATGAGTGTGTCTAGTCTGTGAGAAGTCAATCAATGCAAACAGCAAGATAAGAACTAAAGCCAATACACCAGGCTTTGAATCATTCTGGCCCCATTCTGTTTTAAGAATAATAATAAAAAAACTAAAGAAAACCGGAACTCCCGCCCACCTACAGGGTCTTACTTCCAGCATTTCTGACACCATGATGTCCCTTAAAAATGCAACCCTCAGTAGTACACGAACAGATTGGGGAGAAAATTGATATCCGGTGAAGCATGGGACCATGTGTTAGATAGAGTAAGTGGGATCACTTCCTGTGCACGACTTGGCTTAATACAGTTTAAAGTTCTCCACCCATAGGCGTCATTTACACTGGGGACGCTGGGGACATGTCCCCACCACTTTTTGTCGTGGCCCATTTCGTCCCCACCACTTTTTGAAAGCCTTAAGTTAGTTGAACCCATCATTGTCCCCAGCACTTTTCAAAACAAACTGATGCCCATGTCTCCACCATATCCCTTTCAGCAAGGCAATCTATCCCAATGTAGACAAAACACACTATAGATGTCACAGTGCCATAGTGAACTTGACTCCCACGTTCTGGACATGTCCTTGATTGACTGACTCCTGGCTGACTGTATTTAAGAGCCTTTTTGAAGCACTTGATGCAAATAACCAGCCTAGTGCTGAGATTGCTGCTTTGGGGTTCCAGGTGATCAAATCAGTGACAAACAGGCAAAACAATGCTATCCCCTTTGCATCCTTGTCCTCTTGGAGGAGAATATTATTGGATTGGAAGCCTGCTAACCCACTCAAAACATGACTTTGGCTGAATGATTTTATGTTCTTTGTAAAATTAGAAAAGATCAAATATTCCATCAGAAGTTCAACCAAAGTAAATTTGTGAATGTGTGTAAATTTGTGTTGTACCGTACCTCACTTGTAAGTCACTTTGGATAAAAGTGTCTGCCAAATGAAAAATGTAAATGTAAATTTTATACTATTTGGAACCCTATGATTTTTCATAATCTGAAAATCTAAAGACTTTTCATCCAGATTAAGTCATCTACCCTTTAATTTTCTTTCCCACTTCCCTCTGAGGACACAGAGGTGCCACTCAATGAAAAGGCCAATCCAACTATATAATGAATTAGGGATGAATGTTATATGACTGTCCATAATCATTTATCATATTCATATATCATATTATTTTCTTTCTTTGCTTTTTTCTCTCCAAATTGTGCAGACATGAGTCCTTTGCTTATGATATGCATTTGTTATTATTGTATTTCCATCTATTTAGATTTTTAAAAAATCTTTCTTTCATGTTTTATTTTCGGTCGACGGGGCAGCGTCAAGGTTATGAGAGCAATGAATATCCATCAGTGCTGTGACACTGGCAGAATGATATACTTAGAAAGCAATTGTGCAGTTTTGTGCAGACTGTCCAGAAAATCCGAGAGACCAGACAGTTCCAGATGTTTACATCTAATTAAGATAAAAACATTTAAAATATGGGTAATGTTTATATATATAACTGCAAAACGGTTTACGGAGCAGTTAATTTTGGATGTCAATATTTGCATTCTCTCAGAGCCCGTAAAGCACAGACTTCCTTCTGACTTCTGACAACTTCTGATGAACCCGAGTTCATATTAATTACATTTTAAAACACCATTACAATAGTAGGCCTACAGCACAGTAATTCGTATCTGTCAGCAAACAGGGCGTAGAGCATAGTAACAGTGTTATAACAATAACAGCAACGAAATATGGCAGGCATCCACCTTGAAACGATTTGCAATTTACGAAGCGATTTGAAACTTGAGTTTCTTTGTGGAAAACTTTGAATGTTTGAGCATTTACGGCTTTTGAGCTCTGGAAAATGAACAAACGAGGAAATATATCAGCCATACCATCAACGCAAACGTTTGCCCTCAGGTGAACCAAAGGTATTCGGAATCACATAATCACATTGACGCAGAATTTGGCTCAATGTGTTGGAAAACTTCTCGCTGGGTGCTTCGCCAGACGACTCGTTTAAAACGGAAAGACTGACACACCCGTGGGATTCCCTGTTGCTTAGAGATTGAGATAATGAGCATGCAAATACTTTCTACCAAAACATGGCTTGGCTGTCACTGAAGGTCGCCCCTGCTCACCTCCCTCGCTAGAGGGCTAATACACAATGTTTATATACACCTCCAAATAGAAACAAACGGTTTGGTTTTTTTAAAATCCCTTTTTCCCTTTTATATAATGTTTATTTTCATAATCAAATCACAAGACAATACCAGTAATACAAAACAGAAAAGAGCACGGAACAGAATACGAGGGGAAAAAGGAAAAAAGTATGCACACATATTCGTAAAGATGTAGATATATAGCTACACCATCTGCATACACATATGCACACATACATCTGAGCCTTGAATTGATAACAGTAACGTTAATATTCTTATTACAATTATAAATTTCATTAATACTACCATAACTCTGATCATTAAGAATCTTACTCCATAACTCTTCATAAATCTTCTCATCAGGAAGCATTTTCCACCCTATTCTCACCGGTCATATTCTCACATATTTCTTTGTATTCTTTCCGCTTCAAAAAAATCCTTTTTTCCCAAAGGCTGACGTCAACGTGCTGATGACAAATACGTAGGCTAAACCGCAGTAGTTTTCGCATTTGTTTCTGTGAAAGGGCACAATCACGAGTTTTCTGAATTATTTCTATCAGCAAAATATTGGGGATTCGATCGTAATGGAGATTACATTTTTCTTTAGTATGCACACAGTTTCATATTACTAACGGATGCAGTAATCTATGAAGAACGTAAGTCAAGACGAAATGAATTCACATGTTCTTCCCCGCCGTCAACCGTTTGATTAATGTCTGGCTACATGCGTGGAAATTATCATCAACCTCAAGGGGGTCGGTTTAAGAGGATGTGTTAAGAGTGGGCATGCAAAAGTATTTAGCCCGGTTCCCAAAGCTTTGCTGTCACATTCCGAGACGTCAGGTTGTATTTCTGAAGTGTTTGCGTTGGGAACACACAGGGGGAACGAGAGGTTAGTTAGAGCCCGAGTGTGATGTTGGCCTTATGGCACGCGGGGTTAGATCTCGACGGCTTTCGAAAGGGAGGGCGGGGATCGAACAGTAGCGGAGATGGTCAGTGTAACCCCCTGCACTCACACACTCCCCTGCAGAGACTGTAAAGCAGCATGGGTTCTGTAATTCCTCCTGCTCTAATTTTGACATTTATTTATAATTTCGTTTTGTATGCCTGTTACCTTTTTGTAGGTTTTCCTCACGACCCTCATGAAAGTTTCCTCCATAGAACGATTTGTGCGATCTTCTAAAGGTCGTGCTTCAATGTTAAACCACACATAATAACGCCATTCAGATAATGAAACAGATTGAGACCAGTGTTAGAGCCATGGAAGGGCTTAAAATCAGTTCAGTAGCTATACATTTCCATACAATGAAAGCATATAGGTTGCTGATGATGTGGGTATAGCAGTACTTAAGTTTGGACTCCAACGGGATTACACCTGTCCACAGTTGTTGACTCCATTTGAACATCATGAACTGGGAAAAGAAAGGGGGGAGATGGGGTGGAGGAGGGATACCATGAACAGCTGAGATGAAAAGGAAGTGGATCATGGGATTTTTGTACTTGTGAATGTGACCAGATTGTTAATTGTGTAGGGATGGTGTGAAAATTCTCAAATCAAATCTTTGTTTGGATTTGCAGTTTTTCATATGAAAATGTTGAGTACTACAGGCCTGGTGCCAGGAGAAAATACAGAGGGGTGCAACTGCAATCCACGGGGGGAGGGGCAGGCACAAAAAGTCATAAATACTATGTAGACATTGGAATATAAGGAGACAACTGGGGGTGCACTGAGGTTCGTCTGGGGGTGCAATGCACCCGTCAGCACCCCCATAGTGCTGGGCCTGCGGTACTAAGTCATTGTTTGCAGTTACAGCTAAATCTGTCCGTAACCCACATACTCACACACACACACACACACACAGAAAGCTCGAGGGCAAGATCTTGGTTGATGGTGAAGGCAGATAGTGTGTGGCGTGATGTGATAATCACTTGGAGCTGTCCTATTATTGGCTGCAGCTTTACCACAAATGCTGGCTAGTGAGCTCTCCCTGCACTTGTGCAACAATTGAGACACATACCCACAAGCAGCAACCGGATTCCTGTGTTGTGAGAAACACCCACAAAGGCTCGTCGCTGCCAAATCGAGGAGCACAATTTGTTGACTGTCAGCTTCAAGGGCCATCCGGGGGGCAGAAACTGGACACCAATGGATCTGGGCTACATTAGTAGCCATGCTAAAGGTCACTTGAGGCAGAAGTTGCACATAAGTGCTGATCTATGGCCAGATTCCCCAACCACAATTACAACCTTAATCATTATAAGAAACGCCACCAAAATGGTCCTAGGTCAGGACTGACACACAACTTCTGCCGCTTGCAGAGAAATAGTCTCCTTTTTTAGAACTATAACTTGTATCTTCTTGCGCTATAACTAACTATAAGACCAAAGAAGTGACTCTTACTTTACATTACATTATTGGCAGTTAGCAGATGCTCTTATCCAGAGCAACTTACATAGGTTACATTTTTTTTACATGTTACCCATTTAAACAGCGGGCTATTTATTGAGGCAATTCTGGGTTAAGTACCTTGCCCAAGGGTACAACAGCAGTGCCCCAGCAGGGAATCAGACTGGCAATCTTTTGGTTACAAGTCCTGCTCCTTGCCATTATGCTACACTGCTGCCCCAACAAAGAACTGACTTAAAAAGTGCATTTGATAGGGTTAGGAAAGTAGCTGTATATCTACTGAATCATAGTGTTGTCGTGAGAAAGAGGGCCACAAAGGGAATAAGTGTTTCCATATGGCATGCAAACATATACTACTGCTGCCATTTTCCACCACAAAGGCTAGGCATCTCATCCTTTCACTGAGTGAGCAAGTCAATAAGTGGAAGAACAGACAGACAACCATCAGTGGTGGAGAAAAATGGTTCTAGAATGTGTGGAAATGAAAGAGAGGAAGAGGATGTGTTGTTGAAGGTATGATGCATTAGTACCAAGGTTCTGAAGTGGACACAGGCTGCAAAACAGCTGCTAGAACACTATGTTGTTGAATGGCCATTTTTCATTGGTTGTTGTCAATCCTTACAAATGGAAGTTCTTGCAAAACCCAACACCTAAGATCACCTGGACAGAAAATTTTTGGACCTGCTACAAATCAGGTTGCATCCCGTTTGTACTTTCATCATTTATATCAGCTGTAAAACACCTCCTGACACACTACAAGACTGACTGCAAGCTCATCTCATGTTGCACACTCCAAACTGCAGCTGTAGTAGTGTTGTTGCAAGGTGTAACAGCTATTATCAGGGCTCAGTTTGGGCTTAAATCGTACAGCGCATTCTGGGCTTGAATGGCCAAGGACTGAACCTTGCAGTACACCTATTGTGATGGGTTGGCAGGGACAGAGGTGGAGCTTCCGCAGGAGACGTGATAATCTCGAGCTTCGTGATAGGAAGGGACCTGGGACAGGGTAGTGCCAGCTCCTCAGGGATGAACAGGAAGATATGATTGGCTATTGTGTCAAAGGTGACAAACAGATTGAGTTTGGTGCTCACTGACCACAGTAAGGCTGTGCATGTGGCATCAGGGGTATCGGGCACAGAGAGGAGAAAGGAGTGGAGGCTGCGAGCCTTTGGAGCAGGAGTAGATTTTCCTAGTTTTGGAAGTGACATAGGCTGATTTGTGAGTCACACTTTTGTAAATCGCTCTGGATTAGAGTGCCTGCTAAATGACTAAATGTAAATGTAATGTAAGGTCGCTATGTTGCTACACCTTTGACACCCCACCATGAGTGAGGGGAATGTAGCAAGAGTGGACATCTGATGTACTTCCATAGGGTAGACATCTGATGACCTTCTGTTGCTAACAGCACCTCAGGGTAATGTGAAGGCTTGTTATTTCAGACCCGTGTCTGCAAAGGTACGAATGTGTCTGGCAAATGGAAACATTTAGTGTTTTGGTAATAGTAATGGTACACTTATTGTTTTCATCTGCAGTTGAAAGGAACACAGTACTGTTCTTCATATACTTATTCAGATAGCTATAGATAGATAGATAGATTCTTTTATTGTCATTGCACAGAGTACAATGAAATTGAGTAGCAATCCTGACGGTGCATTTACACATAACAAACAGCAATTAAAAATAGAAAAGAGTTCAAGCTAAACTAATCGAAAATGCTAGTTATATAAATAAAATATAAAATGTATATATTTGCTGTGACCTATTAAACAATAAGATATAAAACAATACGATTCGCAGCTGAGATATTGCACTTCACGATATTGCACGTTTATTGAATTGCAGTGGCCCTATGTACAAGTAGTGCAATTAGGAATATATACATACAAAGGTGCAGTTGAAATGTAAACATCTGTGCAGTGTTCTATAAATGTAACTGCAAGTATTATAGTACTGATAGTCACACAGGTCCCAAACAGTCAGTGTCAGTGTATGGCAGTGTTCAGTTCTTGTATGGCTCTGGGGTAGAAACTGTTCTTAAGTCTGTTTGTCCGTGATATGATGGACTTGAAGCATCTACCAGAGGGCAGCAGGTCAAATAGATGATGTCCAGGGTGGGATGGGTCTGTCAGTATGTTGGCTGCTCTACTGAGGCAGCAAAAGCTGAATAAGTCCTCCAAAGAGGGCAGTGAGCAGCTGATGATCTTCTGGGTGGTATTGATGACCCTCTGAAGGGCTCTCTTGTCCACTGCTGAGCAGCTGGCATACCACGCAGAGATACTGTACATCAGCACACTCTCGATAACGCAAGGGTAGTAGGACACCAGCAGTTTCTCCTGCAGGTTGTTTTTCCTGAGGATCCTCAGAAAGTAGTCGCTTCTGTGCCTTCTTGACTACTGTGGTGGTGTTTGTAGTCCAGGAAAGATCTTCAGCAATGTGCGTACCCAGGAGGCTGAAAATAGGGACCCTTTCCATACAGTCCCTGTTGATGTATAGTGGATCGGGGTCTGCATTATTCTTCCGGAAATCTATTATGATTTCTTTTGTTTTTGAGGAGTTCAATACCATGCTGCCAGTCTTTGGACTTCATCCCTGTCAGCTGTCTCGTCTCCTCCTGAGATGAGTCCAACCACAGTCGTGTCATCCGCGAACTTGATGATGGTGTTGGTGGGATGGGTGGGGGCACAGTCATGAGTGTAGAGGGCGTAGAGAAGAGGGCTCAACTCATAGCCCTGTGGGGTGCCGGTGCTAAGGTGTAAGGGTGGAGGAGAGGCGGGGGCCTTACCTTAAATTTGCTCTGCAGACACTTTCATCCAGAGTGACTTCTATGGGTAACAACAGCTGAGTTTTTGCTGAGGAAATTCAGGTTAATTGCCTTGCCCAAGAGTACTACAGCAATGCCTGAGCAGGGGATTGAACGGGCAACCTTTGGATTCGAAGCCTGTTCCCTACCACTACACCACTCTGCTTCCGCCTGCCCTGTCAGTCACTTCCAGTTAAATAAATTCAGTTACACATACTGGAAAGTCACTTTATGTTGATATAAGAAACTGTTGAGTGGACTGACATGTCAATGATTACCAAAAAAGATATCCAGGCAAAATAGTTCTGTTTTGGTAACCCACTTTAAAGCGTGTTAGTATCAGCTATGAAAATTTGTGACCTGGGAGTGCTCACTGGTGTTTTTACACACCTCAAGCAGATTTCAGTTTTCAGTGTTCAGTGTTCAGACTTAACTGACGATAACTTACTTGAACATGTCTCTTATGCTGAGTCCCAGTCTGGCCCCTATCTCCTATCCCCTCCACCAGAGGCCCCCACAACATGAACATTTTCTGATGAAAATGTGGGCCAGTAGGCCAGTGAGTAGGCAAAGAGTAAGGGGAGAGGGGGAGGCAGTAGGTTTAAAATGGTCACGTTGGGACACCCCTGGTCCTTACTCAGCGTCATCCAGTAATGCCATTCTATGGCAGAATGGTTAGAGAGGAAGGGCCCGCTTCAATATGTTTACATGTTTGGTTTTCGGTCACAGGATTTTTAAAGATAAAAATTTTCAACTAAGCAATCAATAACAGGTGATTGTTAACCTCCCAACATCTGGTCGCCACTAGTGATGTGTCGTCGCGAACGAGTCAGCTCTATGAGCCGGCTCCTTTACGTGAGAGAGCTGATTTCTTTTTTTTGTTAATTAATAGAAGACAGAATAATAGGATGTAGAATTGTAACATACATTTATACACAAGGACCAGATGCACTGTGTTTAGTGTTTGTAGCTGTGACGGAGTGCCGTCACAACGGTTGAGTATGTGCTCTGACTGCCATACCAACGAGCCTGGCTCTTTGGTGCCGTGGTCAAAGTCGCGTGTTTGGTACCCCATAGACCTGGGTTCAAGGCCAGGTGGGGTGACAGCTCTCTCCCTTTGCTACATATGGTGTTAGAGTGGGATGGCTGGCTGTGAGGCCATTGGAGGTGTGCCCAGGGTGTGAGCCATATGAGGGACCCCAGGTTAGGTTGACCCCGGTGTGAGGGACCCCAGAGATGGGTGCCTCATGGTCAAAGTCGCATGTTTGGTACCCTGTAGACCTGGGTTCGAGGCCGGGTGGAGTGACTGCTCTCTCCCTTTGCTACAGTAGCGAAATGCTAATTTACAACATTCAATATAAATAAAATGTTCCATACACATGTGTAATAGTGTTTGATGTTTTTACATTAATGTTTTTATACCAAACATAATGTAAAATAATGGTATTCTGGAAATTATAAGGTTTAGTATAATTTATACGTGCACACATACCAATCATAGGTCAAAAAATTGCTAAATTTGGCTGAATTCTAAAAGCCAGAAGTGGTACTAAATGAAGAGCCGTTTGGGAGCCAAAAGAGCCGACTCTTATTACTGAGCTGAGCCAAATGATCTGGCTCACTAAAAAGAGCCGGAATTCCAATCACTAGTCGCCACAAAGTTAGGGGGTTGGACCCTTAGCTAACTTGGTAGCTAGCTAGAAAAGTAGTTGGGACACTTTCTGTCCATTCTGGCTGGGTTAACTGTGTCAGCCCTTACACTTATTTTGGCCTGTCTATAGATAACTATCTGCAGTTTGTGTCAAATGTGGCATGTTGACAGATGGACAACTTTATCCTCATGTCACATGGCACATGGTCTTCCCAGCGAGTCATGTGCCTTAGGAACATAAGAACATGTCAGGACACCTTATGAATAGACATTGTTAGTGATTATTTGTACAAGTATGGGGGAGCAATAATGACCAATGAGCAAATATTAGGGTAACCAAATGAATTAATCACACTGGTTGAGTTAATTATTGAATGTTCATTAAGCAATGGGGTGCATCTGATACATTTTATTTGGATATGTGCTTTAACATTTCCGGCCTCAAAGAGAACACTATATCATGTTTAAAGAAGGTCAGCTTTCAGCATTTATTGACAGTTGTGTGGGGTAATCAGATGGGGTTCATTAAAATTCAAAATTTAATATTTTTCCAATAGAAACTCAGATTTCTATGTTCATTTTTAAGTGCATGTAGCCTGTCTCACTAAAAGCAGTGTTGATATAACACACACCAACCACTGCGGTGCACAACAAAAGAGTTGTGGAGAGAAAGGTTAAGTTACAGGTCATCTTGGTAAGAAATGAGACACATCCTCATTTTGGGGAAACTCTGCCCCAAATGCACACTTCCCACAGATCTTTGATGACCTGTGTCTGAACTTGCATCCTGGGAACAGAGGTGTGCACCTCTGCTGGGAAGCACTTAAGGGGGGTTTACACTTGCGTATCTCAGGTCTGAATCAGCCGCATTGTGAATAAACCCTTTTGAAATTTGGGAGACAAAAAAGGAAAAAAGGGGAGGAACAGAAGTCGAATATATCTAAGCATTCATTGGAAATGAACACAGGGACAAGTGCCAGGCTAACATATGGGAAAAGAAATTTGTTCAAGGAAGAACACCAGAGTTTTTAGGGATATTTAATGTTACAATGTGGTGGTGGTGGTGGTGGAGATTGGGGGGACAGAGTCACCTCTAAAGCCACATGTAGCACCACACCAGATATTTTTTGCCAGAATGCTCATCACACATCAAGATATACCAGTCAATTAAACCCAGGGCAGTGTTAATGTGCCATGTACCTTCACCATGCTGCAAACGCGCTCTGGCGCTGACAGTCATGCTACCAGTGAGTGTGGCAATGCGGCGCTGCGCCTCCGCTCTCTCGGCATAACCCTCACCGTAGGCGTGAGCAGTCATGTGCAGACTCGCTAGGGGAACGGCTCCCCGCAGCTTTCTCTCCTCTGGGTGCAGTGCCTCCCATCCTGCTGGGACAGGGTGGATACTGGCAGGGTATTTCCACCAGATATATTTCTGGGACTTATAGCTCCCAGGGAAAGGGTGGATTCTGTCAGGACGACACATGACAAGTGTGGCTCCAGGGAGCTTTCTGGCTGACTTCCAGGCTTAACCCTCTGGTTAAAAAGAGTTTTCGGTTACATTTTGCTAGTTATCAAACCAGGAAAAGTTCTGTGGGGGGGGCTTTTGAAGTGCAGGCCTCCAGTCCAGACACACCTCTGCAGGTTTTCCAATGCTATGTAAATGTAAAAGCCATAATAAATCACCTGGGAAGGAAACATTTGAAAATATAGAACAGTCATTTTTAATTTCTTATTAAGGACATATTTCATGTCACAAAATGTCACCTTTGCCTGGAGGGCAAAAAATAATAGCTGCGGCTGTGGCTTAAGTATGTGATGTGAGTTGATGAAATGTGATGCAATCGTATTAAGTGAGCCAGTCTAAAGTAGATGTCATAGGAGTCTGTTTTCAAAACTGTAAGCAAACACTCAGGTGCATAACTCTGA
The DNA here is from genome assembly GCA_019176425.1 of Megalops atlanticus. Classification (NCBI taxonomy): domain Eukaryota; kingdom Metazoa; phylum Chordata; class Actinopteri; order Elopiformes; family Megalopidae; genus Megalops; species Megalops atlanticus. Next base: position 5,971,585 of record CM032888.1, read on the forward strand.
TATTTAAAACCAGATGTAAAAGATGTAAAAACATGGAGACCATTTTGCAAAGGATTCCTTAAACTTTTACCTGTCTTAACAGTGTACTCCTATAACAAACACCAAACTATGCAAAGGAACTCTACAGGACAAGTGAATACATTCAAAGACCTTATATTTACTCGATAGTTTAACTGATCACTGAGGTATAAATACGCTAACTATACAGTTGGGTTTTCATGCTCATGTTCAATTGTGTAATCTTTCTTTAAACGGAGGAAAATTAAGACACTTGCCGCGAATAAAATCTTGAAGCCATTATCAGCATGTAGTTGCAGAGCAGACAAAACCATTTAGTCAGGTAACAGTGTGCAAAACTAAACCCAGAAAGGCATTAGGGTCATTCTGTGTCAAATCAGATAAGGTTGTTGCAGCACCGTCTCAGATTTTGTTCAAACCTTGTCCATATCATGAATGAGTCCCAAAACCAAGGCCTGTAAAATATTTCATATTTTTTCAGCCCTTGATATTATTTCATGTTTAAAGCCTCAAAAACACCTTATCTGGGAAGCCATGTTTGGGCATTAATATCTTGACAAGTATTGTTCCTAGCCTCACCAAGCTTTGTAGGGTGGAAGACAAACATGTCTTCTGTATGCCAAAACCATTAAAAGTTTGTACTGCATGCCATTTTATTTTTATAAGGCCCTAGATTTGGAAAAAAGTGCAAAATTCCTAAACGACAGTGAAATTGAGGGTACTACAAACCCACATTTTTGCGCCAATATGATATCAATCATTATTTTTTCTTCAAATACAATCTTTTGTTCATTTTGTGCCAATATCTGAGGTCTCTACCACCAATGGACATGAAGATATTATGAATAAAACAAGGTATGGTAGCATATTTTGGTCATTTTCATAGGACCAAAATGGTATGTGGGGTAGCTAGTAGGAACATAAAAATGTACATGGAAATTGCTTGATGTATGGTTATTAAGGGTACAAAGTGCCAATGTCCTTCCATTTTTCCTTCATACAAAAATAGACACAGATTTGAGAGGTATTTTACCTATGGCAGAAAACCATCCATTTCAGGATTACATTTTTTTGCCTCAGTATCTCCATGATTATTGAATTCCTGTGTCATAGGAATTGTAAGAAATAAAGGATACACATGTTTTCAGTATGCTTTAGCTTCAGTCACGCTTTGATGCAGCCAAGACCATCCCTGGCACAAGAGACAACCACTATTTTGTACCCCAGGATATTAACACACTGAGGATCAGTAGGGTGTCAGGTGATGACACCTCATACATTGTTCACCAGGACCACACTCAGGCACCACAGCACAATGTGCAGGCAGGGCAGTATGTGGTGTGTGCATATGATGGAAAATGGTAGGTAGGGTACACCTTGGAGAGGTCAGAGGAGCAGGAGGACTACAAGGTGAAATTCATGCACCCTAATGGACCAGCAGCTTCATTCAAATGGCCAACATCTGAGGATATCTGCTGGGTGCCCGCCATCCATGTGCTTTGTGCTATCCCAGCCCCAGCCACTACCAGGAGGGGATGTCAATATTCCCTGAATAAGGAGACGTGAAGATATTGCGGTGGCCTTTGAGCACTTCCTAGCCACCAATCAGTGAATAATGGAACATAGCCTTTCTAATTACCCAGAAAACACCAAGCATGTACCCAATTCAGTCCTGTTGTTCAAGTTATATGGTTAAAGGATAATAATTTTCATCACATGTAATTTCTAGTACACAAGTTGCTACATTGCACATAATTTTCTATAAAGTTATTTGAATTTTTTATTGAGTATCTTATTCTTTTTAAAATATGGGATATAAAATTTAACCACTCCATTGAATATAGCATCTATCAGAGTTAATGCCTTTTTCTATAATGAGGCCCTGATAGTAAAGAATATAGCTTGCATTAATGACCTATAGTAAAATGAGCCTACAGAAAAACATGTATTTCTTTACTCCAATCAATATTTCAGAGGCTGGGACACACATAAGTAGAGATAATAAGGGAAGACCCTGCTTCTTCATTATGGACATTTTTTTCCTAGAGGTAAAACAATGCCTTTAACTATGTGTATTTATCTGTGAAGGGAACATGGAAAGACATTGGCACTTTGTACACTACATTTCCATACATTAAGCTATTTCCACATACATTTTTATGTTCCTACCAGCTACCCCACATACCATTTTGGTCATATGAAAATGACCAAAAAATGCTACCACGCCTTGTTTTATTTTTAATATCTTCATGTCCATTAGTGGTAGAGACCTCAAATATTGTCACAAAATTAACAAAAGATTGTTGAAGAAAAAATAATGATTGATATCATATTGGTGCAATTTTGCACTTTTTTCCAAATCTAGGGCCTTATAGAAAATCAATAGGCATGCAGTACAAACTTTTAATGGTTCAGTCATACTGAAAATGTTTGTCTTCCATCCTACAAAGTTTGGTGAGGCTAGGAATAATACTTGACAAGATATTAATGCCAAAACATGGCTTCTCAGATAAGGCATTTTTGAGAGTGTAAAAATTTTAAAATACCAAGGGCCAAAAAAATATAAAAACATTGGAATTGAACAAAAATATTAACAGGCCTTCGTTTTGGGACCCAAACATTATATAGACAAACTTTGAACAAAATCTGAGACGCTGGTGCAACCGCTTTCCTGGGTTCTGTCTGATTTGACACGGAATGACCCATTAACGCTTGCTTCCTGGCAACTCACCTAAACTGACTAAAGGTAGTCTAAACTCCTTAGTTGTTGCTAATGAGACTGATTGGAGAACCATTCCCCCACCCCCTCCTGGAAAGGTTCGTATTGTAGTCTTTCTCAGCGCTGAGGGCCGCTGCGTCTTTGATCGGTCAGCGCGTTTCTCCGATTTTCTACGCGGTGCTTGTCTGATTCGCCTCTTGTGTTTCCAGTCGTGGCAAGCAGCCAGAAGCAGAACGTCAAAGAGAAGGAAAAGCTTGCTACAAATACTGAAACGTGACAGTGTTATATCAGTTTTCCTACACCAAGAGCCCAACAAGGAGGCTTTGAAAGGATGTCTAAGGTGACTACAGTTGGCAACAGTTGTTGTACGTATCCTGCCAGGATCTTTCCCTATGGAGAAAAAAATCAGCGAATTGATTTTTTGCCGTTAAGAAAGTTCCACCTGATAGTGCATCACGGGGGAAGTTAGCTCTGGTTCTGGAGCGCCGGAGATGTTTCCTTTTGTATGTATCGTACGAGCTGTTAATAACATGACTGGATTAATTATTCTGATAAATTAGTCCATGTGATTATTGTGCGAGAGGTATCCATCATTTCACCTTTCAAACTAAATCGTATGCAATAGGCTACTTTAGCACAATGACTGATCCACCTGTGTGTTTACGAGCTCGGATTGGACCAAAAAAACAGAAGTGTGTGGCATAGTGGTAAGGAGGGTTCGTTATTCATTGCACTTCACGCTTTGTTCTGAATTCGAAGAATATTCAAATGATCGAGAGACAACCGTCAATACATGTTTCTTTATTACAAAAATCAACCTCAAAATGGCCTGCTTCTATTAAAAAATAAATAATACTTAATGCATTTTCAAACACATACAATACATGCAAGATGATGCAACATACAATCAAAAATATAACACAACATTCGTAACTCTTTAACTTAACATTATATATACAAAATAAAGTAGCCTAAATAACATAACAAAAATAAAGCTTCATCATAAAGTTCAATAGTCTTTAGAAGTGCACCTTATAAATATAAGACTTATTACAGACTTTCTTCAGAATTAAGAATTAATTACAGAAATACTCTCGTCGAATATATGAGTGGAAGAGCGCTAATACTGTCTAAAAGCGATATTTGTGTCTGTTCATACTTTTGCGCCAGTGGCGCAGTGCTCTGCAGAGTCGGTCTCCTACAGATTTCCACAGGTGAACGTTCCTTCCCTTGCAACAGGCATCAGATGTGCATTTGGGTCTTATATCATGTAGCAGGACATCAAAGCGAGGTCTCTCATGTCCGCGTCTGTCATGCAGCCTGCACGTAAAAAGAGAAACAGCGTTAGTCGAGTCTCGGTGATTTTAAGTTCCCGAGCTCCCAAAAAGGCTGTCTTTCCCAGATGTTGCTGGGAATAAATATAAAATGGACTGTGGTTTTTTGATACGCGTAAAGTTGCATTGATGTAGCTCTTACAGCACGACAAAACACATCGCTTACAAACTCAGCTATAGCCTACTGTACTAGCCTACATAGACTAACTATTGTTGTCACAGAGAGTACTGCATTTTTAAAATGTTGACAGTTTACTCGTAAAAGTTTAATCGTCATCATTGTTAGTCATAGCAACGATCACTATTCCTAACTGGTTTTCCAGTAAAGCTTAAATTTTGGTACTTACGGCTTCCGCCACGCGACGGAGTGTGGCTGCTATTCGCGGCAATTTTCCTGCAGAACCGCTTCACGGATCGGCACAGCTTGCTTATCCTCGACCGCGGAACGACACTCTCTTCCGCGATCGGGTGAATGCCCTCGGCGTTCTCCTCGCCCTCCGCGGTGTCCACATCCTCGCTCTCGCTATCCTCAGCTGAACTGTCATCAAGAACCCCGGCGGCTAACATACGCTCTAAGACACCTTCGTCTACCCGGAATGCCTGCCGCACCCCCTCGGCGCCCGTGACAGTGGACGAGTAGCGGCACAGTGGGCAGATAATCGCAATGTCCCCGGGATTTGCGAGTCCTCCATCGTCTCGGACCGAAGTCGAGGACAGAGTCACCAGACACCTCTCGCAGAAAGTGTGCAGACAGTTGAGTTCCCGTGGGCACCGGCGACCCGTGTTGTACACCCTGTAGCAAATACCGCACTCGAGTTCGGAACACATTTCTTTGTGCTTTTCTGAGCCTTGCTCTAATCTTGTGTGTTGACAAGGTTTCTTCGCTTTATCGATACTGCAGCCAGTTATATGAGTGAAGACGTGGGAGGGACTATGGAGGCCTGCCAAATCCGCAGCCAAAACTTTCAAGTCAGAGCAGGGTGATGTCATTGGTATTACCCCGCTCCCACGCCACAGCATGCTGTAAGCGTGACGGAAGGCTCGTAACACTCGCTCCTGTACTTTTAAGGTAGATCTTCTGTGCTCTTCGTTTTAAATGGATACATGATGATTGAAATTTTAACAGAGTTATTTGCTAGTTTTACTATATTACATCATTATATTCCACAAAAGCCCAGTTCTGCTCGTTATTTAAAAATATGGGCATGGGCTGGGCATAACAATACGTATCAATCTGCCATCCCTCTACACTCTGCAAATAAATATGCCGGGAACCCAATCTTCACTTTCAGGTATCTTTATATTTATCTTTAGACTGGCCAATATGTAGATATTCAAAGTTAAAATGTTATACGATGACTACTGAAAATTAAGAAACTTTGAATTGAATGGAATTGAATTTACGACAGACAAGTTTAGCTATACATTGATATTTCACTTGTGTTCACTTAATGTGTCTTTTGCGCACTCTCTCTCCACTACATATAGTCTACACCCTGCATGTACTAGCAGATAAATCCATATATTTACAAAAAAATAGCATAACTGGGGGAAATGTTTCCGCCAGCATCTGTATCTGAAATGCAGCTGAATGATCTTCCCGGGAGGAAAACTGATAGTTAACAGGTCTACAAGGACTTCCTAAAAAGGAAATAAATAAAAATAAAAATGCCGATAGGATATGTGAAGAACATATCATAATCCGGGAAAGTCTGGAGCTGGGAAAACCCCTTGTAATATCGGGATGACATAAATTTACTCTTGGAGTGGGAACTTCTGTCCAATCCTGGGATGACCACCAACGGAAATGCTGCAAATCATTCAATCAAAGTAACTCAACATAACAATTTTCACTTGTAGGATTCCATGTGTATAGCTGTGGTCTAGATTAGCCTATGTGTAGTTACGTAAAAGATAGTAATAGTAATAGTATTTTGTTAGTATTTCAGCGTTTTTTTACTTTCAATTGTGTTACCCGTAATACTCTGTTTTTATGCTCGTATGGCCTTGTTTAAACTACAACATAACATCTATGACTATGAACACCTGCATGCATACACAGGTTTTTATATACATATATTAACATAAAGGCATTCGGGCGTAAGCATAAACCCTCATCCATAAACATAAATACATACAAATCAATTTAAACCTTCGCCTTTGCCGACCTCCTCCAGCCGCTGCGACACCAGAAAAAAAAATCAAAAGTTCAATAACTTACATATTAGACAATTAAAGTCTGATCAACTCAGGTTTTGTTTTGATTTTCCAAGAAATTTCGAGAGGATCACAACAGCCACGAGTTCTACTCCTTGAGCACGTGACTTTCCTCCAAGAAACTGGACAAATATTAATGATCGACCCCAAATCCATAAACGTGCTGGAATTCTAGTCTGACCACCTTAATTGCTTCTTCAGGCCAGCAGTAGCCACACCCCCTCTGTGTCCCCGCTCTGACGTCAAGCTTCCGTCTCCACAACAAACTTTAAACAAAAACTCAGTAGGCCACCTGTCCATTGCTGTATTTTCTTATTACCATGCTGCAGTCAAAATAAATGTTCAAAGATTATATAACCTAGATCATACATTTTCGACGACACAGTTATCTGAAAAACTCGATCATCGTCATATGGTTAATTTATTTAGCTCAAGCAAATAGCTTTTTGCTAGGGAGGTCCATGAATTTACATTACTTTGTATCTTTCCAGAAGGACTTAAAAAGCAAGTCCTAAGAGAAATGGTACATACCAAATACAACAGAGCACATTTTTGTGTTTTTTTACAATTAAAATAGTTATTTCCGTCGGTGTGTCATAAGTCTACAGTAGGCCACCTTCAGATAAAGAACCCTTGTTTACAAAAGCGTAACGCTTCCCAGAGAGAATATTACTTAAATCGCATAGGTTTGCGCAAATTAATAATATCCAGCAACGGGTATAGTGGAGGTACATTTTGTTATCAATTCCTTTTGAATTGACCCAAAGACCCTCTACCCTGAATAAAGAACGTTCGGGCTCAGTTCTCCGGATTTTCTATGATTTCGTATGAACAGTCCCAGACATTTCCATTTAGCCCACTCACTGCTGTTGAATTAGAATGTAATGCAATATGGGAAGCATTATTTCTGTTAAATCTGTATTCTTTCAACAGGTGGCAAAGATACAATCAAGTACCAATTAACGTAATAAACTTAATAGATATAATAAATTCAGCGTGGTAAAAGCGGTAGTATACAGGTGCCTTTGGGTATACCCCAAGGACTGTCTTATAGATCAAATTACGGTGCAGAATAATAAACAGAAACCGGCTATAAGGCATGCAATCTGTAGCCTACAGTATCACTGTTTCACACCAATCGCGTTTGGGTAAGTACCAACATTTTGAATACTTCTTTGAAATCACCAGTCTGTGACGAATCTAAAGCAGGAAGCGCTGTAAGACGGATAATAAAACAAACTAAACAAATAACTTCAATTCACTCTCGGTATGATTCACAGTTCCGCAGTCCAAAGTCCAGTTAGCGCTAGATTGAACTGCTCGGACCCCTTGCTGGCAGCGACTCTGACCTCAGGAAATAGAGAGACGTTAATGACGGAGAGCAGGAAACGCGGTTAAAAACTCAGCTCAATGTGCAAGGAAATTGCGTTAGATATTCTACGTACCGGCAGGGAAGGCTGTAATGTAAACTGTGAATGTATGAGTAAACGTAAAATGTAAGCTTTACACTGATTTTAACATATACGAATGGATTGGATTTGTCCTCGTAAATTTCATCGTCATTACCACAGCAAAAATCATGATTCATCCATTTTTCTCTGTCTGAATTTAGACCCCAGAAAAACGGCTACTTTCACTTTTTGTCATTGAACATGAACTTTGTTCATGAAACAGCATTTTGGAATTGCCCGTGACCTCGCGTGTCATGCTCTTTTCTTATTTCCTGGTCAAACATACAATGTCAATTTCAAGCTGTAGTTGCAGTAAAAGTTAGATAAACAGGACGTGGGTGTATTTCCCAATTTAGCGCTGACGAAGAATACCAGTATTAGGCGGCTGGATGGAGCAGGCGTTCCAAGCCTCTGTTGTGATGTCATCAGGAAGTCGTTTGACCTGTCTTCAAAAGTGCATAACATAAATGTTAACAAGAGTGCGCTTAACCGGCAAAACGATTAATGATTAATGCAGAAAAATACCCCCTCTCTCACCCCCCCCAACTATTTGATTTGTTCAAATTTCTTGATGTCAGCCTCTGACACACTAAAATACAAACCACAGAAGCTGAACATACTCTTTTTGGTTGAAGATTTGAAATGCCCCTTTTGCCTGGCAACTATTGAAATTATTTCAATTCAGTGAAATTCGGGTGTGAACATGGATCTCCCCAGGGGCTCTGGCGGGAATGGAAACCTCTTTAAAACTTGTGTTATATTAAATAAATAAATAAGTAAATTCACAGATGAAGCATCATTTATTCAGAATGCATTAAAAGCACTCAATACATTGGACAAATACATTGACAGATTGCTACACTTTGACTGTGCAGTAATGCAAGGCCTTGCTTTGTCACACTGGACGGAACTGAATGGCAGCAGCCAGGACCGGCCCCCGCACTCTTACCATCTCCATCACAATACATCACTGTGACCTAGAGGGAAACCCAGTGGCATTCATCCCAGTGTCGGCCTGAGCCCATACTGGGAGTCAACAGGATGGGGCTGCAGGTGATGGCTCGTCGGTGACATGTGACTGCAGGAGGGGTGAGGCCTAACATGGGGGGTCACGCAAAGGGGGAGAAGTCTCTGTTTGTCGATGTTGCTGGTCCTGGAAGGGGCAGCGGGAGGAGGTCTATTCCCTGCCCTGGCAACCCGTGCACTGCCAGGGAATTACTGTCAGGGTAACTAGCTCAACCCATGAGGGCACGGGGACGAGCAGGGAATGGATGTATCAGCGAGAGAGAGAGACAGAAGGGGAGAGAGAGAGAGAGAGAGAGAGAGAAGGAGAGAGCAAGACAAAGAGAAGAAGAGAGAGCTTACAGGAAAGGGGGATCCAAGTAGGTGAGAAAGTGTGACACTGGCAAAAACAGCCAAAAGGGCAGCAAGAAAGGAAGCTGTCATAAGCGTTGCTTTAATCTGATACCTGATCTCAACGACAAGAAAGTGATGGCACTGGGGGTTAGAGCCCTGCGACACCAGAGGGATGCCAAAGTTCACCTTGACCGCAGAGGCTTCTGAAAGGGGTCAGTATCTCTTTTTCAAATCCACCTAAACTGATTTTGAACTAATGTGGTTGAATGCTGTGTCAAAATATATAATTTAATCATGGGTATGTACACCGTGTATATGTATGTGTATGTATGTATGTAGCATACATGCAAGTCTCTGTTCTGCCTACATTTGCATGGATGGATGGATCAATGTGCATGTATATATGTAAATCTATGTGTGTGTTCATATATAACATATGAGTACATATGCACATATATATGTAAAAGTATTCATGTAGATTTGCCAGCGCAGCTATTGAAAGTAAGGTGAAACTATTACTGTAAACCCAGAATATTTTGAAATTTTGTGCAGTTGTACAGACATTATGTGAACCGTTATGGGCTGTTCATCACATGACATTTGAAGAAGGTAACTGACTTCACATAACTATTTATAAGCAATCTAGGGATGTACTGATCATCTGTATCCATGTAACGTAGAGTCTCATTCTCAAAATGCTTAATGTCAAGTGTTCACTTGCAGGATGGGTTATCATATTTCTGCACTGCCACAGTAATGTGATGAAATAATTTATAAAGGAGTTTATATTTGTGTATATGTGTGCGTGTGTGTGTGTGTTGCACATCAGTATGTCTTTAGCCTGCTTCATCTTCAATACTGAAGGGACTCACATTGCCAGGCAACTCCCCCCCCGTGTGAGTGCTGCCATCCCTGTGTCACTGGTGGCCAGGGACCGTCATGCCTAGTGTGGAGGTACATGTGGGAATGCCCAATCCTCCTGTACACACAAATAAACACCAGGACAACATACTCCAGACACACTATATTTACTGTGCAGCGTGTGGAAATCGCAATATACTCACACAGACTCCACTTATGCCAGTCTTCAATCCAACAATGTTCACCACACCACCACTGAGCTCCACTACAGTGATATCATAGCCTTTTCAGCATATGTGGCTGAACTGACATTACAAACATTACCAGTTGCTGTATTCATTACAGGCATTACGAGTTGCTATATTCTGCTGCACTGATAGACTAAGATCACTGCACAGGGTCTATGTAATGCTGCGCTGTAATACTGCAGCGCCTTTGGGACAAAAAATACACCAAGCAAAACTTTTACGAACTTCCTCCTTTTAGAAAACGCTCTTATTTGACAGGGTTTTGGTATTATCCAGATACTCCCGTGACTTATTTCACCCCTGTGGTTGCAATTTGGTGGTTTACGCAGTATCCACAGCAGAACTTGCCAAAAAGCACTTCTCACTTTCAGTGTCTGGGTCTAGCCGCCTTGTGTTGCTCACTGTGTACGTGTTTCCATGCAGCTGTGACATAGCTGTTGTCTGAGGAGGTTCCCTTTTTTTTGAGTGTGGCCTCACATTCTCACGTCTCCAGACACTGGAATGCCCAGCTGGAGCAATAAACTTGGACGCACTCCACACCTGACCACATTCGTGATATTTAAGCTTATTTATGTTTTGAGGCATTTTAATTAGCCCTGACAGCAGACGAACAGCGCTGCTAAATTGATTACATTCCAATTTGTTGGCGCAATTGTTCTTTTACAGGGCCTGCAGTGAGGGATACCTGAAATGGATCCAGCTGCTACACGGGGGAAATCGCTGTAATTGCTTCCATCCCTGGCTCCTGTCTGCCTTTGTTTCAGCAGCAGGGCCTCAGTCGTGTCCTCTGTCCAATCCAGCAGCTTTCCCAGCTGTTTAGGTCACTAAAAGTGTTGGGACCAGGGGAGAGACATTCAACTGGCGACTGGATCAGCATTGAGGGTGGTTGGATCAGCGGAAGGAGAGATCTGTAGACATGCTGGCCCTCCTGGAAAAGGAGTAGAGAAGCCCCAAAAACAAGGTGCATTAGCCCTGCAAATGTGAGGGAGTTGTCATGGAAACCTGGTCTTGCCAGGAGAAGTGTGTAGTTGCCTCAGAAGTCATGAGGCCTTCCTGAACCTGGACTTGGTAGCATTGTGATAAGAGGACCTGTCTCCCCCCAGACCTTACCTATGTCCATATGTACCACTATACAACACTGGTGCCAGTTAAACAGGGCAACTGTTAGACCATAGAAAAGCCCAGAAAGGAAAAACAGAGGTCCCCTTTGCAATATGACCAGATGCAGATAAAAGATAGTGAGCTTTCTCCTCCTCTCTTTCCCCCTATTGTGGTCCAACAGGGGGAGAGAGAGAGAGAGAGTAGTGGAGCAAATATGGTTGCTACTCTGGCTCACCCCTGCAGGGGGGGAAAGAGGACATGAGCAGACATGAAGGCTACCTCTGCAGGAGGAAAAATAACTGTCCCCTTACTGAAGACCAGGGAACTGCACAGCGAATGTCACCTTGCAGGAGCTGCGACTGGGTGAAGTGCTTTTCTGGTCCTATTTCAGGGTGGCCAGTGGAGAGGAGTGTCAATGGGCCCATGGTGTGGAGAATTACTTGGCTGGAAAAGGCTGCCCTCACCTGTGCTACCTAGCATGAGTTCCTGGTTTGTTTCATTGTCCGCCCACTACAACCTGCTTGGGTCTGACAAGCTCTGATCAAATTTCTCTTCTTGTTTTTGACGAAGGCCCAGGTTGAGGGAGCAGTTTATTGTGTGGCACTGCGCAGCTGCTCAGGTGCAAACATGTTATGTTTCCCACACACAAAGAAATACTTCCAGTTTTCCATTCCTCAGAAGCTCGCTATGTCTTTTTTATGCCATTCCACAGAAGTTTTATGCTTCACCAATGGATGCAGTCAATAGGTTACAATGATTTTGTCTGAATCACAAGGATATAATTAATGGTTGAGAGAAACAAAACAGAGAGAAACACTCTTATCTCCTATCATTGGGTAACAGTTAACCAAGAATCCAGTAATATAACAACATAAGAAGTTTTATGTTGAGATTCAGCCCAGCTTGGCTTGTTATTCTGCCTATAGTCTAGAGTATATCTAGCACTGTTTTAAGCCTAGTCTGGGACACTGTAAAGGGTCTCTGCATCCATTACTAATCCTTGTAAGATACTCCAGTATGTATAACTCTGACTGAAAATATACCTCCTTATATTAGTATGAAATGTACTAATCAACTAATTTCTGCCTATATCATCTTGCTCTGCTGACAGAACTTAAAATAGCTTAGGCTGTGCAGTGAGAAATGCCCCTCATTAAAACAACAACATCCCATATTTCCCTGCCTGGGGATCAATAAAGTGTTATCTTATCTTACCATAGATAACACTACTAGTATGCCCTGCGAAAAATAAATGTGTTCATTCTATGGGAGAAGTTTTGGTCAATACAGATTGGCTGACAAAAGACAAAGTGTGGCATGACATTTAGCAAGTATGGACATTTGAATGCAGCACAATGTCAATGTGAGAACATGTAGACACAGGGAAATCTATGCAGGCTAACATGGATAAACATTAAGCATTAAGACAAATAGAACTTATAAATAAACAGATAAAAAGGGGAAGGAAGTACAACAATGGAGACAAGGCAGTGGAGAGGACTGCAAAAAAGATTTTGTGAGGACAAAGATCACCAGCTTCTTCAACTACGGTCAGTGCAGTCAACCAGGAGACGGCCACAGTCCAAGTTGCAGCACACGTGCTGGGGACGCACACAGAAAGTGGATCATGACCGACTTGGATGCGAGTGTCATTCTGCTTGAATGTGCCGACACGGCTGTTCACCCATTACCTTGTGGAACGTGACTCATTGAGGGCAGCTGAGGTTTGGGAAAGGGGAGGGTGGGGGTTGTGCTTAATTGTGACATGTACATTCTGAATTCTAGATAGGTTCCCGTTCGATTCCATACAGGTTTCCTTTTGAATTCCAGAATGGTAGGGCGGCTGTGTAGCATAGTGGTCAAGGAGCAGGACTTGAAACTGAAAGGTTGCCAATTCAATTCCCTGGTGGGACACTGCTGTTGTACCCTTGGGTGAGGTACTTAACCCCAAATTGCTTCAGTAAAATATCCAGCTGTATAAATGGATAACATTGTAACTGATTGTTGCTCTGGGTAAGAGCGTCTGCTAAATGCCAATAATGTAATGTAAAAGAATGGTTCACTTTTCAATTCCACAAAGGTTCCATTTTGAATTCCAGAGATGTTCCCAAGCTTTAAAAACTGTGGCCTCTTTCCCCAGGTAGCCACGACACCTTGGACCTCATAAGACTTCCCAGCAGTGCTCTGATCTCCAACACCCTCCCCTCCCACCCCCACACCCCCAACCACCCTCTGATAAAAGCCCGTCCGGTTCTGTGGGTCTCCATGGCGGACATCCCGGGCACAGTTCAGTCACAGCCCCAGGAGGAGGAGTCCGGCTCAGGGGAGACGGCCGAGGTGGAATGCCCCATTTGCTACCAGGAGTACAACCAGGGGGGGAAGTGCCCCCGCATGCTGGAGTGCCTGCACGTCTTCTGCACTGAGTGCTTGCAGAGGATCCAGATGTTGCCCTCCCAGCCCCCCGACCCCAACAGCCCCCCGTCCATCTCCTGCCCCCTGTGCCGTCACCCCACCCCGCTGGAGACCGGGGACGCCCTCTCTCTCCCCTGCAACTCTCGCATCCTGGCCCAGCTGCCCCCGCTGGCCTTCCGCATGCCCGTCTCGGTCTCCGCCCGCCTGTCCACCATCACGCAGCGGGTGGTGCTCTCCCTGGAGTCCCGGGACGCCCGCTTCATCATCCTGCCCACCGTCAGCCTGCGGGTGGAGCAGATGGGTGCCAGGGAAGGCGACCGGCCGCCCCCCGTGCCCTCCGCCGCCGACCTGGAGGTGCAGCACCAGCACCGGCGCGCCCTCGTCTGCGTGCAGATGCTGGCGCTCGTCTTCTGGATCCTGTTCGTCATGACCTGTGTCGTAGGGGTTGTCTTTGGGCCCAGCTTCTTCCATAACTGAGGGACGAGGCAGAGGGATCACTGAAGGGACCGGTCGATTGGCATTGGCAAGAACTTGCCGGTGGTGAAATTCGAGCCAGTCATTTCACTCTGTGCCCAGGTCACTTCACAGACGGCTATGATGTCAAAAAATTCTCACATTTAGTTTCCAAATCAACCTGACGATTCACAGGGTCCATGGATCTAAATCTGTTCATTTCTTGAAGGCATGGGACATTTCTCTGACATTAATCGTCTCTTGTTGTTGCAGGTTCCTAAACAAGACTTTCATGAAACCACCTCAAACCTCTGAAGCTGACTCAGTCATGTGTAATCACTTCCCATGTTTGTCTGTTTGTCCGACACTGAACAGTGACAGGAATACTGCCAACAACAGAAAAGCAAATATTAGTATCCGGCAATTCCAAAATGTTAGGACAAGAGAAACAGTGGAGTGATATTCTGAAACGGGTGAGAGCAACTACTGTTGTTACCCGTAGTTTTAGTTCTACTTTTTTGCTACTGTTTCACCATTTAAAACATATGGTGTATGTAGCAATGAGTGATATCAGCTAACTGTATTTGTTTTAAATATATATTAATATGATTTATTTATAATGCACAGTACTGTGTGTTTGAGAATTATCACCATTTGTCAACAGTTATGCTTTAGTCCACCATTAGAATATTTACATTTTTAATATCTTACGTTATTAACACTATAAACAATATCTGGTTTGATAAATAGTTAATTATCACTAACAACGTGCAGTGGCAGGCAGGAGGTAGCTTGTAATTGGGCTCATAACCCAAAGGTTAAGCAGTTCGATTTCAGGGTGGGCCACTGCTGTTATACCCCTGGGCTAGGTACTTAACCCAAAGTGTTCAGCAAATATCCAGCTGTTGTATAAATGGATAACATGTAAAAATTGCAAGCTATGTGAGTCACTCTGGATAAGAGCATCTGCTAAGCATATGTAATGTAATGTGGAGGTCACTGCCCAGAACATTACCACTGTATCTTGATGCATGGCTCCCCCTAGTGGTAAAGCATTTAGTGGAAATTTATATTAGGGTTCACCTATTTCATTCTCAAAACCAAGCTTTTTGAGTTTAGTTACCGCGCACAGAGGTCCTAGCCACTGTCACTGCCTACCTTAACCTGTACAGAAAACTCAAAATGCTTTCACTATTATCTAGTGGTGTGAAAGGTTATGATTTTTAGGGCAAACAGAAATGGACTTTGCCTGTTCCTGCTTTTGAAATGTGTTTTTCATCCCTAACTCTACTCAGTTTACACAGTCTCAATATGCATTACAAACTGAACAACACATAACATGATTTCAATTTATGTCAATGTACCTGGCTGACTTGCACAGTTAATGCACAATGATTCTCTGGTACCATGTCTGATACATTACTCATAATTTTCAGTGCACCCTACAACAGGAAACAAAACATGCATTTGTTTTTTAGTAAAGCAGAATAAAATAAGGTCAGGTGAAAATAATGTGTGAAGGTGTGGTACATTTAATATTAGATATTAACGTATCAACATAAATCCTGGCCTGACCACTATTTCACCACCTGAAATCCAGTCAGCCTGCCACATTATGTTTCAGGTCATGTTTCCTTTGTGTTAAAGACTTGCAGTCTAGTTCAGAGCTTCAGGGAGGGCCAGGGGAGGTGGCTGCCTTTTGGGACACTGCAGGGGTTCATGGGATTGATTGGGGTTCCAGTGTTGAAACCTTTTTGTGTCCCGAGTGACACCACGTAACTGACCCTGGCCTGAGTGGACCCAAAGCCCTCAGAGGCAGGAAACAAGATGGAGTTAGGGGTCACATTTAGTCTCTATGAGCCCCTCGTACCCCTAGTTTGAATGAGGAAACTGGGAGTCTGAATGTTTACAGGGTCTTGGTTTAAGAAACTCCCACGGGGAGTTTGATTTTATCAGCTACATTCAACTAGAGTTTGACGACCCCGAGCATGTGATACCGCGAAAACACTGTGCTTCCATTATTTTAACTTGAGGTGAAATTAGTGCCGGAAGGACAACAGAGGTCAACCCCTGTTTTACACTGGTGGGAAATCACGCTGCTCATACAGTGTTCTGCAAGGCTATCTCTACTTTCATCATATGACAAAAGGAGGGGCGGTAGTGTGGCATAGTGGTGAGGAGCAGGGCTTGTAACTGAAAGGTCACTGGCTCGATTCCCTGCTGGGGCACTGCTGCTGTACCCTTGGGCTAGGTACTTAACCCACAATTGCCTCAGTAAATGTCCAGCTGAATAAATGGATAAAATTATGTGGATAAGAGCATTTGCTAAATGACAATACTGTAATATAATGGCAAGGTTCCATAAACACACCCACTTCTGCTGGGCAGTGCAACCATACCCTGGGTACATCGAGCTTTAGGGAGCTAACCGGAGCTACTTGCTTTTCACTCCACCTCACCTGTACATGGTCATAAGTGGAAACTGCTTTTTGCAGCATGGTGACATCCAAGTGCACCCGGACACAAGTTAGTGGGAACGAACCCTAGAGCGCAGTCGGCTACAGTAACAAAAACACCTGGTCTCAGAAGGACTTCACTGACTGGGGGTGTGAGGCTGAATCAGTACTGTGTCGTCATCAGCTGTCATTACTGAATCCAGAACAATCAAAGTGATTCACCCCCGCTGTCCTTGAGAAACCGCACAGCATCATCGTCAATGTGTTCCCTTTGGATTGCATTGTGCTGCCATCTTCCTGCTTCAGCTCAGTGCAAGGGGCTTCCTCCATTGTGCCTGTGGTTTCTACTTTTGTTTCTGGTGATTGTGATGAAACCAAATCCTTGGGCGAGGTGCATTAAACTGTAACTCTGATATGGTCATTTAAATAAATAATAAAAAGTAATATGTGCATTACCTTAACCTTGGTGTCTTTGGTGTTGTGTTATACAGTATAACTTATACCTCATTTTGACAGCATTTAGACTGCTGAAACAACATTAAGAAGAAACAGAACACCAGCTCACTGTCTTGTGTTCCCAGATGTGTCCTTTTATTTGCAGTGCCAACAAAGCCCTACTAAATGAAAGAATACAATGCCACTCTTCGTAAAAGAACACCAATGGGAGCGTAAGACAGTGTACGGGTATTCTGTTTCTTCTTTATGTTGTGCTAATGGACTCACTTGTACGAAACACGGATGTGCGCAGATTTGCTATTTGAGCGCTTGATCGCTGGCAAATCCCAATGTGCATCAGCGCGGAAACGAGGCTCTGTGCGAGCCCAGATTGTGGGAATTCAGAGCTGGTTTCAAAACGGGTTGCTCTGAATTCGTGAACGCATTGCAGCGGCCGTGAAACTGGTCAAAGTGTAAACCCGTTAAGTTGACGAACAATCAATCCTGCGCATGTGAATTTGCCATTCTTCCATCTCTGAGACAATCAGTTGAGAAAAAAATACCCACTACGGTCAATGTTACTGATTCAGTTACGCCTGGCTCTCCACCTTGACTGACGTGCTGAGCACTCGGGAGTGCAGTGGATGTTGTGCAGCGCCCAGGTGGTGCCTGTGTGCTACTAGTGCTGGTGGTTGAGGCAAGGTTCTCGCTCCACAAATCATTCAGAACTGATGACAGCATCTGTGATTTGAATCTACCGTGTACTTGCTAGTCTTAACAATCAAGGGATATGTTTCCTAACTAGGCAACATGACTACACTTGTTATCTTGCCTATCAAAAAAATCGCAGGCAGGAAACAGGGAATTTTGGTAGTGTTTTCTCTTCAATTACGCTACCGGGAGAAGCGCTCAACACTGCGGAGGTTGGTGCGGTGTAAATCTAACGTGAACTATGCATTGGAAGGGGGAAGGGGGTACGTTGGTGTAGGACGCAAGGGGCGCCTTCCTGACGTCATACGCCGCGTTGGCTTGCTGTAGAGAAAGTTTTGTTACCCCCTCCTCTTTCCTTAACTTTGTTGTTGTTGGGGGAAAAAGTTTTGGTTAATTGTGTGAATGTATGCGTGTGCGTGGTTTTTACCCCTTAAACAAAAGGGAGAAGGAAACATTTTTTTGCTGTGAAACTGAGCGGCGAGGAGGACTGTGAGTGTAAACTCCTTTTAAAACGATCATTGTCTGGTTTAAGCATACCACAGTTACACAGCGCGATCGCGTCCACCCCCACCTCCACTCCAGGGTAGCTAGCTAGCTACCCCTCTTCTATAGTTTGTTTGGTGGGACAGAAAAAGGAGCTGGCGAAATGGCGGAAACCAAAATAATATACCACATCGACGAGGAAGAGACACCGTACTTGGTCAAGATTCCCATACCCGCCGAAAAAATTACCTTGTTGGACTTCAAACAGGTCTTGAACAAGCCTAATTATAAATTCTTCTTCAAATCCATGGATCAGGATTTCGGGTGAGTGAGGGACGGCGATTGTACGAGTCTGATACCGTGCGGCTGGCTTCGCTTGCAAATGATGGTGATGAAAAGTAGCCAGCTAGCTTTGAGTCTTCAATGAAATTATCTGGCTAGCTAGCAAACAGCTAATTTAAGAGCCACTGGACAGAACAATGCAATGGAAATATGTCAAATATGTGTTGATCGCTGCCAAACATGCATATATCTGACACTTTTTCTATATAACCAGCTCGGGTTACTTAAACCATACTATGCTTCGTTGTTTCTAGCTTCTAAGATATTTATCTAGTTTCCAATTTATTAAAAAAAATGTTTTCCTAGAGTCGTTTGTTACGTTCTGCAGTTTAATCGACAGTTATAAGATATTGTCCACTCACCAGTGACTTATTGATGAAAAGATACTGTAATGTGTAAATGTCAATTGACTAGCAGCGAACCATTCGCAGGAATGTAGGAGCCTCAAAAGAATGTTACAACTAGCTATTGTTACACCACGTAAAATCAATAGGTGGCTCGCTAGCAAATATTACTTTCTGGTGAGTAGCTAATGTTAATGTTATTACGTGTAGGTAACGAGTGTAGCAACAATTAACAGGACCAGAGCATGTGGAGTTTCTTTGCAACTGTGTCACATATGGCCATGCGGGGCAATTGTCTTTTTCAAAACTTTTTGTTGAATCAATAGGAGTGGGCGCTGTTTGCAATTTTTTTTGTATGTGGGCTGTCGTAGCCAATTAAAGACAAAAATATGCAATTATACACATTAAACCAGGGATTTTAATGACTACGTTGGCCATGGATTGTGCCATTTTCTAAACTCAGTTTGACAAAAAGTTGAGGGAGCTGTTTAGAAGAATTTTAATGCAGTGTCTGTCCGAGAAAAATTTTCACCACTGCCGCGTCCCCCTCTCTCCGTATGCTGGCCATGCGTGAAATTGTGTGTTGTGTTTAGGATATGTTTTGTTTAGCGAACAGGAACAGCCAGACTTCGTCCTTGTGGAAAATGATGGAGAAATAACAAGTCGTGCATCGCGGTATTGTGAGTCCTCAGTATCCCATCCGTCCTGTCTTGTGAAATCCTGCGTTTTTTCTCCATTCTTTTTGGGCCGCGTGCCAAAACAGAGTCTCAGTACACCAAACTCAGCTACCCTTACATCGCCTCTTTCCTTTCTCCTCAACCCCCAAGTCGTTTCTCCAGAGAGTATTTTGTTGTAGGCTACTCCGATTAATCTTTCTTTGGTACCTAGTTGTCAGATTACCATTTTCCATGTTTGGCTGCCACGGAATGTCTGGATGGTCTAGACTACAGACACACACACACATACATACACACATGTCGTAAATTTAATTAAGTTAATAGTACTTGGATAGACTTTTCGATATCTGTACTCTCATACGGTAGACACCACACTGTAACACAATGTTTTTTACTTTGCTAGGCACAGTTTTTCCTGGCTGGCAGGAATTGATCTAGTTGTGTAACATCAAGAATGCTGTACAACTTGGGTGTTACTGCCCACTGACTTATAATTTTGGACAAAACGCTGCCATTAATAAAGAAAAAATGTGGGGTATATGGGAGAGGATGGGAAAGCATAAGAAAAATAAAGATGGAAACTTAATTCCATATGAGCAGTCTGTGCTGTGTTACCCCAAATTGGATTTACCTTCAGTTAATTACAGATGACTTTCGCTGGAATTTTGATTGATTGATTTCATCAGTTCTAATTCCAAGTTTCTGCTTGTTGGAGTTAGAACTAACCATATGTTTTCCAAAGCATGTTAAAATGTAACCCCTTTGGTTATGAAGAGACCACTGTAAACACTACCCTGTGTCCCTGGAAAGTAGTGATACTCTACAAAACTTTCTTTTAGCCATTTTAAGGCCATTCTATATTGTGATTTGGTTAATGGCATGGATCGGCGCATGGGCTGGCATATAGCAGTCATTAATGGTCCAAGAAAGAGGTCCGCTTGTGGGCACACAGCTTGGGAAGGGAGGGGGATGGGGGCATTGACAGCAGAAAAATTGGTTCAGAATAAAATTGGGCTGAATAGCTTTTTCTTTTTTTTTTTTTTTTTTTACTCATGAGTCTTTTTTTCTCAGGGTCTGCTGCAGAGTGAGTGTTTTGATTTCCTCTGCTTGGAGCCAGCTGTCAGACTGACTGTGTGTGGTAGTGGTAGTGGTGGTGGTGGTGGTGGTGTTGGGGGGGCGTTAGGGTTGGAGAGAGGCCATTTGCTGAGTGTCTGGGGCAGAATCAACAGGAAGCAAAGAAGCGAAGGAATGGTGGGGGTTGGTGGAAGGGGGTTAGCAGAAGAAGTGTGTGTGAAATCGGTAGGTAGGATAGATCTAGAGATACATTCTGTGTGTGTGTTTCGAGTGGTGGCAACAGCAACACAGCTGCATTGTGTGTATCGGAAGTGGACTGTAAATAGTAAAATGCCCATGTAGCTGTGTCTTTGGGGTGGTGGGCCTAGAATGTGTTTTTGGGATTAGGACTTTGGGAGTGGTTGAGGTCTAGGTGGCAGAGTTTTGGGCTGGGGGTTTAAGGGGGTGTGTGGCTTGGTCTGAGGTATTTAAGCGCATGTGTGAAATAGTTTTGGAGCACAGCATGTGTTTGTTTGAATGCAGAAACTGAGTGCGGAATTGCTCCATCAGAGGTTAGCATCATGTGTCCGCCTGTGCATCCAAACCCTCATGAGGGATTAAGTGGCGGTTAGTGTTGGCCTAGATGAACAGAGGCCCTGGTGTCACATGCGGATGTGCTTCCAGAAGTCCCGTGAAGAGCTGTCTGTCAAGCCCGCAAGCGGCTTGGCCGCGCAATCTGTCTCCTGAAAAACCAGATCTTAACAGCTGCACCCAACATCCTGGAGCTGGTTAACCAGGCCTGCCATGCGCTGTAAAACAAGGAGGGCAGAGACACAACCAAAAAACGAAGGGACCCCAACAACATTTTATAGATTATTCAGTTAGGCAGCCATTAATGTGTCAGATAAACTGAGGGTATCATAACTGCCTTTACCCATAAATGCTGTAACATTGGAACATCCCACAGAGGCAGTGTCCCAAAGGAAAGAAGATCTGAGAAGTCACTCCAGGAGAGTAGAATTTGATGTTGCTTTGCCACAGTTATTCTGTTCATTTTCCTCACTGCAGCTCGGAGTCCGCATCTTAGAATTCCATCTGAAACTGTACATTTTACAGGCTCTTAAACTGAATAATGTTCTCTGGACATTTAAGCCAACCAGCTGGCTTGCTCTTTCAAATGAATCTCCTAAGGCAGTAATGTTGAGCATAGTCGCTACCAATCAATAACACTGAATCTAGTTCAGAACTTTCAATGCAGTTCTGCAACCCTGGCAGCCATTTTATTATGTATTATGGCGACCATATTGCACGAGCCAACCCACTTTAAGACTTTAACATTAACTCATTGAAAGACTTCTGTCCTGCATTACACAGGGTGGAGTGTGATACTGCCCTCAGCATGTAGGGTTTTGGCTTTAACCTTAGCCTTAGCCTTTGCCTTAACATTAGCTGCCTCAGCTGTACCTGAATGCAGTCATGTTGGGTTTTTTGCATTAACATTATTTTAAGGTAGAACCAAGCTTGTCTTTTGGCTCACTTCCCGATACAAAACTGGCTGTATTCAAAGCTGCCCAGATGAAATGTATGTTTCTTTTTCTTCATTTTATGTGGAATTAATAATAGCTTTGTTTTCGCTAACATGTCCCGTCATAAATGGAACAGTACAGCAAAGAAGCATCTTTTTGTTTTGCTTTTTGATTTTATTTCCTCGTACTCTATACATAACCCAAAACATTGTTCAGAGGGAGAGGTGAGCAGCAAACACACAGCTCAGTGTAGTACTATGTATCAGTGTTTGCTAATGTTGAATCTTTGATATACCCACACTAGCAGGCTTGGACTGAGTTCAGCCTAATGTATTTGTATGGAACGGTACCTAAAATCACACCAAGTAC
The DNA here is from genome assembly GCA_019176425.1 of Megalops atlanticus. Lineage (NCBI taxonomy): Eukaryota > Metazoa > Chordata > Actinopteri > Elopiformes > Megalopidae > Megalops > Megalops atlanticus. The sequence continues at coordinate 5,994,151 of CM032888.1, forward strand.
TTGTATTTTTGTTAGCTAGAAGAAACTAGAATATTTTGTACAGTTGCAAAAAACATTACAAATGTATGCAAATGATGTAGCCATAGCATATTTATGTCTTCTTTGATATGCATTTTTTGGTAGTTTTCAAGCCACCTCCCACATAGATAAAAACAAACATCGGTGGAGTAAGGTTAGGTGTCTATGGGAAATCCAACAGAAATTTATTCGCTGTTTTGAAAAGCTCTGATTAGGCAGAGTTCACATGACTCCACTTGAGTGTGGCCAATGCTTGAACACAGCTGTAGTCTGCAGTAATATCTACTGAAGACAAGACAGGTTAACTGTGTTGTTGAGAGTGGCATTGGTAAAAGGTTGTCACAGAAGCTTAAAAGTTGATCACAAATGAGGGATTTCCTGGGAATATGGAATGTCTGCCACTAAGGAAAATCCAGGAGGTGCCTCTGAAAGACCAATTTGAGAGTGAGGGTTGTGGCATTTTTGGTTCGAGCTCCCACAAGTCATTATGAGAATGGAAAGATTGTAGGCTGCCATGTGATTTAAAATACGTTTGACAGAACCCAGGTGTCTTCTAGGGTAAGATCTCATTACCGTTTCCATGGTGTTAAGCTTCTTCATGTACCCCTCCAGACAAGATGTCGCTCTGTTGTGGGATTCTCCCACCGATCTTGAGAACCAACCAAAATGCTCAAATGATTGGATTTCAGGATATTCCACACCTTATCAGAGGCTTATAACTCAAAGACTGTTGGCCACATTGGCAGCTGGTGGACTGGAAATGTACTAAATCTGAATTGCCTCAGTAAATGTCCAGCTGTACAAATTAATAATGTGTAAAAAAGAAAAAATGTAAATTGTCACTGTGGATAAGCAGCATCCATCTTCCCTGTCCCACTCTGGCAACCCCAGATTCAGCGATCGATTGAGGGGTGGAGCCCAGGGCCAGGCCTGGCAATTGTGCGATTAAGGGGAGGGAGGGGGTCGCACATTTAAGCACTTAGGTTCCTTTCCAGTACCATTGATAATGTTGGTTTGTCTAGAGACTGTTACATTTTACACATGTTTTTAGCGTGAGCTTAAAACCCCCAAACCTGAGGTCGGAGGGACACGGTGACACCCACATGTTCATATAATTTTCACCTGCATTTTAAATTCAGCCTCCCATGATATTATGTGTGTGGTGTGTGTGTGTGTGTGTGTGTGTGTGTGTGTGTGTGTGTGTGTGTGTGTGTGTGTGTGTGTGTGTGTGTTTTGTGTGTGTTCTCATTGCGTGGTTGCTCAGTAGACCCGCATGCACACTGCCCCTGCAGGAGGCAGGAAGACACAGAAGGTGAAAAATACAGCCAATAAGGTCAAAGGTTAGGTGGGCCGGGGCGTCAATCAAAGCGGTTCTGTCCATTGAAAAATTGAATGCGTTGAACACCTGCCCACCAGCTTGGTGAGGACGTGCCTCTACAGCATCATCCTGTAGTCCTGCCCGGAGGCACGTTACTTTCCTTAAAGAAGGAATCTTCACAGCATGACAGGAGGTCGCTGCTACTGCCCGATAGCCACAGCAGTCTTCATACGCTGCCCTTTAACAGACATGCCCCAAAGCACTCGGGCACCTTTTCTCCCTTTACCTCTGTGGTGCGAGCCAAATGAAGGTTTGGAAAGAATTGCCATGAGGTCCTTTGTGTAACGAACTGCTGTTTTTGTTTAGAGGTGAAATGCAACTCTCACGTTGGTTCTGGTTTGTTCTCCTTGGCTGAGGTGGAGTTGGTGAGTCAGTGGGGAGCCAGGGTAAAGACGGGCGGCCCAGAACCGGCATGCCTTTAATTACAGGGGGGTACCTGATAGCTTCTGCTCTCCCTGTTATCTCTCTGCAGGGTGGTGAAGGAGGAGATTTCTGATGACAGCGCCAAGCTACCCTGCTTCAATGGAAGAGTGGTGTCATGGGTAAGTAGGGGGAAGTGCGCTCTCTTGGAGCAGAGCATGGGGGGGGTTCCTTTATTAGTTAAATGTCTTTTGGAGGATTGCATTGTGATCTCAGGTTCCTTGTATGGCAAGGGCTATTTAGACCGATGAGTCTACAGACCAGTCTGTACGTGTCAGAAAGAGTTCTTGAAGGAGGGAGTTAGAGTGTTTCTGGAAATTATGATTACAACAACAATGGACAAAACTGGGAAACTGCTCTACTTTTCTAGGTACTGAGAGATGTAATGTCACTGTCAGTAATAGGGCTGCAGTCATAGTTCCACTCAAATTTCTTGACAGCCTTATGAAAAAACTCTGAATCATACCTATTTGTTAGTTTTGAATATGAAATGCTTCTTTTATGCATAGCCTCATTGGCTTTTGTGACATTGTAGTGGGGCAGTTAGAATATTTCAGTTTAGGTCATAGGTAGTAGGGACTCATTGCAGTGACCCTTGACCCCTTGATTGATTTACACAGTGTGCAGTGGAGGGTGTGGGTGTTGCATAGTTGATTTGCTAGGGATAGACCCGTGCAGCTATCGCATGTCTATTCCAGACTTATGTGTATTCCCCAGAGGAGGGACTTATGTTTGGACCTCCAATCGGAGGAAGCAATGCAGGCCTAGACTACACCCCCATTGTCGATTGATTGATTGACTGACTGATTAACTTCACAGTAGTGAGTCAAGCGGAGCGGCATGGAAGAGCAGGCAGACTGCTGGACTCAGAGGTTGCAGGTTCGAGTCACAAATGGGACACTGCCGCTGTTTTCCCCCTACTGTAAGGTGCACAGAAACATGGCACCCCTGTCAAAATCCAGCCTGATGAATGAGTTACATAACAAGTAAAATGTGAAAGAGGAGGGGGTGTCAGCCGGGCATGCAAACAGAAGAGGGAAGAGAAAGGGAGAGGGGAAAGCAGGATGGGAAAAAAGAAGAGTACAGGGAATGACATCCGATATTACTGTTTGCTGCACAGGAGGTGCCTGGAGAAGACACACGATAGCCATGCAGTCGTTTGGCTAAAGAAAAGGGAGACTGCAGTAATTTGTGTCACCTTTCCTGGTCCCTGGCTTTTTTCCCATACTTGGCTCTCACCTGATCGGGACTTTGATTTACACTGGTTAGCTGTGACTCTCTTTAGCGCCCTTTTAGGAGCGCCTGTTGGGTTTTCCCACCTCGGCATCACACGGGGGGAACTGCTTCCCCGATTGACCCGTCGTCCGGACCCCGCCCACGGCGGAGAGAGGGAGCCTATTTGTTTCCAAAAAGGGGAGCACATTTCTTTTTGTTAGCGGCCGAGCACTCGGGGCTGTTTTCCCCCCGGTGGCACACTCGATAAGCGCCCCGCTTCACATTTCAGCCAGCTTGGGGAATACGCTCAAAGCCAACACGCTCGATGGAGCCAGGCTCCCGTAACAGTTGGACGCTGTCGGATGCATGATCTCCTCTGTTTCTCTCTCCTTCTCTCTTCTTTTTTTCTCCCTCTACCTCGCCCTTTCCCTCGGTCTCCTCTCTCCTTCTCCCCCAGCTGGTTTCCTCAGACACCCCTAGTACAGAGCCACCAGCCCCTCCGGTGGAGGTTCGGGCTCAACCCTCACCCCCGCCTCCGCCCCTACCCCCTCCTCCAGCCGAAAGGACCGGAGGCATTGGAGACTCGAGACCGCCCTCCTTCCAGTAAGTCCTTCCCCTCCCCCCCCTCCAGATCTTCCCAGCTCCCACGGTGCAGCCTGCCCTACAGTTGCTCTTTCAGACCCAATTAACAGTAGATTACAGCACCCTAACATGGGCATTGTGCGCCAGGCCCCTGGTGTTACATTTCCAAAAGGTACCCTTGAGTTTGACGCTTGTTCTTCAGTGAGTACAGAGGCTCGGGTTACTGTGAATTGTACTGTAGGACAGTTTATAGTTTGATTTAGATCCTGATCCTCGTTACCCAAACTGTTCTTATTTGCAAATCCAGTGTTTGTTTCACTGAAGAAAATTTTGACGGAAGTAATGATGTGAATGTTCCTCAACAAAGTGTTCTGTAATTCAGTCAGCTATGACGGCGATGTCATGACAAAGTTCTAAAGTAAGCTGTAATGATACACTCCCCTTTGTGGAATAGCTGAAAGGTTGACAGACACTTCAGGTAAATGTTAAGTGACAGTGGAGTCTTGAATGTGACCGCAAAATCCCTCAGGCGTAGACTGGTTTGAGGTGTCCCCCTGATCACCCCCCCCCTCAGGAACTGGAACCTGGGGGGCTTGAACCCTGAGCTGTGTTTGTTGGCCATCGCTAGATGATCTGACCTTCTCCCTCTAACCCCTAGCCCCAACGTGGCGGGGAGTGCGGAGACCCTGGATGACCGCACAGAGACCGAGTCGGTGGTGTCCTTCAGGAGAGAGAGGCCGCGTCACCGGGAGTCCCTGGAGCATGGTGAGGGGACCGGCGGGGCACCTAGATGACATTCGTTTCACATGAGGGGAACTCGACTGCTGTGCTTACGATGCCAATAAAGCACATGGAATTCAGTTTTTCTGTAAATTCAAAGACACTTTCAGGCCCAGGACAGTAGGAGGAGCTGTTACATGCATTGGGTAATTGAATGTGATTGGCAAAATGGAAACCTCCAGATACTGCAGCAGTCTCCAGACTTACTTTACTTTATATTACTTTGCCACTTTACTGTAATATACTATTACACGCTGATGAATCAGGCGTGAAGCTGTGTTTTTTCGCTTCCCATCCAGGAAAATCTCAATCTACTCATTTACTACATTTCTGGAATAAGATTTCAGCACCAAATTGCAGGAATGCAGTTTGTGGGCAACACTGGCAGGTCACTGTTTGTTGGCTGCATCCGTCCATGTGGCCCCTCTCCCCGTTTGCTGTCTCCCCTCTCATTTGTCCCTATCTTGCTCCCCCTGCCCAGGGCCACGGATGAACGGGCAGAGCCGCATGGAGCGCCACCTGGCGGGGTACGAGAGCGCCACAACTGTCATGAGCAGCGAACTGGACACCACCAGCTTCTGCGACTCGGACGAGGATGACACCATGAGCCGGTGAGAGACAGATAGACAGACAGACTTGGGAGGGGGGCTCAGGGCAGGTTTCATTACTTGAGCATGTTTTTTGCAGATAAATGCATGACAGGGTATGAACTGCAGCCCTACGGCTGACTCATCTTGAGGTGTAGTTTTAGCCGTCTCTAGCCATATCCAATCATTTTCCTGCCTGAATGGCAGCTTTGCAGAAGAACAAGGTCCAACGCTGATATCAGAACCCACAGCTGTTAATATTAATATTCAATATTCAACATTAAACATTAAAACGACCGTCCTTCCTTCCTCAGGTTCAGCAGCTCCACAGAGCAGAGCACAGCCTCCCGCCTCCTGAAACGCCACCGCAGACGGAGGAAACAGCGCCCCCCGAGGCTGGAACGGGTACTGCGTTCACTGAGAGGGGAATGGCAGCGCGGGTCTAACTCCAAAGCCTAGAACACGCAGTGTGACCTTTGATAATCGTAAGCGGGTGTGCTGTGAGCTTACCCGTCACATGGTGCGAGATCGCCATTGCGGAACCGCCAGAGTAAGAGCTGAGGCACGGCGTAGCAGAGAGTAGCTGAATGCGTCAGCGCCTCTAGAATGTGGCTACGGTTATTGCTGTGAGAAATGCCTAGCTTGTGATTCGCTTCCTTGCTAAGAGAGTTTAAAATACAGGCCGTAACAGAATGACCTCGCTATTTCTTTCCTCTGGTTGAGCTGATGCTGTTTACTGCGATAGCTCAGTCTCAGATGGATAGAGTAAATAGTCACACACAGTCCATAGAAAACACCCTGCTTGAAGCATCACCCAACTGGAGCATCATTTTGTTTAATGGTTGTTTTTCATTGGCGGCCATCAGTCCTTCTCATAAGCTTGCCGTGAGAGACCAGACACTAAACATCTCTTGCAGGAAACATTTTGAGAGCTAGTATTGTCCTGTGCTATAAGTCCTTGACACACTGCAAGATCTTCACAGCCAAATTGTGGCATTATTTTGGCATAATGTGTCAAATTTCAGCAATAGCCTGTTTGATATTATGTTCTTTTACTTGCCTTTGCAAATACTGTGTGTTCTAGGCTTATGGTGGACCACTTTTAGGAATAAGACAATGTTTGTGTTTGTACAATGTCTTGTGTGTATCTGTATGTGTGTATGTTTGTATGCCTTGGTTGGAGGGAGGGTTTTAGGTGGCTGGTGTGGGGGAGGGGAGGTAAGGGGATGGATTGGTTTCTGTTGGCAGGGGGGGCTCTGCCTGTGGGTCTAACAGCTGTGTCATGTGTCACAGGCCTCCTCCTTCAGCAGCGTGACCGACTCCACCATGTCCCTCAACATCATCACCGTCACGCTCAACATGGGTGAGTGCTGCGCTGCGCTCTCTGTAACCACACACACATACAAACACATACACATACATACATCTGGTCTCTCTTTCCTTCCCTCCTCCTCTCCTTTTTCCTGCCTCAGTCTCCCCCTCTTTCCCACACCAGTCCTGGAACATTCCTCCTCCACACTTTCTCCTCTTTTTCCTGTGTACAGTGTGGCCATTTTTACATTTATTTCACCCTCTCCTTCCTGGTGCTCCCTCCATCCCTCCAATCCTACCATCCCTTCTCTTTGGCCGCATACCCCTTGTCCTCAGTCTCTCTTTCACTTTCTCTCTCTCTATATCCATTTGCTCCTTGTCCTCCATCTCCCCCTCTCTCCCCTCTCTCTGCCTGCCGATATCTCACAGTCTGTCTGTCTGTCCACATGTCCCTTTCCCTCTGTCTCGCTCTAACCCCCCTCTCTCGGTCCCCCTTGTCCTGAGCAGAGAAGTACAACTTCCTGGGCATCAGCATCGTGGGGCAGAGCAATGAGAGGGGCGACGGGGGCATCTACATCGGCTCCATAATGAAGGGCGGGGCTGTGGCAGCCGATGGGCGAATCGAACCCGGGGACATGCTGCTGCAGGTGAGGGCGCGGTCATGTAGTCATGTGGAGGGAGCTAGCAGCGAGTGGTGAGGGAGGAGACAGATCTGGCTAATTCGAGGGTGCAAGGGTGGAGGGGGACAGCAGCATGCAGTAGACTTAGTCCTGGGAACTTCTCCTTTGCAATTTGCAATACTCTCATCCAATGAGATCTGGCACTGAAATGGTGAAGGTTTGGGCATTTTTCTTCACGTACTCGGTGCTCGGATCAAAGGCGGTGGGGTAAAGCACCTAAACCCACACCGTGGAGACTGCTGTGCAGATCTGGCTCTGCGCAAGCTTGCCAGAATCCGAGAACAAATGCTTGTAAAGAGCTCCATCCTCCCTGCCAGCTAAACTTGGATATGAGCGCAGTGACTGTTAAGTCATTTAAAAAGTTACAAAAATGCACACGCAAAAGAAACCAAGACTGGAAGGACACGGGGTTGTTTTAACTGTTTAGTTTCCAGTTTTGGAAGTTTAATAAACCTTTTAAAGTTCAGTCTGTGGGTATTGTCTGTGCCATGACTCTACACGCTGACACCCTGTCCCCCTCTCTTTCTCGCCCCCCAAGGTGAACGACATCAACTTTGAGAACATGAGCAACGACGATGCGGTGCGGGTGCTGAGGGAGATCGTTCACAAACCGGGGTACGTCGCCGTCTGTCTGAGGGACGTTTGAAAGGTTGCTGGTTCAGAACCCCGCTGGGGCACTGCTGTTGTACCCTTGGGCAAGGTACTTAACCCAGAATTGCCTCAGTAAATATCCAACTAGATAAATGGATGACATGTAAAAATTGTAAGCTGTATAAGTTGCTCTGGATAAGAGCACCTGCTAAATGACAGTAATGTAATAATCTAAAGTTTTATTCCAAATTCTATCTCTCTTTCAGACCCATCATCCTCACGGTAGCTAAGTGCTGGGACCCCTCCCCCCAGGGCTACTTCACCCTCCCACGCAGTGAGTTACGCTCTATACCCTGTACTCGCCCTGTTCCTACCCCATCTCCTTTCACAACGCCGCTGCTTTAGGTCAATAGCTCTCTGTGCTGAGACTCAGTGCATTAAACTCTGCTGAAAGGGTGACCTGTGATGAACTGCTAATCAGACAGCGCCCCAAGCCACATTGATTAAAAACCCATGGTGTTGGGGGCACTGGTGTAGTGATATGGAACAGGGCTTCTAACTGAAAAGGTTACGGGTTCAGTTCCCACGGTGCTGTTGTATCCGTGGGCAAGGCACTTAACCCTAATTGCCTCAGTAAATATCCAGCTGTGTAAATGGATGTTAAAACTGTAAGCTGTGTAAGTCACTCTGGATCAGAGCGTCTGCTGATATCATGCAATGTAATGTAAAAAGCATGTTGAGGGAATGGCGCGCCCAGCACCACTGCTGTTATTCACTACGCCTGTGTTAACCGATGTGACTCCCTCGTTCTTCTCTCCTCTCTCTCCCCTCTCTCTCTCTCTCCCTCCTCCCAGACGAGCCCATTCGGCCGATCGACCCCGCTGCGTGGGTCAGCCACTCGGTGGCGCTCACGGGGGCGTACCCCCCATACCCTGGCAGCTCCTCCCTCAGCACCATCACTTCCAGCTCCTCCGTCACCGAAACAGAACGTGGGTCCCGCCCTACACTAATTCAGTGTGTTTTATAGGTACAAAGTAAAGAAAAAGTGAAAGTGAATGAATTTTGCGCAGCATATAACAAGGACCTAACAAATACATAATGCATACACTGAAACCAATGCACATATGCACAGATTAAATGGGGTAGTTGTAAAATGTGAGGTAAAAAATTAATAATCATTTCTGTAAAAGAAAACTGTATGTCTGTACAATCTTGTCTTTCATTCTCTCTCTGTCTCCTGTTTGTCCCTTCCTCATGTCAGTCTTTACCCCTCTCTGTGTCACATGGGTGTTCTTGATCTGTCTTTAAATCTTCTGGTTTAGTCATGATTTTCTCTCCACCACCATGTCCCTGGATCAGTGTTCCTGTTCCTAGATCAGTGTCCTTGTGTTTCGGCACGCTTCCTCCCCGCAGACAGCCTCCCATGGCCCTTTACGCTCTGAGTGATATGAGTGTCTCCAACTCTCTCCAGGCTTCGATGACTTCAACCTGTCCCTGCACTCGGACATGGCCTCGGTGGCCAAAGCCATGGCGTCCCCGGAGTCCGGCCTGGAGGTCAGGGACCGCATGTGGCTGAAGATCACCATCCCCAACGCCTTCCTGGGTGAGAGAGCAAGGCGGCTCTGAGGGGAGGGAAGGGGAGAGAGAGAGAGAGAGATATGAACAGATGCAAGAGGGCTGCAGAGAAGAGTGTTTCTGACATGCTTAACAACCCCACAAGTGATCTTTGAGTTATTTAGAAGAAGTCTATAGGCACACTGTCATGGCTTCTACGCAGTGCAGCCAGGAGAAATAATCCCCAGAGACCCTACAAATAAGCCAACGACTTCTGCGTCAAACACATATATGACTTCTCTCCTTTGTCTTTTAGTAAAGAACAGCAACAACAATCAGAGTTTGGGTGACCTTCCCCTGGAGCGTTAGAGATCATTTGCTTATTTGTGCTGGTTTTAAAGAGTATGATGACATCCCATAATAGTTTCTGTGCCGTCTTCCACACTGCCATCGCCCTGCTCAGGGCGATTCCTGTGGCGCGGTGGTTTCTGCTCTACCAGGGTAGGAGTTCCATCAGTAGCCAATCACAGACCACAGCACAGACCCGCCTTAAACTGCGAGCTACATGATTCCAGCATGGAAATGCAATCAGTCGCGGCTGTTGAAGACAGATTGACCCCAGCAAACTATGGTTTAGGAGACATATGACTGGAATCTGTCTCCTTCCCTCTCTCTCTCTCCCTGCTTGTGTGTGTGTGGGCGTGGGGGTGTGTGTCTCCAGGCTCGGACGTGGTCGAGTGGCTGTACCACCACATTGAGGGCTTCCAGGACCGGCGGGAGGCGCGCAAGTACGCCAGCAACCTGCTGAAGGCCGGCTTCATCCGCCACACCGTCAACAAGATCACCTTCTCCGAGCAGTGCTATTACATCTTCGGGGACTTCAGCGACTGCGAGAACTGTGAGCGCCCATAATGCACTGCTCTGGAATAAAATCACTGTTGAGTGACTGTAGGGTTCATTGTACATTGAACTCATTGTAGAGTTCGCTTTTCAATATGGTGATAAAATGGGCAATCTTTGCAGCATGGACTCAACTTGCACTGAATATTGTGCAGTGCGTAAGTCACTCTGGATCAATCGCCCTGGATAAGAGCTTCTACAATCAATACATGTAAATGATTCACTGCCATGAATACATGTTTTCAATGCCTTTTTGAGGTGCTTGTTCATTGTTCTTAATCATACTCTTTCCCCTTCCTTCTTTTTCTCCCTGTCTCTCCCCCACGCTCCCTCTCCTCCACCCTCTCAGACATGGCCAACCTCTCCCTGAATGACAACGACGGGTCCAGCGGAGCCTCAGACCAGGACACGCTAGCACCCCTGCCCCTCCCCGGGGCAACCCCGTGGCCTCTGCTGCACTCCTTCCCCTACCAGTACCCCCACCCTTACTCCAGCCAGCCGCCCCCCTACCACGAGCTGTCCAGCTACAGCTACGCCCCCGGCAGCACGGGCAGCCAGCACAGCGAAGGTGAGAGAGGGGGGGAAAAGAATTAGAAACAGGCCTGTGTATTTCAGATCTTATGTTCTTTTAAGAGGATCGTTGACTTCCTCCTTGCCTGTCTGTTTCGTTACTGTCTTGTGGCTGGGCAAGGCAAACATGACATCAGCTCCCACTTCATTGGAGCTGTATGGTCAGCATGGGTTATCCCACCCACCAGCTTCTTCATCACTGTCACTTGCATGGGATATCTTTCTTTCTTATTGATTGGAAGACCCCAGCCACAACAAGGATGGCATCTCCAAAGCACACTGGATGATCAGAGAATTTATTTTCTGTGTGAGAAACGCATCACAGTCTGAAGTGGATGTGCTTTCTGTCCAAGTTAAAGACTGAAGAGGTCTTTCTTAGGTCAAAGTGATGCCAGTGTGTGGGTGCACATTCTCCTTGACAGTGACTCTACTGGTCCAAAGACCTTTTTACTGTCTTGTTTCCATCTTTTCTTTGTGACAGAGGATTATAGTAACGCTCTTTCTCTCTCTCAGGGAGTCGGAGCAGTGGCTCAACGCGGAGCGAGGGGGAGAGGCGGCGCGGGGGTAAAGGGGGAGGGGCCGGCAGCACGGGGGGAGGAGCCAGGGACGAGAAGTCCCCCGGGGGAGGGGGCGGGGCCGACTCGCGCTCGGGCAGCGGCAGCGAGTCCGAGTACTCGACCCGCAGCAGCCTGCGGCGGGACCACGGCTCGGCCACGCCCAGCGAGCACAGCCACCTCAGCCAGCGCTCCCACCACCGCGCCCGGCCCCCGCACCTCGCGCCCTACCCCCCCGGCATCCCCCTGCCCTACAACCCCATGATGGTCATGATGGTCCCGCAGCACCCCCACCCGGCGCTGGGGCCTGCCCACCCGCAGCACCCCGCCGGCCCCGCCTCCCTCCCTGCCCCCGCCAGCACCCCGGGGGGCCCCCCCGGGGCGCCCGACCCGCGACCTGGGCTCCGTGCCCCCTGAGCTCACCGCCTCCCGCCAGTCCTTCCACTTGGCCATGGGCAACCCCAGCGAGTTCTTCGTGGACGTCATGTAGCGAGAGGAAGTAGAAACTTCTGAATGTGTGTATGTGTGTGTGTGTGCGTGCGTGCATGTGTCAAAGGGGGAAACACCTGCCAGTTTCACACTACGCCTGTCAAATGAGGGCAACGCTTTTAGCGGCTACCCCTGGCCAAAAAAAAACCCCAGCCACAGTCATTGTGAGAGGTGTTCTGGGATGTGCTTGTATACTCTGATGGAACCCAGGGTTTGTCTTGAGTGCCCTTCAAGTGATCTAGATATCCTCTGCTCCCATTGACTCACTGATGTGTTTAGGATGTCAGTAGGGTGTTTTTATTTTTCCTCATGAGCCTTTTCTTAAAGAATCGAGCTGGAATGAAATGTGAACTCTGAGCTAAGCGATGCCCGCTGGGGCCTGTGATTGTGATTGGAGGGTTCAGTGGGAACTGGCATCACTCCTCAGTCGTCTGGGGTTGGATCTACATATCCCTGCTTTCATAGGAACAGGGTTAATAGTGGGTGTGGCCTCAGAGGAAGTTTTAACACAGGAAGTTGGATGGGGGAAAAATACACAAATCTCCCCATGCTTTCAGAATCTCTCCTGGTTGTTTATTTATCCACAGCCTTCAAAGCAACTGTTCCTGTTGAAGGCTCTGGATCCGACTGGGTGCTGAACACTTCCAAAAATTATACACTGAATGGCTTGTCTCCTTAACTCGACATTAAAGTTGTACTCCCATGCACTCATTTGATCTCGGGACTTGTTACCAAGGTCTTGTATGACAGTGTACACTCTGTAAAGCTGTAGATGTAGTCACTAAATGATTTGGTAGCATTTCGTGTGAAAGAGTGCTTGTCTTCCTCCTGGAGACGGGAGTTAGGTGAACAGTAGTGGTCTGTCATAGACACAGCTGTAGTGACAAGTGTAGCCCTCGAGGGGGAGCAGCAGCTCACTTGCAGCTAAGATGCAGCAGAGGGCACCAGTTGCTCATTTTTCAGGAAAGGATGAGCTCTTTAATAAGACTTAACAGTCTGGTTTAAACAGCAGGTGCCTGGTTATCACACTACGGCACTGTCATGATCAGGTCAGATGTTAAAGATAGACCTCAGATAAATAAAGCCCTCATTTCTCTCCCTGGCTCCCACGTAGCCCAGTAAACTTAGTGTGATGAGTAACCTCCATTCATTCTACACGTCTAATATCTTGATCTATTCTAACACCGTTCTCCGCATCTGTAAATACTCCGTTCTGCTTTATAAAGTAACAGTATGTAATAGTGAATATTTTAATGTGAAACGAGCACAAACAATGACAGACACGCACATTGTTCCCTGCATTGTACCCAGCTCACAGACTACTACTAGTTTTCACTAGGGTGTCATAAGCTGTGTGCTGCTGTTATAGGGAAGAACACTACAGGACTGTGTGGTACAGAAAATGGTACTGGGAGGGAGGGGCATACCAAATAATGGTACTTTAAAGTGGAAAGAGGTGACACAAAGATGTGAGGAGTTACTTTTTGGATAGATACTCAATGGCTGTAAGCCCCATTCTCCAAACTTTTTTTCTTTTTCTTTAAAAACAACTGAAATCCACAGAGGGTTTTTCTTGTATGTATATTATATATAACCAAACCATATAGGTGCTAAATGAAGACTCAAAGTTACATGAATGTTGTTTTTCTCATTTTGTCACTTGTTTTTTTTCCCCCCAGCATTTGTGTACTAAATAAATGTGTACTAGATCCATTCAATGGCTCGAGTCATTCGTTGTTTCCTTGGCGATTAAAGCTGACTGACGGAGAGCAAGACGCGACAGTTGTGTGGTATGACCATCCCGGAGAGCTACCACTAGGGGGAGAGAACGTTTCTTTTGTTGTCCTTCACCTGTCGTTCTTTTGTGATGAACAAACTTTCCATTTTGAATGTCAATACCCCATTATATTCCCTTTGACCTTTGCAATAAGTGAAAAGATCTCATTTGTAATAACGAAAAAAAAACAGTATTACTCTACATGCGAAATCCACTGGAGACTTAAGTTCAAAGAAGATGATTAACTTGAATTAAGAGCGAAAAAGTGGATCTTTAAATCTGTTGCTTCGATAACAGTTTCTGTTGTATGTTCCATATCCAATATGGGATACTCGGCTCAACATGCCGGTACACATACAGGTCATTTTTTTCAGTAGTATTTTTCTAGTCGACTCCTTATGTGGCTATTTGCTTCTGTTGTACTCTGCCTCACTTGTACGTCACTTTGGATAAAAGCGTCTTCCAAATGAAGAAATGTAAATGAAGTAATATTTACTGTGTCTTATAATACAGCCGATCCACATACTGTCTGCGTCGGGAATGTTTTCCCTGCTCTCATGGAACCAACCCTACAACACCAAAGATGCTCAGTGTAACAAGATTTAGATCTGTGTGTTTGACAACAGGAAAACTCGAACTACTGGAGACCAGACCTCCATAATACCGTAACCCCGTCCTTGCTGCACTTCACAAACAAGCAGATTAACTGTAACAGTCAAAACAGGAAGGAAAACCATCAGCACTCTAACCGATTAACTTTCTATAAGCTTCCGTAGGCTTAAGATCACTAGCTAGCCGTCAATGGTAGTGATTACACGAGTAAGCGCTGGGCATGGCGTGCCAAAAAGCTGTCAAACACCGAGAAAAAACTCGGACTACACGCTCTCGCTAGAGAAGATGACATAAGGGTCTACGAATGTGTATTACATGACGTGGTTATGGAAATACTCTCAGATCAGTGTACGTGCTTGGTGTTATGACAACAAAAAGTCGCATATACTTATACATTTACAGCTGAACATTTTAATACTGACATGATATATAACTGTATTATATACACTATTTTAGATTAAATGAAAATATGTTGGATGTGTGTTGTCATTTACTGCTTGACAGCAGGGAGAAGGGAAATGTACAACTGTCTACAACTTCAGAACACACGGTTTATGTATAAATGAAGCCTACACAACACAGGCACAGTTTTTATATATCGACTACCCGAATATCTGATCCATAAGGCTTTTCTTTTCACTGTTCGAAGTTGCCAGTAGGCTACTACTTACTTCTGACGTCTTACGTCATCGCCTCGGTCCGCCTGCAGTCGAGGCGGTTCTTCTTCACGTTTGACGCGTCCAAAGTGACGTCGTGTGTCGGTCGAAGCGTCCTCGGTGCAGCAAACCAGGCAGCAAGTTACTTAAACCATTGAAGAAATCAAAAGGATCGGCGAGCCAGCTAGTGAACCAAGTAACATTAAGTTATTCAAGGAAAAAACAGGAATTTGGCTAAGGTGTTGACTAGTTAGCAACCGATCTGGTAATATATTTTGATCTAACCGTTGCGAACCCACACGGATCTTTTGATTTGAAAACATTTACACACAGCTACAACAACAACACTTGGTTATTTGCGTATACAACCAGACATGCTTCTGCGTAAAGTCAGTCAGACTTCGGCTCTATGTGGCACTGCTTTGCGTATTTCGCCCGCACTGTCCGGGTAAGTTACAAACCAACTGTCTGTTGGAGTTAACAAGCTAACGTTAGCGAACGTTCTTTTATTACTAATATCCAGTATGATTGCGCTGATAAATCTGCAATTTGTGTGGGTTACCGCACTACGTAGATGTCACCTTTCTCAAAACTCACCAGAAATTGTCCATAGCTGTCTTAAGTTACCCGCTTATGTAAGTCTATCTTAAATGGTTTCTTTATTTAGGAGTCAACGCCAAGTTGGAGCCATTGTTGCCGCTCAGAATGGTCGTTTCTACGCCAGTCAGGCCGCAGAGGTATGGTATGGTAAATTACAACGTTAGATTTTCACGTTAGCTTGCAGCTACTGTGCATCTCCGTTTGTCCTTGGTGTCCATAAAGAAAGGAAACGTAGCTGTAATGGGAAATTTTAAAATCGTGATAGGATTTGCGTCGTTTAATGTAACTATCTATAAATAAAGGGAGCTGATTAGCTGGCTGCCTTAGTTTATTTAAGGTAACGTTAAATAAGTGAAAAGCTAACAAGCTAGCTAGTTATCTACAGGCTGTTTGGGAGTAGCTGCTGAATCGAGATACAGGAAGGGCGAGGTCACCACGGGTGATACCGGTGGTGTGATTTTTGAGAAAATGATGTTCTGATCATAAGTGTCTTGGTGTTTTGGCAGCGTGCGCTGGGTGCTGTCAGTTCATCTAGCTAGCTAGCTAGCTAGCAATGTTAGCTATTTGTCTCATCTGGAGGAAGTCACCCGTCGCTACCTTGGATGTAGGGCAAAGTTGACGGCGGAGTCACGTGACAGTGGGAATGTAGGCCAGAGGTGGCAGTGTTCACCCGCGAGGACACCGAGTGACGGACGGGGACAGAGAAAGAGGGAGGGTCTTAGAGTTCCTCGTGTCGCACCAGGTGCATCGCGACACATTGTCACAAGGACATTGCTATAACTGTATCGCGATAAAGCTGGTCGCTTCTAAAGTGTGAAGATAAATACCCATATGGCTGCAGCGAACTTTCCAGGGTTGCTGGCCTTAAGCAATCTTAATCCTTGGCCTTCGGTGTCTGCCGTCAGTTTATTTAGATGCCCATTCTTCGTTATGTAAAACTAGTCCACCAGATTTTCCAGTGGTTTTTCTGGCTAATAACTTTAAACCACTGGGGCAATGGTTAAAATGGTTCAGTTAAAGCCAATTATTTGTTCAGTGAAGTAAGGAAACGACCAAAGAGTAGCAACCTCTGCTTTTGGAGAACTGACTTTGTTTTCATTATGAAAGAATATTCAGTCTGTCATTTTTTTGTTTTATGACTTTCAGCAGGGAGCCCCTATTAAGACAGAGTGACCATGTTTGTGTGTTTGTTTGAAGAGGTGGTGTGGGTTGAAGGGCAGACTGACTTTTACAGTATGCACTGGCCAGTGTTTCACACCCCCCTGACCGGACACGCGACACCCAGAGGAACATGCCACTTTTAACCTGGGCTTTCAAGCCAGGCTTTTGGCCAAGTCCTTAGCCATTTGGTTGGGGTATTGAATTTTTCTCTCTACAGCATTTATGTCAGTACACTCAGTTTCTCCATCAGAACCCATACCCACCCACATTTTCAAATGTTAGCCCTGTATATGTGTATCTGGACACCACGAACTGAAACACTGACTTTTGAGCTGGATGCCTTCCCTTTGTCTGTCTCATTATTTTGGTTCTGCTGTCTCTCTTCCCCATCCCACCCTTTCTTTCTTCCTCCCTTCAATATCTTTCTTCAATCTCTCCGTTTCTCCTCCTCCCCCTCTCTGCCTTTCCCATCCTTCTGTCCCTCTCTTCCTCTTCTCTGTCAACCCCTTCTCCCCTCTGTGGCCTCTCTGCATCGCTTTTCTCTCTACCTTTTCCCTCAGTTTTTCCCCTTGTGTCAACCTTCCTCTGCCCCTGTCTTTGATTTCTTTTCTTCTCCTGTCTAACCTTCTTCCTTTTGCCGTCCCCATGTCCAGGCCGTGCTGGAAAAGCCAGCAGTTGGTAGCGACACTGCCACCAAGGCCGTGGCAGAGAAGAAGCCACTCAAGCTGGTATGTTATTGCTGCCTCTCATTGTTTCCATTTAGGTGCTGCACAGACAGCCTTTTCTAGGGGCACTTAAACACTGCTGTTTCGGGTGGGTGGGCGTACAAAGACTGCAGTTTGTTGAACTTGGAGTGTTTCAGTGAACTCTGTGATGGCAGTGGGAATCTTTGCTCTGTGGGCTGGATCAAGGTCCCACAGACCCTAAAAGAGGTCTTTTAAAAAGGAAATGTTAAATTGTGAAAGTCTGGTGATTGGTCCTTTCCAGGATTACAGAAATATTCAAATCCCCTTTTTACGATTAATGACCGGACGTTGTTTTCTATGTCACCACTTCTTCACCTTTTTTTAGTTTTTCGATTCTTTAATTCATTGTCATCGTCCTTATACAGCTGTATATGGCAATATTGATAAAGTAATGTAATGGTGTGAGACACTAAACACCCCTCTCTCCCCTGGCTCTCAGGAATCCCAGTCCTTTGCTGTGAACATGTTCAAGGGGCAGATCAACACAGCACAGGTGTTCCCCTTTCCGTCAGGTGAGCTCCGCCTCGCAAACGCACCCTGAACATTGCAACCGTGTTGCCTCTGTGCCGTCTAATGGCCAGTGCCTTTCTCTGTCACAGTGCTGAATGAGGAGCAGGCAGAGTTCATCAGGGAGCTGGTCGGGCCTGTCTCCAAGTTCTTTGAGGTGAGTGTCGCCGTCATGTGTCACTGTGACTGTTAATTGGGGACCTTAAAGCTTCCTGTGTTGATGTGGCTCCTGTCTCTGTGGGGGGATAGTCATCACTCTTTCTGTAGAGGGGCCTGTTTGAGTGATGAGAAGTACTAATTAGAACACACGTGTGTTAACTATGGGTTCAGTCTGATTCGACGTGAGGAAGCAAAAGTGTCCCTTCTCACGTCTCCCACGACCCCCCTCCACCTCCCACCCCATCTCGTCCCTCTGCTTCTTTGGTGCTCCCTTCTTTAACACCCTCCACACCCCCCCCCTTCCCCACTCTGCTGCCTTGCAGGAGGTGAACGACCCCATGAAGAACGACGCCCTGGAGAAGGTGGAGGACACCACCATGGAGGGGCTGAAGGAGATGGGGGCCTTCGGCCTGCAGGTGCCCGCCGACCTGGGCGGCCTGGGCCTCACCAACACTCAGGTGAGAGGAGAGAGAGAGCCACAGCAGGGTTCCTCTACCAGGCAGTTTAATGTTACCGCCTGATAGTGCTTATGCAAATCCGGTGATCCGTTGCCCTTCTCTCAGTACGCCAGGTTGGTGGAGATTGTGGGCATGCACGACCTGGGCGTGGGCATCACCCTCGGTGCCCACCAGTCCATCGGCTTCAAGGGCATCCTGCTCTTTGGCAACAAGGCCCAGAAGGAGAAGTACCTGCCCAAGCTGGCCACAGGTGGGTGGGCGGGGGGGACTAGAAGGCCGGCCCAGGCTGCTACGTGTGCTTCCCACTGCTTGTGTGCGTGGCTGAATGACCTCGATGTGTCCGTTTGTGCTGCTGTCTGCCATGGACATGCGTTAGCATGAAGGGGATAGTGGCCGATGTGAGGTACAGTGAGCTGGAGAGTGATTGTGTCTCGTTTGCTTTGTTTTTCTTAGAGTATCTGTGCACTTATTTCTGCTGTAGGGCTGCTCAGGTATATATGGGAACTGGAAAAGCCAGATGTGGTTCCTCTGTACCCCGACAGTTGGTTAACCTCCCCTGTCTCCCTGTGATAGGAGAGACAATTGCAGCGTTCTGCCTGACGGAGCCTGCCAGCGGCTCTGACGCTGCCTCTATCAAGACCACGGCTGTGCGCTCTCCCTGCGGGCAGTACTTCACCCTCAACGGGGGCAAGATCTGGATCAGGTACACACGGACACGCACACACACAGGCAGACACAAAGACACACATTCTCAGACAGACACACGCACACACATGTACGCACACGCCAGACAGCTGCACACATACAAATAGAGGCACAGACAGACATATACAACAGACACACATGCACAGACGGATGCATGCACTCACACTCACACATGCCCAGAGAAACACAGCGAGAGAGACACACACAAAGCACATGCCAACACACACAAACGCACAGACATATGCACACAGAAACGCATTCATTCTGACTTAACGTTCTCATCATGTCCCATACTTTATCAAAGGTCATTGAGGTGTCAAGTTTTCAGTTCCTGTCAACTCCACTAGGGGGCACAGAGGTACAAGATCATTACAGAAGACTTACTGAAACAAATCTTTCATCTACATGAAATGTCTCTGTTCTTCTTTTCCTTCCATGCATGTTCTTATCCTTCTTTGTGTCTCCATTTCAGTAACGGAGGCCTGGCAGAGATCTTCACCGTGTTCGCCAAGACACCAGTGAAGGATGAGAAGACTGGAGAGATGAAGGACAAGATCACTGCCTTCATTGTAGAGAGAAGCTTCGGCGGAGTGACACAGTGAGGAGGGGTGGGGGAGGGATGGACAGAGAGAGAAAGATGGAGTGGGGAGGGGTAGAAAGAAGAGGAAGACTGAGAGAAGAAGGGATGAAGAGGAAGGGGAGATGTGGATGGAGAGTGTCAGAGAGTGTAGTTTTTTTGGTGTCTTCAAACTATTCAGTCTGATTAGATTTCAGCTACATTACAACTGGAGAGTAGCTGTTGTTTTTAAACAATTTAGTATGAGATATTATTTTGGCACCATTTTAGCACAACACCCTCAGCTTTGAGTGGCCAAGGTCACAAATATTTCCAAAAGACAGATAGAAGTGTTACTTACAAATGTGCCCTTTTGGCTCGTTGCCGGATAATTATTAGTCGTTATTCCCACTCTCAGCGGCCCCCCAGAAAAGAAGATGGGCATCAAGGCGTCCAACACGGCGGAGGTGTACTTCGACAATGTGCGCGTGCCGGCTGACTGCGTGCTGGGGGAGGTGGGCGGCGGCTTCAAGGTGGCCATGAACATCCTCAACAACGGCCGCTTTGGCATGGCGGCGGCACTGGCTGGCACCATGAAGGGAGTCATCGGCAAGGCTGTGAGTTACACGTGTGTGTGTGTGTGTGTGTGTGTGTATGTGTGCAAGAACAGGCACACCTGCAGTTGTGCGCATGGATTTGTGTGTGTACCTGTGTGTAAGTACACATCTAATTTCAAGTGTGTGTGTGTGTGTGTGTGTTTTTGTTTGTGCAGGTATGTACATGCATAAGTGTGTGCACAGAAGATTTTCACTCACTGTCCAACAAAAATGTTTAGACAGTTAAGTAAAATTCAGTATGTCTGTGGACAGTGAATTGAGATGTAATCTGGCCAGGCTTCCCCCTCATTTTAAAGAGGCAGCCTGCAGCTGCTCAGAAGTCCTGGCAAAGCTGCTGTTTCAAGGGGATTTCTGTATTTCTGTGTTTCTATCCCTGGCAGGCTAAAAGGCCTGTCTCTCTCTTCCTCTTCCTCTTTGTCTCTCAAGTTGTTTGGATAATACAAACAGAGAAACACACACAATGGTTTATTCAGTTCCTTCATAGCCAGAACCAAAAGTTATGTAAGTGTGTAATCAGGTTTTTTGTTTTTTTGCACATATACATGGAAAAATTGTCATAATAGTATAAGTATGGCACAGAGAAACGGCATGCTCTGTAAACAATTCTGTTTTTAAAAAAATAAGGTCACACCAGGTGATCTGAAAGTAAAACAATGGAAGTGTAATTTTTCATCACATTTCCAGAGTTTGGACTTAAATGGAAGCTTCTGGTATATTGCAGAAGTCTCCAACATTTGAATTAGCTTTCGGGTGATAGTAAAAGGAAGCCACACACCGAAACAATCCACAAGTAGCATTCATCCCTGTGGTTAGTCAAGTCAGAGAGGTGTCTCAAAACTTCAGCCAAAGGGGACTCCACAGCTAAGGTTGTGGCTAGGAGAAAATTCACACGAAGCTGAAGCTGCGAGTTCCGTTGCGCTGTCTTTTATTGAGAAGTTCAAGGTTACTCTGCCAGGAAGAGTGTGCGAGACGTGTTTACCACAGCTCGCAGTCAGAGAGGTACCTCAGGAGTTAAACTTAAGTTCATGGAGTTCAGCCGTTAGCGAGCTTTCAGCACACCTGGTGTCGCCGTGATGCACCTCAGATTTCACAAGCGCAAAGCCTGTCGTCAGGCCAAAATGCCAAAACGAACAGCTGGGATGTTTTGCAGTTGCACAAAACAGAAGCAGAGCTTTTTACCTGCTCTGTACTTTGCTTGCCAGCAGTTTGTTTGATACCAAGAAGGTGAGAGGTTGCATGGTGGAAAATATCATGCCCTCTGTGAAACGCGAAGGCGGTTCTGTTCTCGGTTTGGAGTTGTTTTGTCTTCCAGCATTGGTGTCTTTGCTAGAAACGGATAGTGTGCACACCAGGGTGTGCAGGCTGAAAAACCTGATACACCCTAATGTGAAGCTCAGGCCTGGTTAAAAATGCCAGCATGTGTACGATCCAAACTGTGTATCCAAACCTACAAAGAAATTGTAAAATCAAAATAAAACCAATGTCCTGATCAGGCACCCTCCCCCATCTTGAGCCAATTGAGCAGTTCTGCTTCCAGTAAGCCCTAAACGAGGGTTATGTCCCAGATCGCTGTGTAGCACACTATATGGTACGCGGTGTGACTAGTACAATACAGATACTGTAGTACCCAGGAAGTGTTCATTCCAGAATAAAAGGGACAGGGCTTATGGCAGTGTTCAACATGGAAAAAATGCCGGACAGTTTAAACATTTGTGTGTAGTCAGTATGCAAGCATGCTTGTTAGTGAACAACGGATAGTATTTATTGAATATCACATTTGTTTTCAATTGATTTACAACTGACATAGATAATTTGATGTACTGATGTATCAGTTAATGTGCTTATTGTAATATTTATCATGACAGCCAAATACTGTAGCCAGCTAGCTAGCCTCTACTGTAGCAAAGGTCAAAGTTTGTTAATTTAGAATTCTGAAGTGTGCTCACAATTTGTGCATACTGCGTACCTGCATACTGATGTGATAATACTGAGTACATTTTAACAACACATGCATTATGCTAGCATGTGATTTGGGACAATTTGGGACACAGCCAAGGAATTTGGAGGATATGGAAAAGATTCTTTCTGAGACCTCTAAAAGGCTATACAAGGTGCCTAGTCTCTCTGAAAGTCTCATCAAAGAGCATACAGAAAGTGCTCATTATGTGGGCGTGAATACATCTTTTTCAATGCTTTTTTTCCCCTTTATGCAGCCCTGTTTTAGAATTGCCACCAGCACACTAGACTCATCTCACCGCAAAACATTTGCACTTGTGCAGGAGCATTCAAGCAAATGCAATCCTGTGATGCACTCGCACCCAACCAACTATTGTTTTCCCAAGTTGGCACAAGGATATACTGGCTGACCCACCCCGATCCCCAACATGGCAAAGCCGGGTTGCTCCACTGCTGGGGCTCCCGGTCATCAGCGGGCCGATGCATGGGCTGGGATTGAACCTGCGCCGTTCATGTTTGCATTTTTGGAGAAAAATTATTTGCACAAAAAAAGCCGTGGCTCTGTGCAGCCTGTGTAGGTGCTGTGAAAATGTCACACGCTGTCCTCGAGTCGGCTCTCTCGAGTCGAGTCCGTCTCTCTGGGTACGCCCCCCTTCCCCTCTGCCACTGTTTGTCTGTCTGGCTCTGGGTCGGAGGGAAACTCCAGTATGCACTGCAGCGGTGCCACTTCCTGCGTGGGTACGGGCGCCTGCGTGCACACGCCCCTCGGCAACGACAGAGCGCAGCCTGTTTTCCGGGTGCCGCCATCGCGGTGCAACCGTCTGCATCGCCACCTGTCGACATGTCTGTCATGTGCGCCCGTCTTGGCCTGCTTCAGCAGAAATTCAGATGAGTTCACACTTCTGCTTGTGCCAGCAATGTTTGCACAAAATGTGGGAACTGCCCTCGGTGCTACCTGTTGTTGCTTTTTTTTTTTTTTTTTTTTTTGTCTAGTCTGTCAACCACTGAAACCAAACCAAGCCTGTCTGGAGAGTTTTGCCTGCCCAAATCAAAGAGAGAAAGCTTGCTATTGTTCTGAGATTTTACTTGCCAGAGTGATTTCCTGGGCAAGATGCCGGGAAAGTCATAGCTCAAAATATGTTGCAGAGCAGCTTGCTGAGAGCTTTTATACAAATATATTGCATGTTCCTCAGTCATCCTATTGGAGCAAGCTGTAAGAATGTCACTCCCAAGACTGTATGCCACTGTCCTAAGGATGAGATGTCTCTGTCTCTGTCATGTTCTTGTTCTGTATTTTTAACCCATTCTGCCTGATGGCTCTGCTCGTGTGACATCAGTTTGTCTGTCCCTCTGCCCTTTTACAACATGTCTCCCTCTGTGCTGTCCCCCACTCCCCAGGTGGACCACGCCGCCAACAGGACTCAGTTCGGGAGCAAGATCCACAACTATGGGGCCATCCAGGAGAAGGTGGCCCGAATGGTCATGATGCATTACGTCACCGAGGTCAGTCAACCGCCGGCTGTTGTCCTACCAATAAACAATGCTCTTCCTCCAGCCCACAGCTTCTGCTACCATCCTGTTTCCTTTGAAAAGAATTCATTCATGCCTCAATATGACCGTGTGTGTGTGTGTGTGTGTGTGTGTGTGTGTGTGTGTGTGTGTGTGTGTGTTTAGCAAGGGTTGTCATTCTTTCAGTTTTACAACATTTAGCTCACCACGCGTTAGTCATTGCACACTAATTCAACTTTCCACCCCGCCAGTTGGTCTTGAAAGGATGTAGTCCAGAAGTGTCTCCCTTAACACTACATGGAGTATTGAGGTTGGCTGTTGGCAACCAGACTTTAATTGCTAAGCCAATCGGAGAGCAGAAGGGTGTGACTATTTGAACTTCTGTAAGTAAATGGTGTAGCAGAACAGGTAGAGGTATTGTTAATAGGCAATATTCGATACAGCCTCACACACAGATTCTCAGATGGAAACAATCATATTGTTAGGCCCCTATCTTATTTCAGAATTTTATTTTATGTTTTTGTTATATTAATTAAACCATAATTAGCCATCTTGCTGTGCCTGGGTTGAGGTATTTTACAATCTGAAAGCCATTCATTTTCAAATGTATTTGCAAACAACCATTGGCACTAATGAGGAAAATAGCTATTCTGTATGGGTAAAACTTTTTTCTTTTCCTAACCGAATTCATGGCAGTGGTCGTGAGGCAGGTCACATGTATGGAACACTTGACAGTTCAGCTGTTGGAAACAGTGGCACGCAAACCGAAAAACATCAGACTGGAGTGGGACATTGCGTCTAATGGTGGCTGGTAGTATATACTGTGGGCATGAGTGGGAGTGTCTGTCTTGTCTTCCAACATCCAAGACCCAGCTGCAAGTGTGCCCCCGAGTATAGAGTCATCAGTGCTCAGTTGTTCTCCTGTGAGCCTCCCTCATGACCTGCCTGCAGCCTCTCAGAGCGGAGATAAAAACACTGCACAGAGCAGTTTCACACTTCCGTTTTTTTATCAGCAAAAAGTGGCACCCAGTCAGAACAGGGATGTGGGTGAATTGTTTTTTTTGGGCTAACTTGCTTCCCCCCCATCTTTTCTGCCGGCAGTCTATGGCCTACATGGTCAGCGGCAACATGGACAGCGGGGCCTCTGAGTTCCAGATCGAGGCGGCCATCAGCAAGATTTTTGCCTCTGTGAGTATTGTGCCCTGCCCAACAATGCATGCTGTCGGTCCCATCACATGCTGTGTTAGATTAACTCTGACTCTCTCACATTCTGACTCCGTAATATATCACATGCTTTTAGCTCCTCAACATTTTGAACTGCGTTACACATTGTGTGACGTGCTAGTATGACATTTGCTGTTCATTCCTCAGTAGACAATACTACATCAAACACTCTGACTTACAAATATAACACATGCTCTTTACTCCTCAAGACACTGTACTACATCAAATACACTATTATGTTGCATGCTGTAAACTCCAGTGTTCTATTATGTGTGGTGGATGTTCTGGTACAGTATGCCCGCTGGGGTGCTCCTGAGTGGATCTGTCATTTAAGGTGCATGATCTGAGCAAAATGTTGAGCCTGGGCTGTGTCATTGACTGGCCAGTGGAGGACAGTCTGGTTCCCAGAGTCCCCAGGGTCCCCTCATCGCATTGCTTAATAGCATCCTCTAGTGATTGGGCCAGTGCTGCTAAGCTCCTCAGGAGGTCAGCTGAAGAAGTGCTACTGTGCTCCACTGTGGTGCATTATGGGGCTTGTAGTGCAGAGAATGGCCACTGGCTGCATATGAATGTATTGGAGGATAATATTTGTTGTGCTTCATCTCCCTAGCATGATCAAAGAGGATGTTGGTGGTGCATGCTCAGTGGTGACATTTGGCAAGTCTGTGGTCTGGTTGACAAAAGTGGAAATGGCTGCCAAGGTGGTGGTTACTATACTGTAAAATGCTTTTATTTCATAGGAAGGTGCTAGCCTATATAGATCCGATAAGTTTTTTTCCCCCTCTATGGAACTGCCAGTTGTACTCTAGACTTGTCTCACCACAACAAACTCTGCACGATAACCTCCGATGTGCTTGCATTTACATACATTACATTTATTCATTTTATAGACGCTTTTATCCAAAGCAGCTTACAAGTGTTGCATGTCACACGGCATGCAACTAGGGCTGGGTATCGTTTAAAAATGTTCGCTATCGGTGCCGATACCGGTACCTGGAATTCGGTGCCGGTACCAAAGTGATACTTTTTTCGGTACCTCATTATGCTCGTTTTTGCATAACCTAACGTAACTAAATAAACGAGTTTGCAGCACTGAACTCTAAGATGTGGAAAGAACGTAACTGCTTCCTTTCATTGCCGATGTTGCAGAAACCACGGCGTCCAGTGCACCGCACCGCGTCAATTTTCCGTTGACCCTAAAGGGGGTATTCCTGCCTTTTTCTACCAAAGGGGTTTACAGTCATATTTTCAATCCATTTATAACATAAATGACTAAGGTAGGTAGCTAATGCTAGCTAGCAATGATTTGTGAATCCGTGTGTCCTGAACTAGCTAACGTCAGAGAAAATGCGGATTATGAAAAAAAAGACTTTATTTGTAGCGAGCGAATAACGTGTAATTTTTTATGTAATAGCTTTATATGCAGCTCACAGGGATTAAAATAACAATTATATATATATAGCTTTATAATGAATCATATTGAAATCAATATAGCTGCCCAGCAAGCTAGCAAGCACAATTATAAGTGACAACAGTCGCTGCAATGTTCCGCTTTTAGGCACTGACAAACACGGGCGCCTGCAGCTGTACGGCTGTATGCACAGTGCGTACCATGAGATTCCTGAAAATTGAGAGAGAGAGAGAGAGAGAGAGAGAGAGAGAGAGAGAGAGAGAGAGAGAGAGACATTAAAAAGGAGGAGATAGACCACTCGTTGAAATATGAATGGCATTGGCCGTAACGCTCAATGTGGCGGTTCCATTAAGGGAAGTCTCGCTTTTCCTCCAAACGGCCAATTGCTTTGTTGGTAAAGGCGTAACCTGGAAAAACGCAGGCCTATCATATTCTTCAGGCGAAAAATGAACGCCCACAGCTCACTCTACTGTCACAGTTTTAGCTACGCAGCACACAAACGGGGCAAATCTACACAACGTGTGATGTTAGGTACCAACCTAACGTCCTATATAATGTCTCAAATAGAGATCGGCGCATTATTGCGCTAGCTTTTCCGCCAAATATTACATGTAAAAGATGACACAGTTGTGTCTGGCAGAATTAACGTATAGGCCATTTTTAGATTGTATGATCGTAATAGCGTGCCCATTTATTAACATTTGGCATTTATTGTGCTTTTTCATTTTCAGTCGAAGCAGAGATTAGCTTGCTAACTAGGTGTATCAATTAGCTAGCTAGCTTGCAACCTAAAGTTAACTTGCTAGTCACCTGCTCTCGGCACACTGAGGAAAGTAGCTATAAAACAAACAACAAACTTTCATACACCGACTTTATTAAGTACCGGGCATGACATGGTGACCACCTCTGAGTGTTTACTGATCATGTGCAAGTCCACTTCATATTCCTCCTCCGGCTAAACGCTCTTGATGTGATCAATGTCTGGTCTGTGAGGCAGTACTCAAACAATTTGATGCGACCGGGAGAAGGAGAGTAAACTTCAAATAAGTAGGCCAGATTTAATTGTTCATTAATCAGTCGTTTCTCTCTCTCAGCTCTCTCTCGTTGTGTGCGTGCGCGGTCAGGTTTTTGTGCGTATCCTAAGATGAAATCCTGCAGGCGCCCCTGCTGACAAGCGTTTGCAGCTAGCTCTATTTTTGTCAGATTTTTAGCAGAGAACCCATTACAATGAGGAAACTAGCTACATATCTACGTATCGGAATGTCAGTAACCTTGGTGTAATTTTCCACTCATTCATTCAGAAAGTTAAAACATTCTGGACAGGAACTCCTTTGTCAAGGGAACTGTTTATGATGGCCTTCGCTACAAGACCGTCTGTGCTCATTATCACTGACTGGCAAGTGCTGGCTCGATCCGTATATATCTCGATGTTCATACACAGTTCAGTAACCATTAAAGTTAAAGCGACTTTACGACTGTAAATTATTGTAGGCTATTCCTCAGTTATACATGTTCCATTAACTTCGTTGTCGAATCGTATCAAGTAAAATCACGCCTTGATTCTTATATGCATTATGGGTGTAACTTGGTTGAAAATATGACTGTAATCCCCTTAGTTTGGTGGGAAAGACTGTTTCCCAATTATAATCAATGGGGAGTGGACATGTTGCGGTGCGCTAGACTCCATTAAGGTGCTTACACATGACTAGCGTTGGGGCGTCAACGCAACGCTCAGCATAGGCTTGACGTGCCGCTCAGTCCTCTACATGACAAGCGTCCTAGATATGTAATCACGGAAGCGCTATTTTAAAAAGTAGAGAGCGGGAGAAATAAGGCAGCTGTGTAACGTTAATACTATAAACTCACGTTTGGATTTGGCACATTGACAGAACAACTAAGCTAGCTAGCTAATATCCAGGGACGTAGCAAGTTTCTGAGCATGCCAGGTATGTAGGTAATAACTATAAATTATTACAGCCGAATCTACAAACCTGGTAGCCCCATCTCGATGCTAACTTTGCGTCATGCGTCGTTTTTTTTTTTTTTTTTTTTTTTTTTAGCGAGGTCGTGGTAGGCTACCACTTCGAAGTGGTGTCATACAACTCTGAAAAGCCTGACACACAGTATAAGCTTCTCCAATTTGTCCTCAATTTTGACTTTGATTGGATCTTTAAATTCTTTAAATGTGTATATTTCGCGCCGGTGTCGCGCCACCCATGCTCCAGTACGTCACACTGTAAAATCATTGGTTACACTCGGAAAGGTCAGCGGCAAACGGGGTCGAAGTTCAACCAATTTGAACTTTGAGCGGAGCGTTACAACGCCTGGTTTGAACACTACGCTACGCTGAGGTCGGAACGGAGGCGTGACCCTCTCTTAATAGGAAAACAATGGCAAAGCGAGAGTTGTGAGATTTTGACGCTAGTCATGTGTAAGCACCTTTATGGTGTCTGCAACTTCTGATTCGCTCTACCTCTCCAGTCTGTATACACGATCTCTTTCACAGCCCCCCTACCCAACCTCTCGTCATGTATAGCTAACGTTAGCTAGCTCATTCTCCCACACACTCCCCGTTAGCAACATTAGGTATCAAGTATTTAACGCTGGCTAGTTTGCTAAAAACGACTGATATTTGTTGAACGATCAAACGAGAATTTCTTTGTGAGTAAAGCCTTAAATGAAAAAGCTAATAGGGAGTCCTTATCACAAAGTACCGAAATGTAGCACCGAATGCGTAAACAGATACTCGGTAGCGCCAACGTTACTCGGTCGGTGCTTTAGAAGTACCGAGCCTCGATACCCAGCCCTACATGCTACCGGGGCTACTCCACTCCCGTCATCTGATCACCTCGCAGGTGGCTACCGAATCTCGGGGTACCTGAGAGTGGTGATACGAGCACACCCTGGTCCACCCCTCTCCCCATCTGAAAACCATTCTATGGCTGATGACCCGGCCGGGATCAGCCTTGGGCCGTAGAGCTCAGCTTGCCCTCAAGACAAGCGTCTTAATCAGTGAGCTACTCCAGAGCCACATATTCCGTAATTAACATCACTCTTACTGTATCACATGTCTGCGCACGCACTAAGTGAACAACGTTCTAAGATATCGACAATAGCTTCACAAAGCGGATGGTTTCAGAGGAAGTCAGAATACAAGTGTGCTCCTATCTTAGATTCAAATTGCGAAATCTGTTATCGAAAAACTGCTGTTAAGGGCTTGGGTCCAGAAAATACATACTTTGAAATGATAAAATAACCTTTAGTTTGCTGTCGCAGCTGAAGGGTGGGAACAGTAGGAAGATGGTATCTCTGATTACTCTGTAACCTTTGCTGCTGAAGCAAGCCTGCGCCCAGGATGTGGTATTTTATAATTTGAAAGGCGGAATTTAAGAAAATTAATCTGAAAAACAAACTCTAATACGTCTGAAGAGCTGGGTATACAACTTGTCTTTTAACTTGAGTTTAAGGTGTGTAAATTTAACATTCATATTTAACTGGAATTTGATCATATTCGGTTAATGCATTTGGAAATTGAAGTCATAAAATACAGATTACATTATTTTTGGCACAGATCACTCTAGAATGAACCCTCTGTCAAAAAGAATTTCATCTGAATTACAGACATCAACATTCACAACATTTTCAAACAGAATTTGATCAGTTTTTGATTCAGTTGATTCATTTAATGCATAATTCAAGGTTTGAAATAGAATTTCACTTCTACATGGCACCAATATCGCTCCATACGCTCTCTGTTAACATTAGAGTGTGAAAATCCTGATGGATGGAATGTTTAGGGTTGAGTTAGCTGTTCTGTTGCTCTGTATAAATGCTGTGCTGCTTCGGCACCAGCCATATTGTGGAAGCCTCATTGATGAGACACACAGGCGGTCGTTTCAGCGGCTAGGGGGAGTTTCTGAGTGAGGTGGGCCATTGGGTATATCTAGGAGCTCCCCGTGGCCCAACACAAACAGGGTGTCACGCCCAGAAAATAACGTGACTGGCAGTTTGGGCTTCCAGGAAACGCCGTCCCTCTTTAGAAAAGAACGGTTACAAAGGGAGGGTGTCTCGCGGGCCTTAAAGCCACCACTAGTGCCTGCAGGAAACCACCCCCACCCCACAAGTAACATACCCTGGCCTGCCTCATGGTGCACCCTGCTCTTGCAATTGTCATTGCAGTTATCAATGCTGAGCAGGTGAAATCCAGAGATTTGAAAAAATACCAGCGTTGCCGTGCTGACTGAGCGTTTCTTTTTTGTAATATGAAACAGAAATTTACCGTGGAATGCCCCCGCTGTCAGAAACAGACCGGTGGTTTGCAGAAATTATTTTTGTACGGTGATTTTTTTTTCAGCATGTTAGTGAATTATACATATCTCTGCTGTTTTTACTTGAACCAAAATTAACATGTGTGGTAGCTAAATCAGCATGAATTCTGGCTTAGCGTCACCAAACCTTTACCACGGGAGGTGCTGTCCTTGACAGAATCTCTGTTCTTAGACATCGTCACGCTATTATTGTATATCTGCAACGTGGTAACTTTTAACTAGTAGAGTGGTAAATTGTGTTAGTACATTTGTTGAACTGTGATGTAATGAACTGCATGTGTAACATCAGTTCAGTCAGTAACCCTCGCTCAGGCTTAATCTATATGTCGACTCTGTTGGCAGGAAGCCGCTTGGGCAGTGACTGACGAGTGCATTCAGATCATGGGAGGAATGGGCTTCATGAAGGTGAGTGTTTTGGGATAGGCGATCGGCTGATATTCCTGATCCACGCGCTGATGCAATGGCTCACGCTCTTTGAGGGATGAGTTAATTGATTTCTGAACTGACTGACTTCACTGATTCCTGACTGGAGTGATGATATTACCGAGTTCTGAATTAATGGATGAATTTACTGAGGGGTCTGCTGACAAAGTAATGTTCGATTTTACCTGAGAATGCTAAAGAGCATCTATTGCATGTTTCCTTGCAGTTCATTCTCTCTAAATGGAGTGGTAATTTTTCAGTGCCTGTTTCTGCACTGGCGCAAGGTCAGTAGTGATTCATCATCATCTATACACGTGTCTGAAAAAAATCAAAACAAAAACAAAAATGGAAACAAACAGGAACAACCTTGTGGCCAGCTGCTCTGCCTGCCCTATGCTGATTGGCTCCAGCCAGTTGCACAAGCTCCGCCCCCTCCCCGCCAAGCTCAGAGCTTTGACTTTTTTTAAACAACAGGAAAGCCAACCAAACCCTGCCCATACCGCATCAGCAAGATGTTTTTGAGGGGGTGGTGGAAACATTGCGGGGGCATGCTGAACAAAAAAAAAAAAAAAAAGCGGACACAAAGCGACATCTGGGGCGCCCCATGACCCATCAAAACACAGAGGCCTTTGCGTTCTCAAGCACAACGCCCGTACAGATAAACCCCGCAGTATCTAGGCTAGCGTGTGAGGTCGGCATGTTTCTGTCTGGCCTGTGGAATCAGGCAGTCTGATAAGAGGCCGGGCTGGAACTAATCTATAAAAAGACACATGTAACAATACAGCGAGACGCTGAAGAGTAGAAGCACACAATATATTGTGAGGTGTGGTTTACGTGACTCATCAGGCCTGATCTCGGGTTGAGGAAGACGGGAGGGAAGACATTTCAACCCTGTTCTGCTTTACACCAAAGGCCTTTATGTACCTGTCATGTGTAGTGCAGCACGTAGAAAATTCACATTCTTAAAATTTTAAATGTGACTCATGGAAAAGATGGATACCATTGACAGAGGTGGAATTTTTAAAAATTTCAGAGCAATCATAAAATATTCAGGGAAGTATGACATGTAGACGTAATACCGGGTGGCAAAATCTCCTGTCAGAAGCATTGTGCTGGCTTTGTCAGAAATCCCCTTTGCGGGATGCTGGTGTCTAGAGATTTCTCCCAAATAAAGCATTGGGCTATTTCTGTTGATTGTCTGAATTCTCGTTTTGAGTCATCAGTGCTTTATGTACACCAAAGATGTGCATTCCCCTGTTATCTGAGAACACTCTGAATGCTAGGCTACAAGCGAATGTGGTCGGCTCATGCGCTTGTGCCTTGTGCGTTTCCCATTCTCTGTGAAAGCACATGAAGTTCATTATTATTTAAGAGATTCTTAATGCGTGTTTTGAGTGGGAGTCGGGACGTGTACGTGTGCAGTGTATCAGTGCTTGGTGTACTCGTTGGCAAGTGTGTGTTTTGTGTTGTGACTATTGTAATGTGGCCCAGGATGCGGGAGTTGAGAGGGTGATGAGGGACCTGAGAATCTTCCGGATCTTCGAGGGAACCAATGACATCCTGCGACTGTTCGTGGCCCTCAATGGCTTCCAGGTAGTAAAAGTGGGGTCGGTGGGGGGATCAGTGTCTTATCTACTTTGCTGGTGTGAATGTGTTTGTGAGTGCATGTTTCCCAGGCTGCATGCGGGCTGACCCGCACATGAAAATGTGGGGCAGAATAGAGGACATTAAATTACACTTCCTGTTTTGTCAGAGCTCAGTAGCATGCAGTCACTCTCAGCCTCAGTGTCTGTATGTAAATTTCTGCCTCTGTAGCCGATGCATGTTGTGGAGGACAGTGTGAGAGTGAATTTCCTGTGTGGTCAATGTATGTGCAGAAATAATAATAAGGGTACTTTCTGTGTGACCAGAATGCTGGAAACCAGCTGAAGAGTCTCCAGAAAGCACTGAAGAACCCATTGGGCAATGCTGGCCTGCTGGCCGGAGAGATCACCAAGCGAGCTAAGAGGTCAGCTACAGCATGTACACAGACAAATATACACTCGGATACACTTGTTCACAAACATGTACTCATACACATATCTTTCTCTCATACATTCCCAGACATCCCACCTCTCCCAGAAGTTCCGTGAGTTTCCCGCATATTGATAGCGGCTCCCTGACACCAAAAAATTATATAGAATATCCTGGAAATCGATTTTTTTTTTTGAGAGTGAGTGGGCGAGAGAGAGACCAAGAGAGCGAGTGCCAGACGTGGCGAGAGAGTGACAGAGAGAGCATCCTGATTGGTCTCTCTCTCTGCTAAGTAGACCTATCAGTTTTCTCTGTGGGCACGCTTTACAGTCGACCTCTGTCTCTTTCATTGTCCATCAGTTCAGTTTAGTGTCCTGCAGCGCCATGACAGGATGCTCCAAAAAAAGAAAATATAAAATGCACTTCACCCCAGACTACACTGAAGTGTACTCCTGCCTAATAGGGGTCAAAAATAATGACAGTGTTGCTCGCTGCACTGTTTGCAACAGTGACTTTTCTATTGGCCATGGTGGGTTAAATCAAATGACTGTAAAAGACATGTTGAGGTGAGTTGAACTGGTGTCAGCATAGCTAACGTTATTTAAACTAGCTGGCTAGCTGCTAAGGAGCTACTCTACTGATGTCCTATGTGATGAGGCCAAACTCCTGTAGACTTGCTTAAAGTTGTAATGGAATAAAAAATGACTCCATGAGTTGAATAATATATAATATAATATAATATAATGTTAGTGCATATTTTAATGTCACATTTTCTGCATATGCCCAACTTGGTTTACAGATTAGACAAAATCACTAAACAAAGTATAACATAAGACAATGCACCTTATGCTTTTATTTTTTTTTTCCAGACCATATGTGATCAAATAAATTGTTGTGTTCTTTCATAATCAAATGTCCTGTATTAATACACCCTTGGAGGTCGACGGGGGGGTGGTGGTGCTACCTCCCTGAAATGAGTTTTTGCAGGGTGGGATGTCTGGGTGGGATGTCTGCATTCCTTTTTACTGCATTTACATTTTACTGTTATTCTACAAACGCAAATTTATGAGCAGCAGTAGCAACATACACTGACGAGTTGGCATTAATTTGGCTACAGTAACAGCAGAACACAAATGTTGAGCTTTTAAAAAAAAATACCCCCTTCTTTCTCCCCATCTTTGCTTCTTTCTTCCTGCCTTTCTTTACCTCCTCCCCCTCTCTATTTCTCGATCAACAGGAAGGCCGGTTTGGGGACGGGGCTGTCATTGCAGGGAACTGTTCACCCAGAGCTGGCTCAGTCCGGGGAGCTGGTGAGCATGCTCATAACAACTGACAGACATTTCAGAAACAGCTTAGAAATATTTGAGAGGCATCTGTCGCAATATGCGGGAACTACAGATCATGGGTTATGGTGGTTAGTGCTGTGGGTTTATGTATTTGGCAGTGTCACTTAATTTTTATTTATCCTTTGTGTGGATGTTTACAGTGCTAATCAAAATCATCTGCGCAATGTGTATATGTGCTATCACACTTGGTCTGTATTTAATGGTTTCTTTCCCTGTTTGTTGCCTTTTAGACAGTAAAGGCCATCGAGCAGTTTGGAGCTGTGATTGAGGAGCTGCTGCTCAAACATGGCAAGAAAATCATTGGTAGGAGCATTACACTAATGTCCCTCTGTTTCTGACTCACATTCCACTTCAGCACAATCTGGTATATGGCTCTGCACCAGACAGTAAGTTAGCGGGGTCCTTGAAATGAGGAAGTTATTCAGTGAATTGTGATTTGGTACTGGACCGCTTGGCTGCAGGAATCAGGGGACAAAAATAGAAATCATTCCATATTCCAAAACATTGAATTAGACTCCTGGGAAATTGTGAGAGACAATGAATTGCAAAATAACTGAGTGTGATGATTGGAATAATTCCAAAGGAATGGAAGATAGAGGCATGTTTTTGAAAAAGACGCCCCAGAGGAAACGGGTATATTGAAAAGAGCAGTGGGCCTAGACCTGAACCTTGAGCAACTCCACAGTTTACCCCTGGTTCAGAAGGATTTTTAGAAATGGTTTATTTTGTGTTGAACTTTTAAACATGAGGTTAAAAATTTGTTACTTATCAATGATGATATTCTGTTTGAAATCTCAGAAATGTCACCACAGGTGAACAAGGTACAAGAGAGGGATTGCCAATCTGTGCAGAGAAAGTGAATAATCTGAATTTGTCATGAATCAGTTGACTTGCTTATTGGCGTCTGAGACTAGCAGCTTTCTCGTTGTGCAAATTTGACATGGTTCAAGTAATTAGTATGACAATACAGTACCAGTCTGCTATAGTCTGCGAAGAGCCTTCAAGTAAAATATGAAAGATGAAAGATGATAGACCTGGCATAGTACCACTGCCAACTCAAATATAAGTATCCCTTTCAAAGAGGGAGGTCTTACAGTAATCCATCACCTTTGGGGATTAACTACTACAGTAACTGTTGACTGGCAATTTGTTTTTAAATTGTGTTTTTATAGTATAATTATATTTCACAATAATTAACATTTTACTCTTATGAAGAACACCCCATAGTAGTGTGTTTCTTCATCCACATACAGTAACTGTTAAATCAGTATGGCTTGATTGATTTATTCTACTATGGTCTCCATTGTGAGCTTTAACATGGTAATTGGCATGTTTGCTTACTACATAAGAATTGCAACTTCTGAGACATCTCATAGTTCACACAGGTTCCAACCAAGTGTGATTTACAGGATAGAGTAAATGATGATTATAATGATTATAGAGCAGATGTGGCAGGGATGAGGAGATGGCAAGAAATGATAAATTTTGTGTTTTTATACTTTAAAGAATCAACACCACAGCGGCTTTAAAAGCGAATTGCAAGCTTTGCGATTGAAGATATGAAAACCACCTTAACCGTGAAAGCCTCTGCTCTGAGAAACTAGGAAAGATATTAGTATTGTGCATTGGTTCAGTAGATTTTCTGTTTACCAGACAGGAAAAGGTCGACCAAGTATCTTGATCAAGGTTGTGATACGATAGAGACTCCCCCTAAAAATGTCCTTTGATCAAGTTGCATTTTTGTCTCTGCTACTGCTGACAGCAAACCACAAGAGTTTTTTTTTTGGAATGACCACGCTTTGGCTTGACTCAGCATTGCAGTGCGAACTAGCAGCAGCAGGTTGCATCATGTATGTGATGTAACCATTTCTGAAATTAAGCAAAGCCATCCTGTGTGTGGGATAAGCACAAATGTTAGAGTGTCTGAGCTGTGTCATTCATGGGCAACGACCGGGAGTCCATAGTGGTGGAACCCAGCCGGGCTTGTTCCTCAGGGGTAGGGTAGATTTCAACAGCTGAGGTTTCTACATTGCATGGTTCTCAGCACCACGACACTAGCCAGGCTCCTGACAGGGGCTCCTCAGTTCGGCACTTGCTCTTGTGGTGCGTCATGGGACTTGTGTGAAAAGTAGTGATTGTATGTGAATATAGTGTGAGTACAGAGGATGTAACTGTGAGATGAGCCTAATGTACAGTTAGTTGGTAGTACTAAAAGGGCTGTAAAGGGAAAACTATAAAAAAACACAAACACAAAATCTCTTCAGCTGGTACTGCCAATGGCTCATGCTGGCAGCGTTTAGTGGGAACACCACCCTCCCTCACTGTGATCCAAATCAAAGGCATCATATAATGACGTGTAAGATGGAACTGTGACTAAAGAACAGCTCTACGCTCTCCCACGGAAGATGCCCCTCACACACACTCGGTCTGGAATCCAGTCCAGCCATCAATAAATGCCCCTCGGCAATGGCAAGGCAAGCCCCATTTGCAGAGGTGCGTTCAACGTTTCGCCCGGCATTTAGAACAAGTGCATATTGATCGACCTTTGCCTCAGAAAGTGTGGAGGAGGTGATGAGAAGCAGCTCCCGCCCACTGGAGTTCCTTCCATGATGCTGTGTCCTTTGTGGCGTTGAACGCGGCGCAGGGTTCACCCCCCTGAGATATCACCCCAGCAGCAGTGTCATCCTAACTCCTCCACATACCGTGCAGCAGCGGTTTGACTCACTTCTGGTGCCGAGCTGACAATGTGTCCCCCAGCAACCCAGGAGCCACCGATTTTTATTTAACTTTTTCTTGTAAGCTTCCTTGTGAACAAGCCCTCAGACGTCTCTCTTGAGTCCTCAAAAATTGACACTTTTGATCCTCAGAAATGATGATCACTGTGAATCAGTTGTCGTCATTGTCAGTTTTGGTTAGAATATGTATTTTCTGAATATATGTGTTACAAATGATTGCACCCGAGGTTTGTGTGTTTGGTTGTGGTTTGGCCTAAATTCACTGCCTTGTTTTAGCTGAAATCCAGCACAATGTTACCCACCAAAACTTAAAACCATTTTCTGGTTCAGAAAGAATATTGCTACATGTTGAGCAGGGGTAATATTTAGTGATTATGTGCTGGGTATGGTTTGTCTCTTTTCTTCAGAAAGTTAAATGTTGAATGTGTCTAGCCGTGTCCTTCACTAACTTCCATGAGCTCAGATGTGTTGAAATGAATAAAACTTAAATTGACAAAAATATGATTAAGCAGGAAACAGTCCATTATTGCAGTATTTTGAGATGTGCTGTTCCTGTAAGCGTTTATTTCAGACTTCCTGAAATAACTGAATTTGCTGTGCAAAATAACGTCACATTTTATTCTGGGTCATATAATTATGTATTAAATGATTTTAAAGAAACGCATTACAAATGGAGTATGGCTTGTGTCGGGTGACATCCCCAGCACTGCAGACAAACCACAGTGCTCTGGTGCTGTTATGCACCGATGGGGGTGTCGTGTGCGAGCTGAAGTCAATGTGTGTTTGTGGTTAGGTAGTTGTTTTGTGTCTGATGGTGAGCTTGTGTGTTGCAGATGAGCAGTTTGTGCTGAAGAGAGTGGCTGACAGTGCCATCGACCTGTATGCCATGGTGGTCGTGCTCTCCAGGTAAACCATGCAGACGCTCCTTAGCCCACATGTCCGTTCAGTTCAGCTCCGGGTTTGGTGCCGATCAGGGCCATGTGCTGAGCTACAGAGCAGTCGCCTGATCTTTCTGGAAGCAATTGCTTTTATCTGACCCGTCATCTGTCTGTCTGTCTGTCCCCCAGAGCGTCACGCTCTCTGAGTCAGGGGCTCCCCTCTGCACAACATGAGAAGATGCTGTGTGAGACCTGGTGCACTGAGGTCAGTGTCCATTTACCCTTCTGTCAGTCTGTCTGTCTGTCCATCTGTCTCTGTGTGTCTCACTGTTTTGTCTACTGTAGGATTGATCACTATAGAATCGGTTTAATATGCAGGGCAAGATTCTCTCCCTCTCCTGTCTTCCTCTGTCTCCCACCCTCCTCTTCCTCATTTCTTCCCGATATCCTCCTGCCTCCTCTCCCCAGCCTGTTCTCATGGAGACCTCCTCTCTGACCAAACCTGTCCCTCTCGACTTCTGTTCCCTTCCCTCATGTCCTTCCCTCCCTCTGCATGTGTGTGATTTGGGAGTTACCTCCAGGGGAACATGTTTAAACCCTCAGAGGCATGCAAGCCAATTCCGAGAACAAGACGAGGAGACAATGAATGATCATCGAAACTGCAAAGGAAGTGCAGTGATTGTGTAAGATAAAGTAGTGTGAGAGTGTGCTTTCACTGCTTCGGCATTTCCACTAAGCGGCCTCCATCCCTCCCTCTCTGCTCCCCGGTAGGCTTACGATCGGATCACGCACGATATCAAGGCTCTGAGGTCCAGCAGCTCCAAGCAGATCTTCAAGAACCTGCGCGCCATTTCCACGGCGGTGGTGGAGAATGGGGGCGTGGTGTCTCCGCACCCTCTGGGATTCTAAACCCACCACATTTCCACTCAAACCCTACTGCCTAACCCTTCCATTCCCCACCACCACCACCTCACCCCTGGCCAGGATGCTGTGTGTCCCCAGCAACATCAGAGGGATAAATTAATCTTGGAATACCAGTGCTTTAATATCCACGAATAAAAATCTTTCTGTCTTGATAAGACATAAAGATCTGAAACCATAAATAGCACCACAATAACTGAAGCTGTAACTTCAGGAAACCAGATTCAATTTTGTTAATTTACCTCCTGCTTTTACAAGATCTGAAATGACACTGTGTCTGCACGGCACTGTGGCTTTCACCTTTGCTGCTCCACGACAGTGTCAAAGTGATAATTCCCCCTGAACTGGACATGAGCCACAGCCCTGTGATCAGGTGATCTGGTGAATTAAAAAACTAGGTAGCCAAGGCGCACACATTAGATACTGATTGGCTCATGTGTGTCACATGGAGTGTCCAGGCCAATGAGATTACAGTTTGTCTAAATGAAGTATTCTCTGCTGCAACAGGGAGGATGAATATTCAGACTCGGCAGGTTTCGCTTATCAGTGACGTCATTGTGACCCTTTTCTTGTTTTCAAATATTTATTACTGACCTGTCATGAAGTTGCATTAGTGTTTCCTTTATCCTCGGTTCACCCAGCTTTTGAATTTGTGGTGACATGTCCTTACTTCTGTGTGTATGGTTGGTCTGTCCTGTGTAGTGTTCAGTTTACCATGCACACATATATATACATATACATATTCAATCTATTGTTGAGGAGTACAGCTTTGCCTTGGAAAATAATCCATGTAATGACCTGTAATTTTATTTTGATGGAGGCTGCTGCATGTAGATGAAAGATATCGCACTCCTGATCCAGTGGAATTGACCCGCTTTCCTGAATGAATCACATGGTACTCATCTTTTAAGCTAATATAAAACAAAACATTCTGTAGATAAGTGATTTTTTTGCTGTGAGCATAAAAATGTACAGTAAAACACATTATTCACTACCAGTTGCCATAATTATCATTTGAGGATAGCAGGAACAGTTGTCTTAAAAAAGTGTGTAGAGATGTAATTGCCTTAAAGTATATCCTGTGTTACAGCACTCTAACACACATAGAAATGGATAAACGTGATGGCAAAACAGTTTCTTCCAGTGGCTAGGGAAAGCAAGAGTGCTCTGGCATGATGCTGGTGAAGAATGTAGTCTGTTGCTTTTTTTAATATAGCTGTAAACCATCTCTCTCCGTCCTCAGTTACTTAGTGAGGTGCGCCTACTGCACAGGACCTGGAGGTTACCCCTTCTTGTCTCCGTGGTTCAGTCATTGTGGAAGTGGTATGCTGATGCTTCACTTCTGCGTTTTAGAGCTGTACTAATGTGTCGTTGGTAATCATCTAGGGCAAGATGCAGCAGGTGTGCCCACACACACTCTCACACCTGGACCCATAACTGACTCAAATGCACTCACACTCAATGACTTGCACCTGCATCCGCACACACACACATACACACACACACACACACACACACACCACCTTTGACCAGTGCCTGGAATTCGAATTGCAGTCATAGGACTTGCTGCTGTAATTTATAAGGGCTTTTTAAACGCAAGTGACAGACTGTTGAATAGATTGTCAAAGCTGCAGATAAGACCCACACACTGCCTCTGTGGTAGAACAGTGAACGAGGAGACTATGTTGAACAGTGTAGTGTGAGCAAAATAAATAAAGCTGCAACTCTCAACCAATGTGGCCCTTTGTGTGTGTGTGTGTGTGTGTGTGTGTGTGTGTGTGTGTGTGTGTGTGTGTGTGTGTGTGTGTGTGTGTGTGTGTGTGTGTGCGCACATGTGCAGTGTGCGTGTGAGAAAGATCCTTTGTTTACTAGACCATTCTGCCCAAGCATTTATTTAACCGTGAGAAATCTCCATTCAGTCCAGCTGTGGGAAGCACAGAGATGACACAAGAAATCCATCACTCTATGTATTCCAGGGGGTCCTCTGAGTCCCAGTGTGTCCAGTCAGTAAACGTTCCCAGCACAACTCCCACACCAAAGCTCATCTGCTTCACTTTGCATGTGGTAGCTATAATAGCATTGTGTGTCCATAGTAGAGCTGTGTGAAACGAGCAATTTAAGAGTTGGCCTGGGAGTCTGTGGGTGGATTTCCATCTTTGCAGGGCGGAAAAAACCAGACCAAGCTGGACGATCACAGAGCAGGGATTAAGCGGCTTAGCATTAAGAGATTGCAGTGTGGAAAACACCACTGACTGAAACAGGTACTGATTTTTTTTCCTCCCCTACCCAGGGGAAACCCTGTGGGATTGTTACCATTAGCATTTTCTTTATGCTATTCTCCTTTTCTACCCAGTTTAGAATCACCAAATGTACTCTAGGCGCAGGAACACTCGAGCAAGCACACCACAATTCTCTGATACACTCCATCTTAGGAGAGAAACTGTCTTCCACACTGCAGCTCCCACAGAGCACCTCTGAGGAAGACAGCTGATGCTCCACTGCTGAAAACTGGGGCATGAGCCAAGTGGAGGATGAGCAAATCCCCACTGAGGTCTCCTAGGGACTTCACTGAGCCAATGGAGGGCGCTGGAGTGGAAAGGTGTGAGAACTCTGCCGATGTACCCAACCCTACCCCCTTCATGTACATATCCAGCTTTATAAACGCATAGCATGTAAAAAAGCAGTAAGATACGCAAGTTTATGTAGAATTCAAGCTCAAGCTTGTTTGCTGAAGCTTGGGCCATATGGACGAGTGCTCTAGCTGACTGAGCCACTTGGGAGCTGTTCATTATCTCATTAAATGGATCCCTGTCACATACACTCATCAAGAAGGTTCTGGGAGAGTAAAGGGAGAGGTCTAGATGGAATTCAGCTTTTCAACCACTTGCTAATGACATGTAAAAGCTCCACACCTATTCTGGCTTGAGACTGAACCAAAAGCAGTGCAGTGACAAGAAGAGAAACCTCTGCTGGCACTCAGCTTGTTACTACTCATCAGGTGGCCTTGGGAGCAGAGTTGCTTCAGCTCCATCCCATGTCAATGAGAGCTCTCTTGTTAAAGTTTGTCCAGAGAGCAGTCCTAGACATCCATCTGTCAGAGCCACATTCTCAGCTATGGGACGATTTGAGTTCCCCCCTGAGTGCTGACTTGAAGATATATGAAACAGAAACCTGTGCTTTGTTTCATTTCAGTTTTCATAATCCGTTGTGCAGATTTTGATCTGTGTGTCCGTCTTCGGTGCAGTGTGTGAGGCTACTACTAGAATGACTCACACTGCATGCCTACGCACACTGCATGCCTTGGGTTAATATCAGATATTAGCCCGTCTCTGAGCTTGGCTCGTCCATCTGTATCCTCTTTCTGGGCTTGGCTCATCTTGTCTTTAACCCTTCTCTGAGCTCAATTCCTCTTGTCTTTTTACTGCTGTGCCAGCAGAAAGACAGGAAGTGTTGCGGTTGGGAGTAGCGAGGCTGAGAATTTCCCTCATCTGAAAACAGGCAAGCAGCGACTGCGGAAAAACACAAATAGAACAGCGGAGATGAGAGGAGACCTACTGTTAATCACGTGTCACCAACTTTCACACCTACCGGTACCTCTCCCCCCTCCTTCACAAGGATTTGTTGTCAAGAGAGACTGCATCCGATCAGAGTTTGCAAGCTCATTATCCTAGGGACCAACAATTCCCAGGTGTGATTGCACATATGAAACAAAGCTTTATATTCAGCTTTGAACGGCTTTGTACAATGGGGAATATTATTAGCCTGCTTGTGCTAGATGAGGAATCAGCATGACGGACATGTTTGCAACCCATCCGCTGGTGGTTATTGGCACTTGTCCACCGTGGGTTTAATCAAACTTAACTTCCAAGGCCCAACACAGAACCACCCCCCAACATTTTCCCCTTGGCCAGTCACGATTCCCCCCCGGCCGATAGAAAGAACGGAATAGGTCCACATCACATTAAGATAGACACACATCCAGAACTATGGGAGAAGCTCTACCTAAGCTTCCAAAGGGCTAGGTAGAACTGTTACCATATTGCTGATACATATGTAATCTTTTTAGATCTTTGAGGTGGACTCAAGAAGGTGGACTCTAACATGAAGGGGTTAGGTGGTGGTGCAGGATTGAGTCCAACTCATCTACAATCCCTCATGTGTCCTGGCACCCTTGCCTGCTGCATCCACTACCGTCAACCATCTTGCCTAAGTGCAAGAGAGATGCAGTTCCTACTTCACATGACAAACATTACCAAATGAGTCATTTCTGTGCATCTCCCTCTCTGAGCACATCTAGGCACTTTTATTTCCAGCGGACATATATCCAGAGTGCGGTAACTATGTATTAAGAAGCAGTTTGTCCCTCCCTGCTCCCCACAGCTATTTGGTCACATAGGATGTGCACAGCACAGAGCCTGGGTTAGTGCTCCACACAGCCCATCCACCCTCCCCACAACCCCAGGTGAGCTGCTCTCTGTGGACAGAACGGAGTGCTGCTCTATCTTTATGTCTGGGTCTTTGTTTTATGTAAGCGGCACTTATCTCGTCTATATGAGTCTGTGGTCTGCCTCAATGGTCCTAAGTCGTTTGTCTCACAGGGTCATAGCCCACGCACATGTGTGTGTGTGTGAGAGAGTGCACACACTTGTATTCATGAGTGGATGCATGTGTGTGATACCGTTCCTGTGCAATGAATCACTGAAATAACATTGCTTTCCCTGAATAATGAGACTCGAGGCTGGTCCGCCAGAGAGGGGAGAGCTCAATTTCTGCAAGTCTCACTGCCTTTTGCAGAACAAGGCAGACTCCACTTCTGTCTTTCTGTTACACTTCCTTAACCCACCACTGTGGCGAAAAGCACAAGACATTTTAGTCTGCCTTGCAAGATTTCATTTGCATGCGAAATCGAGACACAAATAAAGACACATTAGATAGGAGGGGTTTTTTCGGACCGTTTGACATTCCTGGAAATACGGCA
Organism: Megalops atlanticus; assembly: GCA_019176425.1. Classification (NCBI taxonomy): domain Eukaryota; kingdom Metazoa; phylum Chordata; class Actinopteri; order Elopiformes; family Megalopidae; genus Megalops; species Megalops atlanticus. The sequence goes on from CM032888.1 coordinate 6,038,056, forward strand.
ACGGTGAAAAGCCCATCATCTTATCAATTTCATTTTAAATTCACTTGGACTCATACATGCTGAGTGCCCTTTATTCTTATGCATCAGCCATGTTGCAGATGGCTGTACAGGGATCATTTTATGGGGTATGAGAGGTTGGCCATTCCACTGATGCAGCACATCCCCCCCATCCTCAGAAGACATTCACATGCTGACAGAAGAAAGGGCAAGCTCCAAGGATGATCTCTTTTAGGAAGGTTTCTCAGAGGGCAGAGTGACATTGTGGGTGATCAGGAGCGCTCAAAGCCGAATGGATACTGCATCCATATAGGTGTTAGCAACAGCAACCACAATAACTGAAACTAATTCAAAAAGAATAATTAGACCAAAATAATCACACTTGTTTGAGACCCCTTGTTTCACAAACACCTGTGTGTTATAAAGATCCCATTTCTCCTCTGATAGTATGGTGTGATGTGCTAATGAAATATCACACCAACTGTCTCTTCAGCAGCAACCAGTCCCATTCTGAAATATTGTGCTACGGTGTGGTGTTGTGGTAAAGAGCAGGGCTTGTGACTCAATGGTTTCTCGTTCAGTCCCAGAGTGTGCCACTGCTCTTGTGCCCTTGCACAAACGCACTTAGCCTGACCTGCCTCAGTAAATTTCCAGCTTCACAAATGTAAAAGCACCATGATGAGCGCCACCCTTGATGAACGCGTCTGCAAGCAAGCGCAAGAGACATTGCCTCTGCCTTGGCTGCACGGGTGTGTATGAAAATAGTGTCAGACTCAACAGAGAAGCAGTGTGAAAAAAGAGAGAAAGACTGTGCGCGTGTTTATCCTCTATTAACATTTTAACCTCCTTCCTTTGATGCAGACCATGTTCAGGGTCCAGACCTTTGAGCAAGAGGTAACAGGGAGAACATGGTCTAATCGTGGAATGTGGGCGGCAGTGTAGCATAGTGGTTAAGGAGCAGGACTCATAACCAAAAGGTGGCAGGTTCTATCCCCACTGGGACACTGCTGCTGTACCCTTGGGTAAGGTACTTAACCCACAATTGCCTCAGTAAAATATCCAGCTGTATAAATGGGTAACATTGTAAAAGAACTGTAACCTATGTAAGTTGCTTTGGATAAAAGCATCTGCCTAATAAATAAATGTAAATGGAATGAGGACAAGCAGTATAACATAAGGCAGCAAGCCAGTTGTGCCATGGGCTGGACTGGAGGTTTTTGGGGTTTTTTTTACTGTGTCGTGCAGTATTGTATTAATGGAGTGGTAAATATTAGTACTGGAGATCTTTTTTTAAAAAAAGATAGGTCTTTATTGTCAAAAGCGTATTCACATTGCCAACGACAGCACATTACCGTCATTTATGTAAGTGTTCACATAATCATTCACAGCAATTCACAGTTTTCCGCAGTTTATATTGTCAGGAGCCAGAGAAGACTCCATGAAACCAAGATGCCACCCTGAAACAGGGCAGAGAACGTGTATCCACACTCAAACTATCAAAGCCTATGGTCCTTAGAAAAACCTTTAGGAAGTCCCCAAACACAGGATCTTCCAATCGGTGGCATTCAGCACAAATTCGATCGCAGCTATGCGGTTAATTTTGTGCTTGAATTTCCGTGATATAATCTCAGAGATTGCTCAATGCGTGACAGACTTGCCGAGCACAGGAGAGCACTGTCGTCGTCGACGCCGTGCGTGTTGTGGTCACAGTAAGTTTTTAGGTATTCATCTTTATCCATGGGCAACGATTCCCTGGATTCCGCCACCACGCGAGCGAATAAACACCGACAAAGCCGCACGCGGAGAATCCTCCGGAATTTGGTGAATTTGGGCTCTTTCAGTCCTATTCCATTCCCCGTCACGGGCCCGGTATTGTCCAGTCATATAGATGTCCGTGGCAGCTCTATTGACATGAGCCTTTGGGAAGTCATCGCTCTCTCCCTGAATGAAAAAGCGGGGAAAAAAAAGCGGGTATGAGCTTCAAACCGAGGCAATGGCAGCCTCCCAGGTCACAGCGACAGGAGCCTTAACGTTGTCTAAACCCAGTCCTGCCCTTAAGGGACGCAGGCAAAAGGCGAGTCGTAATCTGCCTGGTCATGCTTGCTGACTGTCTTACATGATGAGAATAACATTGAGTTAACCTTCGTGTTATAAACTTGTGACAGATAAAGAAGAGTGCATTTTCAGGCCGCAGCTGTATTTTTATGGTACTGAGCATGCTGGGCACAGTAATAGTAGACTACAGGTGCCAAATTCAGGTTACCGCAAATACAATGCTTCCAAAAACACTTAATCAGACATGCGTAAGGATGCTACAGTAACCATATGTGATCATTTAAAAACAGAGAACAGTGGACTGCTGTTCCTTACCGTGGCTGGGGACGCAGGCAGGGCTGTGTGGTTCGGACGGTCCACTCCAGGATGCTTTTCAGGTGGCAAGACAGACAGGGAAAGCGATGGTACAATTGTTCCAGAAGCTCCTCTTTGCGCAGTCCATAGATGATCGGAGCGATACACTGTGCCAGACTAAAGAAGGCAAAGTTAATCACCCCGAACAGCTCCTTGGCACCCTCCTGGAGGTAACCGTGCTTCTGAAACAGGTGCAGCACGAAGTTCACGAAGTTGGGGAGGATGTAGACGGCGAGCTGCGTGCCGTGCATGGCGATGGTCCTGCGGCCGACGCGGTTGCGCGGAGACAGCACGCCGAGGCGCCGACTCTCCAGTAAGATTTTGCAGTAGCTGAATAAAATGAGCAACGCACACAGTGAAATCAGCGTGATTTTGTGGACTTCGCCTTTTTTCAACAGTTCTCGGCCGCATCGCCCTTCCTTTGTTGCAAAGTCCTCCTCCATTTTGGACAATAGGCTCAGAGGGGTGATGAGCGCTATGCCCCAGGTTAGTACCCCAATGAGCCAGGGCCACTGCATCCAGCACATGGAGCTGTACTTGAGCGGGAAGCAGATGGCAGCGTACCGGTCCAGGGCCATCGCAGTAAGGGTGAGGAGGATGTTCGAGGCGCTTGTGATTAACATAGTTATCAAGGTCTGGCACGCGGCAGCTGGGGTCCTGGCATCGATGTATATCTGTACATAGAACGCGCAGCAGACCCCAAAGTAGACAAAAGCGGAGAACAACAGGTGGAAAACCAAGACAAAGCGGGCATGGCTCCGAAGTCCCTCATCACGTAGAATAGTCCAGTTTATAACCAGGTTGAAGAAAGCCAAAATTACGAAGGATGTAGTCGAAGCGCATACTCGAACGGCGATGTAGTCACGATCTGTCTCGTTCTTTGTCGACATTTTCCCACTCTTTGCTGTTTATTATTATTGTTGTTTTTATGATTGCGTTTGTCATTGGATAAAACTCAGGGAACTTTAGTATCAAGGCATCTTCTTTCTTTTCCTCACATCATCGCGCTCTCATGATTCATAATTTATAGTCCTTCAGAGGGTTTTTCAAATGAAACCTGAGCTCGCAGTTTCTTAACTTGCAGTTCCAGCACCTCTCATGTCTGTCTCGCGTTTCGATTTGTCTAGTGAATGTGAAAGCGACAAAAAAACAGCAGCATCACGGACAACGGCTGTCAAAAAGTAGCAAATAGCAATTGAACTACCCCCGTCCCTCGCTCCTCCCTCTCTCTCTCTCTCTCTCTCTCTCTCTCTCTCTCTCTCTCTCTCTCACACACACACACACACACACACACACACACACACGCGCGCGCGCCATAAATTCCTACCGTTACCACATCATAGAATTCTCAGTAAAAGCATATTCTTCTGAGATAATCAGATCAGATTTTTTTTATTTAGCTACGTTGCATCTCTGGTGCAGATTGGTGTTCAGGAGTCTGAAGTGAAGTAGCAAAACGACTATACACAAAGGAACAAATAAATTTTAAAATTCCTTCATACACATTAGGCAATACATTTAACAGACAGTACATGATACAGCGTACGAAACTATTTTATCTGAAGTGAATTGGCTATTCACTAAAAATATATTCAGAGTATTATTTTATCCTTCATATCGGAAACAGATTGACTATTTGTGTCTGACCTGTCCGTGTTACAGCTATCTTATTCTAACTGTGCTGCACCAAGCGCGTTACGCACGTGCCAATATGTTGGTTGCACTATACGCATACACGCGCTTCGTTACGCTTGCCGTTTTGTTGGGTCACCAGCATGTACGACTAAATTGCAACTGCAATACATATCTGTGTGACATACTTGCATAATTTATTCACTTATTGTCAAACTATGTCAGTGCCTTTCATACAGCGCTGTCGGGTTCTTTCCCTTCGACGGTTTGTTGGATTTGTGAACCTGTTGGCGCACACATCAGGACCACGTCTATCACGGAAGTGTGACAGCCAATTGTGGATCATTCGAATTTATGCATAACGACCACTCCGTTGCAGTGACCACGTGTCTCTCATACAAAGAGAAACTGTTGTTTTGCACGGATGATTTCAAAGCATAATTCAGACAAAGAGGGCAATTACATTCATGACAATGCTTCACGCAATACTCTCACGTGCACATTAAAATCTGTTGATAGATATTTTTTTCCTGTAAATGCTGGTGTTGTTGTTATCTTGTTTTTTTATCATTTGGCTTGTGCTAAATAGATAGTGTGAGGCACCGTAGCAAACAATTTAAAGACATTACAGAGCACTTTTTTACATCAAATTGCAGTATTATTTCTAAATAATACAGAAAAACAAAACTGTGTCTGTAGTAGTGTAAAGCTAATCATGCAATCCAAACCAATAACCAATGATATGCAAAAGAGAGGGACTAGGAGAGATTGAACCAGTGAGACAGCACCAGAACCAGATGAGGACTGAAACCCATAGTCCCTGGAAGAAAGGGCATCTAAGGTGGAGGTAGGGACAAGAGTGAGATAATTGGTGTGACTGAGTTATGAGTCACGTCAGGGGTATGCTTCATAAATAACATTATAACTATCCCTCCCCCAAATGAACATAACCCCCAAGTCACCTGTAACTCAGACCAGTTGGTCCCCGAACTGAGGAATGACAACAAACCACAATAAACTCAAGAAATATGATTGTATATCATATGATATTAATATTGCATGAATTAATTATTATGTAATATTTGTAAATAATATACCGTGAATGATTAATAACTGAGGTTTGGGACAACACCAGTCCAAACCAGCAAATGATATACACAGTATATACACCTACTAATCACCTACTAATCTTTTGCCTGTTGCTTCAGCTCTTCACATGTCCTGGCTCCTTCCCTTTCTCTGCTTCTCCTCCTACCTGCACATCTCGACCCAATGCAGTATTCCAGGATCCTCTGCCTGGTGTCGACCCCCAGGGTTCCACTCTCCTCATCTTATGGCCCAAACATGGTGGGGGTGCTCTCAGTGCTGTGTTATGGCCACCCTGGCCTCTCTGAACAACTGGACTCAAGTCATACCAAAAGTCTCAGCAGACATGCTTCCCATTTATTATTATGTTGTTTTAGAACAGTCTGATGTTGTTCCTTGGTCTGGGTATTAGTAGCTTTAATATGAAGCCAAATCAAAATAGTGGTTTAGTCGCTAACATCATTAACATCATTGATGTATCACCCTAGCCGTACATAATTAACATTCCTGCTCTGGGCATTTAACCTCCTTTGGCACCAGGCTGTGAGACACGCATGTCTATGAGCTGTCAGTGAATGATGGATTGCTAGGTTCAAGTGCCCTCTGGTGGTACCATGTAATATCTCACTTGCCTCTTTTTAAGGCAGATACATCCGAGTGTTGACAAGCTCAAAAGATGTATTACTCCCACCCAAAAAAAGGGGGCAATGTTGGGTCATAATTCTGTACACCTGCTGTAGCAGCGTAGCGATATTCCACAGCATTACCACACTTCTGCACACATGCATGTACATAAATACCTGCAGATAATGCCCCCTGTCATGTGGTGTTCTACAAGAACAAACTGCCACGTGCCCTGTAGGTACTGCATATTCTTGCGGTTAGGGACTCGGTGGTAAAATCTCACATTTTCTCTGAAAACAATAGCTAGCTAGCAAACACAAAAGGAAAAAACTTTTATTGTAACACATTGCACTAAGACACGGTCATCTAAACAGGGAGATGAACATGACAATTCAGATGTCTATGAGAGAATGACATCCCACAGCACACAGTCCTGTGAAATAGCTTACACAAAATAGTTTGACGGTGACGGCTAGCTAGAGGTCTAGAGAGAAAAATATTAAAACTGCATCTGTCTGGCAATGCAAATGCATGGTTTTTCCAGCTACAGCTGAGGTACATCATGGAATCTGTGAATACAGCAAACTTATCTGAAACTTCACCAACTAGCTAGCTACCCAATTCAAATTAAAAAAAAAAAAAACATGACATTTTAATGCTATCGTATTTGAAAGGGGCCAATGACATGTTTATTCAGTGACATTGATATTCGCTGTAATTAAAAAGGTAGCTAGGTATTCAGTTAGCTAGCTTGGCTACATGAAAAGCGTCCTTTTAGGTCTATACAAAATGAAGATAGCTGCAGACCGTTGTATAAATACAGTTGCGAACAAAAAATGCCAACTGGACAGCGCACGGTGCCGTAAGAAATTTGACACAATTGCCTCAGAAAGCATTTAGGATTTTGCAAGCTAGTTCACACTAGTTCACTAGTTCACACCACGGACAACCTCCTCTCCTTCAGTGTCCAAGTTCTTCAGCCAGTCCCTGCGTGGACTAGTACAGCATAATGATGCCGCCATTTAATACCCCTGCAATCAACTTTAAAATGGCAATTTAAATATTGTGATTAATATGACTGGAATGTATGTTCAAACTTACATATTATTTATTGCTTTTGCTGTGTTATTTAAACAGTGAATAATGTAAGAGAAAACTCAGTATGCAGTGGTGTTTTTCCTTTCATAAATGAAAATATATGATAGCCTGCTAACACTTCAACTTGCACTATTTTATTTATATTTTTTCATTAATTTTAATAATATTTAAAATTTTATTTATACTATTTGCAGAAGTGTTGTAAAGACTGATGTCTGTTCCAGAACTGATTTATTTTCTTTGAAGTATCTGCTCAGCTTTCATAATTAAAGTGAGTGTAGTGCAACTGTGTTCTGTAATGAGGACTAATAAGAAATCCATTGGCCACTAGGATCCAGGTGGGAAGGTATGGTTTAGCAGGGCAATTTACATTTGCAGTGTACAACTGTGTACCACCCATTTTAAGAGATCTTCAGGTGTGTAAGTTAGGTTTGGGCAAGTGGGGTGTGCAAAAAAAATACTCAGTGCCTTCAAGTCTGTTTCAGTCCCTCTCTCAGGCATAAACTGAGTTGCTGTGTCATTCAGTTGTAAGGCACAGGGATTGTAACTGAAAGGTCATTGGTTTAATCCCCTACTGGGGCAGTGTTGTGGCCTCAGCCAAGGCTACAAGTCTGATTAGAATAAATTGCGTCTTTAAATGCCCAGCTGTATGAAAGAATGATTTCTATTTAAACTGCGTTGGATCAGAGTGTTTGTTAAGTGAAGGACTACAAGGTGTTGTAGTTGTGGGTAAAATCTATGAAAAACAATTAGCTACTTTTCATTTAAAGGGAAATTTTTAACATTCACCATCCAACATGTTTTTCCCCCACAATATCCCCTGTGGTGTCATTCATTTGAATAATTTCTGGTTCGGATAAGGGGAAAATGTGCCACTGTTCTCCCCAGACGCTGTCATTTTGGTTAAAAATGGGAATGTGCCTTTGGCTTCCAACAGCTCAGCTCCACAACATAAATAAATACACAAAATAACATACCAGACAAAGACAGCAGACATTGTAAGACATCACAAATTAAATACAATAAATCTAATGTTTGTTGTGCGTAATGTTTTAGTATCTGTGCAGTATTTATGGCCTCCATTCCCAAAGCTGAAATGACTGCAGTGCCTCAGAACCGAGGAGGTGTGTTTGGATAGTCCACACAGGGTAGAACGTTTTGGCAACATGAATTTGCGTAGCGTGCAGCGTGCACTGCGTGTCTGATCCCACTGTAGCTGGAGGCTTTATTGCTCAGCCCTCAATTACACCACTGTGTCAGTGGTTCCATACAGTATTGCCCCCTAACTGTTTTCCCTTGTTCCCCAAAGGGTTCTGGGTAGGCATAAGCAACATGGCAGAAACTCCACCAAGACTACTAGGAGGGAAGGTGGAGCTGTTACCATTTTGCTGATACCTTGACAATTCTACCCTGTCTTTGAGCTGGAATCAAGAAGGCCCTAGGTGATAGGGTTGATGGTAGTTCTGGCGGCTATATTTATTTTTATAGTCGTTAACATTATTATATGTTATAACATATGTTATTATATGTTATATATTTATATAATTATGAGCTAAATACTTTTTAATAATATTGCAAATAATCATATTCGATGTTTGAAAAATGTCGGACATGAGGAGAACAGAAAAACCTTTTTGAGAGAACTGAAGAACTTAGTTTTGTATATACTGGCGCAGTGCATTTAACATGTTCTCAATGATTTCAACGATTTTTCACGATGTGTAAAATAGTGACGTTTTATGTGGAAAACCGAAAGCCCATAGTTTGTATTTCTGAGGAATGGAAACTTAACCGTCCGTATGCACAGCGCGAAGGAGTTGGATTTGCGTTGCGCAACAGCCTGTCCGTGTCCCCTCCCGCTGAAAATTGGTTTCTATTTCGCTGGATCGCACTGCCTGTATGCATTCTTCCCTTTACTCCACACCATCGAGACTCAATAGCCAAGCTGACCGCTTACCGCGTGTAAACGACCACTTGTGCAAAGGAAGAAAGAGAAAAAAAACAGGTACGTAACTATTATTGTTACCCATTTCTGTATTACTTGCTTAAAGTATTTAATATGTATTTAAGTATTTAATATGTGGGGATCTACGCGCCTCTTTTCGTGCAATATGTATCTGTTATTCAGATTTAAAATATTTACAGGTTTTCTTGGCTTAAAGTCAAGTTTTTAAAAATAGTCTCCCAATCAGTAGAAACGTTTTATCTGTAGTTTTGACTCTATCAGACCTCATACTATTATCGTGGCATCCCTCGTTGTTTAGTACCGTAGGCCTATCTAGTTTCGCTTCATTCAGGTTATCGGTAATATGATAGTGACCTGGAAAGCATTTTAATTTTCAACAAAACAGCCAATTTTGTGAAATTTTATTATACATTCGTAGCTAAGTAATCCCTTACCTTTTTCAAGGCAAGTTGTATCAGAGGTATTAATCTGAGCCATCAGTGTTTGATTGGACCAAGGTCTAGTGTAATGGTTTTATTTATTAACATTTATTAACATTGTTTATTTAAGAGATATTTTGTACTGGGTTAACCATTTGCAGATTTGGATGAACACTTTGGATTGTTATGTGTGAAAGTCAATTTTCAGGCAAGTTTCTTGCCAGCTGGAACCAGGTTTTTGGCCAAAAAGTCTTAGCACGCATTGTAGTTCAAACCTCATTCTATCTTAACAAGGGCTCAATAACTCATAGATATGAAACAATCCCAAAAAATGATACCACTCCCAAACACAGAATATTTTAGGGTGAATTATTTTCAATTATTGTTCCTTTGGTCGCAGGTATAAATCAATACGGAGGGCACAAATATACATATTTAGGAAGAGAGAGATAGAGAGATAACATGAAAATGATGTTGCCATACTTCAAGCCAATGACTTAATTTCTAGGTCTGTGCAATGCATCATGGGTTCACATGTGGTAATCCTCATGACATCTCTTGAGCACTTCTTAATGACCTGGCTGAGGGTTAATGCAGTGTTTACTTACTAGATTTTGGCCAATTTCAAGACTCTGAAGAGTCTTCTCTGGGAAGTCTTCTGAAATAAGACCTCCTATGCTAAGACTAGCTTTCTGTTGCAAAACAGCAGCATTTTTTTTTTGGATTTTCATCATGTACATGGAATGAATGTCGGGAAAGAGTGTTGAGAAAATTCAGTCCTGCTTTATGACTGACACAAAATGAGGTTGAGTAGGTTTGAATTTCAGTACAATCAATGAGTGATGGCTGCAATTGATATGAGTATAGTGGTACTCATAGATGGAACAGGTTTATGTAGGTTTGGTTAATGGTGCATGAGTTTTCTGAGAACTCTCCTCATATATCTTTTTTTGGAACTTCCGTTGGTGAGTCCCTCATTCTCACTTATCAGCATGTTAAAAGTTAGAGTTAGGGTTAGATGAAATGCAGGCTGGCTTGCTAATGTCTCCTCATTGCTGTGCCAAAGTACTATTCTCAGCCTCCAAACTGCTGACCATTACCACCATGAAAGATCAGTGTGGTTGAACACCTGCAGAACAACAGTTCCACGTTCACAGTCATCCAGGGATCAAGAGCAAAGTAGTTCATGCTGTTTGTGTGACAGAGTGAAAAACCACTGTTCCATTGTTGTGTGTGGTTCTCTACTGGTTTACCTGAACAATGTGAAGAAAAGTTTGAGCTGAAACCTCAGCCATGCTACCCACGTGGTGGACAGAGGGCGAAAGTGGAACGTAGTAACCTGCAAGCCAGCTGTCACCAGCTCACCCAGGGAAAGAGGAAGTGAGAGGGAGCAAGTGCATGGTTCACCTGGCTGGATGGTTGCCTTAGTAGAAAGCTTGGCCTCTAGTGTGCCTCCGGCCACCGGGGGAAGGGTCATGAGAATGTGGGGCAATCCCAAAAAAAGCCATGACCACCCTCTCTCTCTCTCTCTCTCTCTCTCTCTCTCTCTCTCCCCCGACCCCACGCGACCCCACCCACAGCCATGGCAGTGCAGCAGCAGATAACGACTGTCACCACGACGCACAGCTCCGCGGCCTGGACCACAGGGCTGTGCGACTGCTGCTCGGACATGGGCACCTGTAAGTCACATGACCGACCCTGGAATGCTGAGGCTGTGTGCCGCGGGCTTGCTGTGATGGTCCAAGGCTGGGCGTAGCCCGTCCACCGCACACGTCTGCTTTGAGTGCTTGTTAAAAGCTAGCTACATTGTGGCGAACGCTAATGGCGATATTCAGGATTACTTGTTGTAGCAGCCTGTCTGATCGGGATCCGGCAGTATTACTTCAATATTGCTTCTGTGCTGGAAAAAAAAAATAGCTCATTAAAGGGCAAGATTGTAGCGTTATGAACTCAGACAGTACAAACAGGAGTGGGTGTGTCACCAGCAGAGCATGTTTCCTTTTCCTGCGCTGTGGGATATTGATTTCAGTTTGTTCTGCTATTGTGCTTTTTAAAAAAATGACGGCTATGTGCCAAGTCAGTGCAGCCTACTCCATAGTCTCCAATGATGTTGATGCTTTACTCTCACTCTTTTGACGAGTACTCTTTTGAGACGTAGGCCATCCACATTCATTCATAATGAAACAAAATGTGAGCCCCAGGGCTTTTGAGGAATGTTATCAATTGTCATCTGTACAGCCGCCCAGCAAATACAGCAGGAAACACAAACCATTTAAAAAGATGTCTGTGATGCAAAAAAATGGTTTCTGATCCAACAGTTCAAGTTTGCTTTCACTTTTGTTGAATGTGATGTACTGACCTCCCAGGCCATGTGGGAGTTTCGCAATACTCGTATTGGGAAACTCCCACAAGGGCCTGGGCTCGCTCCAAAGAAAACTCCACCAGGACACACATGGACAGAACAGCACAAGTTAGGTTCACACACAGGGAAGTCGCTCGCTCGTTCACCTCCGTTCCTGGTCCATGCTCACAGCATTTGTCTGCGCGCCCTAGGACAAGTTTGACAATATGATCTGTACTCTATGCATCAGTGAATGCATCTAAACACATCTGAACACCAATGTTGGTCTTTGTGTTCCTGTTTGTATTTGTTGCTGTTGTTGCCAATGTGTACTCGGCTTAATTACAACAGACTGTACAGCAAGCTGTAAGTACAAAGATAGTCCATCTTGAAAGAGCAGCTAGTTATTAGTGCTCATGGTAGTATGGATATATTGGTTTGGTTTAGTTTTTCATTACTTTGCATTAAGTGATATTGAGAGAAATGGAAAACAGGGAAAAGAAAGGAGCTGTTGTCTCTGGGTGTGTGGACAGGTTGCTGCGGTTTCTGGTGCTTCCCTTGCATGCAGTGCCAGACGGCCTCTCAGTATGGATGGTGCTGCTGTATGCCCCTGCTGGACCCCTTGTGCATGGTGGTTTCCTGCTGTCTCCGAAGCTCCATGAGACAGCGCTACGGCATCAATGTGAGTGGATGGGGCTGATGCAAGGAACATAGGGAGAGGGGCTAAAGCAGAGAACGCAGGGGGAGGGGCTAAAGCAGAGAACACAGGTGGGAGGGGCTTAGGGCTGTCGCGATAACCGCAATATTGCAATACTGTGGTATTGACAAGCCAAAAGCAGGGGATGGCAAGCAACCGCACAACTGCACATGCGCACGAGAAACTTTCGGTTGAGCAAAAAAAAAAAATAAATAAAATTAAAATAGTTTCTCGTGCGCACAAGAAACTTCAATAATTTTTTTTCTCATGTCCCCTGTTTTTTTTTTGCTCATGTCCCTTTAGGGGCTCCGTAGATTTGGAGATTTAGCCTAAACCAGCATTTCCCAAACCTCTCCTGGAGGACCCCTTGTCCTGCATGTTTGAGATCTCTCCCTGCTCCAACACAGCTGATTCAAGTGATCAGTTTGTTAGTAAGCAGCTTCAGGAGTTCATAACGAGTTGATAAGAACATAAGAACATGTTATGACGAGAATAGGCCATTTGGCCCAACTAAGCTCGCCATTTCAATTGAAGAGAATCCAAAACTGCATCAACACAGGACTTGAACACAGCAATGGTCTCAGCGTCAACTACATGCCCTGGCAACCTGTTCCATGTGTTGATAACTCTTTGTGTAAAATAATACTTCCTTATGTCAGTGCAGAACTTACTCTTCACTAGTTTCCATTAAGTCCCCTTGTTCTACAGACTGAACTTACCCTAAAAAATCTATTATAGTTAACCTTATTGAGTCCTTTTATAAATTTAAAAACCTCTATTAGATCACCCCTACATCTCCTCTTGTTAAGTCTAAATAGGTTAAGTAACTTGAGTCTTTCCTCATAGCTTTTATATTTCATGCCAGGAACTAAATTAGTTGCCCTTCTTTGAACTTTTTCAAGAGCCTCAACATCTCTTTCATAGTGCGGTGCCCAGAACTGCACACAATATTCCAAGTGAGGTCTGACTAAAGCATTGTATAACTTCAATATGACCTCGTTAGATTTATAATCAATACTTTTGGCTATATATCCCAACATCCTGTTGGCCTTTTTTACAGCTACAGCACACTGCCTAGATCCTGTTAAGCTCGGGTCAACTATTACTCCCAAGTCTTTTTCAAATTGAGCACATTCTAGTTTTTTCCCCCCTTGAAGTAGTCTTGTCTAAGGTTCTTATTTCCCAATGCAAGAAATTACATTTAGCTAAATTGAATGTCATCTGCCAGGTATCTGCCCACTTTCGGATGCTGTTTAGGTCTTCCTGTATTACCTTAGTTGATTCTATACTGTTGGCTAGACCCCCTACTTTTGTATCATCTGCAGATTTTACTATTTTACTGCTAACCTCTGCATCAAGATCATTTATGTATATAAGGAATAGCAAAGGCCCCAACACCAATCCCTGCGGGACTCTACTTTGTACAGGACCCTGCTCTGACACAATACCTCCCACAGTTACAGTCTGCTTTCTATTAGACAACCAACTTCGAACCCACTCAGTGATAGCACCTGTAATTCCTACAGATTGCATTTTCACTATGAGCTTCTCATGTGGTACTTTGTCAAATGCCTTTTGAAAGTCCAAACAGATAATATCTAAAGCTTGTTTTGAGTCTAAACACACTGTAGCTTCCTCAAAAAAGTCCAGGAGGTTTGTTAAGCATGACCTCCCTCTGTGAAAACCATGCTGGCTATCATTTAAGATACCATTTTGTTCAAGGTATATTTCCAAATTATCCCTAATGATGGATTCCAGTAATTTACATGTGATACAAGTTGAACACAGGGGGAGGGGCTGAAGCAGAGAACACAGGGGGAGGGGCTAAAGCAGAGAACACAGGGGGAGGGGCTAAAGCAGAGAGCACAGCGGGTGAGGTCAAAGCAGAAAGTACGGGGCAGAACTAAAACATGGGAGAGAGGGGAAGGGGCTGAGGCAGAGAACCCAGGGGTAGGGATAAAGCAGAAAACACAGGAGGAGGGGCTAAAGCAAGGAACTCATGAGGAAGGCTAAAGAAGCAAAACAGGGGGCACGGCTAAAGCACAACATGGGGGAGAGGCTAAAGTTGAGAATATGGTGAGAGGCAAAGCAGAGAACACAGGGGTGGCATAAACGAGAAAAGGGTAAGAATACAGATAGGTGTGACTATGAGAGGGTGTGAGGAGCGTGAAGGACAGAAAGAGGGCAGGTAATGGGGAGAGTTGTGTGTGGAGGGGAGGAGAGGAGAGAGAGGCAGTGAGGATGTAGTCACTTCAAAGGCACAAGCACTCAGTCTGTAAGAATTCAGTGCAGCACACTTCACAATGAAACTGCTTAACGGGTTAGCTAAGTTAAGAAATTGAATGCAACTTTAATGCAATTAATGGCATACAGTGCCACTCACACCCCTGAATGAGCAGGAACAAAAAGTAAGCTTTAAAAGAAAAAAAAAAATTACATTTTAGATATAAGAAGACATCTTTTCTTCTTAAAGCATTACAAAGGTTGAAGTGTAATAGTAATAGTGCTGCACAGAGCAAATTCTGATTGCTCACAATGAATTTTAATCTAGTAATGTATTCATTTACTCCCTATTTAGTCGGGGGCATGAGTATATATGGAGGGCACTGTGTTGTAACAGGAAAATGAATGGCAGAAGGGCAAAGCTAATACAGAATAGGATGAATAGGATATGAGAACAATAGCTCAAAATGCAGTGAGTGATATGAGCCGATCAGAGCAATTTATTTTAGGAATGTAATTCTGCACTGTAATTCTGTTATTCCCTTCCTGTTCTTCCAGCATAATTAGCTTGAGCGTTGCTAAGGAGGTTAGGCTGGAAGTGCAGCAGGCTGGGGGCCAACAGTGGCAGGGAAGAAGTGAGCAAGGGGGGGTGTGTACATTGTGAGCAATGCATTAGTGGTTTAAGCCACAGCGATACCGCACTCAGAGGACACAGGAAGATAACAAGTCACAATTTACTTCCCCAACTTTGGTGCTCTTTGCAATGAACATGGCCGCAAGTCAATAACCCGAGATAAGAGCCTGTTAGCTTTGTCAAGAAAATTTACATGTGTTGAAATGGGGGGGCCTTGAAGGGCCTGCAGAGAATGCCTCTAACCGCGCTGAGTGAATTCTGGCCTTTACTCCCCCCCTTCCCAAATGTACTCTCTCTCACTCTGTGCCCGTCTCGTCCCACAGGGGGGTTTCTGTGATGACTGCTGCGTCCTCTGTTTCTGCTACCCCTGCGCCTGGTGCCAGATGTCCAGAGAGGTGAAGAATCGTGGAGCCCATGGAACCACAGTTGTCACCCAGCAGATCATCAGCGCATAGTGGCAGGGAGGGACGGACACAGTCTGGGGACAAGCTGTCCCCTCTAGCGCTTGCCTGCATGTGTGCACACAGAGACACACACTCGCACACACACACACACACACACACACACACACACACACACACACACACACAGACTCATAAGGAAATTTTAGCAATGCACACTCTGGCAACACGCAAACGTATTTACTGGCAATATACTCACACGTTCAAGGCAGCGCTTTGTTCTGCTGATACTGTGTTTAACTCTGTTGCATTTCAAGATCAAGGTATCATACTTTGTTTGGCTTTTTTCATAAATAAATGCATCATTTGGAAGTCTAGGCCTATTTCCTTCTTTAATGTTCTTTGTCTCTTATTTGAGAGTTATGTGATCACTGTCACACATGTGAGGTAGAGGGCTACTTGGTTGCATTAGCAAAATGCAAGACCAGATGTTGGGAGCATTCATAAAAATAAGCACCATGCTTGCAAATATGCTGGACTATAAACTATAAAATAGCGATGTTGAATGTAACATTTATTTCCTGCTAAAAGTTTTTGCGCAAAGGTTCAAGAATGAGCAGAAGTAATCTGAAGAGGCTTCAACAATATTGGCATTGCTGCACCAGCTTACTTGGATATCTGGAAGAAGATCTTAAAGATCTTAAAGAAAGCCAGCTGAAAATGAACATGTTACATGTCTTTTCACGAGAAAATAAATGCCAAAACTGCGGACTTGATCTGTTGAGTGTAACATTAAGTCATTCCAAAAGAGACTTCATACAAAGGTTTTTAACTGGATTCTTTCATGTCTCTAATGCATTGAGGGAAACATACCAAGTCCCTGCCCCCACCGAGCTTATCATATGAGAAATTTAATTCGCAAACTAAACACGAATGATACATTTCCACTGAACGTCAGATGAGCGTAATCTGGGCCTAAAGCCAAGCAGAACGGTTCACCATGTCTTGGCTCATGTCAAGACAGCATTATCTCTGTATTGTAGGGGGCATGGGCAGATTCCCAACACACCAGCCAGTCGAGCAGGGCAGTTGCAACAATAGTTTATTGCATTCACAGGAGGGGAAATGGCAGGTTCAAGGTTAACACTTAAATAGGTCATTGCACTAAATACTATTAAATTTTACAATCACTAAACATTATATTACTATTATTATTTTAAATAGAATATATAATATAAACAATAAAACATTATTTTAATGTTAGATTTAATGTTAGATTTTGCATTCAAGACACACTGGCCCTATGCAGGCTACTGTTTATTGTATTCCCATGAAAGGAAACTGCTGATTTAAGGCCTCAGACTTAGAGAGGGGCAGACGTGCTCACCCTGGCGTCACCCTTGTCTCCATCCACTCTGCAGCACATGGAAGAGATGGTCACCACGGAGACGAACGTATCCGCCATTGCTCAGTATTCACCCTCACCAGAAAAATCCATCTGTTTGTTGCCATGGTCAGAGACAGATTAGTAACTCAGCTCTAAGGAAATGGCCAGACTCTAGCAACACCAGTGAGAGGAAAAGCTGCCTCATAAACAGCTACAGAAAAACTTTCTGATTCCTAAGAAAGGCTTGAGGGATATTGACACTGGGTCCAGAGAGGCCTGCATACAAACCTGGTCAGCGATGAGCATGATGAGTTTTATTAATTCTTAATGTCCGCATAAAAATGACATGTTAAAGTGGTATAATATGAATGCAAACATAAATGTCATTTTTGCACTTGTTAAAAAATGCCATTCTTCATTTATTAACATTAAAAATGCAATTTTTGTGAGGGCATGCTCTGAGTTAAACCATATCAGCTAGAGCTGTTAACATTTTGTAGAGTGGAAAGCATGCAATGGTAGAGCACTCAACAGTTCACTTCCTGTTTTTTTAAGAGCAGGAAGTCATAGTGATGTCTGTGTGTCCAAAGCATGGTTTTGTGAACTTTTATCTCAAACGTTTCACAAAGGAAGTGTTAAAATGTATAGGTGCCCATCAACATGGCTGGGGTGCACCAGACAGATTGAAAGTAGAGCGACAGACAGATGGGCCAGAAGATAACAACCGAAGTGAGCTGTGACTGAGAGGTATCGGTTTATTCTCGGGCAAACTTTTGTTTTACAGCTGCCTCCATCTAAAGACTCTCTGTCCCTCATTCTCTTTCTTGATCCTTTCCTCTTGTATCTCCCTTTCTGTACCCGCAGGGGTGCAGGCTTGTGTCCCAGTGCTCCTGTGAGGACAGCACACACACATGCGCACGCATACATGTACGCACGCACACACACACACACACACACACACCAGCGGCATACCGCAAAATAACCCCCCACCGCCCACCCCCACCTACAATGTTCTGTCGGACGCCCCTTGCAGGTTGAGCTTTTAGCATTTCTAACCACGTTGTTTGGCGTTAGCAAGCTGCATGTGCACATCGAAGCACACTCTTCTTTGTCTCCAAAGTCACCTCAATGTGTTTTTTAAATTATACTGTCTGTGGCTGCATTATCAGCACTTTCAGGCCTCCTCCTGCATTTCTGGGCCCCAACCCCCCCCGCACCAGATTTGCTCACATTAACTTGCGATGATGCTTGAATGATGTTGTGCATGAACTCTGTGGTCTGGTAATGTTGTTATCCTGTTCTCACACTGCTGCTCATATAACTTGGATGGATAGAGTTCATCTTGTGCTGGAAGTCACTCTGGATAAGACCGTCTGCTCAATGAATGTAACATAATGTAATGTACTCGTCCCGTACACCACTGACACATTCTCACACACATGATTATTTCTTTGAATGTGTTTCTTGCTTATTCCTGCCTTGATGTTTGTTGATGTTTATGAAATGTGCAGAATCACGAAGTGCCTAGGATGGCCTTTATTTTGTCAGTTGCTCTGGGTAACAGCATCTGCCAAATGAAGAAATGTAAAGGGTACACATATATGAACACATGCACACATACACATGTGCACAACACAACAAAATATACATCACAAGTGCACAAAACAAGACACACAGAGAACAGAGGGGAAGGGAGTGCATCAGAGCAGAAACATATTACCAGGAAGTGGTTCAACATGAAGAAATTTTTTTTTTTTTGGCAGGTGGGGCTGTGGGGGGGGGGGGTTCTTAACCCTATAAGGATTGTTAGCTCAGTTCCCAGGTGGGTGTTGCAGGTGTACTCTTGAACAAAGTACATAAAGTTTGTTCAGTAAACCTTCAGTAAAGCTGTATGGAAATGTGAGCTATGCAAGTCACTATGGGTAAGAGCATCTGCTAAACAAATAATGTTAATAATACATCACTCTTCTGACATGTTGTTTTTGTGTTTTAACAGTGTGTTGCTTAGCACTACAAGCATTCACTTAGTATTGCGTAGCCATCATGTGATTGTTATTGTTTTTTGCCTTGGTTAGTTTCCTGAGTGTATTGTCACTGCTAGTCTAAGCAGTCGGTAGGAATGCTTCCCTCTGTCAGCTGGTTGCTCATCCCCCCATTAACTGAGCAGGGCACTTTAGTGGGTGTGTCTGCACTGAAGCGGCAGCCTTGTCTCTCAGCCTCATACAAACACTCATTTGTACAAAGACAAGGAAGCCTGTCTGTGGGAGTCCATTTAGGGAGGCCACTGGGCATGCCCCGTCACATCACCACCACCCCCCCCCCCATATTGCTGATAATAATTAACTTTGTGAAGTATGTGCATCTAATTCCATCCATTATATGTCAAAGTTTTAATACACGGTATGTGTTGATATTGGGCTGGAATGGTACATGGTCTTGTTGGGTATATCGTGTTGCACCTGCATGTTGGTTCAGAAGCGAATTTCAGATCTCGGCCATCTGTTTTGCACTGGAATCTTGTTTGTGTGTGGATGGTGGTGCCCTTGTCTGTGTAACGTTTCATGTCTTTTTGTTGAGTGCACTTTGTGCTTGACTTCGGGAGTCTCTCTGGTTAAGAGCATCTGCTGGATGTCAAAAATGTAAAAGTAACATTAAATGTACTCATCTAATTCATCGCTCTAGATAAGAGCATCTGCTAATTTACAAAATGTAAATGTAATGCAGACGGTGAGGCGGACAGGGAGTAGGCCGATTTGCATTGCTGGTATTATGCAATTCCAATGACATTTTCATCAGTGACATGTTCATAGGTGCCACTGAAGAGGAAGAACACAGCGTCATAATTTGTCAACAACTTTTACTCTGCTTGTGAGAGTATTTCATGTAGTGTTTCACATTATGTTTTACATTACATTACCTTTTTAAAGTCAGGACAGTGGGGGTCACAGTCCTTTTTCTGGCACAGGCTGAAAACTCACCTTTTCAGATTACAGTTTGGCTCCATACACCCTGAGTCCACCCCTTCATACTGCAGTAGAGGCTTGTAGTAAAACCTGGTTTTATATACAAGCATTAGAAGTGAAAGCCTGCTGACATTAAGCTGACAGGCTTTCAATGTGGAAAAAGCTTCACAGTCAAACTTCTGTGGCAATAGAAGCATATGGTGTTACAAGCTTGATGGCTGAAAATGGCTGTAGTAGTGTATGTTTGTATGCCTTACGACAGCACTTACTGTGATAGTGTTTCCCACATTGGCACTATGTTCTAAGAAAGGCATGAAGATTTAGTATCTATACAGCCACATGCTTAACCCTATTGAATGCCCTTTTTGAAAGTTACTCTGGGTAAGAGTGTCTGCCAAATGAATAATTGTAAATGTTATAAAGATAGATCGTAACTGAGATGATTCAAGTACTGTGTCCCAGGTTATGACAGCAATGGCTTAACTGTGAACTGCAGCAGCAACCATTTGGGTTATGAGCCTGGCACCTTAAAAACTACTCCAGCTGCTGATAACAAAAAGGTAGGGCTCAGCTATATTAAAAACCAAATGCTGTTTGGTTGGCTATGCAATCAAGTAGCTTGAGCGTTGTGTTTAGAATTTAACTGACATTACCAACCTGTGCAATATTAAGTTTTTAAGAGACAATATATACATAAAAAATTAAGAACAAAACAAAAGAATCCACCGCAAATTAAGTCAGACATGTTATAGCAAGTGAGTGATATTACCTGAATGTATTGAAGCCATTTTAGGGGATAGGCTTAAAGCAGGAAACCAGTTGGATGCAGACTAATGATAAACACTATAAAGCATTACGATCGTAACAGTCACTCTCATGATTCCATCAAAACAATCCTGTGGCTGGTATTGCGTTCTTCCACTTTAATTTCTGCGAGTGCTGGAAAGTAAGCCAGAGGAAACACTGGAAAGGAAAAACTACCCTGAGGGATTGTAAGCTCGTAAGTGATGCATTCGTCTCTGCCATAGTGTTGACAGACAGGGAATAATAGACACTTTCTAATACAAAGCCCCACTTCCCTTTTCAGTTTTCTCACGTTTTGAACATCTCAGAGTCAGTGGCATACTGGTGCATAGTAACAGAAGTTTGGGCATTTCAGACGTATTTCCTGAGAAGTGCACAGAGAGTTTCACTTTTGTTGGCACTTTGGCTTCGTCCCAGATGCAGAACCAAGTGTTGTTATCTGGTTTGGCTTTTTTGCATAAGTAAACCAATCATTTGTGTAACCAAGAAGGTCAGCCTGTTTCCTTCTTCTGCTCAGGTATAAATGTTATTTGTTTTATTCTTTTTCCGGGTTTACATGATCAGTGTCTCACATGTGAGGTCCAGGGCTATTCAGTAGCATTAGCAATATCTACACCCAAGCACTATCTCAATAATGGCTGTTTTTTAAAGATGATGGGAATGTTCATAAAAATGAGAAATGCCAGGCGTACAGACACACAGGACTGTAAAATTTTAACATTAATTGTGGCATTTGTTCATAACAGAAAAAGTTCATATAAAGCTTTTTGCATAAACTGAAAGACATTGAGCTGAAAACCTAGTACTGAAAACTTACATGACTTTTCGTGGTGCAAAAACTGAATAATGACTAAGTCATTATCTGGTCACTGTAATCTCTGTAACCACTGTAGCCTAGTGCCATGTGGAGCTGTTCACTGTGTCCTGGCTCTTGTCAGTCTCACAGGACTGTGTCAGTGTCATTGCAGGTGTGGCCAGACTCACAACACACCAACCAGCAGGTTCGAGTATTGAGCAGGGCAATCACAAAAAAAACAGCTTATTGCATTCACAGGAGAGGAGATGGTTGATGATAAGACATGACAAATAAAAATATGAACACATTTGAACAAACAAATGTTTCTCAATTTTTGACAGTGAGAACATTGTGTACCAAAGTGTATGTGGAGGAGGAGGTGATGTGATGTGCTTCACTGATGTGAAGTTGTAACATATGACCTCAGAAACAAGTGGAGTGAACAAAAACAGTGTTTGTGTCATTGCCCCGCATGCAATTCTGGTCAAGCATAAAGACTTCAATTAATTTACTCCCTCAGGGAAATTCTGGGAGTGTGGGAATTGTTAAAAACAGTATACTCTTAATGCAAGCATAAGCAATGTGTTTACACATGTCATTTTAACATGTATATTCCTTATGAATTTCATATAAGTTGTTCACATCTATTGCAGCGCATTTGTGTAAGGGCTAATAATGTGTCAGTCATATTGTCCAGACAGACTCTTTTAATGTGGGCAAGGATGGGCAAAGACACAAGCACAATAAAGGAGAACACACCCATAACGCCAATCGCACAAAGCTCACCTGGTCCATCCCCAACCCACACCTCATTTGCTCTGCTTTGTTACTCATTGCCAGTTCCCTGGAAGTGACCTCACGCTCATAAAAGGCTTGACTGGGACTTGCTGGGAATAAGGCGCGTGCCTTCCATAGGTGTTACTATCGTTTCTCCATAGATTTGAATCCCATACTGGTTTCTGATCAGCGGGGTGGGTGAGTCATGTCTTTTTACTAGAGAAGGAATGTGTATGCTGGCATGGGGTAGTCGTGGGAGGGGAGCTCTTGTGAAGCACTCTAGCACTCACCACGCCTTAAGGAGGATGACCAACTGTCCTTCTTGATGACCAACTATGCTTCTCTGACCATGTTGCCTCAGTCTCTCGGTCGTGCCGCTTTGCACTTTACAATATCCGCAAAATCCGTCCCTACCTGACTCAATATGCTACCCAGCTTCTAGTACAGGCCTTGGTTATCTCCCGCCTCGAATATTGCAATGCCCTCCTAGCTGGCCTCCCAGCTTGTACAGTGAAACCACTACAAATGGTTCAGAACGCGGCGGCGCGTCTGGTTTTCGATCAGCCCAAAAGGGCCCATGTCACCCCATTGCTCATTGAGCTCCACTGGCTACCCGTGGCTGCCCGTATCAAATTCAAGTCTCTCATGCTTGCCTACACAGTGACCTCTGGCTCTGCTCCAACATATCTGAGCTCAATCATACAGGCTTACGCTCCTTCTTGGCCGTTACGTTCCTCCCAGGAACGTCGGCTAGCATTGCCATCCCTACACACAAGACAATCTCAGTCCAGACTATTCTCACATGTAGTTCCCCGCTGGTGGAATGAGCTACCTTGTGCCATAAGAGCAGGGGCGTCCCTCTATATCTTCAAGAACCTCTAGAAGACCCAGCTCTTCCGAGAGCACCTCCTCTCCTAAACACTTCTTACTATTCCAACATAATTCCATCTCTGCGCACTTTTTGCCTCGCACTTTTTTTCTCCTGTAACTAATTGTTTGTTTTCACTTTCACCTTGTTTACCTTTGTTTTCTACTTTCCTTGACTTACTTAGTTGAGTTTAGTTGTTTTAGGCTGCACTTAAAGCTTTACGCTAAGGTCTTCTACATTACTGTAGCTTGCTTGCTGTTCCTCACTTGTAAGTCGCTTTGGATAAAAGCGTCTGCCAAATGACCTTAATGTAATGTAATGTAAAGGAGGAGACTCATTAATACCAGCTTCATTTTAGTCCTCAGCAGAGACCTGGAGAATTGCAGTGGCCTGTTAGCACAATGTGTGCGCCAGCAGTGTCCCACTTTCTCCCCACCCTTCTCATTTACTCCAAAACGTGCTGTGGTACATCACCATTATGTCTTTGTCCCACTGATGCTCTCATCCAGGGCAAAAGCTTTGATTCATTTTTTATATATTATAGCATACACCTTACACTGAGTCAATCCAGGTTAAGTGCCTTTTTACATTATGTCTGTTCAGAAAACACAAGTGTGGAGCCACTCCAGAGCCAGCTTTTACATGTTATCCATTTACAGTGCTTGACAGGAAATATGAGGTAGGCTTTTTGGCCAAGGGTGCATCAGCGACACCTGGGAATGGAACCGGTTTATGGGCCTGGCGACAAAGCGGTAATGCCACACTGCTCCACCCCTCTCCAATCCATCCACCTGCTGGTGTTACCTACACTCATCCTTTTTGTCTGGAAATATCCAAAGAAGCACCTGGGTCTTGGTTCTCAGACTCATAGCAGGCCTATGAACCAATAGCGTGTGAACCAGTTGGAAAAAAATGCACTGAAGAAAGGAAGTGATTGTCGAAAGTGTTACAATTTTAGGCCGGAACTTGTTTCTTCTCTTTTTCATTGAGTGATAGCAAAGATCCAAAGATTCTGAAGTTCTCTTTTTTGGTCATGGTCTCTTTTTTTCGTCAACACTCTGATGCACCACAGGCCTCAGTCATGCCCCTTTATTTGTGCAAATCAAGGTGAAAGGCCATTTTTCAAGAGTGCACTTCAGAGGACCAAAAATAGAATAACAAACTTCTCCACCTTCTCCACTCTGTGAAAAATATGTCAGACACAGCACCTGCTCAGAGCTGCCTCAGTTCCAGTAATGGGGCGGAGAGGGGGTCACCTCCGGGTAAGCTGTGAATCTGACCTGTCAATATCCACTGGCAACCAATGGGAACCCCAACAGTGCCAAGGATTTCAGACATTATAAAAGCTGTGGTGAGGTGCCCCACTTTAGTGCTGCACCAATTCCTGTGGGGTGAAGAGCTAGAGATACCAGACTCCTTGGGACAGATTTGTGACAGTGTTGTTGTGTGTGTCTATGCCCATGCTTTGCCTTGGTTAAACTGGTTATAATATTATTGTCTGTAGAGAAAGGGTGATATGCATCTGTGTTAAATATATAGTATGTGTTCACTGTAATTGCAATCGTGTTTGTCTGTTATCTGTACCAAAACAAAGTGTTTTATTTCCTGAAGACAATGCATTAGCATCACACATTTTTTCTAAAGTTGGCTGCACCGTTGCAGAGCAAATGTCAGAGGAAATTCAGACGTATTCTACTGTTACAACTTATAACCACAGCCAAATTGTGTGTACCAAGGCTCTGAGAGAATAGCTGCACTGATTATTCACATGTAACGTACCAACTGCAGAGCAAATTTCCTCTGAGGTAAACACACACATACCCACGCACATTAAATAAGCCCTGAACTGGATACCTGACTCCTGTGTTCTGCCTGACACTCTACTGCGACAACAAAATTATCCTGAACCCAGTGTACAGGTGAAACTGCCCACTAAGTTTCAGCAGCTATTACTCTGTGCCTCTGTCACTGTTGTCTACAGATCTCTTATACAGTTATAATGACTCTGACAACATTTTTGAGTCCCTCTCTTTTTATTTCCCTCCTGTGGTTTGGGCTGTGACTCCTCCGTATTCTCCACCCGCCCCCCGTCACCCACAGCCTGGTGACGCAGTTGGTCTCAGACACCCTGGCTGGTTCCTCTCCATCGCCCCCTTCTGGCCTTAGGTGTCCCAGAGGACCCAGCATCTTTCTTGTCCTCCATTGGCGCAGCGGTGGGGGTATACACAACCAGGAAGAGAAACGTGAACTTCAAGAGACCTGCAAACATGGAATGGTGGAATAGGTCCAGTGTCACAGACTGAGAGGAAAAGAGACAGACAAACACACACACACCTCCACAGACACAAAGGGAAATTTCACAGAGAAAAAGAATATGCCACACACATTCTACCCAATGATATATGTTAAGCTAAAATAAGAATCTCTATGTTCTAACTACTAAGTGATTCTTTAAACAAATGCTACATTCTGTGTTGTTACACTCTTCTTTGGTGAATGACATACAAAGTCAGTCAGTAAAGGACCCGGAGGAAAGCCCAAAACTGCACACCGGCTGCAGGACTGCAGCCGCTTATCTCTGGGAAAAGCCTGCTTTCCCTCCCGACCAACTACCTAGCTGCCAGTAGCTGATTTGGTGCTGTTTTTCCTGATTAGCAAGCTAGCAGGCAATTGCACTGTGTGCTAGGCAAAATTTTCTTCAGCTGCTTTATTGCATGTACAAGAGCATATTAAAACTGAACTAGGCCTGCATTTTCCAGTTGCTCATGTCATCTTCAGGGTTCAGCCTATTTTAAATGATTAATGATGTTTTAAAATCTCTCACTTTCTCTTGGATGGAGGACATATTAGATGGTGAAACCCCTTCGTGCAGTCTCCAATCTATATAACTCTATTTACCTACTCCTGCTGTGAGGATGTGTTCTCTTTAATTTCCCTGAGCCTGTGTTATCTGTTGCTTCATGGAAACAGTCTTCCAAGGTTGAACTCTTGGCAGACAGTCCTTTGGCACCACACCAAAGTAGACAATGCTGGGAAGGGACCATGTTTCCTCATTAGTTGTAAATCATGCTCGTCAGTCCAGTGTCAAGGTAGGAGGTAAGGTAAGGAACATGTGGGGTTAAAGGTGGCCTCACAGGGGTTGCTGTGGAAATGGTCATGTGACGGAGTGCCGTCACTACAGTTGAGTATGTGCTTTGACTACCATACCAACGAGCCTGGCTCTTTAGCGTCGTGGTCAAAGTCGCATGTTTAGTACCCTGTAGACCCAGGTTCAAGGCCAGGTGGGGTGACTGCTCTCACCTGGCAGTCAAAGCACATACTCAACTGTAGTGATGGCACTCTGTCACAGGTCAGATGTCTTAAAATGCATCAGATGTGATTTCACACACCTCAGGTGCAGACATATGAGACCAGTGGTGGAACTAGAGTTTTATACATGGGGTGGCCAGGGAGTGGCCAAGGCTACTTCAGGGGGTCCATAGACCATGACAGAAAATTAATGTGTAACCCTAACCTGGCATCTGAGGAGCATGAATGAATCCTATGATTGCTGATTAGAGATAGAAGTGATAATTCACTTAATCCAGAGTTCTTCAATGTGGCAGATAGTGTGGTCCACTAGGGTTACTTCGCTAGAATTCTTTAACATACTATGAATAGCCAGTGTCTCTACCTGAGAACTGCAGCTCAACTTCTTTCTTACACACACACACACACACATTGTACTATACCCACATACTGGAGAGACTGTTTTCATGAATGTATAATCTGGGTCTATAAGTGTTGAACATCCAAAATATTTTCAGAAAATAAAGCTCAAGCACCAAGGAGATAATAATTTGCATAGTTTATTTATGAAACAAAGAAACACACCGAAATTGGACATACCAGGTACGACCAACTTGTACAGACCTCTCTGATCCACCCAAGTCTCTGTGCAGTAAGTAGCTATAATTTCTTGCACCTTTACGATAGCAAACAGGCTATCTGCAAATTGTGGTAATGTTCTGAGTAACGTTAACAGATTGATAATAACAATTGTTCGTTTTGAGTTCAAGTACGAAAATCTGAGTTAATGGATTTCAAATTGCTAAATGTTGACTTGCTGAACACTGACAGCTGTACTAGTTACCCCACATTAGCTAAACATTCGTATACTGTAACTTAAGACACTGCACTGTATATGCGTGGCATGTATTACTAGCACAGATGTAAACATAATGTTAGGCTAAATTGGGAACCGATCTCTCTTATCTGATTAACTGTCTGTTATGGAGCCAAAGTGCCAATATGCATCTACACAGCGACTCAGCTTTCGTAAAAGTTGTTCAGGAAACCTAAATCTGATGCTAAACCTTACTTCAAAATGGTGCTTTCGCCGCAGGTCTGCCATAGTTGTCAGTCGCTCACGTGACTCGTGAGCTGTGGAAATATTCTCTCTTCCTTGTCCTTGATTTGAAAAAGGTGCTGCCGGATGTCAAAATAAACACTCCTTTCAACAAGAGGTGAAATGAGATGTCAATCAGCATCAAACTGCCAGTGATAGCGAATGGAATTTTAGGGTGGCACCCGGGGTGGCCAATCAGATATCAGGGGTGTCCAGTACCACCCTGGACACCCCTCTGGCTCCGCCACTGTATGAGACCTCGACCACATTCAGGAGATCTGAAGTTTTGGTTCTGCGAGTTCTGGAAGGGGTCAAGAGCAGTACTATGATGAGCGAAAGGAATGGTGGGAGGGGAGGTATTTGATCCCTCTGGGACTGGATCCACCCTTGTTCTGATTCCATTCTTCAGGGACTGATCCGATATTGAACCATGGAGGGCCAGCTCTTAATATATTGGGTTACTCATGCTCTGAATACATATTACTCTGAATACTCATATTATGAAGTTATTGCAGCTGACATGAAACCAAGCCTTTGAGGAAGCCGCATCATTCCGTTACTCTTGCTGGTGTCCATCTGGGTGAATAGACGCATGAGCTGGACTCCTGCAACACCTGAAACCTCTCTTTAACATCTAAAGTAGGTCTTTCTGTAAGTTAAGATTTCCTGAGTATGGCCGGTGATAAAGCTTAAGTCTCTGTCTTAGCCTTTATTGAGTCATTGGACAGCAAACGTTACATTCAATTAGAAGCAATGTGTTATACAGTCACTGTGATGTGAATCACGTGTTGGTAATAAAGCCTGAAAACAGCTTCTATAAACCTGGCATAACAGCTTCTGCTGACCTCAGTGAAAGCTGGAACAAACATCCTTGTGTCATCATGTGTTCGCACCACACAGTTTGTTAGTTTTGGGTCATTTTTGCCCTGTGAGTGGTATGTTAAAGTGACAGGAATTATTTTCAAAAAATATATAGTAGGTTGGAATCAGGTACAGTAGAGTATAGCATCTCTTTTTCATCCCTAATGAACCCTAGGATGTGACGGTAAGAGGTGGTATTGCCATGAAGCTGGCCTAAATAACATGCGGATAAGTATTTTCGAGTTTTACTACCTGGTAGGTCAATTTCTCATGTTGGTCCTCTGTGTGAAAGAGACAGCAGCACAAATGAACAGAACTGAGTGATTTACCCACAGGAAGACCCCCATCACCCCATGGCACCCCTCCAGAGGAACATAAAACCCCACCCTCTATTTATGTCTCTACTTTAACATATCTCTCTACAGTTCTTGCAGTATAGCCATACCCAGTCCAGTGCAGAGATAGAAGTCTGTGTGGCATTATACTGTGAGCATCAGACCAGGGTGAAGTCTGTGGCACCGGCCCTTGTGATGAATGATCTCGGGGTGTGCAGTGAGCAGGAAGAGGAAGGGAGGGGGGCAGGAATGGGCTGCAGGGGGGGCAGAATCACAGCAGGAACCAAGAACGGACAGGCCAACATCAACAATGTCTTCTCCTGAGACTTGTGAATGCCCAGCTTGCTGGGCTGAGTCCTCCCTTTTCCAAGAAGCTGCTATCCATTGTAGTGTTTTTTTTTTCCCGCCCACACAGGAGTTCCATGCTTAGTTTCATGCTTAGTTTGAAGACTGGCATCCTTTGAGGCACTGCGCTGCCTGACGTTATCGGAGGCTGGTGATTGGCTCGCTGACCAGCCACACACCAGGCCTGAAAGTGAAGCCCAGCTGATCGAGGCAGGCCTGGAGACAGGTGTGCATTCGAGACCAGCTGAACGAGGCAGCGAGGCTAGATCAGAGGAGAAGCGAGGCACAGCGACGGCCTCAAACTATGAGTCACATCAGATGGGAGATCCTTTCAGAGATACATTGAGATACATTGTTTCAGCTGAGTTATAAACAAATGAAGTTGTCTCAAAGGAAAGCCCAAAATATTTTTGTATCTGCATTATATGGAAAGTGTGGGCAGTAATCACTGTAAAAATAAGAAGTGAATTGCTGTTGGAATTAGAGAATGCGCGATGCCTGCATGGTTAGACTGCTGAACTGTTAACATGGCCACCTGTAGACAATACCCTGTAGATGTGACAACTGTAGACCTGGCAACTGTAGACATGACAACTGTAGACATGACAACAGTGGATTTTAAGTCTGTTATGCATTAGATATGAGAGATATGAGAGACATGAGAACTGTATAGATGTAAGAAGTATTTGAGAACAAGTCTATACACGTCTTGTTTAATGTCACCCCGGGACAGCTTGATGTAATTACCAGGAAAACTTTAACTGTTGAAACATTAGACGTCTGTTTTTAATATGTGGCCTGAACAACATATAAAATAACAACATGCAAAGCTTAACAGAGATGAAGACATTCACGCATAATTAATTCTCTCAGGTGATCAGCTTCACCAATGTATATATATTTTTTATTTTAATGTTTTATTAATTTAAGAGATTTTAAACTTTGTAATATAGTAAACACAAATACAATGCATGTTTTGAATAAAGACACAGAGATTGTAAAAGTAGATGAAGATTTAAGAAGTACAAAAAGAATGACATTTCTTGTGAAGTAGTCAAATATATTTTGTGCTTTTATATATCTTGTTACATCTGGCAAAACTGTTTGACTCGTAAACTCATATTTTAGTTTCAGCATTTTGATTTGTAAACACTTCAACGCAAAAGAGGTCTTGTAAGTAATGTACTGAATTCCAGTTTACAATTCCAAATGAATTTTCTACAGAGAAAGAATTGTTTTTGCTGTGAAATGTCCTAAAGCCCATACCAGAGAAGAGACCATGGCTGGGGGTGAATTTCACAGAATGCAATTCAATTCGGTTCTCTCTCCCTGTAAATTCCATCAGTTCAATTTCAGTTCGAGTCCAGCCCTCAATTCAGAATCAATTTAATTTCTCTCAACTTCAATTTTAAGTCAATTTAAAAATGCAATTCCCAATTCAATGTTCTCCCACAACAATTCCCTCTCTAGACCAGTTCTCTTAAGTCAAGCCCATAGGCAGATCCCATCACTTTACCTTTTACAAAACTGATGTAAAATTGACTAAATTAACCCAATGTATATTAGTACTTAATCTCATGTCAACTCTGTATTACAAATCTCAAAAAGAAACTAGAATAATGTATACATTTATAATTATTTATAAATATATATGTAGTTTTACAATTTTAGATGTTAGTTGTTATTTAGATGTTACAAAATTCCAATCAATTCCAATTCCAGAGACTGAACGTTTTTAAAGTTCTAACTCAAGTCCAGTTCAAAGGCTTTTCACACTGCATATTGTTAGCCTGGGGCTAACAGCTCCCTTAGCCTGGGGCTAAAAAGGTTCTAAGAATGCTTTTAGCCTTGGGCTAAGTGCAATGTGAAAAGCCCATCTGAAGTCCAAATCACTTCCACTTTCACTGATGGAAGATAGAAGTTCTGATTCATAGATTCTTCAACAGCCACAAGGTTCTCACATGTCCAAAAGGACAAAATTCACTTCACCATGCATATTTGACCCAGAGATAATACAAACAACTGATGGTTCTATAGTGTTTTTTTTAACAATACAAAGTGTAACAGGCATTAACGCACCCAGGCTTGTAATCACTGAGTTGCGGGCAGCTGGGAATGTGTTGATTTAAATATGGCACCTAGCACACTTGTCATCAGCCACTCACACCCATAAGCAACAGGGGTTTATCATTTCTACCACCTCAGAGATACATCTTGAAATACTGTCACATTTCTTTTTTGCACAGTGTGTTCATTGCTATAAGATTATGGATTTGTCATTTCAGAAAGCCTAGAACTGAAATTAAGATAAGCATACCTTGATTGAACATTTTAAATTGCTATCGATAATGTAAGGTATTTTTGGAAAAGGTGGTCCCAGTTCCAGTACGTTTTCGTCGGTTGAAGAGCAGCAACGGACAGTGTTCTCCGGCTCTTTCTGCACTACCCATTTTCATCACCAGGTGGCACCTATAATCTCAACATCTTGGTTTAATATTTTAGTGTTTTCTCGTTCTAACCTGTTCTCGTGGCCTACCCATTGAATGGGAGCGGTCACCAGTGGTTCCTGATGCTGCTCTGACCGAACCCTGACGACAGGATTCTATTGTTTTGGCAGCCATCAGTAATAAGCGCGCAATCTCGCTCCGCTTTTATTTGAAGCAATAGAAGAACCAACGTGTGAAATACAGTCCCAACGTTTATAAGAATTTCTGTTATAAGAATAAACTCCATATATTGATTAATGACACAGGAACAGATTCATTCAATGATACTAAATGAGCAAAGGCGGGGCCGGGCAACCTTACACTGTTTGTGCCCACCTTGTGCTCGATTCTCACTGACAGTTAAGTGACATAATCAGTGCCCGCGCCCGCGTGCGTGAAAAAGCGCTCTGACATCAAGTAGCTAAGAGACGCTGGACACTTGGACTGTATCACTGAGAAAACGGCTACACACCGTGCAACAATGTGAGGAACTTCAGTAATGTAAGTCCGTTTGTATGCACTTGGCTGTCAGAGATGAAGCTGGATGAAGAGGATCACAATGATACTCAGTCACAGCAGAATTCAGAGGCGTAAAGTAAACTCAGGTTTATTGTCAAGGCTGTTCTCGATTACAACGTTACACGACTCTGTCAAAATTAATAAACAGGAAATTAAAAAAGACAGGGGGATTGAGACACATCCGCCTCCCATCTGGTCACTTCTACCTCTGCTCTCCTTTCCCATCGCCCCCTCCACACCATCATCAAAAGACCGCCTAATCAGGTATATTTAAAACATAAATACGCTGTGTCAAAATAAAAGCTCCTCAATAATATTCTCACAGTAAAATAACTAAGCTGTGAACTACTACGCCGAGAAAGCAATAACCGGTTTACGTAAGTGTATATAATACTATATATCCATTCCTTCATTGGCAATCAAAATCATAGCTTCATGCCCTCAGTCAGCTAGCTAAATAGTCATGTATCTACACCAAGTGATGCTACCCAAGGCCAGCAGGCTTCGTGAAAGGGCTACCAAAGACGTTTGGCTGTCCTGTTAAGTTTGATTCCTAATTGTTAACCGATCCCAGCCCTCATATTGGTCTACAGTTTCCTTATCTCAATAAAGAAGCCGAAACCCAAAGAAGTTGTTAACCAATACGAGAATGTGACCCTTAGCACGCCCGAAAAAGTAGAACTCGATGCGATGCGATGCTTTAATATTTTCGACCATGCGTGATCTAGTAGCGACAGGGCTCCTTGCACTATTCCACGTTAGACTAATGCTGATGATTTAAACAGGGAAAATGCAAGTTAACCAGCTTTAAAATTGTACCCTCAGCGGCTAATTGAAGGAACTTGGGAAAGAAGCTTTTCAGCTACTTGGTAGGCTACCATGCTTGAATACTCAGTAAATTAAGATTTTTGTTTTCCCTGACGTTTTTTTTTTTTTGTATCCTGGCCTCTTATGATAAGGATAACGTGTCCACTACTGGAAATCAGTGTTGCTGATGTTGTCAGGAGTTTTCAAAAGCACACTTCAAGCCCGAGTCACTTTCAAGATGCCTCTGTAAATTGTCGTGAGATTATTATTACAAGGAACTGGTACGCCATTTTAGGGACTGTAAGCAGAGGATACACAATTTGTTGCTAATTAAGTAAATTGCTGATTCAGTTCATTCCGAATCTCCTGTGGATCTCATTTGTAAAACATGTTCTTAAAAATGATCTCCAAATATTCTCAGTCTAGTACTTCCACTTCCTAAGCCTAAAACTTCTCAAGTTCAGGCATTGAATCACCTCAACACACTATTTTGCATTAAATACAGCCTGACCTCATGAAATATACTTTGCTCACTGCACTGCTAATTCAGTACTGCTCACTGCATTGATTAGGTCTGCATGTTAAATTGGTTCATTTTTACACATTTATAAAGGAAAATTCTATGCCCTCTTGTGGTGGGCTTAATCAAAAGTACAGATCCTGAGAAACAAGGTATTTTCAATGTGTTACCCAAACGTAATCCTTCGATCAAGTCGGCTGATAATATTTCTTAATTACATTCTGGCCCCTATAAAGCAATTCGGCTCACCTGGAGCAGGTGTTGCATCAGATTTGGTTCTCCCTGTTAGATCTGGTCCCCTTTCAGCACATCGGGATGCGTGTTTACCCGCTCTCCGGCGTGAGTTACGTTGTTCTTTCTACTGTCCGTAAAGGAGTCATCTAAGCCGAACCACAAGCTCTGACCCAACCCCTGCTCCTAATCCTAATCCTCACCATAACCCTAACCGATCCTGATGGAGGAATCCAATCTGATGAAACACCTGGCCTGATAGATGTAGTCAGTGTTTTAGTAAAGTGCAGGTTTTTGATTTCCTGTCATTCTTGATTTTCTAAAATGACCCCCAGGTATTTACATCATTAAGCCTGCTCCACCGGTCGTCCATTCATCAGTGCTCTGCCTTGCCTCCCTCATTTCTCCTACATCTTTGTTTTTATTGACATGAAGATCTAAAGACCTGTCCCGAAACCACGGGACAAAAACGTTTATTTACTGAAAATACATTCAAATTTGACACCCAGACATGCATCCAAAGCCATGTCGTCTACATACCTTTACATGAGAAGGTTGGAGTGAGATTATTGTCATTGCGCAGGGATGTCATTTTACTTCAGGAATACGTAAAGAGTATCTTTGCTTTGACAGTTTCATCGTGCAACCCATATGCCATTTAATTGGTTGCCTGACTACCCCAACAACGTGTTCACCAAATTACAACATTAGATGGCAGTGTTACATAACCATTCGGACTTCAGTGAAGGCGCGTCATTGTAATAGTCGTATAAGGACATCTACATAGCATAGAGGCATTTCAGATTAATATATAATGGAATAAAACAGCAATTGTTTTTCCAATTCAGCGCGGAAACGGGAGTCCTGCAATGTTGGTTACGTTTGAATTTATTGGTCTGTTAGACGAGCCTGAGGAGAAAGTCACTTTAATTAGAAACTTAGTTATTCTAACCAAACGAACTCACATTAACTCTTAAAGTGTGGTACAAATGAAATTGCCCTCACATTAACTCTTAAGGTGTGGTACAAATGAAATTGCCCTTTTGAACTAGTCAAAGCGCGCAGCGTGGTGAGAAAACCACAATCGAGAGTCAGATTCTCTGAGACAGAGAGTGCGCGGACCGTACGTGCTGTGCGCTTCCTGTACTGTCTGGTGTACGGTTAGCGGCGTGTGATGGGAAGCGTTTTGGTAAACCAATGCGTGGCGCTCGCTGTCAACTTGCGAACTCTATTGTATGCTTAAGCACCACTGACCCACAATTCATTCAGTCTAATTAGCTCCTTCAGTGATAGCATTTAACAGTCTGTTTCCAGAAAGAAAAGCCTAACAGGAAAAATCTCTGTGATGCTGGAGATGAAACGTATAACAACGACAGTCCCTCACTCTCTCTAAAGCATTACTCTTGCATTAACTAGCCTATTTTTATTGTCACAGAAACAGGAAGTACGGTTGCCCTCGTGCCTTTCAGTGTTTTTTTTTCTTCTGTCTTTCGGTCGAATGAAATGCAAGTTAGGCTGTTTCAGACGATCTGGCAAGAAGCAGGTGGCTGGTGGACGAAAGTCCGCTGTCCTCGAAACAGTGACATCTTTGTGGATCTTGTCTAAAATAATGTGTCTGTGTATTTGAACGTTATTTTTTCCTAGGCAGTTCTAGTTGTTAATTCTAAAATTACTTTTTTTGTATTCAGCGGAGCGACAAGACAAGCGAAAGTGGACAATGCGTAAGAGGTCATTACAGTTTATTGCCACTGGTCCGTTTTGGCAGCGTGAGGTGGGGATTCACTGGACTTCTGCAAGGCAACACCTCTGAATATTCGGTATGTAGAATTTTGGAATTCTTTCTTTTGGTAAGGACAGCTGTCGTTGCGGTAAAAAAAGACTCAACGCTGCGGACTGGCGATGACATTTGTTTTACGGCCACAGATAGAACGCGGCACGGCTTTTAACATCTTTCTAGACTGACGTCCTCATTCGGATGAGACGAAATTACCATCTTTTTAACTCCCGTGTTTTTATATCGTCAGTTGGCTAGCGGTTAAACGGCTAGAATTAGTCACACCTTCTAGTGTTTCCCTTCGATAAGGAGCTAACCGACGGGAACATTTGTGATTAGCTCGCTGTTTTGCCGTTGCAATTTGTAATTGTTGCTGCGTATTGAACAGAACCCATGTGCATGAGGTGATATCGTGGTCAAATTTAACATCGACTTGTTGACGTAACCTTGTAAACTGTATCTGTATGATATACTACCCAAAACCCGTAATAATACATAATTATGATTTTACCCTCCTCTGTTAAATTTACGTTTATTGAGGAGTTTCAAGGAGTTAAACGTAGTAAATGTCATAAGATCATAAGATTATGAGATTCTCTATTCGTATCTTAGAGGTCTGTAATTATGCATTTTCTCTTGCCTCAGCTTCTCTGCTATTGCCTTGCTAGAAGAAGGAGGTTGTTTGGCAAAGCAAACTGCAGAATTTGGGGGAGTTTGCAATGAAACAGTTTTCATCCAGAATGGATTTCGACTGCATTTCATTCATCTTTGCTATTACGCTTCAGGTGCGGCTCAGAACCGACGCTCTGAAGTCCCACTCAACGGAAAGTGCGATCCTAGCCGTCTCTCTTACGCCTGCGCTTCTTCTAGTACAGTCGTGCTATCCCCCCCTGCGCCCAGCTCCTCAGTCCCACGAAATCTCCGCGTCCCAGACGCGTCCCCAAGTGTAGCCACGGCTGCTCAGCGGGATGGAGGTCTATGAAGAAGCCATGAACTACCTGCAGACGCAGATCAGCGGCATCACTGGTATACGAGTTAACCTGTATTTCATGATTTAAGTTAATAGGGATCCCGTGCGTATTTACAGTAACGACCGCAAGGCTGCCAAAACAGCAAATACAAAGCCATGAGACAACGTGGAGATGCGGGTACATACAAATCTACACCTGTCAGTCAACAGGACTTTGACCTTATGAATGAAGAATCCAGCAACTGTCAGAAAAATGTGTGAGGTGTGAGTGTGTGTGTGGGGGTGTTGCTGGGGTGAAACTAGATCTGCTGAAGGGTTCGCTTTAAGTCTGTCCGTCCATCTCTGTGTACGAGGCATTCTTTGAGCTCGATTGTTCTCCCATGTCCCCCTTTGTTGTGTGACAGTGAAGGCAGAAAGGGAGATGGAGCCCGATCTGATCGAGGACGTGTTTGAGGTGGACGCTGAAGAGGCCTTCGTCACCAGCCCGCTCCACACTGAGAGCATCGACCTCCCTGACACACCGGTGAGCCGCCAGACTCTTTGCTCTGCTCACCAGTGAGTCATCAGTGTCATCCATGCGTCAGTTATCACAGCTGTGCTCTCACTTATCTACATGTCATCAGACAGGTACAGTCACTCATCAGTGGATGATCAGATTGGTTCAATCACTCATCGGTTGGTTATCAGAAAGATGCACTCGTTATTGATGAGTTGCAAGAATGGTTCAATTACACAGCGATGAGTTATCAGAATGTTGTACTTGCTCATTGATGAGTCATCAGGCTAGGTTAGATGTTTGCAGCAGCTTCTGGAGAGCTGTTTCAGTGATGTGTCTGTTGCCATGGCGCTGTTCCAGACGAGCTGGGCCCCTGAGGTAATGCTGGAGCGGAGGATGGTCGTCCTTAAGAGCATCCTGAGCAGTGAGCACCTGTACCTCAGTGAGCTGGAGACGCTGCTCACGGTAAGAGGGGAGCGTCCACACACACACACACACACACACACATATACTCACACACACACACACACGCACGCACGCACGCACACACACACGTGCACACACGCGCACGCACACACACACACTCACACACACACACATGCACATGCACATGCACACACACATGCACACACACACAAACACACACACACACACACACACACACACACACACACACACTCACAGAACGTGTTATATCTACACCACCAACCTAACAGCAGTTAATAGGCCTACTCATTTTAGTTATGGGGTCTTTTGTCACTGTTATATGTATATGTTCACACCTCCCATCGCAGCTGTAAACCTCACTGAATCATCTTGAATGTACAGACACGCACAGACGCGTTCAAATGCAAACCTCAACAATGACCTTCTCATCAGTGAATGCTTGTCAAGACAATCTTATCTGGGCTGCAAGCATAAAGAGCTGTGATATTATCAAACCAAATGGACATTATGAGCATAAGAGCGTCGACCAGCTCAAGCCATAAACTTTCCATGGGAGCCCTGCTGAGGAAAGGAATGAATTTCCCGATCGAGCGGTGGCGTTCCACAAACACACACGCGCGGGAAACCTCACGCAGCTGCGCGGAGGCTGATCCGGCGGCGCACAGGAGCAAACCCGGTTGAAGGTGCCGCTTTGCGCTCCGCTTACATTATACACAGACACTGAGTGGTCTGTGAGAGTTAGGAAACGGAAAGTCTGAGCCCCACATAGCAGCCCGATCTCGCTTAGCATGTGGCACCGTTCTGCTAAAAATAGGAACTGTATTAAACCAAAATGGTCCACCACTGGCCAAAGAAAAAAAGCCCTGACACACATTCTGTGACACTACGAAAGTGTGACATCGATCGTTGTTTGGAGACCTTTGAGTTCTGGAGGGTTAGGGGTTCAGCAGATCTGATCTGAGGCGTTGGTCCCTGGTACTGCACCAGATGGTGTTAACCATCAGAAAACAGCACACTGCGTTCACCTCGCAGATACAACATGCCTCGCTTACGACATACAGTTTGTTTTACATGTTATCAATTTATACAACCAGATATTTAATGAGGCACCTTAGCTTCAAGGGCAGTACCCTGCCTGAGAATCAAACCGACAACGTTTGGGTTTCGAGCCCTGCTCTTTGGCCCTACACCATACTGCTGCCCTCAAGATGCCTGCAGAATGAGAGAATAAAGGGTAATGCAGCTTTCAGCCATTCATTTTAGGATTTGTTTCCTTCCCTCATAACAATAATCCTGAGCTAGACATCAATTTAGACGTCCAATCGTTATGTAAAGCCCAATAATTTGGCCTCTGTGTGTGTGGTAGCCTACCATTAAATTTTTAAGACCTCTGGTCAAATTAAAAATCATTATACGAAACTTATCAAACACAGGCAAATAGGGACTGAGAGATCTGAACTACCTTATGTGATCCCAGAATCTTTGTTCTTTTTGTCTAGTCGAGCAAACCTGCCCGAGCGTTTCATTGGAGTTATTGCAGAAAACAGGAAGCGTCCCTTGTCCATAACGCCGTGCTATAGATTCTATAGATAGCCTTCAGACTACTTAAAGATATGCAGAACTGTGTAGAAAAATGTCTTTTGAGCGCGTCAGTGTGCAATTCGTGCACAGCGTGTGTTTAAGCAAAACGCAACTAGAGATGACGATTTACAGACCCATTCAGTGGAGGCGGACTTGCCTTTTTACAGCATTTCTCACCAACAATACCTGGAAATTTACATTTTATTTAACAATTAACGCCTACAGCCCATGCAGATGCTTATATCGCCCCCATACTTCTTTGTTCCACTTCCCCCTGTACGCTTATAAGGTCAAACACTGCAATTCGTTTGACACTCAGAAAATCACTTCCCCATCTACGCAAGCTCATGCAAGAGCCGGGTTCAAAGCGAGAGAGGGGATGTTAGGAAGTGAAGCAACGAGAAGTCCTCCTCTAACTGCAACGCCCGCTGCACAGATCGTTACACGTGAATCTCGCAACAATCTCTCCTTTAGATAAGAACAGACAAAATTTTCTCAAATCATTTGTTGGCGCAAGGACGTTTCTGAAAAATAAGAAAGTAGGCTGTTTCACGTCTGCCACGATGACTTTGCATTGGTGCATTAACACCATATAAGGCGTATAGCAACTATGTCTGTGTATACATGCACGGGTCTGTTTGTTTGGACAACAGAGCAAGCTTGGCTTGCTCCAGAGATTCTGCTTCAAATTCAAATGTGCTTTATTGGCACGATTGTTGAAAACACAATGTTGCCAATGCAGTTATCACTTAATGAAATGCCAGTAGTCAAGTTAAAATTAATACTCACTCTATAATCTTTCTTTCTTTCTCTGCCTCACACTGTCTTTCCTTTTTAAATCCCTCTCCCCATTTCCCCCTGCTCTTTTTCTCTCTCCTTCACCTCTCTCTTCATCTTTCTCTCTCTCTGCTTCTCTTTCTCTGTTCATGCCTTTCTCCCACTTTCTCTTTCCATCTCTCCTACTTTCACTCCCTCTTTCTGTGCCTTTCTCCCCCATCTCTGTCTCTCCCCCATCTCTGTCTGTCTTCGTCTTTTGCCTTCTCTCCCCTCTCTCTCGCTCGCTCTCTCGCTCTCTCACTCTCTCCTTCCATCTCTCTCCCTCTCCCTGTCCATCCCTGCAGCCCATGAAGGCCCTGAAGGCCGCAGCCGGCACGTCCCAGCCGGTGCTGACCAGCCAGCAGGTGCAGACAGTGTTCTTTCAGGTGCCTGAGCTGCGTGACCTGCACCACGAGTTCTACACGGGTTTGAGTGCCAGGCTGGAACCCCAGGAGGGGCAGAGGCCCGGGCTGGAGCTGGGGGGCTCACAGCCACCTCCCGTGGGAGACCTGTTCCTCAGGATGGTGGGTATCGGTCTCCCTCTCCCCAATTGCATAGAGCGCCACGCTGTCACTCACACAACACTGACCCGTCACAGCATGAATGATAGTCATTGGCTCTCTGGACATTGTTAGTGAACTGTCAATGAATGAGAAAAAACTGACGCATCAGCTTTGCGAATAGCGGATATGAGCTTCAGACTGCACTGGTGGAGTAACCCTCCTAAAGTAATCCTCTTTTAAAAATTAGGGGGTGAAGCTGGTGGTTTACGGGGGAGTCAAGATAAAATGATTTATGTTTTAAACTGAAAATAGGCAAGGAATTTAATTTGCAGTGAATGAAATTAAATATGGTATGAAGTAGAAACAGAAGTCTGCTTTCTGTCATGTCTGGGTGCACTTTCCCAGACTGTCTGAATACCATGGAATTCAGTTGTTATTTCTTAAACATCTTAATATGAGTCTGGGCTCTGAAGCTGTTGTTAGTGCTTTTGGTTGCAGCATATTCCAGTCATGCAAGGAACTGTTAACAGAAAAAAGGTTACAAAATGTCACTGTACTTTCGCAGTGTTTCACTTTATGGAAGGCAGCTCTCGCTGCTTCATTGAGCTGCCAATTATGACCATCACAGACCACTCCCAGCAACTTCCTGTTTCTCGAGCACTGCATAGCAGATCTTTCTGTAGTGTCACAGATTACAGACCTGAATGCACTGATAACCCACAACAGTTAGGTTGTCAAAAAAGGCAAAAAAAACCCCAAACATGCTGCCTAGCAAGTGAACTAAAAGTGCATGCAATGCTTTAGTTTGCTGGTCTGGAGTCAAATTAGAATAGCAGAGGGTTTTTTATTTCTAAATTTAAGCAACTCAGCTGTAGTTGCCCTGTAAGTAGAGTTTATAGTACAGCTAGTATAGATGGAGCATGAGGCTTGAGATCTTGATATCTGATTTTGAGCAGATATTTACAGAGGAAAGGTCT
This sequence comes from Megalops atlanticus, assembly GCA_019176425.1. Lineage (NCBI taxonomy): Eukaryota > Metazoa > Chordata > Actinopteri > Elopiformes > Megalopidae > Megalops > Megalops atlanticus. The sequence continues at coordinate 6,079,233 of CM032888.1, forward strand.
GGGAACTGGAAACTTTGCATCTATGTATGTCATTACCAGCAAAGCTGCCCTCTTTTGTCCCCTGTTTTGACTGTCATTTAACCACAGGGCAGTGTGTGGGGGCTTGTGTGTGTGTAGGTGTGGCAGCGAGAGCTGTTTTCACATTTCAGCTGTGGCACTTGTGCATATATGTGAGAGAAAATGTGTGTGTGTGTCTGAGAGAGAGAGAGAAACAGAGACAGAGTTCTGAATTAACGGCACCCTCTTGTTACTGCACACAGTAACTGGTGTCCATGTGAGAAACACTTGATACAGCAAGCAAACAAGCCTTTGCGGGAGGGGGATTTACAGACAGAAAGCACACTGGGGGGCTGTCAAAACCACGGGTTATACAGACTAAACATTGGCTTCCTGAATGAAGTCTCTCAGAATGCTTGGCCTTTGCGATATTTGTATTGTGCACTAAGGCCCCTGCTTGATGTTATATTCAAGTCCGGATTCAACTTAAGGGCCTGCCTTCGTCTGATTGGCTGTGATGTGGTCATGTGAATCCCAGGTCAGCCAGTTAGGACCGTACCGTGGCTTTATCGACAACTACGAGAGTGCGGTGGAGATTGTGAGGAGGTGCACTCAGTCAGACCAGCGCTTCAGGACACTGGCAGAGGTGAGTGCTACAGTGTTGTGGATCTCCACCATTTCCTAATTATAGGATTACAGGCATGCCCAATTGGACAGGCTGCCAGAAACACCAAAGGAATAGTCATTTACATTTGGGGCATTGTGGGATTATTCATGCACTTGTCTCTCTTTAAAGAGCATGATGTCTTCCATCAAAGGAGCTGACAACTGCAGGACTAAATACACATTTGAAGGTAAGTGAAGCTGATTTTCTCTTTCCGTGGGGCACAGTGATGACCCCATCTAAAGCTTGACCCCTCTGTGAGACATATGTTATTTCTCTCCCTCAGCGCTTCTGTATAAGCCTTTGGACCGTGTTACTAAGACCACACTGGTGCTTCATGTAAGAGCCGCCACACTCCCACACAACCACACAGAGACAGCTCCTCACTGCCATCACTGCCTCATTCTGTCACTCACTCCCTCACTCATCCTCTCACTCACTAACCCACTCACCTACTCATCCTCTCACTCACTAACCCACTCACCTACTCATCCACTAACTTACTCATTCACTCACTCATCCACCACCTTGCTCATTAAATTATTCACTCAGTCACACACTCACCCACTCACTCACACACCCGCTCAACTCACTAATTTGTTCTTTCATCAACACGTGCATTCGTACTCACTAACCCATGCATTAACACACTGACTTAATTACTTACTCAGTAATTCACTCACTAATACAAGTGCACTCACTCAAACACTAACCCACTCACTCACAAACTTACACACTCACTTGCTCAGACAAATTTATTTTGATGGTGCTTTATTGTTGAGACAAATGAAATTACTATTGCCAAGGCATTCACATGCAAAATTAAGCGCATGCAGTACAAATAAAATTGTATTGTATAAAACACAAAATACCTTTGCGCACATATAATGTAAACATTCACATGATATATTTATGAGACAAAAAGGTAACATTCATAATCAGCAATCGTAGTAACAAAAGGTATCACACTAGTGGTGCAACTGATCAAATAAAACCCTCTCATTTCTGAGGTACAGACTGCTGTCTGTCTTTGTGTCCCTCTGGTCATTATTGGGCTTGTAGTGACGACTTGAAAAATATGTATCAAATTTTGCTTGTGGGCTCAAATTGTAAAGCCATGAAAGCCCTGGATGCATTCTTGCTTTATGCATTCTCCATCAGTTCAGATCCAGGTATGCTAGAGCGGTATGCTCTACGGTGAAGTTGCTCAGTTTAAAGGGGTATTTATTTACCTGAAATTCAGCTTTTCTCTGAAATATCATGAATCGCATGTCATCATGTTTACTGTCAGGGCTCATGTCTGGCAGTACCAGTACAACAGAGCCTGGCTTTTCTGTGAAGGACAGCAGACCCAGTTCATCTGCATAGAGCAGGGCTTTGACTTCAGTGTCATGCAGAGGGAGTCCAGGGACTGCAGGCTTCTCTCACTTCATGGCCAGTGCTTTGATGTGGATAATGAAGATCGCTGGGCTCAGATTCCAGCCCTGTCTCACTTTCCCCACATTACTGAAATAGCTTGAAAATTAGAATTAGAACCTCATACCCAAGGGAATCAAATGTTTTTTTAAAAGTCTACACAGCAAGGGAATTATTGTTCCTTTACTAGTTTGGTAGACATGTTTGATTAAGAGTGTGCATAAGGGGTGTGTGATCAGATGTATGGTGGTTTGGAGGAAAGCCAATCTGACTCTTACTCAATACATTGTGTACAGAAAGGAAGGCCAGTTTCCGGACGTTAATTATATGGCATAAAACCTTGCTCAGGTCATGGTTCACACAGATGTCTGGTATTTACTGGAGGTCTAATTTGTTTCCTTTTTATATATTGGTGTTATTAGCCATTGATTCCAGACCTCTGGAAAATATCAAGCTTTCAGCACATGATTGAAGAGTAGACCCATCTGCAGCCTTCATCTGTTGTGTTTTAGCATCTTTGTACTGATGCTATCAGGCCTACGAGCATTGCCTAATCTGAAGGCCTGTGGTTTGTCATCCAGCTCCTCATGTAGTATCCAGGTTGTCTGGTGGGTTTTGGTTAATTAAAACAAGATTCTGGATTTTTCAGTTTTCCAAAAAGTCAGTTTTTTGTTCTTTTGTTGGCATTTCTTCTCTAAACATTAAAAAAAAACAATCACTACTCATTCATTCAGTATCACACACACTAGCATAATCTCACTTGCTTACTCACTCGCAAACTCACCCATGCACAGACAGACTCACTCATGCGTTCATGTACTCTACCTCACTTGTAAGTCGCTTTGGATAAAAGTGGCTGCCAAATGAACAAATGTAAATGTAAATGTAAATGCATTTGTAGACACAGTGTTTTTATTTGGGATTCTGGCTGTGCACCCCTCTCCCCCCCACTGAAGGACCTGCTGAAGCACACCCCCCAGGATCACCCAGACCACGCCCAGCTCCAGGAGGCCCTGCGCATCTCCAGCAGCTTCCTGTCCGGAGTCAACGAGGAGTCACACTGCAAGAGAGCCGTCACACTAAGCACGGGCATAGTGAGGAACCACCCCCAAAACACACACGCACGTGCACACACGCACGCACTGACACACACACACACGCGCACGCGCGCGCGCACACACACACACTCACACACAATTATGCGCACAAAAAAGACAGCTCAATTCATTTCAAAAGACTGTATTAGCATAACAGTATATTACAGGTCAAAGTCATGCAAATATATATAGTATCACTATAACGTATAACAGTAAATACTTATTAAGGACAGTACATTGAAGGAAATAACTAACAAATACATTTATATGTAGACAAAATATACACACAGAGAATACCATATCCCCCACACACACACACACGCACTCTCTCAAAAGCAGTCCTCTGTGTAATACAGTGAGACCCCCACTCTATAGCAGCCCTCTTTGTCTGCTGTAGAGACGCCAACTGATACGGGATGGGTTTGTGGTGGACGTGTGCGAGAGTGGGCGGAGTCTGCGGCACCTCTTCCTGTACACCGACCTGCTGCTCTGTACCAAGATGAAGGGAGCCTCAGTGGGGTAATCTCACCTCTCACTACTATGATGTCATCATCAGAGCTAGCAGCGCCATAAGGATTCACTGATTGGAATCCACTGTCTTATTGACTAACTGATGTGTGTTACTGTGTGTACCCTTGTGTTTGTACGTTTGTATTTGTGGTGTGTGTGCATTTGTGTTTGTGTGTTTTCTCGTTTGTGTTTGTGCCTATCTTACGGTGTGTGTATGTTCCTGTGTGTGCGCGTGCGTGTGTGCTTCTCAGGAAGCAGACTCATTACCGGTTTGTTTGGTACCTGCCGTTGGCTGGGCTGAAGCTGTGCTGGGGGTCAGAGCAGGAGCGCTCATCGGACCTACAGTACCGGATCAGCACCATGAGGACCAAGATGTTCCAGCTGAGACAGGAGCACAAACAGCAGGGGGTCAGAAACACCTACCGTGTGTGCGTGCATGCATGTCTGTGGATGAGTGATTCGTGTGTGTGTGTGTGTGTGTTTGTGTGTGTGTGCATGTGCTTGTGCTTGTGCATGGGCACGTTTGCATGGTTGTGTGCATGTGCCGTGATAGAGTAGCATAATGGTAAGGAGCAGGACTCAGGACTCAAGGTACTTACCCCAGAATTGCCTCAGCAAATATCCAGCTGTATAAATAGGCAACATGTAAAAAAACTAACCCATGTAGGTCACTCTGGATAAGAGCATCTGCTAAATGCGAATAATGTTAATAATGTGTGTTTGTACATGTGTGTATACATATTCATGTCCACAACCTTGTCCAAGTGGTTGTTTTACTATTACCATTACGTGAGATGTGTAAGTAGTACTGGGTCAGAGCAGTGATATAAGAACATCTGTCTGTTTGTGGGTGTGTCAGAAAGGGGGCAAAGGGGTGGGGGCCCGTACCCTGGACCGCAGCCGCAGGAAGATGCAGCAAATCGAGCTCTGGCTGTCCACAAACACCCCTGTCCTCCCTCTCGAATTGCACAGCTCCAGCGGAAAGGTGAGGTGTCCACAACGCAACACTCACAGTGACTCAAGTTTCTGTACAGACTCAGCACTTTCGCTAGCTGAACATACTGTCCTGACTCAATACTGACACCATTTGTAAGTAAGCATTTTGTACTTACTCGACACTCATACCAATGGAAAACTCTCACTGACTGAATACGCTCACTGACTGATGACTTCCTCTGGCTCAGTGCTGAACACTGGTTGAAAACTCACACTGCTCAGTGCTTGGGACTGACTTGACACTAATATTGGCCCAGTGCTTGCTCTGACTTCATATTGTGCTGGTTCAACACTCACTGACTTTATGCTCACACTGACACAACTCAATGGCTATTTAGTCACCTGGCAACACTGCACAATTCGATATTATAGTATTGACATACTAATATTCGGAGTGACTGAAGGACAGAGGTCACATTCCTGCCTGGTTTAAACACTGATTCAGACTAACTGAAGGGCAGAATGTGGCAACGTTCCTGTCTGGTTTTAACACTGAGAGCAGTCATGGCACATTGGCTCACGCCCCTCTCCATTTCCTCTGCTGTTCCACAGAGCCACACCCTCATGCTGTCCTCACTGTATGAGCTGGAGGAGTGGAGAGAGGCCATTGACAAACTGAGAGGAGACAGTGAGTGCTGGTGGACATGGCTGCAGGGTGGGGACAGGGTGTGAAACCACAGGGTGGGGCAGTAGCCCATGGAGCAGCTGTAGAGAGTAGCATGTGGTGGAGACGCGCTTGTAGGGTAGAAAAAGAAAGATGGAACAAGGCTGGGGAGAGAGTCAGCCCAGTCAGAGAGAAGGCACAAGAGCCAATAGATAACTGGAAGTGGCCACAAGGCCAGCGGCACTTTATTTGACAATTTGTTTATTTGACTTTATTTGACAATGCGAGAGTATATATAGTTCTTCATGTAATATGTTTACCTGTGTGTATGTGATGATGACAGGCTTAGAAACCATTCCTCCAGATTTGCTGACCCTCACCAACTCCTGTGTTAAACTGAGAATGACCCAGCATCCTCATCTCCAAAGCCTATTGCCTGGTGAGGTTTCTCTCTCTCTCTTTCTAATCTGTTGATTATTTTGCTTGTTTTGTTTTTCTTTATTTTTTATGTTAATTTGTTCATTTACATTTTCATTTATAAATTTTGTAATATATGTATCATATTTTATTTATAGGAAGATGAAGAGAAATATGTAAATTTGTTGACAGCCTTTTTCATGGTTAAAGGAAGGATACCTAAGTCTGTCTCTCTCTCTCTCTCTCTCTCTCTCTCGCCTTCTCTCTCTCTCGTTCTCATTCTCATATCTTTCACGCTTTTCTGTGGTGAGTCCGCTATAATTTGCATTGCCTCCCTTTATCACTGCTCACCATGGCTCAAACACAGTAATATCTGCACCTGCTGCTGCTCTCAGTCTGAATGAAATGAAACGTTTCTTCAAGTCAAAAGAGGGCAGTGCGTCATGTTCATCCTTTTTATCTCACATCATCAGCACAGTTATGATTTCTGAGGTACAGTGATATTGTTCTTGTTCTTTGCAGAGGTGAGGCACTCTGATCGCAGCATTGTGATTGTGAAATCAGGGAACTATAAAAAATTGCCTCTGTTTCTTCCTCTCAAATTTAAATTTGAATAGCTTTACAGCCGTTGAAATTCTCCATCAGTTACAAAGTAAAACGGATTCGAGAAAATACAGTTGAACCGTTTTTTGCAGACGGTTATTAGAAGGCAGGGGGAGGGAGGTAGTGGTGTAGAAGGGTCTTTCTATTTCCTTAGCTCTGAAAAACTAGACTGAAATCGTGTCTCATAGAAAAGCCCTGACTGATGACTAGGAGTTTTATACACCAGCGACCTAGCCTTATTAATTTTATAGGCCCCTGAATTTTGAGCTTCAGTCATTTCTTGTCACGTGATGTGTGACAACTTCAACAACTTGCACACAAATACTGCCTAATGATAACACGTGCACAAAACAGACAGATTTTTAATCTCTCTTTGATGAACTAGTTTCATATCAATGCTGTGTGCAGTGTCCATAGGCTTTATAATTTGTAGACAATTACCTCCTGGATTCCTACCCTTACAAATGAGAGCAGCAGCAGGTCACAGCAGGTGAAATGGATTTACATTTTTGAAAAGTTGTGGTCATATGTTCATTCCAGATGTCAGTAAGGTACCTGCACCCAGGGGAGGTTTGAACAATTTCTTTTGAATTTTGAGTTCTGAATTTTGAATATGGTCTATTGAGATTCATTGTTGATATATTTATGCTTTTCATTGAAGCTTCCATCTGGTCCACAGGCACGCTTGGGTCAGGGGAGCGGGGGGTGGGGGGCCTATAGTTTTTCCTGTTGGCCGTGTTCATCAATAGGAGAATCAAAGTGACTCTGGTTATTACCGTCAGCACTAAGGGTTTTCAATTTGGTTAAAGAGGTCTAGATGCCTGTCAGCCTACGTCAAAGAAGCACACTAGGAATGTTAAAGGATGATGGTTGAGGTTACCCAAAGAAAAGTTTTTAACTGCTGAACAAAGGAGTTCTAGTTCTGCACGTCTCCATTTTGAAGTTGCAGTCTAATTTACTTCTCTTTCTTACTTCCTCTCTGTTTCTCTCACTCCCTCTCCACCCCACCCCTTCACTCTACCGTTCTCTTTCCCGCCCTTTCAGTTCATTCCCTGTCAATTAAATTCAGTTCAGATGCTCTATTGGCATGAACTACAAGAGTACATGTTGCCCAAACAACAAGAAAATATAGAACATGACATGAACCTGTCAAAACAAAGAACAGAAACGATTATGATGATAATAATAGTTGTAACACTACTATTACTACTAGTAGTACTACTAATAATAACAGTTGGATGCCATTTTGATGTTACCCGCTGTGATAGGCAAAGACAGATTGTGCTGCCGGGTTCATGCGGCTCTCTCCTTTGGTGAATCTCCCTCTCTATCTTCTCTTGTCTTCTCTCCTGTCTCTCTCCCTTCCTGCTTTTCGACCCAGTTCAGTTCATCTCAGTGAGCTTCACTGGTGTATTTTGCCAAAGCAAAACAAACATTCATACGCAGAGCACTTAAGTGTTGACGAGATGTGATGAAAGGTTATGAACACCGTTCTCCCTCTGCCTCTCTCAGACTGTGGGGAGCAGGGCCTGTGTGGAACCCTCAGTGTGGCTGTGCACTCTGCCTGCGGCCTTCAGGAGCCTGCCAGTGAGTCTCTGCCCAGAGTCCACACCCCCTCACTGTCCCGTGACTTCAGAGCGGTTCTGCTGCGTCTCTGCCCCACCCTCTCCAACACAGACCCCACCCCATTACCACCCTCTCCTCTACAGACTCCACCCCTCTCCCCGTATCCAACATAGGCTCCACCCCACAGCCCTATCTCTACCACAGACGACACCCCCACTGTCCTATCTCTACCACAGACCACGCCCTTCTCTCCTATCTCTACCACAGACGACACCTCCCCTCCTCCATTTCATTTTGACATCTGTATTTCCATCTCAACTATAACTCTCCGCCACCCGCTGCAGAACAAACCCCAGCACCACATCATCAGCAGTTGACTTTCCTTAGGCCTTTATTTAACCGTGTAAGTTGCCATGTCTGTGTCTGCCTGTCTGTCTGTCCTGTGTGTCCAGGTCTGTATGTCTGCCTGGAAGTGGACGGATACGAGTTCTACGACAACAAGGCCCAGACTCGACCGTGCCTCAGAAGCCTGACACCACAGTGGGACGAGGTGAGGCTGTGGGCTGCTGTCTCCCACAATGCACTGCTCTGCATCCTATTCTCTGTGCAGGCACAGTGCTCCCTTTGTCACCCTGTGAACCTACTTCAAAAAACATATGAAGAAATATGTATGTGTGCATTCAGTACGATTTCATGCACAAGTGTTTATGCATGCATGTGTGTGTTTGTATGTGCGTATGTGTGTGTGTGTGTGTGTGTGTGTGTGTGTGTGTGTGAAAGAGAGAGAGTGTGTATGTGTGCGTGCATGTGTGCAGTCCCTCAGCACATGTGTGTGTGTTTTGCAGGAGTTTTCCTTGCAGGTGGATGGTGCACAATGTCTCAGGGTGCTGTGTGTTCTGCAGACAGAGAGTGGTGAGAGATGGAGTGTCCAGGGCAGGAGCTACATACAGGTGAGAGAACTACACATTACTGTGGCTACATACAGGTGAGAGAACTACACATTACTGTGGCTACATACAGGTGGGGGAACTACACATTACTGTGGCTACATACAGGTGGGGGAACTACACATTACTGTGGCTACATACAGGTGAGAGAACTACACTTTACTATGGCTACATACAGGTGAAAGATGTGCACTTTAGTATAGCTATGTACAGGTGAGAGATATGCACCTTTCTATAGTTACATAGAGGTAACAGAAGTACACATTACTATAGTTATATGGAAAGGAAAAGGGAAAAAGAAGAACACTTTGCTATAGATATATACTACCCTTTAATAAGGCTCTGTACAAGTGAGAGAATGACTCTGACCTCCTGTTAATGCAGATTAGAACATGCAATGTGTGAAAAAGAAACTAAAGAGGAGTCCATGATATTTGGATCTTGTGAGTGCACCTGCAGAGGGTTTAAGATTGTATGTGTGTGTGTGTGTGTGTGTGTGTGTGTGTGTGTGTGTGTGTGTGTGTCTGTCAAAGCTGGATCCTTCCCTGATTTTGAAGAAGTGGAAGAAGACCATAGTGTGTATGAACCAGATGGAGGTGCACCTGTCCCTCAAGTACACACCACACCCCCTGGAGCCCCCCAGCTCAGCCCCTGTCCAGCAGCACCCAGTCTTCAATGTTCCGATTGGAGATTTGGCACAGTGAGTCTGCGCACCAACCCCCTTGCAAAGCTACAGCACTGGCAGGGTTACTTCAGGATCACTGAGATGCATGGACACACACACACACACACACACACACACACACACACACACACAGTTTGATTGCAGATACTGTTGCCCATCAGCACCATATTCTCAGGACAGGGAAACTTCCCGTAAATCCTCCTTTAATATAACCGTCATCTGTGTATCCATGTCTCAGACATCTGTCATTAAGATTCTCTTAAGTGTACCCTAAAAAACTCTGAGGCTTATGGGTCAGCTTTCCTGACTGCAGGGAGTTGCAGTGTTCAGACATGTTCAGAGTCCTTATATGAATTTGTAGTCAAATGGCCTGTGACTGTTAGCCTAGAGGAGGTACGGTGCGCCTAAAACCAGAATGATCTGGGCTGTTGAAGACCAAACAGGCCCTGCTGTTCACTATGGGAAGCATAAAGTAAAACAGTTCCTCAGATTGAAATGAAAACTTCTGCCAGAAATAAAAAAGCAGAACAGTCTGGATCCCCTGCAGCAGCAAACCAACAGAGTGAGGTGCAAAAGGGAAGGAGTTTCTCACACTGGCCAGCCACAAGCGTGTGTGTGTGTGTGTGTGTGTGTGTGTGTGTGTGTGTGTGTGTGTGTGTGTGTGTGTGTGTGTGTGTGTGTGTGTGTGTGTATGTGTGTGTCTGTGTCTGTGTGTCTCCATTTACAGTTATTCCTTTAGCGGAGATTCTTATCCAGAGTAACTCACAAAAAGAATATTCACTAAGGTTTGGCAAGTAAGCCGAATGATACTGAATTATAAGTGTCATTCTTTTGGTATTGCATCATTGTGGGAAACGCTTCCACAAAGGGAACAAGAGCTGGGAGTAAATTTGTGAATGTGTGTGTGAGTGAGAGTGTATGCGCGTGTGGGAAACACAGAGTGCGGTCCTCTCTCGGGATGTGGAAATGTGTAAGTGGGAGATGGTGCGTGACGGTGTGTGTTTGTAATACTTGTGTGCGTGTGGGCGGGCACGTGCATATTCATGCCTGCGTAGCGGAGCTTTTTGCTCCTGTCTCCCGCTTGTGCTCACTGAGCGCATCACCCTCGGCAGGCAGGAGGGGGTGCTGGTGCCCCACATCGTGCGCTCCTGTACAGAGGAGGTGGAGAGAAGAGGCCTGGAGGAAGTGGGCATCTACAGGATTTCTGGAGCTGCCAATGACATCCAGACGCTGAAGAGTGCCTTCAACACCAGTGAGTCAACCCCTGTGTGAGTGTGTGAGTGTGTGTGTGTGTGTGTGTTTGTGTGTGTGTGTGTGTGTGTGTCTGTGTGTGTGTGTCTATGTGTGTGTCTTTAACACAAAACCACCAATACTTTACCTCAGCCTTCAACACTAGTGAGTTAACCATGTGTTTTATGAAAAAAAAACAAAACAACATCTTACCTTCACCTATGAGTTAACCCAGTGAGTTAACCGTGTGTGTGTTTATAACACAAACACAGACACTTTGCCGTACTGTTACTCTGTTATTTTCTCTATATATTGAAAACAGAGGCTACCTTTTTTACTTTTTCAGGCTCCTATTCAAAAAAGTCATTGAGCACATGAAAATGAACTGGGAATAGTGTTCACTAGCCATTTTTTTAGCTGCCTGAAATCAAACAATACTTTTGCATGTTTGCACAAGGTTTTCTAGATTTTCAAGTCCCTCAATGCTCTGTTCAAAGCTTTGTAACAATTCTCATCATGCATTGTACTTTCAAAAAATGTTTTAACAAGCATAATTTGATGGATTGATTGGTTGTTGGACGCGCTCTGTGCGCAGATTCGCGCGATGCTGTGTCCCGTCTGAGGGCGATGGACGTGAACGCCGTCTCCGGGGCGCTCAAGCTGTATTTCAGGGAGCTCCCGGAGCCCCTCATCCCAGCGGACCGGTTCCAGAGCCTCGCCGGAGCCCTGGGTAATCCTGCGGACTGGCACACTGCAGTGCTGCTGCGCTCTCACTGACTAATGACATCGGCTTAGCACCGGCCACCTGGACCAGTGCCTGCATTTCACTGTGCACATGAAACGATGAACACTAACAGCGCTGAAGGACATAAGAAATACAATCTTAAGCAAATATCCTGTGAAGGAGGGAAGGGAAGCAGCACCATGTGACCTGTCGTGCTAATTCATTGATCAGGAATCTGAAAATTCTTGATTTTAGTGAAATTGTTCAAAAAAATCAATACAGTGTTAATGCCATTACACAGCTTACACAACCATCAAGCATGCCAATCCTCACAATCTATATTCAACTGGTGCACATATATACACACGTAGCTTTAAGGCCACATATGTTTGTCTGAAGTGTCTGATTAAATCAAGATTTTTCCAGTTCATAATAAATAGCATTAGGTTAATCTGCAAGGTTTCACTTCTTCCAATGGGTCACTGAATTCCTGGATTGATGGAATATAAATAAGAAATATAGTCCAGATACCCCATTCAGCACCTGTGTATAACTATACCCTTTAGGTGTTCTCTCCCTGTCCTCTACATCTGAATGTCCTTTGCCTCTGTTCCTTGGTTATGCCCCTTGTAACTGTTTGCCATAACTATATTCTCTAACTGTGCCCTACAACTGTTTTCATTGTTTGTGCTATATATCCTTGTGGTTTTTTGTCTGAGCACTACAGTCATGTGTTCTCTACTTGTTTTCTACAAAGTGAATGTTTCTAGCCTGTAGTCTACAACTGTAGTCTGTATCAGCACTCCAATTCTGTGTTCTGTACCTGCTCTCTGTAACTGTATTCTGTACCATCTCTTGTAACTGCTCTCAATCAGATATTCCTGACATGAGCTCCAGACTGGAGACTATGCTGACCATCCTTCAGTCCTGCCCTGATGTCAACCGCAACACCTTCCTGTTCCTCCTGCACCACCTTAAACGGTCAGTGTCATCTTCTCCTTCCACCCTATCAAGAGGTACTTTATGTCATCATGAATACCAGTCATTCCCAAATTATACAAAATACAAATAAATCAGCATTTACAAAATAATCTGCCTATTTTCCTCCCCCCACCTTTCTCCCTCTCTCCATCTTTCTCTGTCTTCCTCTTTGTTTCTCTGACTCAGGGTGGCAGAGAAACAGGAGGTCAACAAAATGTCCCTGATGAATTTGGCGACGGTGTTTGGCCCCAGCCTAGTGCGCCCCCCACAGGTGGTTCTGGGTCAGTGCGGCCCGCGGGTCGACATCTCTCAGGAGGTGGTGGTTCAGGTGAGCCCGTTTGCTGATCCCAGAACAAAAAGGAAAAGTCTTTTGATTTATGATCAATGCTGTGTGAGACACACATACCTCAAAGTGATCGAGTGAAGGGTGAAGCTCTCCAAAAGGAACTGAGTTATTTCCATGCACTTTAAATGGCGTTTCAGGTGTGAGACAACAGATCAGTTCAGTTCATCAGCTCAAACCAGTGACTGCACTAAGATATGAAAACATAGACACTTCATTACAGTAAGTGTATTTCCTTTAAAGAGGATCCTTTCCTTTAGGATTTGCCTAAATGTGTGTGTGTGTCTGTGTGTGTGCGTGTGCAGGTCCAGGTGGTTTATTTCTACCTTCAGTGTAACAATCTCTCAACACCCCTGACCTCATTGCCCCTGGACTCAGAAGAGGAGGGAACAGACTTGTGAGGTCACCAGGCCTTTGTGTCGGCCAATCAAAACCCACTGTTGATGCTGTGTAAAAATGTATTTATTAAAGTGGCACTCACAGAAGTACCTCAAATTGTTTGATGAACCTCAGCCTCTAATGAACTCTTCTGTTCTGATGCTGTATTACCCAGGCATGTCCAACAGGATATTGCAGTAATTTTCCAAAACATTAATTCTCCATTCTACATTTTTATCCCTGGGGAAGTAAGAGGCTGACTACATTAAGCATTTTCTCATATGGTTTGTAAGGGCCAAACCGAACTTTGTGGCCTTGAAATAATTCAAATTATGTTCATCATACCATCAATGATTGATCATGATTAAAGATGCTTCGAGCCAAAGCTCCTCTCTAGTGTTTTTTTCTTTGTGTAGGATGCATATATGAACGTCTGTGAATGACCTCATTTGTGATCACTTCCATATGAATTGGACATTGTTGTGTACACATACACTTTAATTGTGAGTCTTTTATATATAAATAATCAAGGAGGTCACAAAGACAAATATGCCTTTCAGAGAAGGCTTTGTCCTTCACCAAAGCAATAGCCTAACAAACTCGTGTTGTGGAAGGTAGGAGAGGACAACGCATTCATAATTCAGGGATGAAGCCTATCCGCGTGGGACTTTGGAGAAAATCTGGGCCAGGGGTTGGGTGGGAACTGAGGAGAGAGAGGCGAGGGAGAGAGGAAGTCCGACACGCCGAACTGAACAGATGTTCATTTGCACGGTTATGATGGGGGCTGGGGGGCGACTGAAAGCCAATCAGTTACGGTTCAAGTTCAACAAGACGGGTTCACGAAAACACGCACCGGCACTTCAAAGCGGGACCCACAGCTGGGTGTATCCTTTCCCCCCGCCCCGCTCCCGCCGCCACCTGGGCGAGAGGGGCTTGTGTTACCGTCCGCCCATCCGCTGTTTGATCCGTAATCCGCGCCCCGGCCCTCTCTCCCTATCCCGCCGCGCATTCCGCTGAGGAAAGTCCCCGCTGGTGTCGTGTGTGAACCGGCGGCGCCCAGACGACGTCTGCAAACAAAGGGACGCGTCGCAGCGCCGTAAATCACCCATCTTTGATAACTCCAGCGAAAACCCGAGTTTCCATCTGCCGGCTGCAGACGCGACAAAGCCGTAGTAGCAGAATGCCGAGTGCATGCATCTAGGTCCATGTACCAGAGTCGAACTGGGAACGCGAAAAAGCAGCGGACAGAGTTGGAGAGAGACGTAAGACCTCTTGGATGCAAGCTGAAAGCCACACCATACTTTAGTTAATAGACAATAAAAACCCATTACTTGCTGTCTCGTTTAATTACACCCCACCCCAACCAGAAGCAGGCAGAGGTGGAAAACCCCGGCTTCAGAAAGTAAAAGTCCTGCCACGTATTTGTTCCACCCATGCACTACACCAGCTGAATTTAATTAGCACGACTCTTCAGCCAGGTAGAGGAGCTAATTAGTGACATCACCTTGTTTAGTGAATGGATAGAACAAATACATGGTAGGACTTTTACTCTCTGAAGCCGGGGTTTTCCACCTCTGGAAGCAGGCAGGGGCAATACAGTGATACATGTCAACCCATTAAATGGAAATAATTAACCAACATGAATCTAATAATATATCCAATAAGAAGTATTGTCTTAAGCGTTGTATAAAATGCCATGCCATTGTGTGATTCTGTCGCACCTTAAATTCATTTACGACACTTTTCTCAAGAAGCAGCTTGGGCATGGGTTATGGTACTGTATACCATTAGAGCCTGTGATTGAGAGATTTTGATTTGTTAATATTTGCCAAAAATAAAAAATGCCACTCCAGATTTATAATGTAAACCTTGTAACGTCTCGCGGTGATAGATCTGATGGAGTTAACCGTTTACACAGGATATATTCTCGTACATCGGGAGAGAATATGCCAGATTGATATATCTGCCTTTGGAAATTTGGCTCCCAGAAGGAATGTAACCTGCGGTGTCTATTTCTCCCGCAGACACAGAATGTCGGTTCACGTTACATTACTGATTTACTTAGCAGACACCGTTATCCAGGGCAACTTACACGGCGTACATTTTTAAACACTATCCTTTTAATACTGTTGGATATTCACCGAAGCGCTTCGGGTTAAGCACCTGGCTCCGATTCAACAGCAGTAACACTGCCCCGGCCAAAACAAGCGACCGTCTGGACACTGCTAGACGCTTGAAAACTTTCAAAAAGAATTTCTATTTAAAATACTTCTTTAAAAAGGTGAGGATAAATGTAACCCCCTTGGTTTCTGGATTACGCATTTTGTTGAAGTTAAAGTAGATCGTTTTTTTCCTGTTATATCATTTTAATTCCTTTAATCCATGAATCGTGGGTATGAATAAATCTGTAGGGCATTGAAGATATGTTATTTTCTGAAAATGTGTATTTTGTTTTCTCGCTGGGGCAGTTTTGTCCCCTGATTATGTACAGGAAATAACCCTGCGACCCAGTAACTGCAGTAGGCAGTAGAGGCAGCGCGAGATGTTGCTGAGGGCACAGAAAAGAGCGCACTTGATTAGGAGTAATCAGGAGGGAGTCATGTTGCGGATAGCTGTAGATGTGAGGCATTCGTGTGGGGGGCATGTAAACGGGGGGTTAACAACACCGAGGGAGAGCAAGATTAATCCGCTCTGGATGCAGAAATGAAATCTGTGTGTGTGTGCATGCGTGCAAAGGCCGTGGAGCTTGTTGAACTCTGCCTCTCCGTGTGGCCTCTCGTCTCGTAAAAATTCCACCAGCGAGGCAGTAAATATGGCACGGCTCTGTGGAAGGTGTTTACACTCTCCCTGTCAGAGTTAATCTCCCTCCCAGCCACTGTGTGTGTGTGTGTATACAGTATGCTACTTTAAATGTTGTGTGTATTTATGCCTTACATGTATCTCTTGAACGAACCTTTTATGAGCGTTGCATAGATGTTTTGCGTGTAGGCTTGCGCGTGGAAAAACCGATACGCGCGAGTGGACTGCGCTGGTATGAATACCGCCGCCATTGCTCTGCACGCTGTATGTATACTGTGCACATCAGAGAGCGCGTGCTAAATCAAGTATTTGTTTGCGAGGGTGCGTTGTGAGAGCGCGCCAAAGCGATTTCGCATCACTCACGCTGGAAGCAGATCTGACAAGGGTTAAAGGTCAGGACCAGGGGGATGACGGGCGTTTCTTGGAAGATGGGAGCAGGTGCAGCTTTCCCTTGTGTGGTGTCCCACAGAAACACAGCCAGCCACCAACAAGCAGTTTCTCTTCTGTTTTCAATCGAGAGCCATGTGCACAGGGACGGTGTCACCTCTGATTGGCTTCCTCACATCCACTCATCTCTTCAAAACCCACACCATTTGTAACGTGGGCGATCCCTATGGTATATGTAACACACACATGCTCCTTTATGTAGGAGGGGAGGGCAGTGTCAGAGAGTCACCTCAAGTCTTAAAAAATCTCCTCAAGATGCTTTTACAAAGCACACAGGGCGATGGTCTGGACAAAAAAAAAACTCAATCTAGGGAGCTCTGTAATAAGGAATATCTGAAGTACTTGGCGTGAGTTTGGTATGTCCAAACACTTTCACTGGGTTTAGTCTGCAAACACTCCATTGACCTTTCTGGACAGCTCATGGTCACTCAGCCCAGATTTTTTGTCACTCATTTAGCTGCCACAGCAGCATGTGCCAGGCACGACAGTGTTCATGAATTATGTCAGAGACCCTGTGACCTTGGGCAGACCTCCCTGATGATCTGGGGATTCTGTAGGGCCACCTTACTTCCCTAAAACTACAGAACTGGTCCCCAAAATTCAGACAGTCCATTATACTAGTGATCATGGGTGATTTTAGACTCTTTTTAGGGGTGCTCAAGCTCACCTAAATTTCATCTCAGCACCCCTAAATTTTGTGGTGTAAAACTCATGTTACTTACTAGTAATTCATTAAAAGTATTATTGTTGTAAATTAAAATATCATATATTGAAAAATATTAATGTATTAATTGTTATCCAATGAAATGAGTGATTTAGCAGGGGGGTTGAACACTTTTGCAAGGCACTGTATGCATGTCACATTCTCATTAGGGGTTGAGCCCCCCTAAAGGTCTGATCCTAGAATCGCCCCTGCTAGTGATTTCATTTTTAAATAATCACTATGGGTTTCATTATAATAATTAGACACACCATTTCTTCAGAGTGGAGTTAGTAGCGTTTTAACTTACACAGTTTTAATTGTTCACCTACTTACTGTAGGTCAAATGAACAGTGCTTACATGTAAATAAAATAACAAAATGTTCTTCAATAACCATTTGAATTACGACCATTTCCATTTTCTGTTTGTTGACTTGATCACAGTCTGATGTGCATTGCAAATCATCAGAAAAATAAGAAATGGCTGAGGAGATTTCTGGCACCTACCCCCACACCCCCGTCATGTAACAGGGCAGGGGGAGAGGCCACATGTTTGGAGACACGCCCCCTGTTTCCTGAAAGGTTTCTTACACAGAGAACTGTAGTGGATGGCAGTTGGAAAATCCAGACAACCACATATTCTTACTTTGGGTAATACCTCAAATGTCTACAATTAGAAAGAGGTTATTACACAATACATTGTTGGAGTAGATACCTGAGAATCAAGCGCTCTTGTTTCTTTTAACCAGTATACTAATGGCACCCTGGTTTTCACTTTCCAAGCTTTGCAGGCCTTAAGCCTATAACACAAGGAATATTACTGTGAGAGGGGCGTGTCAATCATGTGCTTGACCGGCCTCATACAGGTCTGTGAGGTCAGGGAAAGGTTAACCAGTCCCAAAACATCCCGCTGTCATTTCTCATCCGCTGGCCATAGCTCTTCTAAAACTGTTATTTGTTCCGAAAGTTGAGTTGAGAGGTCAGAAACCCTGCCCGCTGCTACATTTTAAGACATACGGTAGAGCTCCACCAATCGTCCTGGAGCAGGGAGGCGGGTGCCCGCCTGGGGACGGGGCTTCGTGAGCTATTCAGTCCGCCCATTCTGAAAAATATTCCCGCCCCACACATAGGGGGTCAAGCCCCTCCACAGTTTCCTCCTCTCCTCTGTCATCAGTGTCGGGGCTGGGGTGGCTGTGAGGGGGTGGGAGTGGAGGCGGAATGCTTCCGTGGGCGTGGCGGTTTGGGCTTGGGGCGGGGCTGCAGCATGTGGGGTGTGTCCAGAGAGGGCGGGTCATCCCGGGGGAGCTGCGAGCTCGTCTCCTCCAGCGGTGGCGACTGCGTGTGCTGTGGCTCCAGGCTTTGCCGGTCTGGTATGAGAGGAGGCCCCGATGAGTCGCTGTGCGCAGGGGGCGCCTGCCTAGCCTCCGTGGGGGGCACCAGGGGTGGGGGTGGGGGCTCCAGGTGCGGAGGGGTGAACCCCGCTTGCGGGCGCTGGGGGGAGAGGGGGCGCGTGCCGTTCCCCCGGGGGCCCGCGGGGCACCGGCCCCTCCTGTCCTGCCCCCGGAACCCCCGCAGCTTGGGGCTCCAGTGTTCCCGCCACGGCAGGGCCAGCGCCGAGCGGTCCGCCACCAGCCGGCTCTCCTCGGGGCCCCAGCTCTGCCCGTCCTCCGCCCCGATCAGCAGGAAGGTGCGGCCCACCTGCAGGGCGGGGCAGCCGCAGCCCAGGTCCCGGTCGGGCACCCACAGCGCCTGCAGCCCCCGGCGCACCTGGGACGCCCCTGTGCGGAACACGGACTGCACCCACACGGAGAACTGCCACCAGGGTCCCGACCGCTCCATTCCCCTCACCTGCACCTTCAGCACTGCAGCAAGGCAAGAGACAGGAAGCATCACAGATACTCTGTTTATTAAGACCAGATATTCAGCTCCTGCACTTCCATCCGCTGTCTTGGAGGTTCTGGTGCTGTCTGCTTTCCAATACTAGCTACAGACTCTGTTTTAGTCCACGTCCCTTCAAGAATGTTCACAACGAACACTTAGGGCTTCCACAATGAAAACAGACCTTTCATGGTGAAACACACAGAAATGAATATCTGGCGATGATGAATATAACATCTGTGACACAGAGCCTTACTGTAACTACTGGGAAATAAGTCTCTGGCTGTTCACAAATTATTGTACAATGACATCACCAGGAGAGGTCACATAAAACATTATAACACATACAGTACACCTACAAACAATACAGCAGGCTCACAATGATTTACAGTTTTAAATGATCAGTCACTGTTCCAGAATGAGGGTAGTTTATTTTTGGAGAAAATCAGTACAATGCAGTGCCTGTAGACTGCATCTCACACAAATGCCAAGGGTTTTTGATATACAATATCCAATCAGTGTTCAATACATAATAGCTGCCATATATCATACACATCACTGACAATTAAAGTTAATAAAAGAGACAAAACACACAGGGGTGAGAGAGAGGGTTGCTAAGGAGCAGAGAGAGGGGGGGAAATGAGATTCTCTACTGTGCACACTCTCAAGAATGTAGGTTGCCCTAGACAGCACCTCTGTGTCCTACAGCGTTCCTGGTGTTTGTCCTGTCACTTACCATAGTCCTTTAGACAGTAAGTGTCCAGGTTCATTCTCACTTTGACCTGGGAAGGCTGGCAGTAGGAGCCGCACTCCTCAGCTTAGAGAAAAAGAGAGGGAGGGTGAGATGAGAAAGGAAGAGAAGAGAGAAAGAAATATAATAAGATTAAGCCGGACAGCTGCACATGCCAAACACTCTAATTACAATGTGACCTGTCGCTGTTTGTCATCACAGTATCCTGTGGCTCCCTAGTGTGCTAGCCACACACAGCTGATGAGGCGTTACACATGGCAGCCACAAGGGGGTGACAAATACAAATCAGAGCAGAAGCCAGAAACAAGGAAAACAGGATTTCACACGTGTGGCCAGCGCTGGATACTAAACAGCAGAGACCTTTAGAGAGCCTTGCCCATTTTCTTAATATATCTTGTAAGGGGTTCAAAAAGTTATCTGTGGAAGGGCTTCCGCGAAACCTTGATTTGGGCCTGTGCAAGTCGAGGCAGCAGTTTATTTCCTTATCATCAATCATCTCACCTATGCTGTACTGGGGCTGGTAGACTGGCGTCGTAGGGACCACCTCCTGGATCCCTGTGTGGAATACACACACACATACACACAAACAAACACAAACATGTAGTGTTAGAAGAGGAGATAAGTGCAAGGGCACTTCCTTGTGACTTTTGGCCCAGAACTGGGGGGGAGGTGGGGGGTCGGAGGGAGTTTTGGTCGCAGACGATCGGAGCGGAAGCTCACTGCCAGCCTGCGGAGCTGCCGTGCAGGCCCCTGGCGCAGTGGGGGTATGCGTGTGTCGAATGGGCTGAGAATGTGAATATGCGTGCTATGTGTGCGTGGGCCCCCTGCCCCGGGTGGGAGGGCACGTCTGCGCCAGAGCGCGTCTGGGCCGGCCCGTGCATGTGTGGTCCTGTGGGGGGGGGGGGTGTCCTGTCGCCCACCCAGCGACGCGCCGGGCCGCCACGGCACGGCGGCCGCCAGACCGCCCGTCTAACGTTACTGAAGGAAGAGGAGGACCCGGCCGGCCGAGCGCGCCGCCGGCAGAGTGTCTGTCTAACATTACCCTGGGCCTCTGAGATGCACCGCCGCACGCCCTGACCCTGGCCATGAAAGGCCTGGAGCCTGCAGGGCCACCCATATATTACCCAGGCATTTTCAGAGCCCCTGTGCCTCTCCTCTCCACTCTGACACAACTGGGACAGTGACACCCAATCCTCCTGCACAGCTGACTGTAGGAGAGAGGTGCTCCGGTGGAGATGTGGGGGGCATGAAGTCAGAATCCACTCTGTGCACTCCTTACTCTATGTACTCACATGGGGGAAGGGGGGGGGTCCTGTATTGTAACAGGATGGCTCAAACACACACAAAAAAGTCCCCTGAACAGGTGTCGGTAGCATCTGCAAAAAAAATCCAGATTTGCAAGCTGAGTGAGTACATTTTTGCTGATATGGATAAAGGCCCGGTTCTGCAGAGGGCTGGAGGATTTCGATCTCAGTCTTGTTTTTAGACGCTGCTTGCCCTTCGTGAGCCTATTAATAGGGTAGATGGATGGGGTATAAAAACAAACAAGGTTTTCTTTCAGTGAGTCTTTTCACTTGAAGAATTATGTGTCTGCCGCACTGACGGGCGGCTTGATTGCCCCAGCAGGTGTGTGGCGACGTGGTGTCACCTGATTGGGGCCTGAAAACGCGCCGCCCGCCCGGCTCATTCTCGGCTCCCCGGCGATCAAACGCGGGTACACACATGGATTAGCGCTTACGGCCGCAGAGGCAGGTCGGGACAGCAGGAATAAACCTGCTGGGCCCAGTTACAGACTCGCGACGCCCGCTGCTGGTCTTACAGGCCTGCGGGGTAGCTGATTCTCTCCGCTCAGACAAAGACCATTAATGCAGAGGCCCCCAGGTTCCCCCGATCTGCACACACAGAGCTGGGACTAGAGAAACTGCTCAATGGCGTTTCACATAAAGGGAATACCTTTAGTGCACATTAACAGCTGGGGGAAATTAAGAACAACAGAGTGAGTATGTAACAAATCAGAACAAAGCAATGATTGGGTTAACGGATAGATTGACAGGTTATAAGAGGTTATGAAAGGTCATGAATCAGGACCAGGACAGGGCAGGGGCATGCTGTTGGCAAGGGGTCAATCTGGGACTTACGGAGGCAGGGCCTAAGGGGAGAGCGCCCCTGCTGGTACCCGGGGGCACAGCGGTTGCACCTCAACCCCGTCACCCCATCCCGGCAGAGACACTGCCCTGACGTCTGGTTACACCATCGCCCCACGGCCCCCATCGGGTGGCACTGACAAGCTGTGGGATGGAGAGGGGGGGCGGGAGCAGACAGGGGTTGGGGGGGGTGAGAGGGGGAGAGGGAGGAGGAGGTGGGTCACATGCAGGATACAGACAGAGAGGAAGAAGTACTTAAGCAACCGTGTTTATTCTGCACACGTTAGTTTAAATAAAGCTCCATCATTCCTGCACTAACCTCCGCTAAATCAGTGCAAATGTTTACCTCTTTCAGGTCACCGTGGTGTTACGGTCAGGGACGATACTGAGCAGAAGTAAACATCGCCCAGCGCCTCTACAATTTATTCTAACAAGTCTGGTGGGAAACGAACAGATGCTAGTGCTAGGAGAGCAGGAGTTCAGGGGTTCTCACTTTCATATTCAGTTATGAGATGTGTGTTTGCACTGTAGCATTATTATGTACCTAGATATTCATAATGCTACCACTTATACATAATGTTACTACTTAGACTTTCTATCCCTGTCACGCAGCCTGCTAACAAAGAACACAAAAATCACAGAACCACACATACACACACAACTATACATTGCATTTTCACATATTCATGTAAGCACATACAATAATGCTAACTATGAGCAAACAAAATCTAATTAACACACACTCAAACACACACACCTGCATGGATGCATGCACAAATGCACGAATATGATTCTAAGAACGCGAAATGGAATGAACACAAACAGACGTGCACACGCACACACACACACACACAGACTGACGTCGGCAGGCCTGGCGGTGGCTCAGGGGCTTGCTGTGGTCGCGCGTGTATCCGCTCTGGCAGTACTGGCAGTGGCGGCCGGCCGTGTGGTGCTTGCACTTCAGACAGACGCCCCCGCTGCGCCTGCCCGACTGCTGGAACACCTCCATGCTGAACCTGCAGCGCGTGGAGTGGCCGTTACACTCGCACGCTGGGGGCCCGGGGAGGAAGGGGGGAGCGAGAACGACAGCACGGAACAGCTTTAACCAGGAAGTCATAACAGGAACTAATTAGCCATTCACTTGCTTCACAAATCATCCACCCAGGTAGTAATTCAATAGCAGAACTCCATAGATGGTGGTGGTGTCATCATAGACTAGAGCACCACATACTTCTATGGTAGCAAATAATACTCATTTCAAAAGCGTGTCTGTGCCAGGATGTAAAGGGATTCTCTTACCCATATGAGGTGACTGACAGGTGCAAAGCTCCCGTTTAACAGCGATACAACATAATTAAAAGAACACTGGGATGGGTTGAGTTTTACTGCAATGCAGTCAATCTGTAAATTATCCTCTAATCAAATCATTTTGATAGAGCAGAGAGCTTCACTGTTATGATCATTTGAAAATGAGCAGGCTTATGGTATTGTATGGTATTATATTTTCCTACTAGATGCACCCACGATCTTTAAAACATGATGGTAATCAGCTTTATTAGCTATCTTCTTATGTTTTTCTGGAGATGAAGACATATTTTGTCAATTACAACCTTTATTGTACAACTATACGTGATAAATTATAAATATAGCTAGTTAGCTACATTAGCCTGAACCTGCTATGGTTGCTATGAGAACCATGTGTACATCTACATGACTGACTAAAGCTTCAGCAACAATGATGGTCTTTTCAGTCATTCCAATACATGTGAATCCAACCAAAGTGTGTGACAAGCTGACAAGGTATCACTGATGTAATAAAAAGGATAAACTGAGAAGAGCAAAAAAGGTGGAACCGAGCCCAAATTCCTGCTGTCCAATGAGGACCGTTTTGCAGCACATAGCTACTACATGGGTGGCGTAGTGGTAAGGTGGAGGGTTTCTAACCCACAGTCCTATGGTGGGGCACTGTGGTTGTACCTTTGGAAAAGACACTTGAATTGCCTCAGTAAATATCCAGCAGTGTAAATGGATAACGTGTAAAAATTGTAAGTCATGTCAAGTCTGTCTGGATAAGAGTGTCCACTAAGTAACTGTAATGTAATGTAGCTGAAATGTAATGTAATATAATGTAACCTTCTCATGGTCTCAGTGAAGATGTGAGCCAATCGTGCTGCGTGCCACTTGTGCGCGGGACGTGTGACTCACGGACGCAGGGGTGTGGCTGCATGGGTGTGGCGCGCTGCCAGGGCCGGTCGTAGTAGAAGGGCTGGCACACGTCGCAGTCGGGCCCGGCCGTGTGGTGCTCGCACTGGCACACGGCCTGGCCCTGGGCGTCACGGCGACACCGCGAGGCGTGCCCGTTGCACTTGCACCTGCCGCCCACCTGCAGGTCGGAGAGCGAGAGGGGCGGCGGGGAGGAGAGGGCGGAGGGAGGCTTTGGGGCCCGCTGGAGGCTCCCGCTCCTCTCCCTCGGCTGCACCGCGACGCCCCGGTTGTGGTTCCTCCTCTTCCTCAGCTCCTGCCCCCTGGAGCCCCGCCCCTGTCCCTCCACGGTCCAATCACAGACTCCCTCTGCGCACACCCTCCTTTGAGGACCCTCTCTCTTGCGGCCCCGCCGCTTGCCCTCACCCCTCCCCTTTCTTGAGGAGACGATTCCTCTCCCCTGAGTGTCCTCCTCCTTCCTGGTCACATTGTGTCCATCCTCTGTCTGTCCTGTTCCTTTGCTGCCATTCTTCTTCGAGGATTTGCCCATCCCTTCCCCCCTCCTGCTTCCTCTTCTCCCTGTCTTTGTCGTCCTCCCATCCTTTTCACCAAATGATTGGGCCTCTGTTCTGAACTCCTCCCTTTTCCTACTGAGGCCTGGCTCTCTTAAACCTGTCCCCGGCCTCCCCCAAATGCTCTGCTCTTTCTCCCGGTCCCCCTGGCTTCTTCCCTCCTCCTTTGACCCCGCCCTCCATCTCAAAGCCCCACCCTCACCCCACACAAACTCCTCCCTCTGCTGTGGCTTGTTCTGGTGCCTGTGGAACACCACCCTGATATCAGTGGCGGTCACCCAGTCCTGGAGCACCGGGCTATAGTCAAAGTCTGCAGACGAGGGGCGGCCGTCTAGAGTGGAGAAGGCGAGGACCAGCCCCCCTCTGTGCCTCTGCAGGGGGCGGGGATCTGAGCAGAGGGGCTCGGTCTCCTGGTGGCGGGATGGGGCCGAGGCACGGGCGGGGAGCCCGAACTTCCCAGGGCAGTCCGGAGAGTAGAACTGGAGCGGCCTCCAACTGCGGCCGTAGTCCATGGACTTGAGGATGGAGATGGAAAGGGAGTCTGGCAGCTCCCCCTGCTGGCAGAACTGCAGGCTGATGTAGGTGACCTCAAAGCGCCGGCCCAGGGGCACAGTCAGGGTCCAGTCCCCGCCCGCTCCCTCCCCCAGCCAGCAGCTCAGGTTGTGGGGGTTGTGGAGGTCAGTGAGGGCGCTGACATTCCTCCCAGCTCCGCCCTGGGATTCACCAGCACGGACTGGCACCCCGTACGCAGCGTTGATGAACTCTGACAGGCAGTGTCTGGGACGCCCGTCCAGGTGATAGCAGGGGTCCTGAGAGGAGGACCAGCGCAGCGGGGAGTGGGAGAGGGAAGGAAAGATGAGGGATAAGAGGAAGAGAAAAGGGAGAAAGGGAAGGGAGCAGGGCGAGGGTGTCATGTCACCGAGCCTGTTGGGAAAAAAACAGACACTTTTTAGGGATCACCAACAACTACCAACAATGTTGGCAATAAAGGGTGTGGCAGTAAGTGAGGTGGGATTGTGCAATCATATATGCCGAGTGCAATTGTGGGGGAGACTTAAGAATATGGTCCTTGTGAATCTAAGGTGTACTCCTGTAAAGTGTGACTTGAATATGTATGTGTAAATGTCTGTCTCCCTGTGCTGATTGTATGTTGTAACCATATGATGTTTAACAAAGCAGCTTGTGATGCAAAACAAATTTCATAAATCATATCAGAACACAGCACTGAAAAGCCAAGTGCTTAAAAAGGTTATGAAGATGCCAGCTCATTCATTCGATGTCACTTTGACGTCAATGGAGCCAGTCTAAGACTCTTTCTTAACACCGTGCCAATATTGGAAACATCCCAGCCTACGCCAACAGCTCCGAAGTTTTAATATTTCCCCTTTGCGACTGTAACCCAACAAAACCCCTCATTGCCGCCTGCCCACCCTTCCGAAACACCCCTCCTCAGGGCTGTCACGTTGCTGTGTTTAAAAACACGTTCATCTTTGCCTTCAGAGCTCATAAATAGCAAGGGTCTGTAGGTAAGCGCCTAAATACAGGGGGCCAACAAAGGATGACAAAAACCATACGTAACAGCTGGCCCCAACGCAAGCTGGGCCACATCCATCAAATTTATGGTTCAACCCATATTATTCCAGAGCCATGCGTTCTACCCTGGAACAGGTCAGGGAATCAGAGAGAGAAGGAGAGAGAAAAAGTTTGGGGAGGGGAGGAATAAAAAAAATGGAAGTCAGAGATGGAGATGGAGGGAAAGATTTATAGAGAAAGGTCAAAATGTACAACCTCTCATTCAGTAAATACAACTGAATGTGTTCTGTATATAACCAGTGATTTTTTTAACACAGGCTAGGATATATATTTCTCACATGGGAGTTACACAAGTGATACCGTACCAGAATTTTTAAAAAAATGATTAAATGTTTTCTTACCTTGAATACAGACACTATGGGAGGGTATGTTCGATTTTTTAGCAATGGTGTCCAAAGCCTTGTGATTCTCCTTCTCCGTTTTAAAACGAAAGACATCACTGCAAATGAGTGGATGTCTAAAGCAGGTAGATCAAGCCAGCTCCAGGCGAAAGCATGTCCTTTCTGGTAATGCCGATTCCAAATCAGTCCACTTCTCATGCCAGGTTAATCCATTATATACCCATCCAGGTGTTGATTTTCGATGGCTTTGTAACCTTAGAACTGCTTTTTTTATTATGCGGAAATGCAAGTATATGTCAGGTCAGACTGAGTGCTTACCTTTTTCCAGACTACCAAAATTCTTCCCAGTACTGTTCTGTAGAAATAAGAAGTCCAGAATTCTAGTATCTGTGATTATGTGTGGACATCCCTCTAAAAGACAGGCAGGTGAATCTTTTAACTAATTCCTAATTTTTTGGTGGCGCACTGCTTTAGAAGATTATTTTGCCCGCTCTTAGAATGAGCAATTATAATATGGACTGCAGCAGTAATAACTCATTGAGCTTTGACAGCAGACTTCTATGAAGCAAGCAGAGGCCAGGTACTGCACTTCAAACTGAACAAGTTTTAGACACACGTGCATTGTAAAACTTTCTTCCACCCCCCAGACCTCTGAGTTTCCCTCGATCTTTCTCTGCGCGCGCCTCTTGCTCGCTCTCCTTCCCTCCCTCTCTCCCCCTCTCTGTGCCTTTCCCTCACTCTCTTTCTCCCTCTTTCTGTCTGTCACCTGCCCCCTTCTCTCCGGGAATGTTCCTAACTGCCGAAGATTGATGATGTCCTAACGAGCGTTTGACACTGACAGCACAGTCAGCAGGGATGCATAAACTGGCCCTGCAGGAGAGGAGGGTGTTGGAAGGGTCGCGGGGGGTAGTCAGTGCGCTCAATTAGACCAGAGCCTGAAACATGAGGCTCCGCACTGGGCTCTGTAGGGCTGGGGGGGAGAAGGGGGGGCGATTTCAAAGCCCCCCCGCACACCTCTCCACGGAGGCTACCCAGCCCGGGCCAGGACGATTTGTTGTGGTATCACTAGTGGAAACGCAGCGGATCACATCCAAGGTGATGACGGGTGTGATCGCCGGACCCATCCCGACAGCCCCCCAAATTCCCAGGGGGCCCCGGTGCGGCTCCCCTCCGCTCCAAGCGTGTCGCGACATGCCCTGTGGGAACCCGATCGTACCCCCCGCCCCACTGTCCCCCGCTAAAAACTGATGCTCATTAATTGATCGGGCTGATTAATTGAATATTGGATTTCAAAGGGCTTCAGTTTACAAGTTCCATGTCAGATGAAAGAGCAGAGCTGTGATATTTGGGGCTGACAGAGGCCAGGAGGGATTAGAAATTCCCTGCCTGTGATTTGTGCTTGTCTCAGGTCCCTGTTACTCCAGCTGTATATTACAAGACTAATTAAACATAGCCTATTACAGCGTCCTGATGGACCGATGCTTTTCATAGAGATCAGTGTCATAACCTTCCCACTGGCGAAATCTGAGTTTGACGTTTCCGGGTCGTGGCTGTTCCTGGGAAGGGGGAGATACGGTTTCAATGTTTGATTCAATTCTTTGACGTGGTTTCTGTAAATGGACCTTATGTGCATCTGTGTGTGCGGAAAGGAGTGGGAGGGGTGGTTGTACCAAATCACCATAAAAAATTATGGTAATAAATGACTTGACGGCAGTGATGTAAGGCTGCAGTGTGGTGAATTGGTTTATGGAGTTGAGGCTTTAAGAGACTGCAGGTTTTATTCCCATGTGGGACACTGCCATCGTGTCCTTCAGCAAGGTACTTAATCCGGGCTGCTTCAATAAACCTCCAGTTGTAAAAACAGACATATGTTCAAAAGGTTGATCCTGGGATGCACATATGCTGAGCAAATAAATGCTACAATTTAACATAATATCCACATCCACATTAAAGCTGTAATACAGGCCCGGTCACTGACAAAACCCCCTGCTTATTCGGACAGTGGCAAACAAATGTAAAGAGCCAAATGCAAACACGCTAAAATATTACCCATTACGATAATGTTCTATGTAAATAAAAATCACTGGGCCAACTGCAGCAGGCCCTCAGGGGCTGAAATCTGACAGATGAGATTCCAGAGTCAGCGGGCAGCAACAACAGCTAGGGGAAAAACCCCAGAGCGCTTCTCTTCACTTGTTTGTAAACCTGCTTTACACTTTTTCTTTTAGGGGGGAGCTGAAAGGTATCATGAGCTCCACATAGAGTTTGCATGTGTGTGTGAGTGGGGGTTTTGGGGGACTCTGTTGGCAGGGGGTTCAGTACCTGCCAGCTTGCCCCGTTCCACTCAGTGGTCTAAATCCCAGTGTTTGGGCAGCATTAGGGAGCAGATGAGCAGGATTTGGCCTGTCTCACACGTTTTAACATTCCTCGTCATGGGCAACGCACAGCTTTGCTCTGCAACAGGCCCAGCATGGTCCCACCATGATGGACGATCCCACGACGGCCAGTGCCTCCAGCAACTGGACAGCATGGTTACCCACAGCACGTTTAGGGAAAAAAATCAATTTAAAAAAGACCAGTTTATGTCAAAATAAAGCGAGCACGATGTCATATTGTTGCATGGTCATGACAATATACTGTGAACTCTTAAGAATTTCATTGAATGAATCTCTAGCATTTTAATTTTTACAATGCACATGTTCTCACATGGGGGTGATTTTATTCAGGCATGAGTTGGCAGGCCCTGAGTGCAATGTTCATTAGCAATAAATAACTGAATGTTGTATCAGTGAGTTTTACTTGCTGAGAATTCTGATAAACCTGTATTTTTGCAAACCCAGTGCCTTCAGCGAACAAACTCTTGTACAGTTTTCATTTTTCAACATGAAAACTGACCCTCTCAAAACAGAGAATGAGAAGACAAAGAAATACAGACAACACTGTACCACTTTACTTATAGTTTATGTTATTGCAGAAGAAATATACCTATACGGCTTGGCATCTCCCCAGTTCTGTGCCTGTACTAAGTCCATGTAATAGCCAATCTTGTGTGTGATTTGATATTAAATCTCTAAACACGTTAGGCTTGCTCAATTACGCGCTCGCCTTTTCGTAACGTAAACATACACAGTGAAACTCTCAACCAGACACCTGTTTGCCGGTGTTAACAACTGACAGTAGCACCTTTGTTAATTTCCAATTGTCCTTAGCCTGTCCGAAACATAACACTGCCGAAACCCCGGGAAGAGAAATGTTATGTACACCGACCGATTCCTGAACGGCATTCTTCGTCTGTACAACAAGTATGTCTTTCCACACGGTGAACATTCCTGCAGTCCTGGTTTGGGTGTAATAATCTAATTTTAGTGGGCCGTGAGGGAGGTACGCTGACTGGCCTTAGAAAATGGATTATCGCTGGTCGTATCTTTAGCAAAAGGCCCCTGTCTTTTCGGTTCACACCTCTCCGACAGCCGTGACACTCCATGGGAATCTCGCACTCGAGACAGCAGAAATAAATGGGGTGGAAGGAGTTCTCGGCGCGCTTACTCGCTGGAAATACATTTTACAGGTCAAACAATGGCAGCGGTGGACTTTATTTTAGAGAAACATATTTTAACTGCGAAACCACATGCCTGTGACGGAGGAGAAACCCCCTTCTCGCACTCTCCCACGCCACAACCGCTCAAACGAATTGGCAATTTCTTTTCCATGGAGGTTTGTCGGTTCAGTGTCCGTACCGAAAAACAGATGCCCCATGAATTTGTTTTCGGACAGTTAATGTTAAACTCAGAGATGAACGTATGAGAAACCGTTTTCAGTTCGATAAGCGACCCTTATCTTTAATAACAAAAGGCTAAAACAGATCTCCTGATAATAATCATGAAAGAAATATTTCCTACAGTATACCTATTATATTGGTTAGCATTAACTGGGCTAATAATAATAATGACAAAGTAAATAAACGACTTCCACAATTCGATTTGATTTTGTCCATTTTTCTGCCATAAAACGTCCATCAGCTGGTAAAACAAATCTGGAAGAGGCTACATTTTCAAAAATTAAAACTGGTCAAAATAATATATAAATAGAATAAAGAGTGGGAAGGGAATATAAGATGAGCTGTCAAACAAGGGAAGTTGTATAACCTCAATCCATTCACCCCAATACACAGATTAAACAAGAACTGCTTTATTATAAATATACCGAGTAGGCTGAAAATATAAATACTACAAATATATAGGTAAATGCACAGATATTGGAAAGGAAATGCGGACCCGGTCATGTGATAAAATTGGGGTTAAGAATTTTAAATTTGTTATAAAATCACTTATCCGTCCAGTCGGAATTATTGCTGCGCGAACAAATTATTAAGGTTACTGTTTTATAACTGATTTCAGAAGTGGTCATCTGTGATCTACAGTCGGTGCATATAGATTCACACACGGCCGAGGGTTGGTAGGCCTCCGAAGCAGAAGTATTTTTCAGAATAAAAAAATCGATCGCTGTTTTGACTAAAATATGAATATGATATTTTGTTACAATTATCTCCAACCACCCCGTTAAATTTAAAAAGTAAATATGAAAAACAGACCACAGTCAAAACCGCTTAGACAGAATTAACTGTCAGACACAGCTTGGCCACGTGCCGAGAACTGAACAAGAGGAGGTGTTTTCCTTTTCGTTCGTTTCACATCTTAATAAAAAAAATGATAAACGGAAAGTACTGCTCTTGTCTTCGATCCAGCAAAGATTTTCGCTGACGCATTTCAACCTGTCTAAATCTTGAGGCTGGAACGCTGCAATTAAATTATATAAAGAAATATGAATATGCGGCTCTCTTTCATTCGCACATGTATGACCCTATCAGAAACAAATATGTGTATCAGTTAATGGAGCATTTTTGTGTCCCATTTTACATGAGTAATCCGCTAAAGAAATTTGCCAACAATAAAATTTGGCAACGTTGTTTCAAAGCGTTTCACTACATGAAGAGGCCAACGGCGACATCGATAATAAAATGAAAAACAACAGTGATGGTCACGCCAGGCTATTTAACAAAGCATGGTTACTTTAATATTCAAAACGCTAAATATTAACGTATCTGTATATCCACCTACTCAGCTGTCAAGCCCTTTACAAAACTTTAACTATTTCAAAAACAAAGAAGGGGGAAATCCCTCTGGTTGGTCGAAGGTCAAGTATTTCGTTGTCCAGATTGAATTGAATTAGTTGACTCTGCAATTACACTGCCCCCGGGGGTTGTAAGGAAGTCAAGCTTGTCGTTGTAATTAACCTTTGGCTTTGTTAAATCGGCAAATGAACAAATAAATGATGGTGCTCTGGATGCGATGGATTGGTTAATTTAACACTAATTTGTGCCATATTTATGAGTGCTTTTGCCAAGAGAAAAGTATTGCCTGCGTATGGCACTGCGCTGCATTCAATTCATATAATCGTCTTAAGTATTCCCAATCGTTAAAATGAAACTGTCATTTGGGTAACCTATCGCGACATCACCTGCCAAAAACGTATTTAAAACAGTTCAATGCAGCTAAGGATTTTCACACCAGTGTATCAAAGAACACAATATTAGTGAAATGTAACAAATTAACCGATACGCGTTCAGTCGTCTAAATCCTTCATTACTGGTCCAGTAAAATATCACTAAATAAACAAATAAAATAATAATTTCTTGTTCTGGAGAACTCCCACCACATTTTCAGCTTCTGTGTCCTTGCCCCATTTGAACTTAGAAATAAACATTTGTTTTAATACCATTACCGACAGAACTATAAAGGTAACAGCCCACCCACTTAGGATTCAATTCGTCTTTCACTTCACCCAAATTTATTTTGTGTGCGTTACATGTCATGCATCAATACCTACGATAAAACCTACTACTGATATTTAATATAATACTGTTATGATTGTTATAACGCCATGCAAATATAACATTCCAATAATTCAGTCAAATCGCAGCCATGTGACACACAAAGATTAAAATAGAAACTTTACACACAAAATCGGTTAAATCGGAAAATACATGTACATTCCTGTGTACATACATGTACAAGTCAAATTAAATATTTTTAAAGAAACATTTTCAGTCGAAAAGGGGAATAAGTCCTGAAAGACACACAAATCAGGCCCAACTTAGCCGAGGGGAGCTCGTTTCATTTACCTCAATAATCGTGTAATAAATTTACAAATAAACCAATCACCAAGATTTTTTTATGACCGTTGGGATTACTAGACTACACGGCAATGGTCAATAATTGTATGACTGCCTTTTCAACGCATGTAATATAGTTTGTATTTTAAGTGAGAAGGCAAATTCTGTCTGTCTTGTGGCCTGAACAAAATAGTTAAAAAAAAAAAACTGACTCACCACAGATCACAAATACAAAACAGATAATGGACCGTTCCAGACAGTGATAAGCGGTATATCAAATGACTAATTTAATTTTATAATTCCAAAAAAATATGCAAATGAACACCTTTCCTTTATCTCACGGTATAGAGAAGAACGACTCGGCTTCACACAAATTAAGCTTTAGAAGTGTGCTGCACCTAGTTTAGTACTCTTGTACAGCACATCACTTCTGCAATACAGTCTTTGCTTAGAAACCAAAATGTATAGTTTTATTAAAGCTGATATTTGAAAACATTCCTCCATAAAGGCCTGATGACTGCATGAGACTCGTGCATGCATTTTACAACTGCGAAAAATGACAAGTTGCCTTACATATATTTCCAATGATACGATATTTTTAAACAAGCTCACAGCAGTGTGAATATATCATGTAGGTATAAATACTATACGTAAACTGAAATATGACCATACGTAAAGCAAGTTGTGTATTTGAGCTGTTTTCAGTTTAAAGTATCATAAATCTATTTTGGACACACGGCGTGTTTGTCTACCGACCATCAATTCTAACGCCGGAGAAAAACATAACGCTTTAAGCGCGAACTTTGGCACCTTCACCGGCTCTAACTAATCAACTTGTCAATGCCTGGTCCTTCGATTCTAAATTTAAAACGCTATCCCTCTACTTTTGCCGACGTATCGGGAACACACACAACCAAACACGAGAAAGCAGCGCGAAGAGGGAGAAAAACAAAGAGAATGTAGGATTCCACTAACCATGAGCGTCTCAATGCGCGATCACCATCTGCCCACGTCTCGTGTGTTCTTGATCAATTGGGGAGTAACAAGTGGATAGTTGCTCTGCCGCACGGTACGCATTGAAGAGCGGATCCTGCTAGGTTCAGTCGCCGCGGCAGGGGGGCGTCCCGTCCTGACGTCAGGAAACACACGCTGCCGCGGCTCACATCTGCACAGAGGCCAAGGGAGGAAATCCCACTGTTGAATTTTGCTGGGTACGGGCGGGCAGTTTGAAGACGACCCAAACTAGACTACACGAAATTGGAGTTCATTTTTGCCCGTGTGCGTAGGCAGACGTTAACAGCTGCCACAATACCGTTCGTTTTGCTGTGCAAAAGGCTTCCTGTAAAGAAACCCCCCTCCTGCTCTCTTCAATGCCGCAAATGGCAGCAAGGACATTTCTCACGTGCGTAAGGGACCTAGCAGACGAACTAAAGCTGATGCAGATGGAAATCGTGAAACGGGAGGGAAAATGAGTTGAAGTCAAAGGAAACAGAACAAGTGATTTGAGGAAGGAGAATGGGAAAAACGTTCCCAGAGAAGCCCATAAAGCTGATTGATGACTTCCCTTGAGTAGCGTTCCCCAGGTGTGCGCGCACACACTCATTCCCGCTCCAAGGATAACCGCAAGCGCTTGGAGCAGTTTAAAAAAATCTTTGGATGGAGGACAAGTGCAACGAAGCGAACTGGGAAAGATATGGCACGTGTGCATCACTAGAAGTGAAACAATTTTATTGTGAGAAACGGCGTTTTGCCCAGCTTTGGATGGGACCAGGGCTGTTGCATTCAAATGGAACGATTTAATATTATCAGGGGCATAACATAACTTCAACTGATCATGTTTTGCGTATAATTTAACTCGTTGCTTGAAAGTTTGAAAACGAATTAGCTCCACACAAACGTCGAGTCAAAGGCAAAGTTTGTAGTTAATATACTCATTCGGTCAGATTATTTAATGGAACACAATGTCAGAATTCTTGTCGGATGCACCCCGTCATTTGCACAAGCACCCCGTCATTAACTCAAGCACAAAAAGGACTCCCGTGACTGCCGAAGCGCAGCTCTGAACTGGTAATTTTCGCAAAGCTAGACAGTCCTTTTGTAATGATGAGTTGGGGCGCTTGGAAACGTCCTACGCTGCAGGACATTGGCGTACATAAAGTTGATATAGAACGAATCATTCCGTTACTTTCCCACAGATGGCCACTATACTAAGTTGTGCTCACAGCTAAATGTAACCGTCTACAGCCAGTCCTCATCTCAACTTTTTGGCTTATTCAAGCTTTGTGAAAAGGGCCCCGGAGCACCATTGCACATTGGTTTCATTTCAGTAATGTCCAATGGAATGTCCTTTAATAATGATCTATGACGGACAGTTCATAAGTCTTCACATCTTTCTACAACCAGATCATATGAAGGGTTAGATTGTCACTACTTAACCCTGTCCAACGAGTCACCATGTTACTTTGCAAACAGTTGTTAGTAATGTAAGACTGGGGTTTGGGGACTGAAGTGGTTCAAGCCATACAAAGATTAGTTGAATCAGGTGGTTGAGGGAGGTGCTCTTTAACAAAGGCCTGCAGATACTGCAGGCCCCACTGGGAAGCAGGCATGAGGAAGAGCTTATACTATTTTCTGCTCAGCGCCAAGCAAAACAGAGACTAAATCTCAAACTAAATTACCCTAATCAAGGATTCAGCTGAACACAAGTCAACATGGGCCTGCTGATCCCAGACCAGTTCTGAGACTCCTTAGGTAGAAAAGTGAGCCACAAATCAACCAGACACTGCTTTATTTTTATTTTAGGTCGACGTCTGCAATTTGCAGTCATAGCCTGTCGAAGCCCTTGACCGCCGCACAGCAGCCAGCGCAATGGCACAGGCCGTGGTCACCACCGTCGCAGCCAATGCTAGCAAACCGTAGCTGACTGAGTGGGGATCTGTAGACAGGAGGCAAGGGTTAGCATGGGCAGTTTACAGAAGAGACACTGTGGAATCACAGCCTCTTTGGTCCTCTTACCCTCACTGAAGTCTGCCTCTGGAAACAATGGGTCTGCCAGTGTCATTTTCCAGCTGGCGACCACCCCTTCGTCCATAGAGTCCTGCTCCACGGCAACGGCTCTTCCTGGGAAAAACCGAGAGACAGAAAACAGTCATTTTTAGTGTCACCCTTGAGGCAAACGAGTGCCGTTAGCCAAGGAGCTACAGCGGAGACGGAGAGGACACAGCATCAGCAGTTTACAGGCCTTCTCAAGCAAGACCTGATGCAATCTGTGTCTTAGCTCCTCCCTCACCTTCACTGTTGGTTTGAACGATGTCTGACGCTGGGGGCTCTGGATCAGACAGGATCACTTCCCCACTGGAAACCACTGCCATTTCCCTGGGGGAGTCCCTCTGCACTGCACCAAGATCTCTTTCTAGAATGCACAATATCACAGGTCACGGCTGCGAAGAGCTCTGTCAGTGCCAGTCTATATCGCATTCAAAACTGCCAGATGCTACCAACTTTGCCTGTTGCACCTCTCTTCGCTGGTGTCAACCGTAGAATGGTGGCAGACTGCTGCACTACAGTGGATGAACACCTGGAGGCAAGGCAGAGGTTAAAATGACTGCAATCTGCATGACTCTTGGGCTAGTGTTACGGTACATATACAGTACCCGATCCCTCAGGTGGGCCAGGATATCGCTGTCCACAAAGGTGAACATGTAGAGGATAAATCGCTTGTAGTGAGTGGGGTTTGGAAGCCCAGAGGAGCCATCCACAGGAACCAGCTGGGTCAGGTAGTTGTCGCCCATATAGGGACACCTGGAGAGAGACGCGGCGTGAACACGGAGGCCTTCATGCACGAGGCCAGTCGTCAGTTTGGCGGTTACCCGTCAATCAGGAGGGTCCACTGGGGCAGGCTGTCGGGGCCGGGGGCGGAGGTTGCCCAGCAGTCTCCCAGCATCAGGACGATATCGGGATCCGTCCTCTCCAACACGCGCACCTCCACGTACACAGGCTCCCGCAGGACCTTGGTGACGGGGTAATCCACCTCTCTGTAGTAGGAGCCGTACAGAGAATCTAGGGAAATAAGGGAGGGTTTAGGCCAGGGAGTGGGTTTGCCTCCTCCCATTCTTACCTGAGCAGCATTACCTCCTGCCAACCTGAGCTCCACGCGCAGGGGTCCTGGAGCTGCCACAGGAGGGGGCGGGGCGACCGTGCTAACCTCAGCCACCAGGGGCACTATATTCCTGCCCGAGTACCGACACTGGAGGAGCAGCCTGGGGGGAGAGGTTGTGTAATGGTTGTTTTTTAATCCATCACAAATGCGTGTTCCACCAGTCAAAATAAAGCAGTTCAACATCAGTACTGAGAATGCTAACCTGATCAAAATGCCCTCACAAGTCAGTAAGCAGCACAGCATGAAATGCTAATTTTTGCTTGCACTCACCTAACAATACAGATTGCATAAACTCTCATTATAAATCTGTACCCAACCCCTATTGTACCTGGGCCAACTTGCCACAACAGTGCCATGCAAAACTCTTAATATATCAGTTTTTGTACTTCTGTCTTATCACAGGAAATATACAAATTTCAGAGAGATTTCCCCTCTGTGCTCTACTGCTTCATACATGAAATTAAAACAAATGTCATGTCTCCTGGAGGCTGCCAGTTACCCAGATATGTCCCCCAGGCATCTCCCTGCAGCGAGCTGATGGGTCTCCAGGTGAAATACACACGACCTCCCCATCCCCTATTTGCACCCTGCCCTTCCCCTACCGACAATAAGCATTATTAACACATCCATAAGTCCAACCCCCCCCTTTCTGCTTCCTCCAAGGACACGGGGGAACCGTAACTAAAATGGTTATGCCCTATTCTACATCTACAATATGCCCTAAGGCCTTGCACCTGGCGGCTAAACACCAAGCCTGCACATTTGCCCCGGTGCCATGCATTCCTGCAGCCGATAGATCAGTAAGAATATTTACAAGAGAGGGGAGCCACTGGTGTTCTGGCAGGGTATGAGGCCTTTCCCTGCATGTACCTATCCTGTTCTTGGCAGCAGCAGGAACAGCAATCTATATTACTTTTCCCCTCTTTTTATACATTTTGCAAATTCAAGGACAAGGTCACCGTTTGGTAACTGGATCACCCAGCAGGGAAGAGTAGCCTTCCCGAGCAAGGAGGATAAACGTCTAAGTGAGCTGGCTCCAGAGAGTGACACCTTAGGGCATTCACGCAAAATACCCATGCATGCCAACAGCTTCCAAAGACCAGAGTTCAATTAGACCTGGGGCAGCTTTAAATTTGGAATTGCCCGTGGAGGTGCTAAACCAAACCCCTGTGCAGCTTTAGAAATGGATCATCAGCTAGTTCAGGTTTCAGGAGAGAGTGATGTCATTCAAGATAGTGTGCCAACCTCCTTTTTTGTCCTCATCCATCTCAGCTCCAAAGGATGGTGTCCCCCAATACTTCTGTGATGCTTTCTAAAAGTTCTGAATACATTGCGTAAAGTAAGAGCCCATTTGCGTAATACTATCCCTTTAAGTTATATGCATATCATTTTGAATGGCACTGCTTGGTTTATTGCACTTTCCCCTATATGAAGGGGACAGCGTGTGGAGTGACAACTTAGAAGCTGGTCTCACAACAACCTGCCCTCTAGACAGACAGCAACAGACTCCACGTGTTGTCGCTAGACATGTTAGAATTAGAACAGTGAGGCTGATACACAGGAAGTGGTCACACTGACAGACTCTGTAGTGGACCTCATTAATTTTCACAGTAGGGCTAGGAAGCTTTCTGCATGCCACAGGAAACGTAAAATAAACACTCTCTTTGAATACTGTATAGTACTTACCATATTGATGAATGGATGTCTGGCTAGCCATTTTCCCCAAGACAATAAAAATCTACACAGTCACATGAGGCCGTGTGGGTGTAATTCCAAACAAAAAGATAATTCTGTTGAGTTGTACAGTTGTAATGCTGTCTGTTTGCAGGTATTAGAAGTACTATTGGACTAGTAATTACAGCACTAATTAGACAAGTGTACATTATATACAGGGATATGACCTGAATGTAATAATTTAAAAAAGCACCAGCTAAGACTGAAAATATTAATCACTTAGAGAGAGATCTCTGACACAGGATCTAAATAGGCAAAGTGCCCATTTATGCCAGCAGGTGGCAGTATCCGATGACAAGCAGTACTAACACTCAAACCAGAGTAAAGTATTAAAGCCAGTGTAAAAGCCCAAGAATAAACCTTATATTTAGCAAGGGCTTGTTCTTCCAATCTTGCATGTTGTAAAGTTGAGCTTAATTCAGCAGAGGGCTTTGTTCATATAGACTTAGAATAGCATGTCCATGCCACACACAGAAATTTGTTTTGGGGTCTTGCACATTCCAAATGACAAAGATAATATTAGACAAACACAATAAAGAAAAGGTCACAAACACACTTCAGTTCCTAAGAATCTCTACTCTAATCTCTAATAAAGGTATACACTCAAGCAGGTTGGTACACAGCTGAAACTGGGTGTGATGTTGGTGCTGCAGAAATGCATTACTAGGTTATACACAACAAAATCCAGCCAGAAAGACGGTTTCAATACTCATCCACTCACTTGTAAACACTGTCCCTTGTGATGGAGCCAGAAGGTCCAGCCACCTCTTCATATGCAGAGGACATCACGTTCTCATAGACCACATGACCCTCTTCAGCCTGTAAGAGAAGAGAGTGCGTTAGAGAGCCAGCAGGCTGTCACACAACAGCTGTAACTCAGAATCAAGGCCCAGCCCACCTTCATGACTGTGCCACAGGCGTCGACTGGGAACTGGAATGTGACAAAGGCAGCTGTAGTGCCAACAGGACCACAATAGGGGTCACTTCCCTCCAGGAGGCTGATGGAGGAGAGGGCCAGGTTAGGTATGGTGACATCCCTGGCCAC
The DNA here is from genome assembly GCA_019176425.1 of Megalops atlanticus. Classification (NCBI taxonomy): domain Eukaryota; kingdom Metazoa; phylum Chordata; class Actinopteri; order Elopiformes; family Megalopidae; genus Megalops; species Megalops atlanticus. The sequence goes on from CM032888.1 coordinate 6,118,928, forward strand.
CACTACCACAAACTGTCCGTCCCTGGTGCACTCGACAGTCACTGGCAGACAGAAGGGGAATATTTTGTCAATCACTTAGTAACCACTTCACAGGCATAAGGAGTGTAGTTCTTGAAAAGGTAGAGAAGCTAATGTCAGTTACACCTGCTAAGAATGGAACATTACTCATCTCACTACCTCCACCTCGGGGCTCACGTTGCACCTTGGTTTAGATTACATGGCACAAACTTAAAGAGGAAGGATTTCTCCACAGCAGCATTTAATATTTACATTCTGCTGAAACCCAATACACTTGCCTGCATTCCCATAATAGCACTGCTGTGCTTCAAAGCAACAGTGCTTAGCCTCACAATCAGTTCTAGTGATATCAGGGTCACCGCACAGTAACTTTTCATGTTCGTTCACGTTGCACTTATCCGACTGAAGTAGGACCAACTCAAACGCAATAGCCAAGAGGACAACGCAAAGCAAAAACTGTTCCTTGCCACAAGCTCTCTCCATTGTCGAACTTGGCAAAGCACTTCCCGCCAAAATCACTACTGACCTTTTACATATTGCCAAAGTGTGCTGGTCTAATTGCCACAGCTTCTTAAGTGGATGATAATTGTTCACGTGGACCGAATGACATGGGTGTGTCCTGAATGGGATTGAAATATGACCAAGCTGATTAAATCCAATTAAACAACACAGATATTTTAAAACCACACCCAGTCCCATGATGTTTGTATGTGTTTGGGAAGCGTGCGCTGGCAGCTAACATGCAAAATAAGCGACATGCTAATGAATTTGATATACGGTTATTCATATTTAACGGTTGATAAAGAAATTTATAGTATTTATAATATTAAAAATGTACCAACATTAACAAACCATAAGCCGAAGCATTTCACTGAAACCATCCAGAAATTACAAAGAACATGCGGCGCTGTTTGCCAATCCAGTGCATTCATGTAGGCTATTTTTAAGTGCCAGGTTACTGAATGACGGAATTCATGTAGCCTATTATAAAAGTGTTCTACATTATAGAATGTATACTTGCGGTATAATTACCTTGTAAAAACATTTTAATTGAACCAGTATCACAAGGCAAATTCCACAGCACCATATGCTACCACTTAATTGAACAAAAACTGAGTTTATAAATCTTGCTCTGACGCAACATTGTATCCAGTTAATGTCCGGATCCGGTAATTACAGAGAATTGTAAAGACTCGCTCAACTTGAATTTTTAATGACAACCGTGACAAATGTTCATCCCAAAATCACTTCCAAGTTTTCCAGCGTTCTAAGAATTTGGATAAATATATAGCCCGCTACGTTTCATTCGTGAATGGAAAAAAGTAATACAAGTCCCATGCATCCTCTAGGCCTACCACACACCTTAAGCAGTCAAACCCACGCCTAGCGTAAGAAACTAATTGTGGAAAATTACTTAAAAGGTAAATTTCTTTTATATCTCTGATAAAACATACAGGCCTATTATCGGACAAAAGGCTACCATGTGCTATCAATTTAGTATTATTGCTTAGCCTACATCACATCTAGGCTACTCTGTGACCTAATTAGAGATTACCATTTTTTCCGATGTAGCACAAACTGCGAATAGTTAAGTGATTTAAGTGGTAAACGAATTCTCTCCTCTATTTTATCTTCTGTCGTCCTTAAATTCTGACGAACAATGACGTAATGCCGAACAGACGCCATTTACTGTTAATTCAGTGGCGTTTTGTTACATCGTTGTGCAGTCTGAGTCCCGATTATGATTTATTATTTTGGCTTCTTCGGGTGTAATGGGAACTGTTGACAGCATTATCCGTAACAGCACTTCACATAACAACTCGTTACTCTTCATTGCTGGGATGGGCAGGACAATCCCTGCTTTGTGTGAAGCCACAAGGTTTAGTTATGAACTTCTACTGGTCACCCGGAGACTCTCAGAGAGCGCTTCCCAAAGTCAAATCGCGAGGCTTCCGGTGCACACTGGTTTTCATCCAACCGAAATCCTAATTACCCAAGTGAAATGAGCTGTTAACACAAGCCTGAGCTGGACATTTATATCTGCCCTCCAAGGCCACATCGTCAGAGACGGAGTACATGTGCACGCCATTAAAAAGCACTTTACAGTAAGGCTGTGTTGCAATACCTGTGGAACCGCTCTTCGAATAGTTCAGCGCTCACGGAACTTTGACGAACCAATTAGATCGCGCTAATCGAGTCGGATTTGTTCGCCAGCTGACCACAGCAGCAGGTCAAGTGAAACCATCCTGATGTAATCCAGTCAGGAACCTAAACTTCGACAGAAACATTCTCGAACGTGCATTTCAGTCAACAAAACAAAATCAGCTAATTCTAACAGTTCGTGCATGAAGGCGTCCTGCTGCACAGATGCTGGTCTTTTAATTTGGACTGCTCATCCCATTCGTTCCACTGCGGAATCCATTCCACGAGTCACAGGGATAACCGAAACTGCGCAGGAACTGCATGGCATGATGCTCTAAAATCTCTGCCACCAGCTCCGTGCTTTAGGAGGATGGCACGCTGAGAAACAACTAACAGGAGGAGACACTTCATGAAAATCACTCATCAAAACTGACAGCGCCCCGCTCTGTGATCATGTCACTCCAAATCCATTAAAAGTAAAACAAGATAGCTGCAAGAGGTACATTTTACGTCGTTCAGGAAGCACAGACGTCATTTTAGCTTCACATAAAGATATGAATTCAGTTTCACAACACGAGATCCTTAGTTCCACAAAGTCGGATCTGACACAATGATAGCGGTATGAAAAAGCATATCGTTCTACGTGGACAACGGTAGACGAGGTTGAGAGGTTTTTACGCTTTTTTACCGCTAGAGGGCAATGTTTCTTCAGTTCGCCGCAGTTTAAATGACTAGATTTGACATACGATGAACAAATCGTCGTAACTGGCATAGTGATAATGCATGTCAGTTCTCCGGTGCCCAGAGAGAACCGTCATTTGTAAGAAAATAAGGCCTTGCTTTAATTAATGGCTCCGATTAATATCTCTGACCAGTAGGTCCAGGTTTAACATGGATAACCGACAAATACTGAGCAACTGCTGTAAATAAAATGTATCTGCGGACTCCATTGTTGAACGATCATCACAAAACTTGTTTCTGTTGCATTGAAAATGAAATGATCTGTACTCTCTCCTCTTGAACTGAATACGCTACAGGCTAAGATACAGTTGTAGCCTGTAGTCTTGTAAACTGTTCACACAGTGCTAAAATCTGTAAAAGCTAATATTGTTGTCTCTTCACTTCTACATGCCACTGCACTTGGGGGAAAGGCCTAAAACACCACTTTCCTGTAGCAGGCTAACTAGGAGTCAGCTGGCGGAAACCTGAGAGACCCTGTTGGCTCCACTGTTGCCTTTTCCAATGTTCCAATTCCCAGTCAGTGCCTGTGGTACCAGGATGAAGGTGTGCATTGATTGTGTAAATCAGAGAAGACAGTGTACTTAAAATGGCATTTTATTCAACCACCTGTACATATATTTTATGCAGAGCAAATTGCATAGTAAAAAAACACCAACCACAGTCATACAGAGATACAGCTACATCTTTCACTAAAATGCATTAGCAAAATATTCCTAATAATGCCACAGCTTTCCATAACATATTGACCTTTAAGGATACAAAAATACTGTAGTGTCTAGTACTATGGAGTGTTATACAATGTTAAATAAGTGATATGTTGTATTGCACACTACCTGTCTGGCATGAATAATTATGCACTAGAAGAGATGGGCTGCTGCAGGGGGGCCAGTTATGACTAAAAAGGCACAACATGGAGATTATGAGAGGTTCCAGTGCTTCAAGTGGTAACACTGTCCATGAAATACAAAATATCTGGCCACTCACAAGTTGCACACATGGCATTAGGGATCCTTGAAATTGCACTATGTTCCCGGTATGGTTTCCACAAGGCTTTTCCCTGGGGGGCTGCAATTCTTACAGCAGATGATTCTGCGTAAACGAGTACTGATTAATGATGGACCACAAGGCACTTGGAAGGCAGGTGATGCTGGGTAATATGGCACCCGGAGTCACTCGATGCGCTCAAATGCTGTAGAGCCCTGTGCGGATCTCGGCCCACGAAGCAGGAAAGCTCATATTGCACAAACACAGTAGGAGTTCAAACCCGACACATTTCTTGCATCGCAGGCTGCGCGGGGAGACCAAGCCTCACCAGACCTGCTGCAGACACAAAGCTCCGTAGAGTGACAGCCGTCCTTCAGATTCGGGAAATTACACACAACACGTACCTATTTTCTATATAAAAGGAGAAGCAGTCTCATAAAATTTATATGTTAATGTAACACACTGGTGCATGACTAAGACACCTGAAATAACTGGTGTGCGCACCCATCCAAACCAAGGTGTCATGGTTTAATTATTCACCTACTTTTAAAAAAATCAATATGTAATAACTGAGTTTCTCAGCTCTAATTTGGTGTATGCAGGAACAAATTCTGTAACAGGAAACCTGCTAAAACAGTGAGATTGCAGCAAAGTTAATTGGGCTTAAACACACGATCTGTAAACACGATCCGCGCTGGAGCAGCAACTGGCCCCTGCATTCTTTCCCAAGACCGCAAGACAACGTGCAATGCAAGAACCCATGGGCTGCTGTAAGCATGGCAACCTTTAAGAGAACCACAGTTCGTTTGCTTTGGAACATGCTCCATGTTATGGGGTTAGGCAGTGTTCATTGCACAAGTGAGATGTAATGAGGCTTTGGATGACAAGGCCAGACCAGCGAGCTCATGGACCTGCACTGACCTCTCCATGTCCCCCTGCACTCTCATTTTGCAAAGAACAGGTAGATGAAAAGGGTGCTCAGGCAGGAGGCTTGTCTGTTGGTCTCTCTTTCCACACCCCCCCGCAGTTCAAAGCTCCCCGGCATCATGCGCTGTCCCCTCACTCTCCCCCTCGCTCTCCGCCTCACTCACCACCTTCTCGTCTGACCCCTTCACCCCCACATCACCCTTCCACACCTCATTCAGACACCCTGCGGGACAAAGAGAAAGACGTTTGCATCAGCATTTGTGTGGGTACCACTGTTGGTTAAACTGAGTTTTGCGTGCTTGTCTATAGGGTGTAGCAGATATGAGAAGTGTAGATGTGCACTCATGTTCACTGTGTTTGTACAGTCATCTCTGCACAAGTGCTCAAGATTTTGTGGACGAGAATTCACAGTTAGGAAAATGTAGTCATTTTGTTTAGCCATTACTTTGAAGTCTGGAGGCTGATAAAGTCTAATTTATGGTGTTAACACGCGTGATGTGCTCTAAAAGTCTCATAGGACATCCACCAACATGCACGTGTGTGAGTGTGAGAGTGTGTATGCGTGTGTGGGGTGCGTGTGCCTGCACGCATCTCTCACCCTGCTCTGAGTCCTTCAGTACGTGCATCTCACAAAGATAGTGCTCCAGCCTCTCCTCCTGATTGTGGAAGTACCAGTCCTCCACAACCTCCTCATACTCCTCCAGCATGGTCTCGCACTGAAACAGCAGGACACAGCATTAACACGAACACACGCACACATATACACACACGCAGGCACGCACATTCAAACACATACACACTCACTCAGACACACAAACATTTAAACATCTGAACACTTCATCTAAACGGTGAAGCATACAGGTTACACCAAGCATGTAATACATGTTTTCTTCTTTGCTCATTACTGACCAGTCACATGCAATGAATAGAGGTTAAGAAAGTGCAACTATAAATTTACAATTGTGTTTGCTTCCTCGGTCACCCCTCCAGACGTCTATGAGACAGTGCCCTGGCTGGTTCTCATTATAATGTGGTTGGAAACCTGCACTGGAGTCAGAGGAACGTACCTGCTTTTTCATATCAGCGACTTCTACTGAGGGTTCATCCCACAGCTCGTAGGGCAGCCCCAGCTCCACCTTCACTCCCTTATTCACCAAGTTCTTCAGCGTCGCCATGGTTTGGCTCGTACCCTGAGGTGGAAATGGAGAACAGTGAACGGGAGAGGAAAACGACAGGGAGAGGAGAGATTATGCTTAGCCCTTACGATTCACATCGCTGTAATCGCCCAGTAATGGAAAACACATTTTCTTATGAGGAGCCTGACGCACAAACAAATGATGAAAATCGACGCCATAAAAGCAGGTTGCGACGGAGACGCGCACCTTTGCGTATCTGAGGCTGCCGGGTCTCTCTGCGTGGACGCTGTACTGCAAGATTCCGTCACAGATGTTGTCCAAAGCCTCCGTGAGACGCGTTTCCCTAGGAATGCGGTCAGACAGATAAAGTGCGTGACGAAACTACCTGCCTCGATCTTTCCACTTCTGCACACCTACGCATGATTCCATCCCTGTCCTCCCTCCCTTTCTATCGCCTTCGTCCCCCAGCTTACGAGGTGTTGTATTTGATTTTGCGTCTGCGTTTGCCAGTGTCCAGTACTTCTCCCACTTCCAGAACTTCCTTCGACCGTCCACTCTTCTCCAGCGCCGCCTGCAGCTCGACAGTTAAGAACTTGCACACTGTTGGGCCAGGCGACAACACAGACCAACAAGACGATGAACAAGCATATTATCATTCCATGGAACCGTGGACATGAGCAATAGGATCTTCCATTCAATACATTTTTTACAGCATGGTCTGTTCGGCCACACTTACGACATACATCAACAGAGCAGGACATTCAGACACAGTGAGACGGCTTCATGAAACAAATTGGAACAGTGCAATAAAAACTCTCACCTTCGCATTTATTTGGCAATCTTTCGTCCTGCTCCGCCAGGGCGAAGCTGGAAGCCCACAACAAAGTCAGCAGAAAAACTTCCATACTTCGAATTTTTTATTTTGTTATTCGTCTCTCCCCTTCCTAGTCCTGTGGGCGATAGCTATAGCCACATCGGCATGTTTAAATTAGCAACCACGATGAATGGAACAGCGCATGCGCAAATTTGTAAACTATGGCGGCCAGAAAGGGAACCGCTTTCTTGCACCGATTGCTACCAGGCGCAAGTAGCAGTCGAGCGAAAACATCAATTTGGTCCTAAAAGCTGTATAAAAATGTCACAGCATTTAGAAATGAGTAATTACGAAAAGTGGAAATAAAACTTTAGATATCTAAATTAAACAAAATTTAAACACAAAAATGTTCGTTTAAAATATTTATTTACACAGTGGGCGATTAGAATTATACAAAGGTTGTTACGTATTTGAGGACCTAGGAGCTTTCCCAGCCAGTAACAAGATGGCGGAATTTCAGAAAAAAGGGTCGGACCTCGAAGATTTTCAAAAATAATACAGAAATAATTAATAGTACAGCGTAACTAAACATATAAATACGAGCCAAGAAGTAGCATTGTATTTGTTTGCTTCTATAACAGTTTATATATTCATTCCGAGGGGTTTTCTCTCTCTCATTGATTTTATTTTAAGGTAAGCTAACACTGCTTTATTGGCTTAGCTGCTGCAGCTAGCTAGCTAGCAAAGTTTATTAGATTACTTGTAGACATATAACGACCATTAGGTTTATTCCCCTTGCAATGTCACAGTGTGTTTTAAAATTTAAGCAAATGAATGCTCAAGAGCGCCCACAGCGCACTACTGGTGTTCGCTAGCCAGGCAAAGTCTGACACACGGGTCGCCTTGGAGAAAGTTAGCTAGCACCTAGCTGCAGCGGCGTAGATTTCTAGATGTTTGGGTAGTTAATTTGTGTGCATGAGGTTTTGTGTGCTTTGCCCATGTTGTTGATTTTGTATTAAAGCATAAGATTGGAGTGATCCCCTTAAATAAGTTTCCACACCGACGCGATCTAGCTATCCACTGTCATTTTACTAATGAATCAGTACGGGAGCATCATAATTGCACTTCTTAGAGACGATGTCTATCTTGCAAGTGTTACATCATGATAAACCGGCGAGCTTGCTAACAGCCTATTTGGGAGACAATGAGTCAGATTCCGCGTTTAACTTACATGCATCTTGTCATCGTTCGGTTTTGTTGATGTGGCTAGCTTCGCTAATCTAGCTAGCAAACTGGTGACTTTAGACTACTTTAAACAGGTGGGCACCCGGTACCTCACAAGTGTCATGTTCTGTCGAGAAAGTTAATTCCAACAGATGAGAGACTGTTTCGCTGCGTGAGTACGGCTGCGGTAATCCCTTCCCGTCCCCCCCTGTCTCAGCGCACCTCCCCGTGTACCCCTCCCGCAGCCATGGCGGAGGAGAGGAGACCGAAACAGTGCAGCTTGGTTCTGCCCACGGAGTCCATGAAGGCCATGGCGGAGTCCGTGGGAGTGGGGCAGCTCCAGGAGGAGAGCTGCGTGGCGCTGAGCGAGGAGGTCAGCTATCGCATCAAGGAGATTGCTCAGGTAACGGGTCCGAGGGTTTCCGAGGGGTGCGTGTGTATGCGCCTGTGAACAGGGGAGGGCTTCACTCCGTAGACTGGCTATTAATGGACTCGAGACTTTAATACGTAAGTCGGTCGTCCTAGTAACAGGTGTGTCTGTGTGTGTGGCATGGGAGACGAGCTGCAAGTGGATTTAAACAGGCGTCAGTCATCCTTGTAACAATTTGTGTTTGTGTTTTGCTGTTTGTGCAGGACGCTCTGAAGTTCATGCACCACGGGAAGAGACGGAAACTGACTACCAGCGACATCGACCACGCCCTCAAACTGAAGAACGTAGAGGTGAGTTAGACCGACAGGAGAAGGTGGCGCCCCCGGTCACCTGCATTTCGGGGGAGACTCAAACACGTTCCGCTGCTTGGACATAATTATGCTGCGCCTCTAGACCGGTCAGAGTTTACCGCTCTCCGAGATCCTTGTGAGACGGGCACTGCCCGTGCTGTCGACATTGACAGAGTCCAGGTGGTGGGAGAAGGTTGTGGCGTCACCATCAGACTGACAGACAGTGACACAGTGTGTGTTTGTGCGTGTGGGCAGCAGTGTGGCATAGTGGTAAGGAGCAAGGCTTTAGACAAAAGGTTGCTGGTTCAGTTCCCCCCTGGGCCACTGCTGTTGTACCCTTCGGAAAGGTACTTAACCCAGAATCATCTCGGTAAATATCCAGCTGTATTAATGGGTAACGTGTAAAACTGTAAACTAAGTCACTCTGGATAAGAGCGTCTGTTAATTGAGAGTAATGTAATGCGTGTGTGTGTGTGTCTCTGTCTTCATTCGCAGCCACTGTATGGGTTCCAGTCTCAGGAGTTTATCCCCTTCCGCCTCGCCAGCGGAGGCGGGAGAGAGCTGCACTTCTACGAGGAGAAGGAGGTGGACCTCAGCGACATCATCAACACGCCCCTTCCCCGCGTCCCCCTCGACGTCTCGCTCAAAGGTAGCCCACAGAATGTGGCTCCTGCCATCAGAAGTATATTACTGGTTGTTGCTGCAGCAGTAGTAGGGCTGTTATTAATAGTCATAGTCGCAATGGAAGCAACGTTAGTGGCATTTGTCATGGTGTTCATAAGTACAGCAAGTGAAGCAGGGGCTGCAGTTTACTTGTTCCTGCGATCATCTTTCATCTCCTTGCTGTTTCAGCTCATTGGTTAAGCATTGAAGGGGTCCAGCCTGCCATTCCAGAGAACCCTCCCCCAGGTGAGATGGCCTCTCCCTCTGCTACCTGTGTGTCAGAAGTTGTTTGCTGTGTCTATGTTTGTGCCTTTTGAATACATGTTTGTAAGTTTCACTGGTTAAGAGGATCTGCTGAACGACTAGATGTAAATGTGTCACTGTCTTTTCTCTCAGTCTTCCTTCTTTTCTCTTCCTCATTCTTTTGTCGTCTCTTTCTCTATCCCGCAGTCTCTCTTTCATTCAGATGTTTGTATTTCCCAAAGCAGACGTGTGTATGTATTTGCAGATGAACTGTGGACATGCTGTGTGTGTGTGTTTAATGCCTCTCTGCCTCTATTTGCCCCTGTCAGCCCCCAAAGAGCAGCAGAAATTGGAGTCCACCGAGCCCCTCAAAGCTGTCAAACCAGGACAGGAAGAGGAGCGGTCCATCCAGGGCAAAGGTCAAGGGGCGACCGCTGCAGACAGCAAAGGTCAGTGTGTCACTGTTTTCTAAGGGGTTGAACTGGGTCGGACAGAAGATTTTCTGGAAAATTGCAGCCGCTGCTGCAGGTGGTGTCACTGGGCCAGAAGGGGGCAGTGTTGCCTCTAGAAAGTAAAAAATCGATGCGCAACAGTTCTGCGATGAGGCCGCTGAGCTGAAGGAGACACACTGTCCGCAAATGACAGGGTGATCTGAGAATCCTGGCTCGCGGTGATCATTAAATGTCCTGTGGCACAAACCGGAAAGAGTAAAACACTTTTTGAGCTTCACAAAAGTGGCATATGATTTCAGTCCGTCATCATTATTGCCAAAGGCACAACAGCGGTGTCACAACTGTGATGAAAACCCATGTCCCCTTGAACAGGGGTTCAACACAAGACATTATACTCAACATCACTCCACACCAAAAAGATGAAAATAAAACAGACTGTCTTTCCTGTCCTCTCCACACCCTCACTCTCTTTCTTCTGTCCTGTCTCCTCCCTCCCGCTCTCTGTCTCTCTTCCTCCCTCCCTCCCTCCACCTCTCTGCTCTCTCTTTCCTGTCCTGTCTCTGCTGGCTCTCAGGAAAGGAGAAGTGCATGATTAGGCTGAAGCCGCGCAGCACCCACGAGTTGTCTGTGGAGCAGCAGCTCTACTACAAGGAGATCACAGAGGCCTGCGTGGGGTCTTGCGAAGCCAAGAGAGCTGTAAGTCTCACAGAGAGAGTGCATGTATGCGCATGTGCATGTGTGAGAATGCATCTGTGCATGCGTGACTGTGCATAGACTGGAGGGCTGAGGTACTTGCTGTCTCCCTACTTAACCTATTGCGATGTTCAAACAGTCATTCAAGTTCAAGTCAGCTTCATTGATATGACAAACACAACTTTCTCTCCCTCTTGTTTTCTCCTACAGGAGGCGCTACAGAGCATAGCCACAGATCCTGGTCTGTACCAGATGTTGCCTCGGTTCAGCACCTTCATCTCAGAAGGGGTAAGCCTCAGCTACACAGTGTTTAACAGAGTTTATGAATGTAGCAGTGTAGCAAAGGGAGAGAGCAGTCACCCCACCCGGCCTCGAACCTGGGTCTACGGGATACCAAACCTGAAACTTGACCGCAACGCCAAAGAGCCAGGCTCGTTGGTATGGCAGTAAGAGCGCATACTCAACCGTAGTGACGGCACTCCATCACACTGCCCTCCCCTTCGGGAAGCACGCTCATGCGTTTCACGCACAGAGGCGTACCTCGCGCATTCCCCCACCATACTTCTCCCATCCCAGGGTGCCCCACTCACTGGTGCCTCACCTACCTCTGGGGTCCCTCACACCGTGCTTCACCCATCTCTGGGGTCCCTCACACCGGGGTCAACCTAACCTGGGGGTCCCTCATATGGCTCACACACTGGGCACACCTCCAATGGCCTCACGGCAAGCCATCCCACCTCTAACACCAAATGTAGCAAAGGAAAAGAGCAGTCACTCCACCTGGCCTCGAACCCAGGTCTACGGGGTACCAAACCTGCAACTTGACCGCAATGCTAAAGAGCCAGGTCCATGGCTATGGCAGTCAGGGCACATACTAAACAGTAGTGACGGCACTCCGTCACAAGCAGCAGAGTGCACTTAAAGGTCCCCTGTTCCCGAACAGACTTACCCTCTAACATTAATGGTTGCTGTGATGGGCTTTGGGGCTCCTCAAATGTGTTTGTATGTCATGTAAAATATGGTATCCTGCTTCTCCCTCTCTCTCAGGTGCGAGTGAATGTAGTGCAGAATAACTTGGCTCTGCTGATCTATCTGATGCGAATGGTTAAGGCTCTGATGGACAACCCCACTCTCTACCTGGAGAAATACGTGAGTCTGGCCTTCTGTCTCTCAGCCTTTGTTGCTGGCAGGCCGTCTGTCTACCTGTCTGTCTGCCTATGTGTCCCTGTCTGCCTATGTGTCTGCCACTCCCTGGTGGCCTACTTATCTGCGTGTGTGTGTTTGTGTATCCTTCACTGTAGGACAGATCAGGTTTCTTTTCAGTGTGTCTTTATGTGTCTCTTGTGGAGATGCACACAAACCCATTGTGTCAATAAATGTGCTAAAAGCAGTCACTTAATATTTATAGTGAATGTCTCCTTTCCTCTCCCCCCTCCTCTCTCCCCTGCTCTGCTCTCCCTCATAGCTGCATGAGTTGATCCCGGCGGTGGTGACATGCATAGTGAGTAAGCAGCTGTGCTTGCGGCCGGATGTGGACAATCACTGGGCCCTGCGAGACTTTGCTGCCCGCCTGATGGCCCAGAGCTGCAAGACCTTCAGCACCACCAACAACAACATCCAGTCCCGCATCACCAAGACCTTCACCAAGGTACTGCAGCTGCGTGCGTGCGTGCGTGCGTGCGTGCGTGCGTGAGTGCGTGCGTGCGTGCGTGCGTGTACGTGTGTGTGTGTGTGTGTGTGTGTGTGTGTGTGTGTGCCTGCGTCTGTGTGTGTGTGTGTGTGTGTAGGCATAGGTGTGCTTGCATGGCTGATACTCTCAGTGGCCTGGAAGGGATGCCATTTCTAATTTCCTGGCTCCTTTCAGTTTTCAATGGCAATAAAATAACTTGGCCCATGGCTGAAAAGAACCAACAGGTTTTCGTCCTGTGTCTCAGAGCTGGCTGGATGATAAGACGCAGTGGACGACACGTTACGGCTGCATCGCGGGGCTGGCGGAGCTGGGGGCCGATGTGAGTAGGGTTCTCTCTCTATCTCTCTCTCTCTCTCTGTTTCCCCCCTTCCTTCCCCTCTGTCTGTCACCGCGCTCTCTGCCTTCCTATCTTGCCTTTGTGTTGCATTAGTCACATACAGCAGTATGAATGCTACTTCCTGCATGCTTCCCTCCCGCTTTCTCTTCTCCCTGTGTGTCTCACCTGCTCTCCTGACCTGCTTCTCCTCCAGGTGATAAAGACCCTGATCCTGCCGCGCCTGGCGATCGAAGGAGCTCGGATCAAAGCGGTCATGGAGGGACCCGTCCTGTCCAACATCGACAAGATCGGGGCGGACCATGTACAGAGCCTCCTGCTGGTGAGAGCGACGGGGCAGAGCTTGTGCTGTGTGTGTGTGTGTGTGTGTGTATACCCATGTGTGTTTGTGTGTCTCTGCATGTATGTGTATCTGTGTGTATGTGTATGTCTGCATGTATGTGTGTCTGCATGGTGTGTGTGTGTATGTGTGTCTGTGTGAGCATACCTGCATGCACGAGTGTGTGCATGTCAGTTTGTATGTTTATCTGTGGTCTTTGTATATCTGTGTGTGTGTGTGTGTGTGTGTGTGTGTGTGTGTGTGTGTGTGTGTAGGGCATAGTGGGTTATACAATCATAACAGACACGGTTACATTACATTTACTTAGACACTCTTGGTGGGAGTGACTTACATAGCATATTACTGAGGCAGTTCAGGTTAGGCACCTTGTCCAAGCGAATGAGCACTGCGCTACACTTCTGTCAATGGGCTTATGAGATCTTGGATTAGAGATGTCCTCTGAGTGCTGAGTGCTCTCTCTCTCTCTCCCCCTCTCTTGCTCACTCTCTCTCTCTCTCTCTCTCTCTCTCTCTCTCTCTCTCTCTCTCTCTCTCTCTGTAGAAGCACTGTGCCAGCGTGATCGCAAAGACGCGGCCGCTTCCCGACAACCCGGACCAGTACCGGGCTGACTACGGCTACCTGGGCCCCATGCTGTGCTCCCACGTGGCGAAGGCCCGGGCCCAGGCAGCCCTGCAGGCGCAGCAGGTCAACAGGACCACCCTCACCATCACCCAGGTACCCGTCTGTCACAGAACCACCGGCTGTATCGCAAGCTACCTGTTCATAACCCAGCGCAATGTTAGTCACAAAGAGTACCGTCAGTCACACAGTACAGTCTTGACCGCGAAGGTAACACTTAATTGCCCAGTGAAATGACAGCCACATAGGGTATTGTCAGTCACATAGGGAACTATCCATCTCACAGGTAAATGTTAGTCATAGGAGGATCTGTCTGTCATTTAGATGATTTACACAAGGGTAAGGTCTTCAAACAGCGGACTGTTTCAGTGGTAATTAGAACTCATATCATATCATGTATTATGGTCAGTCATCACGTGGGAAGCTTATAGATTGTTTTTGATTTGTCTCTCCAAAGCCCCGCCCCACCCTCACCATCTCCCAGGGGGGCTCTGGGGGCTCTGTGTCCCGCACTCCCAGTATCATCAAGGTGCCCAGCTCCCTCACCCTCCCCATGCAGACCCTGGTGTCAGCCCGGCCCGGGACCCCCACCCAGCCCTCACCCCCAGCAGCCAAGTACATCGTCATGGCGACCAGCGCGGGGGCGGCCTCCACGCAGCAGGTGTGTACTCTTTACTTCTTCGACTGTAGTGAGGTAGTGTTGATTTAGAAAACAATGAATTATATGAAGATGCTGGATAAATCTTTAAGAATTTTTAGTAATGTAATCTGCCTCTCTGTGTTTCTACTCTGTCTCCTGTCTGTGTTCTGTCTCCCATGTGTTTCATCTCTACTGTCTCTATCTGTATCTCCCCATCTGCTGTCTTCCCTCCAATTCCTATTCTATCTCTGCTTTATTTGCTGTTTGTCTTCTTTCCACGCTCTCTACTGTTTGCTCTCTGTCTCCTCTTCATCTCCTCTCTCTTTCTTCTCTGACTACTCTGTGTCTCCTCTCTTAATTGTTCTCTGACTCCTTTCTGTCCTCTCTGTTTCCTCTCGGACTCCTCTCTGTCTCCTCTCTGTTTCTTCTCTGATTTCTCTCTCTCCTCTCTCCCTCTCATCTCCATCTCATCTCTGTCTCCCTTTCGTCTCCCCTCCCATGTCTCTCCTCCCCAGGTGATAACGCTCAGCTCCTCCCGGTCCAGCTCCCCGATCACCAGCACGGCCCCCAGCTCCGCCTCCACCCTGCAGCCCGTGGTGAAGGTGGAGCACGGGGGCACAGGCGGTGGCGGGGGAGCCGGCGGGGTGGGCGGCTCCCGCACCCTGCAGAAGTACATCGTGGTGTCCCTCCCATCGGCATCGGCCGCTGAGGGCAAGGGCTCCAGCCTGCCTCCCCCGTCCCCGCTGTCCTCGGCCCCACCCTCCGCCACCGCGCTGGAGTCCGGGGTCAAGCTGGAGCGCTCCGAGTCCCCCGGGGCCAGCACGCATTCCCCCCACTGAGACTGAGTCCGACCGGGGAGGGTCGGGGTGGGGTTTGGGGGGTGGATGATGTAGAGCCACGTCACAGAACACCAGGAGGGAGATAGAGCAGGGAGACTGATCTAGGTGCTTCTTGTTTATGTGACGCTGGTACGGGGGTCAAAGAGAAAATGCGGGAAGGGACACAGGCCCAAGGCTTGAAGGTGTTGGGGGGGTAAACATAAGCGGCGTCACAGGAGGACGAGGGGAAGAGAAAGACAGAGGAAGAGGAAGTGATGTGAGGAGGAGCTTGAAGAGGGGAAGTCGGGGAATACACTGTCTGACAGTTACTGTGGAAAAGAGGAGTGAAGCGCTGTGTGGATGCTGAGAACAGAGAGTCTTTCTCTCCTCCTGTCCTCAAAAGACACACACACACACACACACACACGCACACACACACACACACACACACACCATGGCTCTCTTTGTCTGACCCTGTCTCAGCATTGACATTGTTCATGTGTCTTTTTATATGCTATAATAAATCTGGTTTTGTACATTTTTCTTTGCTGTTGTGATTATTAACTTTCACTTCGTCTGATTGAATCAGCAATGTTAGTTGTGGCAGAGACAGAGGAGTAGCACAGTAAAGTGTAGATTGATAAGCAAAGGTGCGGTATAAAAATAGAACTAGCAGGTGGTGTAATTGTTTTGAGCTGATGATACTGTAGTGTACAGTAACATTTAACCACACGTTTCATCAGACTCATGACCTTTAAACATTCAGGACTCATATTACGTCCTGAATTTTTCAATCTCAGCAGAAGTGTTTTCCAGTTCTATTAAATTTGTTTGTCTGACAAGCTTCCACAGAGGCTTGCATAGGTGTCTGTGGTGTCTGTTTTAATAATTCAGGTTAAGTATCCCTTTTCCCTAGGGCTCTGCAGTGGTACCACCCCCAGCCCTGGATAAAAAGGACAGTTCTGTGCTCCCAAGCGGGTCAGTCAGCAAGGTGTTTTCTTTGAGCCCTACATGTGGGCCAGGTTTGTAATCGGTCAGGTTGTTTGCTGACAGTGACTGGGGTCCAAAAGTTACTTAACAAATCAGCCCTCATTCTGCTAGGGATAGGGGTTGGTACGTTGGCCAGGGCTCTTTTGTCTCTCCACTTTTGGGCATTCGTCAGCTGCCTGGCATCAGTGGAGTAGGGCCCATCAGCCAATGTGCATCCACTCCATGGAAGCACACTGTAATATTTGGATCTTTGTATTTATACATATGTATGTATGTGTGTGTGTGTGTGTATGTGTGTATATGTGTGTATATATAGCTTTGGTTAAATAAGCACAAAACATGGCATAACTGAAAAAAAACAATGGATCATATGAAAAATAATGAAGGTGCTCCCGAGTGTCTCAGTGACATCAGCAGAGAGTGACCACAGCGGCGGAACAAATCGGCTTTGTTCTGCCGGGGACAGGATGGTATGTCAGCAATGTTCCCTTTGTCTCCAGTGTGGTGCCCTTTGATGGCTTGTGACGTGCCTGCAAAGTCCCTCAGTGACGTCATTTGGGATTCGCCAATCCTCCAATTGACGTGTGCCCCTCTGTGCTGACTTTTTGGTTTTTGTTTGCGAGCTGCTTTATGGAGTTCAAACAGATTGAAATTGCCAGTTGAGAACATTTATTTTGTGCTTGGCTAACTCTTTGTAGACTTGGATGAATGCTTTGGGTTATGCTGGGTAATCTGTTTTTGCCAAAATGTCCTGGTATATTTCGGGAGTTCATGGCTCCCTTTGTCTTCATAAGAACTCTAGTACCAGTGAGTGGGGAGAAAAAGCAAACATAATAGCACCTTATAATATTTCACAGCATGTGCTTTGTACAAGATTCACCAACGGTTATTCTGATTAGCATGTACAGACAGCTCAAGTTACATTTCATCTTCCAAATTCAAAGTGCCTCTTTTAATGGTTTTTCCTAACAAATGGCCCTTTCTTTGCAACCTGACCATGAATTCTGTGCTCACGCTGGTGACACCAAATGCTAGTTTCCTAAAGATTGACAGGTTGTTTTGGAAATCTCCAACGGTTGCCCCTGAATTCATACCTGTCTCCTGAACCACTTATCTCATAGCTGTGGTGGCAAAATAGAT
Source organism: Megalops atlanticus (assembly GCA_019176425.1). Lineage (NCBI taxonomy): Eukaryota > Metazoa > Chordata > Actinopteri > Elopiformes > Megalopidae > Megalops > Megalops atlanticus. The sequence continues at coordinate 6,136,255 of CM032888.1, forward strand.
TTGCATTGTGGTCAGTGACCGTTTGTCTGCAGTCTACAGAGAGATCTCTGACCTTAACTGTGGTGATGCAAACTGCCAATGAATTTCCCCTGTGTTACCTCCTTTTGTACCCCAGGGAAATGAGGAAACTTCAGAAGGCTATGTATCATTTCAAAGACTGAAGTCTGACTTCAAAAAATCAGCATGATGATGTTGTTTTTGGTGTTTTTTTTCTGGAATTAAATTTGTTATTTGTGTGCAATATTAATTTGCTCTCAGCAATGCTAAGAAGATTAAAGCATGATAGTGGCTAAATGCTATTAGGAGAGTTTAAAGCAGAATTTTTTCTAACTTGTCATATCATGATTGCTGCTTCTATAAGATTTTCTATAAGATTTTATACCTTTGTTGAAGGTATAAATTAATTTATAGATAGGATAGGGCTAGTGCTTCCTCAGAATCTCACTCCAGTCTGTGAAAGGGAATGACTGCAATCTGACACAGTGCAGAGCAGGGCTGAATTTTTCAGGTTTTGAAGCAGTAGTCATGGGCATAGAAGTTAAACCCTGTCAGTACTTAACGTACTTAACGAGTCAGATCAGCACATTCAGGTGCCAAGATACGTTTAAGTCTGCCATAAACTGTCAGGGCTAAGGGAATGTGAACTCAGAAGTTTAAAAAACAAAAACAAAAGGTCCTAGCTGATATTATTGTTAGTCCTATATAATAATACTAAGTGGATGCTCTGTTAAGTGGACTTCTTTGAACCTGACTTGAGTTTGGAAATGAAGGAGTTAATGACAGGAGGGGTTTTTCTTTTTCTTTTTCTTTTTTTCCCTCTGGGGGATTCAGGTGTCAGCGACACGCGCTAAATGACAACAGATATGTTGGGAGTGAGCCTGGTGCGGGGGGTTGAAAAGTCCCGGGGAAGGAGTGAAGGAGGAGCAGACACAGAGAAATAGAGGGAGAGGGAAGCGTTGAGGAAGCAGCACAAGTTGGGCCCGCCGCTTGGAGGACACAAGAAGCTGGAGAGGAGAGGGGGGACAGGCCAAAAAGCGCCGCGGTGCTGACAGGGAGACAGACAACACGGCGAAAGAGTTAGCCCTCACTCACACACACACAGAGAAAACGAGCATTGAACACATCTTGGTTTTGTGTGTCTGCATGTGTATGAGAGTCAATGGGAGGCATATAGTTTAGTTTTACTTTTCTATCCTCTTGTAATAATCCAAATCCTCTCGCATTTGTGTTTCTTCAAAAGCTCTGTCTGCCTTTGCCTCTGTGTGTGTGCTTGTGTGTGTGTGTGCATATGTAAACTGTACACTAACATGTATCAGGGCTTGTGTTGCCATCTAACCTGGTGTGTGTGAGCCTCTAATTGTCTGTTATGTCACTATGCAGGGGATAGCCTTTTGTTTGTTGGTAGGATGAGGTTACACCAACACACAGGCGAGGAGCTCTACTGATATTACTCTGCATGCGCGTTGTCATACGACTCTTCGCACCGTTCGACAGACGCATACGCGGTTACACGCGCACACACACAGCACCACATGCTGTCGCACATACACATCGTTAAACGACACCACACGCTGCTACGTGTGCGCACTCTCCGTGACACATGGTCACACGCATCAAGACTTGAAGTCACTGTCAGTGGCGGGTGCACGGACACAGACTGAACCCGGAGACACAGTAGACATACACGCAAGCCAGAACAGGCACACAAAGCAGGCACACAAACACACCAGGGCACACAGAACTGGTACCACAGCTGTTGTGCAAACTGCACACACACGCTGCCACAAAGGTACTGAAAGCCCGGAGCCTCCAGAGCCTGCTCAGACCGTGTACAGAGATCTCTATAAAGGCCTCAATTAATCATATAAGAGAAGGGAGGAGCCACATGGATCGAAGGCGGCAGACGGGATAGTATTAATGAGCCAGAGGAACCTTATACTGAACTTACCTCAGTTCCAGGAGCCGTCTGCCACGCGGAGCGAAGCAGACACACCTGAGTCATCGAGAGCAGGTAAGTGGCCATCCCTAGCTCAGATCGGTTGACACAAACTCTTTTGTTTTCATGCTCATGTCGGCTTTGCACCGTCACCGTGAGATGTATGGTGATATTACACAGCTTGGTGCCTTAATTCAAATTGTATCTGCTTTTATCGGTTTAGTTTTTGCTTGATTCAGGCATTGTAAAATATGAAGAGGATCCTGTGGCAAGTCATGTGGAACAATTCACTCCCTTTATTACATTATTCAGTTGCTTAGCAGATGTCTTCGCCACAGCGACTTAAATAGCTTACATGTTTATACAGCTGGATGTTTACTGAGGCAACTGGGGCTAAGTACCATGCTCAAGGGTACAACAGCAGAGTCCAGCCAGAGAAATGAACCCTTAACCTTTCATATTATTACCATTATATTGTTATATAGATTATAAACACCTTCTCGATTATACACACCCTAAGGAATAATAGTGTGTAATAACTGAAAGATAATATTGTACAATAGCACTTATTAGCGGTATGTGGGATAATGGGCTTGTAGGTATAGGATGGGTATTCTTTATCATAAATGTTGTTAATATCTTAGTATATTTAGTTGATTTAGCTAAACCCACTGTGCATAAAATTTGGCTCCATTGAGGGGTTCCTTAAGCTATTTTCTCTCCAAAGTTTATCTCAACAGCATCTTAATTTGTATTTTCAATCAAGAGCTTCATATTATTTGTAAACCCTCTGGAAAGATGAAAGTATTTGATTCTTAAACTGAGGGAGAGTGATAAGGGTGAAATGGGGAAAAATGTGAAACCAAAGCAGATGAATAAAAATGTTCAGAAGATTTTCTCCATGCTATTCTTTTCATTGTCCAGATTGATCCTGGTGCTTCAGAGCCAAAAATGACAAAAATACTTGCTGAAAGTGGTCATGGCTCTGTGCTTTGTGAAACTCTTGTTAAAGGACACATTAACGGTCCCCTCGCTAGCTCCATGAGAACTGAAATGACCCTTGCAATGACTGCCATCATTCTTCCACCAGTTTTAGCTGAACAAAAGTGGATGTGCTGTAGAAATGCAGAGGGCTGTGTCTGTGTAGCTGCCATGTCCCTTTCCCTAAATGGGCTTAATGTTTGGAGGGATTAGTTTGGCAGAAGTTTGGTTGGCGCCGGGAGGGTGTGGGGCAGATCCAATCCCAAGATTTTACTTGCACTCATATGTCATGGCTTTGCCTTTTTCTACCAACAAATAATTATCAAAAGTATGAATGTAACAAATGGAATTGAAATTCGGTTGTTCAAAATCTATTCTAGCTGGATACTCCTATGCTAGTATCATTTCATGTGCCCGTGTACCATTTCAAACGTACACTGTACCGATAATATGCACTTCATTTATTCACAGATATAATAATAATGTGCCTGTATGGAAGTGCTGTCTTTAAACTTCAGATCACACTCTCGCTGGTCCTATCAGAGCTCATCAACAATGTGCAGTATGCCTGTGATGGAGGGTTTTGTGGCAGGCTGTAGGTAGCAGGCCATCACTCACAGGCTTAAGCACAACAGACTCGGCTAGTCACACATTTCATTCCCTTGCACATCATCTCCCTTTGACCTCAAAATGAACCATCACTCCACCTATGTGCTAGCATGCCTGTGTGATCTTCTTGGAGACTGGAACCGGAGGTAGCATCACACTGACCATGCTACCCAACAACATCAAACCAAACACTTTTTTTTTTCAAAGAAAACTCCCAGATACACCAACAAGGCCAGGTCTAAAATGACATATTTAAATTAAAATGTACAACATGCTAACAATGACACAGGTCTGAATTAGTCCTGCTCTAATTATCAATAAGAAGTTTGTGCTTGTGTGAACAAGCAATACTTTGTCCAGAAAAGCCATAGTTGTTAAATATGCAAGGATCCCATGCTTTCAGTCCGAGAGCTTTGGTCCATGAATGTCTTCGACAATAAGATAACCCATTCCATGACCTTGTAGTGTCGATGTAGGATCCAGACATTTTGCAATTCATTTAAAAAAAAGAGCTGCTCATCGATGGCTTTGCTTCCCCATGGCCTCCTGAGAGAAAAATGAGAGACAGAGAGTGTAATCAAGCACAACATGGGCCTCTCTGGCATTTGCACGCACACACATTCACGCACACACCGAAGTAAATGTATTTGCACGCAGCACTGCTCGCGAAATGATCATGCACACACACCGTACACCCACACTCTCCCCTGGCACACGCAGTGACACAGAATCGGCCGGGGGTCACGCTCTCTGACGCATTCGGACAGGCGGGGTCTGGGCCCTCTGCCCACACCAACTGTAATGGCGAAATTGCTCTCTCTCTCTCTCTCTCTCTCTCTTTTTTTCCTCCCCACATGTTCTCTCTCCCGCCCTCTTCTCGCCCCTCTCACAGTGCTTAAAGTGTGTCTTTAACCCTGTCTCGGTCCGGCCCTTTTGGGCACTTTAGACCTTTAACCCCACAGGGATCTGCATCTTTGACCTTTTGACCTTTGCCCTCTGGAATTGGCACAGTTGGTGCAGTTGCGTTCACAGTTCGGATCTGTTGGGACGTCATACCACCTTGCTTTCTTTCCGTGGATGTTTGCAGGTGTGCTCTGTGGTCTGTGTTTTGCATTTCATCTTAAAAAAAAAACTGAGCAAATGTTTGGATGATATCAGGGGTGAAAAGACATTTGTTTTTCTCTTTCTCTCTCTCTGTTTCCTGCTTCATCCTACCCAGAATGCCGGAGCGAGTGTGCGTGTTCCAGGGACAGTGTTACTACAAGCTGAAGCGTGACTGTCTGCGTCGCGGAGTGCTCTTCAAGGACCCCCTCTTCCCCCCCTCTCCCCAGTCCCTCTTCTACCGACGCTCCCCCCCGCCCGGACTCACCTGGAGGAGACCCAGGGTGAGACACGTGTCAAGGAAGAGGGAAAGAGAGGGGGGAGAGAGAGAGAGAGAGAGAGAAGAGAAAGAGGAACCCGCAAGGGTGAGGCAAGCCTTGAGAGAGAGAGGAAGGAATACGGATTCACTGGAGGTTTGAAAAGTGACCAACAGAGATACAGATAGATCAAAATACACATACACACACATGCATCCACATAAACTCAACCAATCACAGTCCCTCATACACAGGTGTATATTGTAACACTCACTCATACACAAGCAAAATTTTAGACTGTGGTAGTCTGCCATACATGAAATCAGGCAGTGCGCACACGCACACACACACACACACACACACACACACACACTCACAGTGGAGAGGTGCAGACAGAGAGATTCCACCAGTGACAGACTAACAAACACACGAACAGAAAGGTGAGTTGGACAGTTACACAGACTGCACCGTGACAAACAGACAGAGCTGCAACACAGCGCCCATCAGGACGGGCCGAGTGAAGGAGAGGCAAGCGATATGGACCGGAACATTCTACCTCACACGTGCACGCCCACCTGCCCGCCCGTGCACATACAGGAGCGTGCACGACTCCTGGAGCGGGCTCATGGCTTGGGGCGCTCACACACGGGGGTGGGTTCGTGCCCTTTCCCCACCGCGCTTCCTTCCTTTCTCCCCTCGGTGCTGACAGTCTAATTCAAGGCATCCACTCAGCATGGCTTATAAAAGGCGTGCTTCATTACGGGCTGTTCTAATTAGGGAGAGGCGTCTGTTCAGTGTAACCGAAGCCCCAGGAAAGTGTGTGTGTCGCGTGTGCAGGGGCATTGCCGCGGTATTGCCGCGTTTGCCGGGGATATATAAAAACAACGCTGATCGCTAAAGCACATGTGTGACCGGGACACGGAGGCCACGCTTTGCGTGTGCGTATTTGCAGCTGTTTATCTTACGTTAGAGCCCGCTATTTAAGCACGGCAAGCTGTGCAGTTGTGTGCACAGGGAAGGTGAATTTAAGATTGTGAGTCCAGTGTGGGGCATTAAAGGAGGATTGTGGGAATCAGCTATGATCCTGTTTCCACATTGCTGAAAGATCCAGACTCTCTTGCTGAGATCCGTTGTCCAAGGGGGTCATGAGCTCCCTGTGTCCGCAAAGGGTTAATGGTACTGTGGTCCTAATGTGCCTCTCTGGTATTTTAAGCGCTCTCCTGTGGGGAGTCGAATGATAGGGTGACATCTGTCGCCTCTCCCCGTGCGTGTGGGCACCAACGCACACAATACGGTGCAGGAGAGTCTCCCATTCATACCTCTGTGCCCTGCCCTCGTCCCATAAAGTCTGAGTCTGCCCTGAACAGAAAGGGCTCTGGGTGGAGAGGGCTGGCGATTGTCCTTCTCAGTTTGCTTTCTGAAAGCGAGGCTGGCGCTCTGCTTCTGTCGGTCTGTCTGTTTGCGAGGGGGGGAGAGAGCGAGGGCAGTGAGGGGGGAGAGGGGGCGGAGCGTCTGAACTCGCTGCTCGGTAACGTGAGACCGAGATACGCACAGAGAGGTCACTCAGGTGTCAAAACACAGATCAGTGGCTCCGAGCTGACAGTATCTCGCCCTCAGATGC